>CM070631.1:8005108-8605108 GCA_036346255.1 Ampelocalamus luodianensis | reverse complement strand
TTAATATCCAAAGTATGCTATGAAGTTTAGTTTATTGATTTAATTGTACTTTACTGAGTCTTAGACTCATGCTTGTTGTTATGCTTTGTTTTATGTACAGCTCGTGAGGACAACATGCATGGGAGGGACTAGTATCTTTGGTTGCACACTTCACCATGTTAATTGTTATGTCTAATAAATCAGTACTTAAATTTAATTGGTGGATCCTACTAGAGAACGTAATCTTTTAGTTTTATTATGTCCACCCTTCGAGGTGTATTTGATTAATTGTAATAAGAGTCGGATGGTGACTCCATGATAATCTTTAGGATTATTATCTTTAAGGCTGTTATAGTATTATCGTACTTGGATTTCGGTTAGATGCTTATTAATCTCCTTAAATGTTAAAAGTTACAAAGGAGACTTTGTCGAATTAAAGAGAAAAATCATAGTTTATTATTTTGTTTTGTTTTTGTTAGTAGCATTCCAGACTCATTTGGGCTGGGGTGTTACAAGAATATGAGGATGAGCCTATACCGGTCGACACGTTCTTTGCACCCAGTACCAGAGGGTTCGGTGATGGGTATTGCTAGATCTTGTCCTTGTCGGTTGCTTGAGGATATGGATGGGCACATCGTTGGATATTTTGAGTTTATCTGCTATGCTTTCGCCGTGTAATATATACTTGTCTTGTAAATGCTTAAATTTAATGTCCTATATTTGTTTCATGTTGTATGTATAATGTATGGATGTGATTATCGATGTTGTGGATGTGTGTACTAACCACTGATCTTGGGACAAGTATGGTACGCACACGAAGGCTTCGGGTATTTGACGCCCGAGGTTCGATAGCGTTAGTATCCAAGCCATACTAACTGTAGGTCAAGCCCTAGTTAGAATTGCCGTTAATTTAGGATTTAGTTTTCAAAATGCAACCTATTTTAATTATAAAAATAATTGCAAAAATTTAGGAGTTTTTTGCTAATCTTATTCTCTTAGCATTCTTCTCTCATTTAAGTCATTCTTTTGTTATCTCTTCTCATCTTCTCTCAAAATAATTCTAGATTTGGAAGAAGATGTGCTCTCTGAAAATAAAAGTTCTTGGCCACATTTAAATAATTAAAACAGAATTAAATGTTTTGTAAAAGTACCTAAAACATTATACAAGTAGGTCTTTCGAAAACCCATTTTAAAACTAACAAAAATTTCAGAACTAAAGTATGTACTAAAAATAATGTGTTGTATTATCCCTTTAACCCTTCCTACCGTCAATTGTAATGCTTTGATTAGATATTATGGATTTTTAATTAAAACATATAGACCAAGGGGTAGTATAACCTAAAAATGAACCTTAGACACTAGCAAAATATTGTAGAGAATGAATAATAACATGTTGCTACACCCTTCGCTTTTATTATTGTCATTTCTTATCTTTGCCTCTCATTATGTTATAGAAATGATCACTAAATCTTACCTTTTCCAAAAATTTTAGATGACCACCTGTTGGGAGCCATAGTACTACAAGAGTGCGTTTGAGGGGGATACATTATAGCACACCTTATGGGTGATGTTCCAACGTATTCTCCATCCTCACATGCCACTCTACACCATTTTCAACACACCCTCCAGCGCGGCGTCCACTGAGTACCTCACACAGGTGCTTGTCCAATGATGGCACATTGGAGTGTAATACCTTAAATTTCTAATTAGAGAGAATATTACCTAGAAGGAGGAAACTTATTCGCTTCGATTGCATCAAAGACTAGAGATGAAATTTGGTTCAAATTCTATTTTCTTCGCAAGATTTGGACCTTAGGGCTTTGGGCCCTTGGGCAAAGAGCCCTAGTGGACCAAGAGGGGAGGATGAGCCCATGTTGGGCCAGCCCAAGCCACCTCACCTCCTCCCTCAAACCCTAACCCTAGCTGCCCCTAATCCCATTTCTCTCCCTTTGAGCAGCCACTTCTCCTCCACCTCTTTGAGCAGCCGCCATTTTTTTTTCCCGGCCGAAATCCCCTTGCTCTCCTCACCTTGGCGCAGCCCTCCTGCTCTCTCTCTCCCATTGGAGCCTCCATCTTCCTCCTCAAGGTAAGCTCCTCCATTGCTGCCCGTTGGAGTTCCCTGCTGTTGGCGGCCTCAAGTAGAGGAAAAGAGAAGGGAGGAGAGGGGAGAAAGGAGGGGAAGAAGGTCCCTGCAGGTTTGGTCAAGTTGCTGGAGGTCTTCAAGGGTAATGAGTGAATCCTCACTGTTTTTGAGTGCTTTAGATTCATATTTGGCTTGGTTTAGTAGATCAAATCCCTGCTGTGAACTGAGCAGTTTCTGTCCAGTACTTTTCGTGGACAGTTTCGGGTTCTTAGAGGCTGATTTAGAAGTTTTGGTCTCCTAGAGATATCTAGGCCTCGTTCTTAAGTTTCAGTGGCCACCAAGTTCACTTGATTCCGAGGTCCGAGTCAAAAGTTATGGATGTTTTAGTACCTGCTGCCAGAAATCTGACGAGAATAAACTGTCTGGTTATTTCCTAAATTTTGAAAGGAAATTGGTCGAAACTGAAAGTTCACCCAACTAGGTTATTGTAGAGGATTCGATGACCTTTTCAGATTGGTAAAGAACGTTCAATTTGGAGTTACCTAATGAAAGTTATGATCTTTTTATTTCTGCTGTTCATTCTGTAGACAGTTTCTGTACTGAAAGTTCAAGCAATTATTAACCCATTAAATTGGCCAAATTGGTTTATCACGTCAACTAGAGTATTGTAGATTGGTCAGTTAAGAAGCTACAGAAATTGGGTTCACCTCTTTTGACTTCCAGATCTTAAGATATGTCAATTACCGTGTCGCTGTCCAGAATTAAGTTATGACAGAAAATTGTTGATTTCAGTTTAAGTTTTGTATTAACGACTAGAGTCTTCGTGGAAGCGGTGTATAGCGTTGATTAGTAGAATTGAGTATTTTGGTGTTCTTATTGAATTTATTTCATTGGTTAGGCGGCGAGCTTCGAGTTTAGGAACGCCATCGCTTCCACTAACGCGCCTCAACGCGAAGGCAAGTACATTGTTGATCTAAATGTTTGTGCATTGTGGTTGTTGATATGAGCGTGCTGTGGTAACTCTTGTGTAGTATGAAGTGAAATATCCATGTTTTGTCTCTATGTTGGTTTCATGAATAGAAATGATGGTAATGTTATATTCAATAAGTTGTTTCATGCATTCATTATCTTTTGCCATCCACGGAGTGGATGAGGAGACCATCAATTCCAGGATGGTTGAGTAAGACCCATTAATTCCAATATGGGCAATGTTGGACACCGTATGAAACGTTCTTCATATCGGAATTGATCCCCGCATTTTTGTTAAGATGCGGGCTTGAGTGAACACCGACGGGTGTTCACTGACTATACCGGTATATGTGTGTGTGCAGTCCATTCCCTTGAAGTTTAAGCATTCATTTCATGTCATCATAAGTACTCATTTGTGTTATGATTAATGTAGAGGCCGTGTAGGTCTTATTCGTATTGATAAATGTGTTTTTAATTATTGTACTTGCTGAGTCATGGACTCACCCTTGCTTTGTTTATCTATTTCTAGGTGATCGCTGATGAGGTTATCATGGGAGGGAGTAGACATGCACTACTCGAATAATGCACATCACCTTAGTTCCATTGCAAGAATGAATAAAGACTTTATTATGTTAACTTTCAGATTGTAATAAATAAATCTAGTCATGGATGGCATTCTTTTATGATCTTTGAGGATTGATCGTTGTTATTGAGATGTTTTATGCTGTATGGCTTATGTTAAGTTGGTGGTTAGCATCTTAGCTTCTGAATAGCCAAGGTGTTAACTTAGTTGGTTAATTAGGATTTATGATTAAGTCTTATAACTGATTTTATTATTGTTTATGATTTATTGTGAAAAACCCCCGGTATCGTCGTATACCAAAGAGGTTATGTCGAAATTTTGTGGTTTGGCTTAGGATAGTAGCATTCCAGGCTCGTGCTGAGTTGGGGTGTTACAGTTGATATCAGAGCGGGTTTTAGGTCCGTGGTTAATAGAAAAATATTAATATGACACACTGTTACAAGAGGGGGTTGGAAATTTATTGCTTCCGTATTTCCTTTGTTATGTTCCACTTGTTGAGCAATTATTGAATTGCTTCTATACTTTTTTTTTCTTTCTTGTTGTTAATTTATGATATGTTGTGATATTTTATATCTATGAATTTGTTCGATGATTGTCATGAGATGACCCTATATATTCATAACTGATTACCACGGTCATGCGTATTGGTAACGGATGTTGAGAAGTTGAAGTCATGGTTGTTGTCCCGGTTTTGCGCACGATACCACCGTTCGGGGTAAGGGATTAGAGAAGTACTTACCTCCATTCAGTAGTTGGGTGTTGAGGCGAGTTTCTTTAGAAAAGTTATTCTCTTCCTTGATCTTGAATTTGGCCGCCTCGTATTAGTTACGCTTGATGAAGATTTCTTGAGTAATGGCTTATAGTTCTCATGATGAATTTTCATTGGTCTTTCTTGGTTCCATAAGTCGACTACTTGTTCTTCGATTGCTGATCTATCGTTGATTTTGGTTTGAACGTCGGTTTTCAAGAAGGTTGATCTTTTCATGGGAGTTCGCCTTCTTATTGGAAATTATGATTCCTTTATTCGCGTGGTATTCGGATAATCGGAGGTTTTCTATTGCAAGTTCAATAACATGTGAAAACTTTGGCTTTACGATTCCTTTGGATTGTTTCGAGTATTGAAGTGTGATACCTCTTTTCCGAAAGAATGTGTCAAAATCCTTAAGTGATGTCGTGTCATGATTAAGTAAGGGATGTTAATTAAATGAACTAATCGTTGTGGTAAGAGTCATCGATTGAGTTACTAGCTTTGTGTGCGCTTATTCTTAACTAGTATCCATGGAAGTGAAATTGACTATTATGAATTGTCGTCGATTTGGCGCATGATGAAAAAAATTTAGTTAAGAGTTTGTCCGTGATCTGCTCAAGAACCTATTGTTGTCAAGAATGGGTGGAAATGTTGTTGAACCGATTTGATCTTTATGGTCGAGTAATCGACTAAATTTATTAGATGAATTGGAATCTAGGCCATCTTTCGGTTATTCTAATCACTAGATGGTTAAGATATGGATGCATTCAAATGTTGCTATAGTAAACATTAAGCTTGAATCTGCCTTCTAATTAGATACTTGATGAACTTATTCAAATATTTGATTCACCTAATTTTGCCATGCTAAACTGATGTTATATGTATTAAGAAATGAATGAAGGTAGATGTATTGACTTGTGAAACCTTGTCTTATGTATCCTATATTATTGAAGTTAAAGACATTTCATTCTAATTGTTGAACGTAAGGTAGAATGTCGAATCTATCCCCATAACTATGGTTGAGTTTGCAAACAGAGGTAGGATTATGAATGTGCCCAGGTGTGGCTAGAGAGCTTGTGGTGTGTGCTATTTTGGCATTGAGCGCTAGTAGGAGTAAATGGATGAAATCTAATAAGAAATTCATATGGGTGTACTCTTATGAGATTGTCATGTTCTAGTATGATTTTGTTAACAGAGTTTTGTTCTAGCATTATGGCTTGAGCACTAGGTTCGTTTTTCTAGATCAAGTGATTATTGCAATCCTATTGTGATGATGGAAATTTTATGTCATGATTGTTGTGTTTCTTTTGGAAAATTTGTTGATGAGATAATAACGAATGTAGAATTTAGCCAAGAATGTAGGGTATTGATGTTAATAAAATGGTCTGAAATGTGATGGCAATGTTGATCCTGCTATAGAGAAAGAAATGTGACCGCCTTTTGGGATGTCTTTCAAATGAAGATAATTCAAGTTTTGAATTGTAACCTTTGGAGTTCAAGAGTTTTGTGGCGCTTGAAATTTGTTGAGTAAAGTGACGATCGTAGAGTTCTTTTGGTTCGAATTTATTCGAGTGATTTGATCTTAAAGACTCGCTTGTTTGAGTTGGCAAGTAAGGTTGTATTCAAAGGAAGTTGTTTCTTTCTAAATAGAAGAGTGTAGTAGAAGTTTTGGGGTGGAATCAAATTTTGTAACCTACGGTTTATTTGATGTGTGCTTAACCTTGTTGTTTGGCCGCATAAGAGTTATTTCAGTTTCAGAAAGCAATGTTCTAATCTTATTGGCTGAGGTTTGGAATTCACTTCTTGTGGGACTTATGTCCCCAACTGTTGACCTTTCCCTACGTTTTCTGAGTTCTTTGCCTAAGTAACTATTTCCCTTGGTCCCGTGTTTATCATGAGTGGTAAATATTTTTTCTATGTGTTCAAAATTATTTCATTTGTCGTTTCCTTGTGAGGAAGGATCCACCATTCTTTTCACAGAGAGTTTTTTTTCATTATGTTTGTTAATTGTTGCTGTGAGACCTTGGTTTACAGGTTAGTTGAGGAGCATTGGAGGATGAATCGATTTCGTATTATAATTCTTGGGGAGAATTTTATCTAAATAGAATATTGTCTTTGGGGACTAAGCTGATTGCATTGTTGCATCTAGTAGGACCTATAGTGATTTGTGGTCCAAGATCTTTTGTTCATGTTGAGTAGAATATTAGAAGTGTTGAAAGAATAGAAATTTTGATCAGTTTAGTAGAGAATCCTAATTGGGTACCTCACGAGGTTGTGTAAGAGAATTGTGACAGTATAGCTTAACGAGGATAGAATTGTGAAGAAATCTGAACGTTATGACAACTATTGAGTTGGGAGGAATTGTTGAGTTAGTGTCAGATATGACTTGGTTTTAGTGACTAACTCTCTAAGAGTTAGAATTATTCTAAAGACAGTCTGGTCGAGAAAACGTTCCATGTTGGTGAGTATGTTAGAATTGTGGGCTTGTTCGAGATTTAATCTAATGATTTATCTATCTGTAATAAGAGAAGTTCGTTGTAGAAATCATGGAGGTTAAATTTTGGGCTTTGCATTTTTATGGAAGACCTTTGGTCGCCCAATGGTTTTGTGTAGAGAAATTAGATAATGACGTTTCTTGAGCAGTGGAATGATCATTAATAGAACCCTTCTGATGTAGTACATGAGCGAGTGTACTGAAGGTTTTGAGTTGTTGTTCTTGAAAGTTGGAGGTGATGTGATTACGTGAGATCCATTTTGTGGTGTTTTAGGTGTCTTCTATCACATTAATTTCGTTAGTAGAAAAAAAAAATTGTCTAGAGCATTCGGTGAGACCAATAGAACTTCTTCACAAAGGTGTGGACTATGTATTTCGGTTGGAGCATAACTTGAGGATGTTAACTTAAAGGTTTGATCTCGTGTGGCATGCGATAAATTCAATTCCAAGGTTGAGAGAAATTTTATTCCTAAAAGAGAAAGTGAGAAAAGGATGTTTTCTTGAGTAGCAAAGCGCTTTCTTTATTCTCGCTTGAGCTTTGTGTTGTTGATGATCTCTTTCGCAATTTGGAGTTGGCGCTGTGTTGACATATTTGATTCTTTCCAATTCGCACAAACCAAAAGAAGTATTTCATATGGGCATTCGAGTGATTTCTCCTTTGGTTTTCGTGGCTGCTCATTTGCAAACCGCTGATTGTAAATTGAATGGCTTTGTGATGAATCTTCGATTTTGGATTTGATCCCTTTGTGGAATTGGCATTGCGGGTTTATGGTGAGAACCTTTTCTTTCAGATTGACTCTGTTTATAATAGAGTTTGTTCAAAGCATGTTCCATTGTGTGTCCATCGTTAAAGGAGGTGATCCTTGTTATGGTAAAGAGTTCAATTGAGAGGTGGAACAAGAGTTTTGTGTGCTATGCGTATGTTGTGTGGTTTGGTACTGAAAGGAAAGGTTAGCCCAAGGTACATTAGGTTATTTTCGGCGCTGTGGGGATTAGGAAGTGGGTGTATCGTCATTACATCACAGTCCTTATGCGAGGAACGCATTGTCTAGTGTGTTTTGGTGTTGAGTGAGAACCTCAAAAGTCGGATTTGAGGTTTCGTAAGAGCTTTTGACCATTGAGTAAGACCCCAAGTTTGAGTCTCATCCGCACGCTGCATCGAGAGGTCGGGACGAGCTTTGAGGCATAAGATGTTAGTATCCATTGATGTGCCATGGGTGCACCGTGTTGAGCGTGAAGTGACTGGGAGTCGGAGTCTCGCATGTGCGAGCCATCCGGTGTGTTCACATCCGAACATGTTAATTGTTGTTTCATTTCTTTGGCTTCCGCTCGTGTGCTTTTGACTGTTAGAATTGGGTCAATTCATAAGGGGGTAGAATGTAATACCTTAAATTTCTAATTAGAGAGAATATTACCTAGAAGGAGGAAACTTATTCGCTTTGATTGCATCAAAGACTAGAGATGAAATTTGGTTCAAATTCTATTTTCTTCACAGATTTGGACCTTAGGGCTTTGGGCCCTTGGGCAGCAGCCCTAGTGGACCAAGAGGGGGGAGGATGAGCCCATGTTGGGCCAGCCCAAGCCACCTCACCTCCTCCCCTCAAACCCTAACCCTAGCTGCCCCCTAATCCCATTTCTCTCCCCTTTGAGCAGCCACTTCTCCTCCACCTCTTTGAGCAGCCGTCATTTTTTTTTCCTGGCCGAAATCCCCCTTGCTCTCCTCACCTTGGGCGCAGCCCTCCTGCTCTCTCTCTCTCCCATTGGAGCCTCCATCTTCCTCCCTCAAGGTAAGCTCCTCCATTGCTGCCCCGTTGGAGTTCCCTGCTGTTGGCCGGCCTCAAGTAGAGGGAAAAGAGAAGGGAGGAGAGGGGAGAAAGGAGGGGAAGAAGGTCCCTGCAGGTTTGGTCAAGTTGCTGGAGGTCTTCAAGGGTAATGAGTGAATCCCTCACTGTTTTTGAGTGCTTTAGATTCATATTTGGCTTGGTTTAGTAGATCAAATCCCTGCTGTGAACTGAGCAGTTTCTGTCCAGTACTTTTCGTGGACAGTTTCGGGTTCTTAGAGGCTGATTTAGAAGTTTTGGTCTCCTAGAGATATCTAGGCCTTGTTCTTAAGTTTCAGTGGCCACCAAGTTCACTTGATTCCGAGGTCCGAGTCAAAAGTTATGGATGTTTTAGTACCTGCTGCCAGAAATCTGACGAGAATAAACTGTCTGGTTATTTCCTAAATTTTGAAAGGGAAATTGGTCGAAACTGAAAGTTCACCCAACTAGGTTATTGTAGAGGATTCGATGACCTTTTCAGATTGGTAAAGAACGTTCAATTTGGAGTTACCTAATGAAAGTTATGATCTTTTATTTCTGCTGTTCATTCTGTAGACAGTTTCTGTACTGAAAGTTCAAGCAATTATTAACCCATTAAATTGGCCAAATTGGTTTATCACGTCAACTAGAGTATTGTAGATTGGTCAGTTAAGAAGCTACAGAAATTGGGTTCACCTCTTTTGACTTCCAGATCTTAAGATATGTCAATTACCGTGCGCTGTCCAGAATTAAGTTATGACAGAAAATTGTTGATTTCAGTTTAAGTTTTGTATTAACGACTAGAGTCTTCGTGAAGCGGTGTATAGCGTTGATTAGTAGAATTGAGTATTTTGGTGTTCTTATTGAATTTATTTCATTGGTTAGGCGGCGAGCTTCGAGTTTAGGAACGCCATCGCTTCCAACTTAACGCTGCTCAACGCGGAAGGCAAGTACATTGTTGATCTAAATGTTTGTGCATTGTGGTTGTTGATATGAGCGTGCTGTGGTAACTCTTGTGTAGTATGAAGTGAAATATCCATGTTTTGTCTCTATGTTGGTTTCATGAATAGAAATGATGGTAATGTTATATTCAATAAGTTGCTTCATGCATTCATTATCTTTGCCGCCCACGGAGTGGATGAGGGAGACCATCAATTCCAGGATGGTTGAGTAAGACCCATTAATTCCAATATGGGCAATGTTGGACACCGTATGAAACGCTCTTCATACGGAATTGATCCCGCATTTTTGTTAAGATGCGGGCTTGAGTGAACACCGACGGGTGTTCACCGACTATACCTGATATGTGTGTGTGCATCCATTCCCTTGAAGTTTAAGCATTCATTTCATGTCATCATAAGTACTCATTTGTGTTATGATTAATGTAGAGGCCGTGTAGGTCTTATTCGTATTGATAAATGTGTTTTTAATTATTGTACTCACTGAGTCATGGACTCACCCTTGCTTTGTTTATCTATTTCTAGGTGATCGATGAGGTTATCATGGGAGGGAGTAGACATGCACTACTCGAATAATGCACATCACCTTAGTTCCATTGCAAGAATGAATAAAGACTTTATTATGTTAACTTTCAGATTGTAATAAATAAATCTAGTCATGGATGACATTCTTTTATGATCTTTGAGGATTGATCGTTGTTATTGAGATGTTTTATGCTGTATGGCTTATGTTAAGTTGGTGGTTAGCATCTTAGCTTCTGAATAGCCAAGGTGTTAACTTAGTTGGTTAATTAGGATTTATGATTAAGTCTTATAACTGATTTTATTATTGTTTATGATTTATTGTGAAAAAACCCCTGGTATCGTCGTATACCAAAGAGGTTATGTCGAAATTTAGTGGTTTGGCTTAGGATAGTAGCATTCCAGGCTCGTGCTGAGTTGGGGTGTTACATGGAGACCCTTCCTTCTGCTACTACGGGCGAGGGTCGTGCGCCCTCACATCTCCACCACAACCTGCCCGAGTTGCAGGATAGGTTCTACTATTTCCCGCACAATTGGGGGATAGAGAGGAGCATACCTACTAGGTGGCGGGCATGGAGTTCATCACCCCACACCTGCATCTCACCGGCTTGGTGAGATCGCTCGATGGATACCTCCATCGTGTGACCTGTGAACTGTTGGAGGCACGTCGGAGCATATCCACACTCGAGGACAGTATCACTCCACTAGTGGCCCAGAACTTCTTCTCACGGGAGCAATTGTACGGGGAGGATGTCGTACTAGCACCTGCAGAGGAGTTGCCTGAGCCCACCATCCGCATCTAGCTGAGTACCCGATGTCCTCGCATGTCGGCTATCGGTCATCATCGCAATGTGATGGCCATCCGCACAGACACGGAAGAGCCACCACAAGCGGTGCATCCATACCGTCTTCACCACAACAGGCATGAGATGATTGAGTTCATGAGGCCTTCATCGCCCACTACACTGGAGTCATCACGCGTCGCTGAGCGCAATGACGACGCTTAGTTCTAGACCGTCTAGCGGGAGCTCACTAGTAGGGACTTAGTGTGAGATAATTTTGGCTATTTTGGTATGATAAATCATGTATGGTGATTTCCACTTGCTTCATGTGTTTGGTTTGGTTGCATGTTGTATGTTCAAACATGGGATGTGCAAACCAAGTAAAAGTTAACCTATGTTAAAGTTTCATGCTTGTTGTCCTTGTGTTATGAAATGTTGCATATTTTAGTTTTAAATGAGTTATTTTAGGATGGGATGTCATTACTTGTCGACCTGCTTAACTTATGCTTACTCCCCCTTACCTTGCACGTAATTTGTTAAAATGCATGTTGTATGGACAAGAAGCCGGTAACTCGCTCTATGAACCAACTCATGGCACTTGGTGTAACATCCCAATTTTTGCATCTTTTTGAAAATTTCAAAATAAAAAGAACCAGTTTATTTTTTTCCTACAAATAATAAAAGCATAATTTAAAATTTCAGAAATTAAAATAATTTAATATGAATAAATCAAACTTCAATTAAATTCACAACTAGTTTATTTGATTTTCAGGATTTTCTGGTTTTCCAAGTTCTTTGTTATTTCTTAAAGTTCAATTTATTTATTTTCCTAAAATTTCTTTTCTTTGTTGTAAAATTTAATTTAATTTAATTATTTTAAAAGTGTTGGATTTCTTTTGGAGTTTCTACAATTATTTAAATAATATCCAAATTTCAAACCTCCATCTCAAATGCAAATTCGAATTCTCAATTCAATTCTTATTTCCAAATCAAAATTCAAATTTCGTAATTTGAATTTTTTCTGCGAAATATTTTCGGGCCGAGCCAAATTTTGTTTCTTCGGCCCACTTCTTTTCCCCTTTTTTTCTTCTTTTTCCCCTTTTCCCCTTTTCCCTTTTTCTTTCTTTCTTTCCTTTCTTCTTTATCTGCCTATGCGTGCTCTGTCCCAAGTCACACCTGTGCCATGCACCACTCCCGACCACATTGTGCGCCAAGCGCACCCGAGCCGATGTCACACCAGCCTTGCCCCTCGGTCCCGCCTGCACCAGCCCCGTGTCCTGCCTGCACCGCTTACCCCCAGATCGCGCCCCGCCCGTGTGCTATCACTGCGCCGTGCACGTTTTACACAAGTCGCCGCGCCCTGGGCATGCCGCTCGGACCATTTGTGCTGCCCTCATCGCCCGTCATCACCGCTGCCATCAATGCCCCTCATCACCATGCCTTAATGCATTGCCGTTTGTATCACCGCCATCAATGTCCAAACCGAAACTGCCGCCATGAATTCCGTCACGCCCGCGCCCTCTCATGTGCCGGTCTTCGTCTATAAAAGGGAGCCTAGCACCCTCATTCTCCCTTTCACACCCTCTCCAACTCCCATATCCTCTGAAGCTCCTCCGCCACCGCAAGCTTCGTCTTCCCAAGTGCCGGCTGCTATCCCCATTTCATGTTCCCGCCGCTCCTGTGATCTTCTTGTAATTTTATTTGCGTCATCTCGTGTTCTCAAGCTCCATGAGTATTTCCCCTAAATCAATTTTGGGTTTTATTGTATTTTATTGTCAGATTTGGTCGTCTTCCCTATCGCCACTCAATCTTCTTCCTCGGAGAGCTCCTTGCCGATTGGACCGTGTCACGTCATATTTCTGATCTCCCTCAACCCATCACCCACCTCTTTTCGACCGCACCCTCATCGTGGAGTGCCGCCGCCACTCCATCCCGAGCGTCGGTCACCATCGTCGTGCCGCCTTGGTTGCCCCCGAGCCACCCTAACCCCTCCGATACACTCCCCATACCCGCGCCGTTCTTGTGCGCACACCCTTTTCCCCCGGGGCACCGTTGCGGGCCCTTACTGCCACCACAGTGCCACCACCACCCACAGGGCCACCATCGCACCGGGGTTCCATTTTGCCGGTCGCTGCCCACCGCCACATGCCCGAGCGCCTGTGCCCTCCTCTGTTTCTCCCCTGTTTCTTCTTTATTTCTTCTTTTGTCTCTCTAGCAATTGGGCCCATTTGTTAGCTAATTGATTTGTTGTGTTAATTGTGAAACAGAATATTCTAGGGAATATTCCCCCTCCTCAATTTTCAGCAATTTCCTATTCCGACAAACTTCTGGATGTTCGTTCTCCTTCATACGAACTTCGATTCCGTCGATTCTTATTCCTAAATTCATCTAAATTCAATATGTCTCTATCAGTACCTATTTTATAATTTTTGTATTTTATTTGGGTTTATCATTATTTATTTGTCTCAATTTGCGCATATAGAATCCAGCGTTGCTGAAGCCAGCTTGGACTAGTCTGCAGGAGTAACTCCAATCTTCAACAAAGGCAAGTTGTAGACCTTTAATTATGTTGTATCCATTACTGCAAAAATATATTGTTTTATATCAACATGAATGCTATTTGTATATCAATTGTTTTCAAGAGTAGCCAATTACCTAATTGATTTTATACCACCTTGAATATTGTGAACACCGTGTATCCTTTGACACCATATGATGGGTTGTTATTAGTTGGATATAATTGTAATACTAACATGGGTGACGTAGTATGCTTAGTCATGCTTAGTTGTACGACGGACTCCTATTCACAATATTAATCATGATAAATTGGCTTAATGAGATATGAAATTATGGTGCAAGACCACTATTGTAAAAATTATTGTGCTATGGTAGAGGATGCCATTGGACCTGGTTAAACAAAATATTTTCATACTAAGGTGAATGATCGTGCAGTAAAAGGGGGTACGGATAGCACATTTTGGATGAGGTGGTTTCGCCTGAGTAATCATTAAGGACTTAATTTTGTGCGTCATTGATCTGGGTTTAATGATGGGTCTTGCTAGGTCTTGTCCTTGTCGGTTGCCTAACAATACGGATGGGCACACCGCTGGATATTTTGAGTTTATCTGCTATGCTTCCACTGTTTAACTTGCTACTTATGTTTTAATTTGGCCGGTCAACCGTGTAACATATACTTGTCTTATAAATGCTTAAGTTTAATGTCCTATATTTGTTTCATGTTGTATGTATAATGTGTGGATGCGATTATCGATGTTGGAGATGTGTGTACTAGCCACTAATCATGGGACTAGTATGGTACACACGAGGGCTTCGGGTATTCAACACCCAGGGTCCAACATGCACGGCAGACAGCATGACAGGTGCGCAGCGGGCGACCTTCTGCAGTCCCAATTCGCCGATTATTCCAATGATATATCCATTAATATTAACGTCAGTCAGTCTCTATACATACGGTAGTCAATCGATTTAGTTTATGGACACATGCGTACTAACTCCATCTGTCTTAGGTTCGATGTGAGCTTTGTTCGATGTGAGCTTTGGGCGTTCTATTTGTTGAGGGCCGTGACTAGCGAGTCCAGTCTGAACGATCACCTCGCAGACAAACGTAGAATCACATCAAACAATGCAAGAACAAATATTAGATTGAACACACACAGAGACAAAGGTGTAGGGGGGTATTCTTCTTCTTTATTCCTTCTTCAAGTGATCAACCTTTTACAATGACTATCACTCCCTATTTATAGTCTATGGACCCTGCTAGGGTTTTGGATGGGGTGCCCACCCATGGGCCAAGCCCATGGTTTCCCAACACTCCCCTTTGGGCACCCATCCTCACATGTTCATGCCTCGTCAAAACTCCATAAAAACCCAGTGGAAAAAAATTGGAGAAAGAGTACATGATACACGTTCTGTTGTGTTGCACGAATTGCCTCATTAAAAATCTTAGTCGAGAAACTTAGGAAACTTGTCAAGAGAAAAAGAGTACAATCCACCCAATTTCATTTAATCTCTAGGATTTATTCTCTTAGTACTCGATCTTCATGATCAAGTTACAATAATGAGTTCGTGAAGATTCTCCCCTTGAATTATGCACTTCTCTAAGTCTCATTATTCTAATTTCACATATGCATTTTTCAAAGCTAGACACTGGAATTGACTTATTGAATAAATCTGCAAGATTTTCACATGACTTAGTATGTAGTACTTTAATTTCATCAATCTTTTGCCATTCATAAGCATAGAAGAACTTGGGGGTTGATATGCTTTGTAAGATGACTCTTCACATAACCCATCTGCACTTATGCGATACAAGCTGCATTATATTCACCACATCTAATAGTGGCGTTTGCGCGGTATTCAATCCACATGACTACTAGATGTGGCGAATTATCCGCCGAAGCCAAGCACATTCTCGTGAGTCCTCATACAATGCTATGATTTCGGAGTGGTTCGTTGAAGTTGATATAAGACTTTGCTTAGACGATTTCCATAGAATTGCGCCCACCACATAGAATATATGTTTATTTATACTTGTCAGATACGGGTCCGACAGTACTGGCATCTACATAGCCATTCATAGACATGTTTTGGTTCTTTCTGTAGAACAGACCAAGGTCTTTGCTTTCTTGGAGGTATCGGAAGATGTTCTTCATTTTTTGTCAATGCCTTTTGGTAGGTTCTGCACTATATCTTGCTAATAGGTTCACGGTAAATACAATGTCCGTTCTAGTACAGTTTGCTAAATATATGAATGCTGCTATTGCACTCAAGTACGGGAATTTCAGTCCTGGAACTTCCTCACCCTCTTTTCTAGGTCTCTACGGGTCCTTGTCTTACTGCAAAGATCTCCCGACCATTGAAACTTTCGAAGAGTACGTATTTTCAAACCCAAACCTTTCTAACACCTTTTGAGTGCAGGCTGACTGATGCACTAATATCCCTCTAGGGACGTGCTCAAGCTACAAGCCTAGGCAATATTAGTTTTATTCAAATCTTTCATCTCGAACTCCGACTCCAGGTAAGAGTTTGCTTCCTTAATATATTTCAAGGTTTTGATGATATTCAGATCATCTTCATACACTGAGATTATACAAAATCCATCCTGGGATTAGAAAGGTTCGGGTTTGAAAAGGTGTACCATTCAAAAGTGCCAATAGTTGGGAGATCTTTGCAGCAAGACAAGGATCCGTACAGACCTAGAGAAGGGGGCGAGGAAGTCATGGGATCGGAATTCTTGTACTTGAGTGCAGTAGGAGCACTTATGTATTTAGCAAAATATACTAGACCAGACATTGCATTTTCTGTAAACCTATTAGTAATGTATAGTGTAGAACCTACCAAAGGTATTGGCAGGGAATAAAGGACATCCTCTGATACCTCCTAGGAAGCAAAGACCTTAGTCTGTTCTACAGAAAGAATCAAGACCTATCTATGAATGGCTATGCAGATGCTAGGTACCTATCGGACCCGTATACAGCCAAGTCGCAAATGGGTTATGTATTCCTATGTGGTGGAACTGCAATTCCGAGGAAATCGTCTAAGCAGAGTCTTGTATTGACTTCGACGAACCACTCAGAAATAATAGTACTGTACGAGGCTTCACGAGAATGTGCTTGGTTTCGGCGGATAATTCGCCAAATCTAGCAGTCGTGTGAATTGAATATCGCGTAAACCCCCACTATTATCAATGAAGATAATACAGCTTGTGTTGCACAAGTGCAGATGGATTATGTGAAGAGTCATCTCATAAAGTATATCAACCCCAAGTTCTTCTATGCTCATGAATTGCAAAATATGAACAAAATTAAAGTACTGCATACTAAGTCATGTGAAAATCTAGCAGATTTATTTACTAAGTCACTTCCAACATCTAGCTTTGAAAGGTACATACGTGGAATTAGAATGATGAGACTTAGAGAAGTGCAGAATTCAGGGGGAGAATCTTCACGAACTTATTATTGAAACTTGATTATGAAGATCAAGTACCCATAGAATAAATCCTAGAGATTAAATGAAATTGGGAAGATTGTACTCGTTTTCCCTTGACGAGTTTTTCCTGAAGTTTCTTGGCTAAGGTTTTTAATGAGGTAATTCGTGTAGCACAGCAGAACATATTTTATGTACTCTTTCTTCAAAATTTTTCCACTATATTTTTATGAAGTTTCGACGAGACATGGATATAGCGGATGAGTGTCCAAGAGGGAGTGTTAAGAAACCGGGCCCAGGCCGATAGTCCTGGCCCAAGGTGGACATCCTCATCCAACCAATAGCCTATATAAAGGAGGGGGATCCCAACCATTGTAATACAGTTTTGAGAAGGGCAATAAAGAGAAGCTTGAAATCTCCTCATATCTCTGTGTTTATCTACTATTCTGTTATTATGTTTTTGCATTGTTCTTACGATTCTGAGTTTGTCTACGAGGTAATTGCTCGGATTGAACTCGCTAGCGATGGTTCCTCAACAAATAACAACTTGTTTGCGGAAGAAAACAGTTGTTTACTGCTAAGGTAAAACAAGGAGACAAGCATCAAACCAAAAATTCGAACATTTCCCCTTCCATCGAATCCTTCACGTCTTGCTGCTGGCCGCGTGCCACGATTTTATAGCCAGCCGGCCTCGACTCTGCATGATCTCGACGAGCTGAAGTGAGTGTCTATAGCAGTGCAGTTTAATGAGTGAATACTAGTTGCTGTAAAGTGGGTGCAGTTTCAGACTGTTTTATGTTAGGCTTGTTACAGAGCTTGGTTTGGTTTGTACTCCGTACTCCATATAGATCCAGGTTGAGATATAGGCAAGGCTCCAATACTAGAAATTTTGTATGTTGTTGCTACCTTGCTCCAGATAATAGGAATGAGCTCAAGCGTTTTTTTTCATATGTTAGACATGCTCATTCAAAGAGATACATTAAGAAAAGTATAACCTGGTTGCTAGATATACCAGTACCTTCCAAAAACTAAGAAGGTCATGTCCATTAAAGCCACCATTGCCATAGTACTAATAAGTTCCCAACGGGTGTAGTAGCTAGTAGTGCCATCCAAAAACCGGTGCACATTTGACCGAACTTTAGCCGAAATTACTAACATTAAAGGCTGCTAAAAAAAAGCATTGGAGCCCTTCGACGCTAGCTACGTCACCCCGAAAAGCCTGGCCGTTGGATCGCGCCTACGCCTGCTCGTGCCCGCCCAATCCCGCCCGGTGCGTGTCGAGAGAATGTGCGGTTGCGCACGAGCCACGTGTGGCCTGATGCCCACGTCTCCACGAGCCGCTCGGCCGTCTCGCTTCCTCCCGCAACTCCCTTTGTGCGCCACCTTTAGTGCTGGCCAAATGGGCCGGCCCGACGGGCCGGCACGGCACGCCATCAGAGGCCCGCACTAACACGGTCCGCCCCGACCGTTCGCGGCCGTGCCGCCTGTAACGACCCCGCCGTGCTCGGGCCGCCACTCGCACGGCCGGCCGCCGACAAAGACGCACAGCGTTTCCGCCGCGTGCACAAAGACGCCCAAGCACGCCCGAGGCACGCCGCACGCGCGCGACGGCTGGCAGGCGCACGGCGCGGAGGTGGAGGGCGGAGCCGAGGCGGCGGGCGGACGCGGCGCGGCGCGGAGCGGGAGGTGACGACGCAGAGGAGGGGGGAGGCGAGGACCGAGGAGGCGCGGAGCCAACGAGTGACGCACGGACGAGGAGAGGAGGCGGCAGCGGCCGCGCGCGCTGGGAGGCGACACCGGCTAGGGGCGCGGAGGCGAGGAGGTGAGGATCGAGGAGGCGCGGGAGTCCGACGACCGGACGAGGAGAGGAGGCGGCGGCCGGAGGCGACGACGCCGAGAGAGGCGGGTCGGGAGGCGAGGACGCCGAGAGGACCGAGGAGGCGGGGGCCGAGGGAGGCAAGGACGCCGAGGAGGACCGAGGAGGAGGCGGTGGCCGCGCCGCCGGTTAGGCGACGGCGAGTCGCGGGAGAGGGGGCGGGAGAATCGTGGACGGGAGGAGGGATTAGGTTAGGGCAAGAAACAGGGGTTACGGGCGGGGCGCGTGTGGCGCGGGCAGGGCGGGCGCGGCGCGCGCGGTGTGGGTGGGCCGTGCCTGAGGCACTAGCACGCCCGCCCAAAAATCCAACCGCTTTGAAAATAGCCGTTTTTGACCGCTTTGACCGCTGTGGTCTTAAAATAGCAAAAAATCAAAAATCTCAAATATTTTTCTATAAATAGCCACCACACTTCTCATTCAGCACACCTCATTATCCATTCTCTCTTTGCAATTGTGTTGTGTGATTCAATTCGTGTTGAGTTCATTTGGCAAAATTCAAAAAATTGTCCCAAAATTTCAATTTTCAATTTTCACCAAGAACTCAATAAAGAGGTACAAATACAATACTATTTTTGTAATGCTTTTATTGTTCGTTTTTGTTATGCTAAGATAAAAGTAGTAAAAGTGTTAGTTTCGATTTTGCAGTTTTCTTTATGGACAGTCTTTACGACAACTTTGATCTTCGTGAGTATGGACTTTCATCGGAGGAAATTGCGTCCATAGAGGCGGCTGCGACTACCTCAAATGAACTGGAGGTTTCACCAGAGGAGCAAGGTGGAGTTCGCCATCAGCTTCACGCCGAAGAATGTGCCCAACGGCAAGCGAGCAAAGAGATCGAGGCCGTCACATCAGGAGTGTGGGAGAATTTCGACAGGACAACCAAACAAGACGCAGCGGGAAATGAGGTACCATATGCTATTTGTAAAATTTGTCAGCATGAATTGTCTGCGAAGTCTTCAGGTGGAACGGAGCACTTGCTTAGACATGCTGCAAGATGTTGAAACAAGCAAGGATTGGCGATGAGGCGCACGCACTGCAATACAACCTCGACAGCACAAGATCTAGTCGGAACTACGATCCTCGTAGTCCGCCAATCTCTCTGCGCTGCTTAATTGCTTCGAGATTTACCGCTAGGATTTGGCGAGTCCGCTTCTTTCTAAAATTACATTAGGACTGCAGATAATCCTAGATTTACTGCTTCTAGATGACAAAGAACTAGGGATCTTGTGAAATACTATAATAAACGTCGTAATAAAATAAAGGAACTATTTAGTACGTGCATATTTTCGTGGCCCTCACCCTGACATATGGAGTGGTCGGGCTAGGAGGATTACCTTAGTGTAGTTGCGCATTATGTTAATGACACTAGGCAATGGAGAAAAGGATTATAGGTTTGAAATTAATTGATGTAGCACACACGGGGAGAATATTATGGACTATATTATGAAAGTTGTGGAAGATTTTGGTCTTACAAGCAAAATATTGCAATTACTTTAGACAACGCCACAAGCAAACTCTAGGGCTATGGACATTCTTACTCCAAAGGTTGAGTACATATGCCGATTCCTTCTTACTACATCAACGATGTGCTTGTCATATTATCAACCTTATAGTCAAATGTGGTTTGAAGTGGTTGAATCAGATATCAAAGCTTTTACGATGCGATTTCTTTCTTGAATAATTCTAACGTAAGAATAGCACAATATAAGAACTTCGCAGGCTATGGGTGTACGCCCAAAAAGTTCTGGCTTGGACATGGAGATAAGGTGGAACTCTACTTACCTCATGCTTAAGCATATTTTACCATACAAGAGCACTTTTTCTGCTTTTATTCAAACGCACTATCCTAGCAATCGATGGTACTTTGTTATTAATCGAGCAACATTGGTTCGCTTGTCGAGAAGATAATCGACATTTTTAGAAATTTTTTATGAGGCAACTGTTGCCTTGTCCGCTGTCTACTATCCAACATCTCCTATCATCGTGCATACTATTTTATGGGTTGCTACCCAATTGAAAATGCATGAAAATGACGTAGTTTTACGCGAGGCTGTTGTTGCCATGAAATATAAATACCTTAAATATTGGAGACAAATCCCTTACTTATATGCATTTGCATTTCTTTTAGATCCTAGAGCTAAAATTGGTGCATTTGGTACTATACTTGATCTTATTAGTGATGCTACGGCTAGACTATACTAACTATTTTATGTAAGTTCGTTTCTGCTATACGAGGTTTACCAAAGGTATGAAAATAAGTTCCGGAGTCCGCCAGCAACGACCTCCAAGAACCCCACCTCGAGCGGGAAGACAAATATGTGGGGTGCGATCTTGGTGCCTCTTCCTCCGTGTCCAGTCTTCTTCTTCTACTACACCAATACGCTCGCCAAGACCCACAAGGAGCGGAGAACTATCCACCTATCCGACAAATGATACGGTGGATTTCAACTCGTAAGGCTTCGACATCTTGCAATGGTGGTAAGCCCATGTTAACATATCCCGTGCTATCCATACTTGCACGTGATGTGTTAACTGCTCTCGCTCTCTACGGTTTCCTCCGACCTACTTTCAGTCTTTCAGGAAGAATATTGGAGGAGAGAAGAACAAGTCTCACAAGTGAGATGGTGGAGATCCTTTTAACTGTGAAGGACTGGGAACAAGCCGATTCACGAACACAACACTCTGTGGAAAATCCAGAGTTATCAGAGGTGTTCGAAAATTTGTACTTAGACGATGACACCGACACATAGAACAAGAATGTATCATGTATGTACAATTGTAGAACTATAGGCTGTACTCTTTTTCTTTTGTCAAGGTTTTCTCATTTTGAGTTTTTATTTGACGAAGGTTTTAACGAGGCAGCCAACTGGACATTAATAAAGCTCTCTATTATATTTTTAATATAATTGTCCTAATTTTTCAATGTTCATGTCCACTTTTGAGTTGCACATATTTCTCTAATTTTTCTGAATTTTTTCTGAATTTTTTGGATTTTTTTTTCATTCTGACGGGCCAAACGGACCACGCTTTGGCCCGACAGTTAAACAGCTCGAGCTGAGCCAATTTCACCAAGACGAATGCCCGATGGACTGTGCCTGGACTGCCACCCCATCCCATGGGCCGACCTGGCACGATATAAATAGTATACGGACCGAAATAAGCCGTACCTAAATGGGCGTACCTCGTCGGGCTCAGGCCGTGCCGTGCCGTGCCGTGCCGGGCGGCCCGTTTGCCCACCTCTGGCCACCTTCTTCTCGCCCGCGTCCGCGCGCATCCCATTGAGCCAGCTCTGCTCCGCGCCCTTCTCCTCCTCGCCGGCTCCGCTCCGCACCTCTGCTCTCCCCACCCCCACATGCCCTCTGCTTCCTCCCCGCGCTGGCTCGGACCCGTGCCGTCACGCTTCCCGCGAAGGCCGCCGACGTCGCCTCGACATTTTCGTCATTCCGGCGAACGCCTCCCACTCTCTTCCACGTCATGTCGCGTTCCGCAGTACCACGAGCAAAAGCCCTCAAATGATTTCTCTTTTCCTCCACGGGTCGATGTCACGCCTCCATCTTCCTCAGGTCCGGCCGCCGCTCGCCATTCGGACCACCGTCCTTTCCCCGGTGAGTATTGCTTCGATTCCTCTCCGCTTGAGCACCCCAACGGCCTCCCCTTTCTTCCCCATCGTTCTTTTGGCCTCTTCGTTGCCCGCGCGACGACGTTGCGTGAGTCGCGCGGCCCTTCCTCCCTCGGCTCCTTTTCTGCACAGATGCCGCCTTCTTTGCGGCGGCTTCTCTACCGCGCGTGTTCGCCCGGCTCCCTCTGCGTTCGATGCCATGAGATTCGGTGGTTCAGGTTCCTGCCTATGCCTCTATTGCTGGCCTGCCTTTTCGGTCGGCCCCGCTCATCGGTGGATGATTCTGTTCCTTTGTTTGCGTGTGCAGGGTCAGAGCTTGCCGTACGTTCTTGCCTCCGTTTATGTGGTCTGTAGTCGGCTTCCTTGGCTGTGTCGGCAGCTACGTCATCCTGCGACAGTGTTCCTTCGCAGGCGCGGCGCTGTGCCCCTCGCCGGTGTTCCTTCGCAGCCATCGTGCTGCTGCCCTTCGTTCTCAAGGTTGGTCGATGCTACATGTTCTCCGTTGCTAATTGCGTTCCTATGTGTGCGCTTGTAGATGTGGTGTTGTAGGATGATTTTGTTGCTTTGTCTGCGTGTACAGGATCAGAGTTTGCCGTCCATTCGTTGATTAGGTTCATCAAATCCTTTCGTGGAACTTGTTTGTTTGGGCAATGTATTATTGACGGCCGATACAACATAATTCATGATTCGAACCAAAAATGTCTTTTAGTACATACCTTAGTGGGAGGGGGTTGTGGTTGGAAATTCTAACTAGCAGAGTTTTTCAGATTCAGGAGATAAGTGCAAGCGTTGGGTATGAACATTGACCAGTACAAGTGAAAAAGTAACTGAAATAAAATAATTATGCTTACAGTGCACAGGACCCCAAGTTCACCAGCTTCGTTGAAGTGAGTGAGATCTTGATTTTGATTTCTGGCTGAGTGAGATCTTGATTTTGATTTCTGGCTGAGGACGTTGTTTTTTTGGTTGGTCGGAGCTATATATATTTATACATGGGCTTGTGGGAGCACTATTGAGACCAAAAATTCCCGATGGTGGACAAGAAAAATGTGTAAGGCTCACCAAGATTGAAACATTCTGCAGCTCGAAATCTCCGATCGAAGAAAAACTGCGAAAGAATTCAAACCCGTGTGTTCCCAACAAGTTAGCTAAGAACTAAAAAGAAGAAAAATCGAGAAAAATTCTTGGTCCAAACATTTGGGAGCAACGAGCAAATCAAGAAGCCCTATAAGGAAACACAAAAACAAGAATTTTTCCCAAAAGAAAGCACCAAAATTCTGATGAAAGATCCAAACTTCGCATCATAGAACAACCACCCTCCTCACCCGAGCCAAGAACTCGATACGTGGAAGAGAACACGGCGAGCCTGCTGCGTGGAGGCGGCGGCAGCGGTGGCCTACCGAATGCGCAGGAGGAGACGAGCCGGCTCTAACGTCCTAAAAAATCCTTAAGGTGGTTTAGCTAATCATATTATGTTTATGTGTGTAAATTTTGGATCAATGTAAAACTTTGGTTGTTGTAATAAAGTTTGTCCCGAAATTTTCAAATTTTCAACTTGAATTCAAGCTTTAATGTGAATCCAGAACATTGTTTGATTAAAAGTTGTTGGAAAGAATTTATTTAAATACTATATTATTTATCATGAATTAATATAAATTTTACCAATTTTTTAGAAGTTATTTTGATTTTTTTCAAAATTCAAACCTTTTCTCTAATGCAGTTTTGAAAATGATTTAATTCTAACAAATTTTAGTTTGAAAGGTGTTTGAAATTTATTTTCCTAAGTCATATGTGATTCTCATATTACTCACAAAAAAATTTAGAATTTTTCAAAATTTTCTTCTATTTTTAATCGCTCGGTCAAACGTTTTATAATTCGGTCAAAATCCTTATTTAAACCCTAGTCCTACTGAGCCCAACGGATCTGTAGCGACCGAGCCGAGTTGACCCGACCGCACCACGTCCCCTGACTCAGACCCGAGTGTGGCTCGATCACTTGCACAGCCGTTCGACTGGACCCGAGTCACCTATCTTGGTCCAACCCGACCACATCGCCTGCGCCAACCGACCGCACCGTTTTGCCTCTGCCGCTGACAGGGGGGCCCCGCTTGTCAGAACCGCCTTCCTCCTCGGCGCCGTTCAAACCGAGCAGTGCTGGCTCTGTGCCCGCTCGCCACGACATCGCTTTGGCCACCTCATGCTCCTTCGGCCACCTACGAAGCGTCGCTTAGACCTCCCGATCCTCCCGAGCCTATCCATTCTTTTCCTCTCGCTCTCTCTCGTCCTCACCGCTCATTTCTTTGCTCCGGCCGGGGATAAAGAAGAGAGGAGCACTGCCGCGTGGAAGTCTCCTGTGAGCCCTAAGGTCCATCGCCGGACTCCACTCACCTCACCGCGCTCGTTTTTTCCGATCCAAGCTCTTTTGGTCCACGGAGTCGTCGGGAGCAGCTTCGTCGCTCTCGCCTCCGGCGGCCGCATCCCCGTTTCTTGAGGGCGTTCCAGTGAGCCTCGATCAACGCCATCTTGTTCTTTGGAATCGAGACATCACGTTGAACTCTCGGCTGAGATTAATTTGGTTTTGATTCGATACTGAGGGAGTTTGGACCCTTCTTCTCCAACAACGGTTGACCGCCGCCGTCGTTATTCTGGCCGCCTCCGTCGACCCTCGTCTTCATTGTCGTGTGCGCCGCGTTCTAGGAGTCGAGGTTACTCCGATGCGCACCTGTCTGAACTTCCTCGACCACCGAAATGCCTCCTCCTCGAGCGCCGTCTCTTCGGTTCCGCATCCGGCCACCGCGAGCCTGCCGCCGGCAACCCCTGAGCTCCGCGCCACTTCGAGCAAGTTCGCGATGTCCTTCCGCACATTTTGGTGTTGATTGCAGGCCTGGAGACCAACTCCTTTGCTGGATCGCCTCGCACGGCCGTGCCGGAGAGCTCACGGCGGGAGCTCTGTTGAGCCACCGGCGGATTTAGGTAATGATTTACCATTAACGTTAATCAAAGTTTTGTAATGAAATTATGACATGTAGGACCCACCGAAGATTAAATGTGTTTAAGAATCTATTTAAAACCTAGAGTAATTGACATGTGGGCCCAGTTGGCCGGTTAGGTGGATGTGTAATTTTAAAAATACGTTTTATCATAATGCAAACGTACACCTTACACACTCAAACAGATTTACCTTTTCGATAATTGAAGACGTATTACTTAGAATGTGTGTTCTTTTAGCTCGGCTGACCGGGTCAAACCCTTGACCCGGGGTCCCGCTGGTCAGTCGCTGAGGCTAGCTAGGGTGAGTGAAAAAGGAATTTAATTCATTTAGAATTTCCGAAATGAATTAAAGTTACACTGAAAATCCAAATAACTTGAAAAATTCATAACTAATTCAATTTAATTCCAAATTGAATGAAATCAATTTTGTTGGTTTTTATTTTTCATAAACTTTTAATTGAACTAGGTTTTAAGTATGTTTCTATTGTAGAAAATTTTGTTAATTATTTTAATTATACATTAATGTTTTTAACTTTGTAAAATGTGTAGAAAAATCATATGAACTCCAATTAAACTAAAAATTTCACCTAAATTCACCTAAAATCTTAATCTACCTACTGTGTGAATTTCTTGATTTATTGAATGATTTGAAATCTTGGTCTTATTTGGTGTTCATCGCAATATCGTCTTTCATTAGGTTTTTGACGATACCGATATATTTGTAAGATCGAATTGAGTGTAACTTGAGGTTGAACAAGTGGTACCAGCAAAGGTGCGAGCACCCCCCTTGATCATGTTGCTCCTACTGATTTTAAATGTTTTACATGTATTTTAATCTCGCCTTTGCATGCTATTTTGAAAAGTATGTTCATGGGTAGAAGTAGTTAATTTCCTAATTGTTGTATTGTCCTCCTTGAATGTTGATATCCATTTGTTTAGTTGATGCCTACACTACTACAGAAACAGCCATCACAGATGGTTGTCGAACCGTCTGGATAAGTTGGTCTCTGATAACAGGTGGTTATCACAGACGATCGCGAAACCGCTCATGATATGAATATCACATACAGTTTTTATATAAAACCGTCGCGAATGCATTATCACGCACGTTTTTATACATGAAACGCTCAGAAGTCGAGTATCACGACGGTTCGTAGAAGAACCGTCTGAAGACAGAGTATCACGCACGCGGTTTTACACATAATCGCTCATGATACTGTCTTCACGCACGGTTCGCATACACGAACGTCTATGAAGTCGAGTATCACGCACGGTTCTTTGTAAAAACCGTCGTGATACTGTATTCATAGACGGTTTTACGTAACCGCTCTGTGACACTCGACTTCGCTGACGCTTCGTACGTAACCGCTCGTGATATCGCATTCACAGCACGGTTTTACACGTAACCGTCTGTGATAGTTCATTACACTAACTACATTTTTACTGATTTTTGGCTAGCCTTAGGAATTGCTAGCCATGCCCTCTGAAAACAAGCATGCAGAAATAGATACATCACAGATCAATTGTCAACAAACTCAATCTGATCATTACTCAAAATAAATTACAAAAGATCACATTTGTTCAAGTATTGTTACAAAATATATTGGATTACAATTGAGTCAATTGTTTGCAGGTGGTTGAGAAGTGTCGGCGGGGTGATGCGCTGGGTCAAATGAGTGAAATTCTCCGGTGTCCTTAATTATCTCTGATATGATAAAGCTGCAGAGCTTCCCTCGAATGTTCTTGATCTCATTCGCAAAGAGTCCATCTAATTCTATATTCAAGGCCTATCGCTAGCAAGAGTAAAGTGTTAAGCATATATATTTAAATTTATCATTAGGAAATAATTATTTCGGGATTCACAAACCTCAGGATCCTTCTTCCTATCTCTAATGATTTGCTCCATATGATGGCAAACATAGATTGCACATAACTCATCATTTTTTTTGGTAGCGGCACTGGAAAAATAGAATTACATATATCAGTTCAAGATGCATTATTATAAAGTATGATATAGGATTATCGTGTTGTAGTGCGTACCAGAAATTTTGTCCTATGTGTTAGTTGGGCGCTCTTTCCATCGTATATTCCTTTGTTGGCAACATAGTCGATGAACGACCTACATGATTCTAAAAAGTTATCCTCGACCATTTCAAACTAATGAAGACTAAAATAGAGTTATGTATGAAGGAAATGAGCATACCATCGAGTATTCCTCCCGCAATCTTTGAAGTTGTGGTTGTTGCAGATTAGGGAATCAAGGTATATCACATGGTTCCTCTTTGGTATGATGACTAAAAGGATCCAGTGGTACCTACTCATGTATGTCACTATAGTCATTAAATCTGAGTTCGTGCTACGTATAAAGTACAAATAAAATTTGTAGAGTAAGTAGTGACACTTACCCCTGGTTATAGGGCACCACGATGTACTTCATGTTCTGCTGACGAAGCAATGCGTGTGTTATGTATTTCTCGACGAAGGACGAGACTGTTTGGATGGTTTGCAACGGTACCACATGTGGGTCGAGGAAACCCACCGGTTCTTTCTATTCCAGGACATTTTTCATCATGTATCTATACATAAGAAATGAGTTGTGATATTTATCGGTATTACGTGAATGTAGAACTTGATTGTATGCACTTACAGTGTCCAACATCGTAGAAGCGAGGCGTCAAAGCCAACGAGGTTGAATAGGTTATGTAGGTCGTTGAAGCTCACGACGAAGTGGTTCGTCCCGTTGAAGAAATGCTTATGCTCGTATCTAATGGTGATTCCAGTATCGCACCCCTCCTTTTGGGTCTTTTCCAAGTACCAGGCATGCAAAGCTTGACAAGCATATCCAGCACGCTCTAATACTGCGTCGGAGCACAATGGTTTTTCGATGATGTACTTCCCGGATATTCCCGACTTGCCAGACTTGAGAGGCGCCTTAACGTCCGTCAATTTCGATTTGGTCTTAAGCAATGGCAGCGTCTTCCTGCGAGACGACTCGGGACCTGATACGGCAGCACGCTTTTCTTGTTCATTCGGCGTCTTCTCCAAGGGAACGGAAAAGGTGGCCTTCTGAGGCGAAATATGAGGTGGAGTCATGGAGAGTCACGTTGGAGAGGAATGGTCGTGTTGAGATCGCGGCAATCTTTGGGTCGGGGCGATGTCCTTCTTGGGCCTTTGGATAAAGCGTGCACTTGTGATCTCTTCGTTGGGCGAATCTCGGCGGGGCGCCCATGAAATGTTCATGTACCATGTCCACCTCCACCACGGCGTATCCTGCGCCACTGGACACCGTCTTTGCGCCGCCTTCACGGTATGGAAGCACCATCCCCGCCGGCCTCAATGAAATGGACTCAACTAACCTCACTTGGAGCTTGCGGGCCGTCGACTCCAACAAAGCGATCGTAATTAGCTAAGGTGTCCTATAGGTCTATCTTTCTTTGCATTCCATAGATGTACATTACCTTGATGTCGTCTATCGGTGATTGGACATCGTCATGTTCGAATTATGCGTGGGCGCGCTACTCCGATGTCGAGCAGGACTAGCTCCCAAATTAACGAGGCGGCTTGCGTGGTAGCGCTCAGAGTTGATTCATTTGATCCTGCAATCTTTGCTTTCCTTCAAACTTTTGATAATCATACTGTACCAGCGGATTTCCTTCTTGTGAATTCATTTGACAGATGGCACTCAGAAAGTATCCCCAGATTAGATGTCTCACACAACCATATCACCTCAACCCCTTTGAGAACAAACATCATAGAATTCACATCACACACTCTCATGTACTATATCAGAAGGGTGTTATCAACGATCATCCCACTGTTCGCAATCCACCCTTATTCTACTTCCTCTACCCATAATCTTTGGGCGACTCAAAGTTCTAGCATAATAATGCAAAGTTCACATTTAACCTCCAAGACTCTTGCAACTAACTTCTCATATAAAAGATACGGAAATCCTCAGATTAAATCCCTGAAAATCCACAATTCCCACATACTCACTCATTAACATCATCATGAAAATATTTTCTTGACCAGTTTACCTTTACAAAGATTAAATCTCTCAGAAGATTACTCATTTAAAACCAAATCACTCTTGACATTACTCAACATTTTCCATTATCCCATTAATTGACATGACAATTCGATTACTTTGTAATCCCACTCTCATTAAACCACATCATCAAGAATAACTTTCATAGCCTCGCAATTACTACCAAATTGCGATACTCTATAAAATTAATCAATATTTCTATACTTTCAGTAATTCTAATGTTCCACCCGAAGTGAACCAGAAGATCTTGGATCACAGTCACTATAGGTTCTACTAGTTGTAACAATGCAATCAGTTTAACCTCTTAAGACAAACTTCCATTGAGTTAGACTTCTCTCAAAGAACTATATTACGAAATTATTTCATCCTCCAATGCTCATCGAATAACTTACAACCCACAGTTTCACAACTACAAATATTAAACACCTCAAAAGACTCAAGTGAAACGAATAGGTTGATTCTTCCTCAAAAGAAAGAGCGAATGTAATCAATTTTTCAACAACTAGGAAAACATGTGCCACCGCAGTGAACACAAGACCAAGGAAAACTGTCAATTAGGTCAAGTACTCGAAAAACATAAGGGAAAATCAACAGTCAAGGGCTCAAGCCCTACTGAAAGTGAATACCAAACCACCAATGAGAAGAAGGTATTGCCCTTTGAAGATTGATAAACTCTTAAGACCAAATCATAGGAACAACTTAAGAACCAATAAAATATTTCAACATGTCACTTTGCTCAAAGCAACTCAATCACCACATAACTCAAGCGATCCAAATGATCACCATCGCAAAACTCGAAACACTTCTACAAGATCCAAGTTACGAAAGACGATCACATTACTTTATTTCTAAAAGGATCATCATCACACACACAAGTCACAATCTCTTGCAGATAATCTTACTAACATCAAGGATAATATACTTTGAACACGAATATTTATCATCAACTATTCCATTAGAGAGCCCCCAAAGTTTCACCAAATTGTTCCATACTACCTTTTCATCCCATCTTCAAAAAGAGAGTTTACCAAAACCATACAACATCACTACATCAACCTCTTAAGTTTAGAAGGGGTCTACTACCCAATTGAAAAGCTCCTACCAAAACCCTTTCATCAAGGACACAATTTCATCTGATTATTTCACAATCATGTGGGCATAAGCCACCTATTATATCATATCAGTTCAACTTAGCGATGCTCATCATCAAACTTCAACACACAACAGTTATACGACAACCACTGTTGTTATCAACTGGCTTCGTTATGAAATCTAGTTGATACCTACTTTTGTTCCCCAAATCACTTGGATATTAACAAACACATATTCAACTGTTCCTCCTCACATTTGGATTTCGGCAAAAATACACTAAAACTTCAAAGAATCGAAATCTCCTATCGATCAAAAGTCTTAACAACACTACAGCCAATTTCATTGCATCAATCTATATAGAGGAACTATATAGAACTCCACTCATAAATTCTAGATCCACCCATATTCAATCCCTTCAACCGACTAAACACAATTCCGATAATTAATCATACTAAGGAATACGTAAATCTGGTATTCCCTCTAATTTTTCCTTTTCACACAATTAAATTAATCCATGGGAACTAAAGAACCCAACAAGTTTAACAACCTAAACAGTTTTAATGTCCAGACTAGTTCATCAAGGTTCCATACTTCTTGATATCTCTCAATCACTACTCATATATGCAGTTCATCAAGAACTAGTAGAAGACAACATCAACTTAGTCAATTTCACTTCCAAGGTTACTAATTAATATTAATTATGCACCACACCAATGACTCAACTTGATACCCATACTATATCGAATTATTTGCTTACAATCTCTGATTTAACCAAGTCGGAATGTCGCTAACGGGTTTAACATCTTCTTTCATAAAAGAGAACCAATAATCTTCATCACTCAAAATACACAAAAGAGTACATTAAACTTCAACACTCGGAATGATCCAAAAGGAATACATAGAGTCAAAGCTTTCTCATGTTAACAAACTTCCAACAGGAACTCTCATTACCCAAACTATCAAACGAATAAATGAGTCATTCTTTGCCAAAGAGAAAGAAGGAACAACCATGGAAATATCCATAATGCCAATTGACGAGGATCACAAGAAGCAAATACCACTCAACAGTTGGAGAATAATAATTGTTTCAGAGAACCATTAGAGACCAATGAAACACAACCACTACCATGAACCACGAACCCAAGAGAAAATCATCATCCACCACAAAACAAGACTTTGCCAAGATTTGAGGTCAAGAAGGAAAACAACTTTCTAAAGCAACTCACGCTCAACTCCTGCAACTATGGTATTCGGGGTAACTACTCTATTCGTCTACCATGAACGGTGGTATAACCGGACAAAGTCCAAGGTCACAACCACGGTCTCCACTTCTTAACAACCATTATCGACACGCATAAACAATATAATCACATATGATTATACATGATCATATCATGGTAATCAAAGAATAAATCCATAGATATAGAATATCATAACATATCATTTCATAGATTATCAACAAGAAAGACAGAGGCAATTCAACAATTGCTCAACAAATGAAACATAGCATCAGATAATACAGAAGCAATGTAATTCCCAACCCCACCTACTGTGCATAGTGTGTCAATTTAATATTTTTGTATTAACCACGGACCTAAAGCCCGCTCTGATACCAACTGTAACACCCTGGCTATTCGAAAGCCAAAGTGTTACCTAAAGACCTAACATAACCATACAACGGAATAACTTCAACAACAATTCATCAACTAAGTTAAACAGATCATCAACAATTGGAACACAAACGGAAATGTAATCTTGGATCCACTAAGGTAATCCTATCAACGAATGATCAATGGACATAAACAATTGTTTACATAAACTCAACGATAAGGAATGTATCATCTAAGTCTAAGGTTATTTATTACAACCCAACATTTAACGAATGAAAGACAGCAACAGTTCCTTTATTAAAACTAGTGTAAAGTGAAGTATTTGAGTAGTGCGTGTCTACTCCCTCCCAAGAGAAAACTTCATCAACGGTCACCTAAAAATAAATAAATAAAGCAAGAGTGAGTCTAAGACTTAGCAAGTACAATGAATAAGAACAAACAACCATCATGAACAAGACACTTCTTCACAACTTCTGAACATACAGCAAATGAATACTTATGACTGTATGAGATGAATGTAAATCATCAAAGGAATGGACTGCACACGTGCTTATACCGGTATAGCTAGTGACACACCCGTCGGTGTTCACTTAAGCCCGCACCTTAACAAAAGTGCGGGGATCCAAGTCCCGTATGAAGAACGTTTCACACAGGTGTCCAAATCTGCCCATACTGGAATTGATGGGTCTTACGTGCCCATACTGGAATTGATGGGTCTTTCTATCCACTCCCGTGGACGGGACATGACAATGTCCAAATCTGCCCACATTGGAATGGTGGGACTTACAATCCACTCCCGTGGATAAAACATAAATTATGGATGCATGAAGTGTATATGAACAATAAAAAACACCATCTCTTAGCATAGATTCAATACATATGAAAGAACATAGATAATTCATCATGTCTTGTATCACAAGATGTCACAACATATCCATGTAAGCATTCATCAATCATAACCATTAAGAATAGCAAAGCACTTGTGAATAGGGACTAGCATCATCTCCGAATATACTACACCCCACTCTGTGGAGCTCCACTCCCGTGGACGAAACATGAACAAATCATCGGAACTTCTCACATATGAACACAGTATGAGCATCATGCATCCAACATACACAATTCATACAATCAATAGTGTACTTGCCTTAACCATGCGAGAACGGTGGACGCGAAGAGGGCGCTGCCCCTGGGATCACGCTCCCACCTGAACATAAAGATTAACCAATCTAAGACCAATATACTGGACCAAAAGCATAAATAACAACACAAACGAACTCACTAAACTCCCAAGCGCTTCCAATCTTCCAATTTCTAGCGACCGATTTGGTGTTCACTGCAGACAGTCAACTTCTAAAATACATAAATTTCTGCTCAGTTGTCCAAACGAGGTGTTCTCAGACTTTATGAAAAGGTAATTAAATTACCTAAATAAACTTAGTTGGAGAGCCCTTTTGATTATGCCATCTACTGCCCCTACCAAGGCAAACTACAGAACAACAATTTTCACGTTGGTCTCTCTGGACAGTGAACTAAAACCACCATAACTTTTGGTAAGAAAGTCCAAATCTTGCGTTCTTTATCTCTCTGAAAAGGTATGGAAATTACCTACAATTTTCGTTATATTGAGATCCTCTGATTTCGTCTTTAACTGATAGATTAACTCAGTTTTCTACAGACTGTCAGGATGTTGACAGATTAACCAGACAGCGGCACTAAATAATTCATAACGTTCTAACCGTTAATCGGATTTGGGCGTTCTTGGTGGCCACTGAAAGCTAAGAACATAACCTACAACTCTCTAGGAGACCAAAACTCATAATTCGGCATCTAACCACATGAAATTGACCCCGCAACATTCTGGACAGAATTAACTTTATACTCGCAGCAATACGATCTAATCAAAATTGAACTAAAACACATCTACCACTAATCAAACGATGAGGATCGGCACTCGTTACCCTTGTAGCAACCAGGAAGTTGAAGATCTTGCCCTGCGAAGATGATGACCATCCCATCCCTCTTCTTCTTCCTTTTTTCCTCTTGTCCCTCCTTCCTTTGGCTGGCTTCAATGGAGGGCAGACCACCCATGGTTGGAGATGGACAGCAAGGGATGCGAGGGGAGTCTTTGGACAGGAGGAGGCGCAAGGGGAAGAGGAGTGGCGGCCAAATGGGTGGAGGAGGAAAGATGGGGCGGCTAGGGTTTGGGGGAGGGGGAGGGGGTGGCGCCTCCCCCCTATGGCCGGCCAGCCCCACATGGGCCTAGGCCCAAGCCCAGGTTGCCCACTAAACGCGGAAAACCCCCTCTCATTTCCTGATTTGGTGTTTTTCTAAAAGAACCCTTCTCCCGATTCAAATACTCTCTCCCAATTCAAATACTCTCTCCCGATTCAAATATCCTTTCGAATATAATTTAGGGTATTACAGTTATTAACTAGGTAGTTCGACATACTTACCACACGTTGAGACACTTCCTCGTCTGCCGGGTTTGTGAAAGAGATGTTGCCCGAAGATGAGACTTTTGCCCTCGCTTTTAACCAGGCTTGGGAACGCGGGTCTGTGACATCAGGAAACACGTTCTCCTCCGCCGCCGCCCATTCGTCGTATTTACCTGCGTATCGAGCGGTGCCGAGTCTGTGCGGATGAGTGTTTCGTGTCTGGACATCTTTGTGTGCCGCACTTTGCTCGTTAAATTCGGGGGTCGTCTTCATAGCAACAAAGGCGTCCGATGTTTCCTGTGTCAAGAATCCGTACTTCACGAAGGGCGTCTGACCCGTGTTCACGTACTTCGTGGCAAGAATGCTCTTGAACGTCCTCCACGATTTATTGATCGTGAGCATCGCCGTCCGTTCCACACGTGCCATGTCTGCTTCTGGGATAGTGAATTTTTATAATAGTTCTGTCCATAGCGCGCCTCTAGCTTCTTTCGTCAGATCCTTCCACCTTGGTGTGGTGATGGGGACCCATTTCCTTGCAAGTATCCCGCACATGGTCCGGAATCTCGCCGCTGAGCTCTTGAGACGCAGAGGGACCCCAAACTCACTAACCTCCGTGATGACCAGTCGGCCCACAGGCATCTTCGATTCTCCTCTGCCATCTCGCTTTCGTATCATTGTCGTCGACGGATTAGGCGGCAAAGATGGTGCCTTTGCCATCTGCGGCGTCGGTGATGGCGGGGAAGATGGTGCCTCTGCCATCTGCAGCGTTGGCGACGGCGGGGAAGATGGTGCCTCTGCCATCTCGCTTACTTACTATCTATATAATTTACATATGCATAAATATGTAACAATAATTAATTCCAACAGATCATAACTCAGAAGCATATACTTGAAAGGCATAAACACCAGAGGCCAGGGCCGAGGGTTAAGCACACCAAAGAAAACAAACACATCGATAGCAAAAGATGTGACTGAGCATTCTTTTCTTATTAATGCAAACAATGGAATGATCTAGTGAGAAGCAATCTAAAATTGAGATGAAACTAGCTTGTTTTGCACCAAGTATTAAGAGAGATGCAAGCCAATTGCAATTAATATAAATGTAAGGGCACAATATTGCTCAAAGAGATTAAATACACAATCTGAAATTATGAACTAGGGTTTACTCTTCCCAAATTTCGGTCAGCTCCTTTTTCTTTTCTCTTTTCTTTCTCAAAACCACACGAACAATGCTCTCTCCCCTTCAGCTATTAGGGCAACTGAAAGGAAAAGATGTGGTATGGTATGTCTGTAGTCTGAACTTTCTTTAATTCTCTTTTTAAAATTTCTTTTCAAGTAAACCGCGGCTCTAGTCTATGCGGTTGCCTCTTCTTCTTGTCTTATTACAATGGCCGAAATAGGGTGCTGCTTCCCCCTTTGATTTGCAAGTCACAAATAAATTCAGAAGTGGATAACTCAAGAGCAGCCCTAAAGCAATGTTCAACAACTAGATGCTTTGCAAACAGACAACAAAAGGGGTCACCTATTGATAAAAATTCAACACTGCGACACCACATTGCTTCCCTACGACATGATTTCTCCATGAAAACAATAGATATCTAGGGACCCTGAAGCCTTCAAACATTCATAAAGAAATTTAAAACAATCTATATAAGTAGCATGCCTTCAAAATACCTAAATATTATCACACTTCACAAGTATCACCAGTGTCAGTCCTGGGATGGAAGCAGAAAGGCACCTGCTGCATGACAAACAAAATAAATCTGGTCCAGCAATAAGTTTGCAAAGATACCCATAACACTGTTGCATCTACTGCATCCTCAAATGAGCATAATTGAGCGACTAAACACAGAAGCTATTACAGAAAGATCACAGGCAACTTAGGGTTAGTTCGGTATTGCTTTCTTGTGTTGCAATGTATAACCTAGTTAGTTATAGGGAATATATACAAATTATAGTGAAATAATGCAGACACATGTCTAGAATGAGAGGTTATCAGTTAATTGATATATCCAAAATTAGAAGAAAATGCATTTAAGATGCCATAGCAATCAAAACGAACCCTCAAAGAGCAAGGGAGGTGGCAGTGTCGGGGGCGAAGAGGTCGGAGGTGGCGGTGTCGGGCGTCTGCGGTGTGGGGCGAAGAGGCCGGGCGTCGGTGTCGGGGAGAAGAGGTCGGGGTGCCGGTGTGGGGGCGCCGAGGTCGGGCGTCGAGTCGGGCGCCGGTGTGGGCGCCGAGGTCGGGAGTCGAGGCGGGCGCCAGGTCGGAGCGCGGCGCCGGTCGAGGCGGCGGTGTCGAGGACGAGGCGGCGGTGTCGCGAGGTCGGAGGCGGCGGTGAACGGGCGAGCCCTAGAGGAGGCAAAAGAGCGTAGTAAACTCGAGTGCGGGAGAGGAAGTGACGAGTAAGCAAAACCCTAGTGGTTCAGACCTTATAAGAGGCTATCATAGACGGTTTGATAAACAAACCATCTGTGATATGAGTTTATCACAGACGGTGGTATTTCCAAACCGTCTATGATATAACAGACGGTTTGGAAATACCACCGTCTATGATAAACTCATATCACAGATTGCCAATAGGGTTTTGTCGGGCTATCACAGACGGGTCTATATTAGAACCGTCTGTGATTAATTATCACAGACGGTTATATAATAGAACCGTCTGTGATTAATTATCACACAGACGGTTATATAATAGAACTGTCTGTGATTAATTATCACAGACGGTTATATAATAGAACCGTCTGTGATAGCCCCTGACAAGTTACAATTAACGTCCACATTCACATCAATATCAAAATATATGAGAGATGACAAAACCTGCTGACAAGTATATATGATGACAAGCTCATAACACATTTTACTTCAAAAACCAATTGTCGGTTACAATGAACGTCCACATTGACATCAATATCAAAATATATGAGAGATTATAAGTTCATAACACATGATGTTATAGAATAAATTAATTACAATGGATTAAATTCTTAATTAAAATATAGCCCTTCATGATGATCGGCACGCATATAGCTAGCTTCCTCACTGGGTTCTTCCTCGAGCCTGATGCCATCTTCGAAAGGAGGTAACTCATTAAATTGATTGTATTCTTCCTCGTCCACTACATTCTCAACTCCGACAATCCTTCTTTTTTCCATGAAGAACAACATGACGTTTCTTATTTGCCGGGTCGGTTACATAGAATACTTGAACAACTTGATTCGCCAGTACGAATGGTTCGTGTTTGTATCCGACACGTTCAAGGTCCACGGTAGTGACGCCGTACTTGTCAACCTTCACCTATGGGAGATGGACCCAACGACACCGAAATAGGGGGATCTTGAAAAGTATGTAGTCGAGCTCGCATATCTCCTCTATTTGCCCATAGTACGAGCTCCTCAGCCCATCGGTACTGAATGCATCTACGCGGACACCGCTATTCTGGACTGTGCTCTTCCTATCCTGAGCTGTCGTATAAAATGTGTACCCATTTATGTTGTATCCTTGCCATGTGACAATTGTAAATTGTGGCCCTTGTGCCAACCATAGCAATGTATCATCACTTGATGACCTCCCAGTGATTCGCACCTTTAACCATCCGTTGAACTGATGGTTGTGCTCTCTCATGATCTAAACCTTCGACCGGTTTGGATTCTATTGGCATACCATGTCTTTGTGCTCGTCGATGTACGGGGACACTTCGGTCATGTGTTGCAAGACCGTGAAATAGGCTTGAGCGTATGTATCCAGATCGGGAGTGATTGATTTCCTTTCGATGGTCCCGATATCATCTAGTCTCCCCTCATGACGAGATAGAGGCACACCTATCGGATACACCTGAGCCATGTAGTCGACGCAGAACTCAATGACCTCTTCTGTTGCCTAACTTTCGATGATGCTACCCTCCGGTCGAGATCGATTCTGTACGTAGGACTTGAGAATTCCCATGTACCTCTCGAACGGGTACATATGACGTAGGAACACAGGGCCGCATATCTTTATCTCTTTCACAAGGTGAACAATGAGATGGACCATGATATCGAAAAATGACAGAGGGAAATACATCTCAAGATGACATAGAGTCGTCACCACTGGCTGCAGAGCATCTAGTCCTTGGGATCGATGACCTTACGAGCAATTGAGTTGAAGAAATAACACAACCCCAAGATTGCCACTCGGACCTTGTTCGATAAGATACTTCTAATTGCAACAGGAAGCATTTGTGTCATCAGCACATGACAATCATGCGACTTCATACCAATTAATTTCAAATCTTGCATAGAAACAAGTTTCTTAATGTTAGCGAGTAACGGATGGGACTTTCACACCATGCTAGTTACGCACATTCATTTCTCTCGGCTTTGGACAGAGTGTAGCAAGCTGGGGGAAGGTACGTTCATCCTATATCAGTCTCTTGCGGTGCTAACTCGGTCCTTATGTTTATATCGACTAAGTCTCGCCGTGCGTTAACACTATCCTTTGTTTTGCCACTAATGTTCAGTAAGAGACCAATCAAGCTATAACATACATTCTTCTCCACGTGCATGATGTCGATGCAGTGGCGAACTTCTAAGTGCTCCCAATAAGGCAAGTCCTAAAAAATTGACCGCTTCTTCTAGATGTTATTCTGACGGGTTCTTAATTGACGTCCCTTCCCAAGCACAACATCGATATCCTTAACCATATCATAGACATCTTTCCCTCTAAAAGCCCTTGGAGTTGAACCGTCCTCTTTATTTCCGTCGAATTGTTTTTTCATCTTTCGGTATGGGTGACTCATGGGAAGGAACCTACGGTGACGCGTATACACAGTTTTACATGAGTTGTTTAGCCATACACTCTCCATAGCATCTAAGCAGTGCGGACAAGCTTTAGCTCCTTTTGTACTGAAGCCCGACAGGTTACCAAGGGCAGGAAAATCATTGATGGTGTAGAACAGCATGGCGTATAAAGTGAAGTTCTCTTGTTTGTACGCATCCCATACCTGTACCCCTTCGTTCCACAGTGTCACAAAATCTTCCAACAATGGTGCTAGGTACACATCAATATCATTCCCGGTTGTTTGGCCCTTGGATAAGTAGTGACATCAAAATGTACTTCCGCTTCATACACGGCCAAGGAGGAAGGTTGTACATGCATAGATTCACGGGCCAGTGCTATGTCATTTGCTTATGTTACTGAAAGGATTCATTCCATCATACTCAACCTAACCTTATGTTCCTCGGTTCGCACGAACTCTTGACTCCGATCGAAGTTTCTCCAGCGAGAATCGGCGGGTGTCTTAGCTTTCCATCTTTCTTACGGTCCTTGAGTGCCAATGCACCAATCTTGCCTCCTTTGGGTTCGCAAATAAACACTTCAAATGTGGGATCACGAGCGATACCACAACATCTTAGCGAGGTCTTTGCTTCAACCTAGCGATGATTCGACGCTTGTATCGGATACTTTGCACAGGGACATACATGCATGTGCGCATACTCTTTACGGTAGAGGATCGATCGTTCGGACATGCATGTATTCTTTCTACTTCCATTCCCAATGGACAAAGAACCTTCTTTGCTTGGTAGGTGGTGTTGGGCAACACGTTTCCCTCCGGAAGAATGTCCGCTAGGAGACCTAACAACGCCATGAAACTCTTATCGGACCAACCATTGCTTGCCTTTAATTTAAGCAGTTCAATCACGGTTGACAACCTTGTGTATTCCGGCTTGCAGCTAGGGAACAAAGGTCTCACCGAGTCCTCCATTAAGCGCTCGAATTTATAGAACTCTCTCTCACTATAGTTCTCTTCTGCATCGCGTAGCATCTGATCCAGATTGTCATCGTGTGACCTATCCTCATCAAAAGCACAGTCTACATCCGGCATATCGTTGACTTCCTCGGCGATGTCGTTATTACTAACTTCCTGTGTAATTTGCTCTTCACCGTGACTGGTCCAACATGTATACCCTTTTTTGAAACCCCTTCGAATCAAGTGTGCTTCTATCTGCGCCGGGTTGGTAAACATCTTCATATTACCGCAATCAATGCATGGACAGTATATAAATTTTATCCCCTTCTTCAATATATCATGCTCGGCGGCTCTTCTAAAAGCAACCATGCCATTAATGTACTCTTGACTCACACGGTTCATACCATACATCCAGTTTCGGTCCATCTACGCTACACATGTAACAAAATATATAGTGTCAAATTAGATTAATAAAATCTCTCTCGACCGCTCTCTCTCTCCATTTCCTTCCCCTCACAGAACTTTAATGCATATGCCAACCACCCAATGAAAAATATTATTCTATTCCCTTTGCATCCGGATGCAAAAGTTTGCATCGGTTCCTAGAGTTTTGCTTTGGAATAGGCAGCTTCCACGTGTGGAATCGGTTCCTAGCATCAAATCTAGCCATTTGAACTGGCTAATTAAGTACGTAAATTGCAGATGCTCTAAAGGGTTATAGATTGTTACCCTCGGAGCTCAATACTTCAGGTATTTATAGCGCGAGGCTGTCACAGACGGTTCAAAATATGAACTGTCTATGATATAAAAATATCACAGATAGTTCTATTACCAATCACCAGGTAAAGAGTTGGTGAGAGCAGACCAGAGCAGGAACACGATTGAGATTGCTGATGTGCGATCTCTAACTAATGATGAATTGAGTCATTCATCGAAAGATTTGGTTGCTTTGACACAGTGATTGGGGCGGCTCGTGCAACAACCTTCTTTGGCGACAAGCGCACAATCGTGATGGCTTGGAGGCGAGCAATGCGCCTGTTCTACCACTACTTGAATCCTTGATCTTTGTCAAATCGACCATGGCGAGGATGTAGGCTTGGACCTATTCTTGTAGTGCTTATCTCTAGGAGCGTAGCTTTATTTAAGTTTAAAGCGAGTGGGTTGTTGTGGAAGAAGTTTAAAACAGTAAATTGCAGATGCTCTAAAGGGTTATAGATTGTTACCCTCGGAGCTGATGACGAAAATACCAAATCTCTTGAGATTTCTCTCCTTCTCCCTCCCTTTCTCCTCTCCTTCTCCTCCCCTCTCTCTCTCTGTCGGCGGCTGTAAGATCGAGTAGGCCGACTAGAGGGGGGGGGGGGTGAATAGGCGTTTTAAAACTTTTATGCGCTAAAACCGATTTCTAATGCGGAAGCTAATACAAATACGGTTTTGCACAATTAAGACCTAAATCCACTAGGCTCAACTAAGTGTACCAACAATACAAGACAATAGTAAAGAGAGCAATTATACTATGAATGTAAATTGCACAATGTAAGCATATGAAAGCTAATCACAAGATGAACACGGGACACAACGATGTTTTACTGTGGTGGTCGGAGATTTGCCGGTCTCCCATAATCCACGTTGAGGGAAACCCAAACCAATTGGGCCGGCTCCACAAATTAAGCCTTCCTCCGAGGTATCAAACACCTCGCTCCACTAGGCTTGCTCTTACTCCACTCCGGAGATGGCGAGCACCAAGCCACTCACAAACGCCTGGGTCTTCTCACAAGCTTCACTTGAGAAGATCACCGATGCACGACGCCTCCACACCGTCTAGGTGTCGGCAAACACCAAGAGTAACAAGTCTCCAACTTTCACTTGAACCAATCAAGTATCAAAGCTCTCGTGGATACTAAATCCACCACCTAATGCAACACATGCAATAGGATTAGCCTCTCAAATCTCACTAAGTGCAACACATGCACAAATGGGAGTAGAGGGCTTGCTCTTAGCTCAAAGGAACTCAATGGGGCACCAGCATCATCCTCTCACACGGCCAAGGTGGGTATTTATAGTCCACACTCAAAAACTAGCCGTTGGGAAAAGATTCGACGAAATCGGCAAGGCGGTCGACCACAGAACAAGCGCCGGTCGATCCGCTTCTCCAACGGCTATAAAACTAGCGGTTGGGTACATCGATCGACCGCCAACCATCGGCGGGCGGACCGCCCGGCTGATCGAACCGCTCGTAACACGTCGGTCAGACCGCACCAGCCGAAATCAGAAAATCAGCTCTCTGGAAAAAGCTGACCGGGTCCTTGACCTGGGGGTCCGGTCAGACCGCACTTATAACGCTGGTCAGACCGCTCAGCCAATTTCGAAAAACACTTCGGAAAAAGTCGGCGCGACAATTATCATGAGTCGGTCGGTCCGACCATACGCGACGCCGTCGCCACTGAAGATTTAACTCAGGATTTTGCATTTCTTTTTCAACTCAAATTTGCAAAACACAATTGCAAAAGATATGAAATACAAACAAGGCATGTAGACAAGATTCTCAACAAGATGCAAAACACATTTGCCAACTTTTAGAATCACACCTCAAATTGCACTTTGCTTCAACTCAAGTTGCAAAACACATTTGCACAATTGTCAAGCGATGCAAACAACGATAAAAGCGAGATTCTCAACAAGTTGCAAAACACATTTGCCAACCTTTAGAATCAACGCCACAAGGAATAAGGTACATGGACTTAAACCTTTTGCAAAACACATTTGCAAACTCAAGTCACATGCTACAAGGATTATCCATGAGCCACAGCTATTTGCAAAACGCATTCGCAAATATAGGCAACATGTTAAGTTAAGCTAGAGCAAACACAATGAGCTATCAACACATGACTAACTCAAACTACTAATCAAGACCCCTCTTAATAGTACGACAACCTATACTAGCAATCCGGTCTACAACCAAACACCAAGACCGGTAAAAGACTAGGAACACATCCTTAGCCCTAGCTAGTCATACCTTTGCCTTTCTCACCACTTGAAGCTTGATGACGCACATCCTCGCTTCAAGTCCGGTTTAATTGACTTAATGCTCATCAACATATAATGACATCTTTCATCCCAAGTCTTGACATGCATCAACTCATGATGCACTCTTCACTTGACCTCCATCAACACATGATGGATTCTTCTTGACTTGATGATCAACTCATGATCATCTTCTCTTCTTGAACTTGATATGCATCAACTCATGATGCATTCTTTACTCCAAGCTCTTCACTTCAGTATCATCAACACACGATGATCTTCTTTACTTCGGGATTTTGTCTAGAACATCATCAACTTATGATGATTTCTCTTTATCCCGCGTCTTTACATGATGATTATCAACACATGATATCATTCAAAATCTTCGACCTCATGGAACATAACCTATTCCATCAACTCATAGAAAAAGTTAGTTCCACAATATGATTATCATAAATTACCACATCAAACCATTAACCGATAATGGTGGGACAAGATACCGTAATCTTTCCCTCTTTGGTAATTGATGATAACCACTTCAATAGCAAGTAATTGAATGATAAGATATGCGAGCATATACGAACTACACAAGTCTTATATGCTTACATAAGAGTATATATGAACTATACAAGTTGTATATACCATGAGTATATACGAACTACACATGTTGTATATACTTTGAGTATATATGAACTACACAAGTTATATATACTAAATATGAGTGTATACGAACTACACAAGTTGTATATACTCATATGAATATATTAACTACACAAGTTAGATATATTCAAGGATATATGAGCATATATGAACTACACAAGTCTCATATACTCTCATATACTCATATGAATATATTAACTACACAAGTTAAATATATTCAAGGATATATTTCAAAGTAAGGATCCCAAATATATGTGGAAAGGGAATATGGATCAATACTAATGAAATCTCAAAATATAGAATGAACTCCCCCTAAATGTGTGCATACACAAATATGTAATGGAAACATATGCACATATCCAAGTTATCATTTTTGGTAGAGTTTAACCTATATTTTGGATCCGAGGAATGCAACAAGACATAATAAGAAGAAGTAGAATGCATACCTCTTGTATTTTTATTTTTATATCCAAACGAGACTAAGCAATAGATAATCAATAGAATTGTTAGTCTCACAAATAGATTTGTCATTAATACATACCTGTTTGGATTTTTGCTTTTATATCCAAGCTGATACTAAACATGATATAACAATAAGAGTGTTGGAACAAGTGCATTTGTCATTAATCACCAAAATACTCTATTAACACATAATGGCGGTCTAGATTCTTCAGCGGCGCAGTGGGTTTTTATCTGGTGGCGACTCAAATGGGAATGGGCAGGGGGTACTCCAGGTATTTATAGCGCGAGGATATCACAGACGGTTCAAAATATGAACTATCTATGATAGGCATATATCACAGACGGTTTATGAAAAGAACCGTCTGTGAAATATCACATACGGTTCTATAGAAAAACTGTCTGTGATAATCTCCCGTATCACCGACGGTTCTATTTATAAACCGTTTGTGATACGGACGATTATCACAGACGGTGTATTACTAGAACCGTTTGTGATATTTCACAGACGGTTCTGTTAATAAACCGTCTATGATATATGCCTATCACAGACGGTTACTAATGCCGCATCCCAACAGACCCAACACAGACGGTTCCAAATGAACCCGTCTGTGATGGGGTGTCTACTATAGCCTTTTTGTAGTAGTGCTAGTATATATGTATATATATATATTTCTGTTGTAGTATAGATCGATGCTTAGCCATGCTAGTAGTTGTAGTCGATTTTGGTTGATAGAGCTAGTCCATTGGCCGAGGTGAATCAAATCATATTGAAATATTGAGGAATGTGTTAACTGAATCATGTTGGCATTTGAGGATTTGTTCCGATCTTGGATCTGGTTATTATGGACATGTTGGGCATGGGTTTTATATTTTAACTTGGACGGGTGTAGGGTGATGATGAAATGTTGTTGTTGTTTGTTGTTATAGAATTGTGTAGCCCGTTTGAGTGATTAAGGACCGGTCTGTGTGGTGTTGAACCAAATCACTCGTGCAACCACATGCTGGGTTAATGGCGAAGGCTTGGCTAAATAATTTGTTGTGTTCTTTCTACCAAACCATTAATTGTTGTACCTATTGTTGTTGTCAGGGGCACCTGTGGTTCAGTTGCGAATGATAGTATGCCATGTGGTGTTTTCCATTGTTACGAGGTTCACCTGTGGTTCAGTTGCGAATGATAGCCTGCCATGGGGTGTATCTTTGGGTGGTTTGATAGTTAGGTCATGGCGTTGTAAATGTCTCGTTATGATATCTCAGTCACACTCCTTCGGAAGAGTGCATGGCGACAGTATGAGGTATTCATATCATGTGGGTAAAGCTGTACAAACTCTGCAGAGTCATAAATCTATTCGAATAGCCGTGTCCCTGGTCATGAACATCGCTTGTGGGAAACCATGCACAGTTAGGATCTAAAATTTTGGGTTTAGGAAAATTTGGGAATGGTATGAACATGTGTTCATGGATTTAAATTGAGGAATCATTGACATGATACTTTACTGTTACTTAATATTGTGATCTTGGATCGATTGTGAGAATCTTTGAAATATTACCTTAATGTTGTTGGAATTGTGATCATGGATTTAAAGTGTTGGTTATGAATTGTTACCTTACTATATTTAAAAATTTAAAATGTTTTACTTGCCGCCTTTTTAAATCTAAATATGTACTTTGCTGAAATTATTGCTTTACGCTGAAAATTGCCTAGAGCAGAAGCCTTCCTTTGACACCTACATGCATCCTTATTTTTCTCGAAAGTCTTGCGAGTACAACTTTGTACTTTAACGGATTGTCCATTTGTTCAGGTGAGAACGATAGATGTGACGGCTTTAATCCCAGTCGGTTGCCCTTCGGGTTATGGCACACCATTAGGAAGGTCATGTTAATTTACTTGACCTTCTGTTCTTGTTTATTTATTGTCTTCTGCTGCTGATTTTTGTTCGCTATATTCAAACCGTGTATGATTGTGATATAATGTTGTTTGGATATGTGCATGTTCGCTGCTGATCCTGGGAGCTAACGTGAGACACATATTCGGGTACTCGAAATCAATTTTGTTTCTTACAAAGGATTGCGTCTCTGGCAAAATCACTCAACTTGAAATGGGTTAGATTTCGGGGTCCCCACACCGGTGCTGTGCGAATGCAGCGATTTGCCGGCGGCGTCGGTGACCCACCCACTCTAGTCAAGAGAACCAAAGAAATAGAGCCAACACAATAAAACCTCCCCTGATCTAATCCAACCCAATCACAGAAAAAGAATAGAAAAAGGTGAGAACGATGGAATGGCACTAAAGAAGCATAGACATGAACCGAGACAGGGAGGAATATACCCACCGAAAGACAAGAAAGAAACGAAGGTGATCGAATCAAGCTGGCCTCAACCGCGACAATGGTTGCCTTCCTCACCGTCAACCGCGACAGCGATGCCGCCTTTCCATAGATGCTGTCGTGTAGCGAGACAACAGTTCCCTACGACGCCACGAAACCACCTATATCCAGAGAATGCGCGACGAGGAGGGTTCCAAGAGGGGATGGGAAACATGTCTCCCAGTCTCTGACGCCGAGGAGGAGAGGGGACGGGAATGGCATGGGAAACGTGAGCTGGACTTAAGTTGGTGCTGTTTGGAGTAATAATCGGATAATGCTCTTGTGTAGATGAGCAGACGTCAGATGCTCTTGATCTATTGGGATTAATAATCGGATAATGCTCTTGTGCAGATGTGCAGGCGTCAGATGCTCTTGATCTATTGTTAGGTATATTCATATTTTTGTAATTATTATAATTCCTAAAACAGTAATTATTCAACAGTAGCATATATATACTCTGCATATTTAGAACTATGAACAGTAACAAGATCATCAACTCAAATATATCTATCTCATATATATTCACTAACAAGCCAAAGTCTAGAATAAGAACGCTACTAACAGAAGTAGGCATCAACATCATCACATGACAAATATTTAGGAAGCAAGGTTTAGCCATAGTAAATGATATCATCACGACTTACAGAGAATCTCTCTAACAAAAAGGTCATGGTAAAGTTTGATGCGAAGAAGACGCGTAGAGAATGGTAGAGAAGGAGAAAGCTGTGAGCAGTCGCGCGAACGCTTCCCAAAAACCTGATTTATCCCAACTCGTTCAGGATCACGAGGGATGCGGCTTTGGAGACACTACTCTCCCGCGTCAATGCACGCCGAAAAAGGGATGGAGAAGCCGATGTTGCGCAGCTGTAAGATAGAGGAAGCCGACTAGAGGGGGGTGAATAGGTGGTTTTAAAAATCTCTAAGGCTAAAACTAAGTTTATGCGCGGAAGAGTAAATCAAATTGGTTTTACACAATTAAGGCCTAAATCAACTAGTCTCACTAAGTGAACCAACACTAAGACTATTGATAATGATAACAAACATATAAAGATATGTAAGTAATTTAAGAAATATAAATTGCACAAAGTAAAACACAAGAGAACAAACCACAATAACACAAGGATGTTTTACTGTGGTGTTCAGAGACTTGCCGGTTTCCCCTAATCCATGTTGAGGTAAGCCCAAACTAATTGGACCGGCTCTATGAATTAAGCCAAACACCTCAATTCCACTCGTGGTTGCTCTTCCTCCACTCCGAAGATGGCGAGCACCAAACTACTCACAACACGCCGGGCCTTCTCACAAGCTTCTTAAAATCACCGGACCACGACGCCTCCATGCCGTCTAGGTGTCGACAAACACCAAGAGTAATAAGCCAAGCCTCTTGCTTGACTCTCACCAAGTGCAACACATGCACAATTGGATGCTCAATCCAATTCTAGTTGCAACACAAGAAACTGGAACCTCTCCCTTTGCTCATAAGGTGCAATACATGCACAATTGAGTGGAGAAGTTTACACTAGCTCAAGAGAGTGAAATAGGATGCCAAAAATTCTCTCAACCGGCCAAGTGGGTATTTATATCCACCACAGCAAAAACTAGCCGTTGAGAGCAGAATTCAATAAAACTCAGCAAAAGCGGTAGTACCGCTGTAGAAACCCGATACTACTGTTTTTACTGTTCAACGGTCGAAAAGGGTGCATTAAATGCTTAAAAAACTAGCTGTTTTTAAGTTTGATGCGGTAATACCGCTATACAAATTCGGTATTACCGCTCGGCAGTAATACCACTCTTCTCGGGCGGTATTACCGTAGTCCAATGTCACCACAGACGATACTCGAAAAAAAGGCCATAACTTTTGATTCCGATGTCGGAATTGAATGATCTTGGACTCTATGGAAAGCTTATTTAGAGGGCTACACAACCCATCTAATTGATTGATCTCAAACACATTTGATCAAATCAAAAGGCACAACTCCAAAGAGCCACTACCATGGTCTAAGTCCAAATAAATAGCAACAAGCAATCTTAGACCATGCCAAGGGCAAATGCATGAATCCCAACAATTTGCAAAAACACATTTGCTAACTTAGATCATGCCACAAGGAGTAGGTACATGGACTTCAACCATTTGCAAAGTATAGTCACATGTTACAAGGATTAGATGCATGAGCCCTAACTATTTGCAAAACACATTCGTAAATAATAGCATCATGCCACAGAGAGCTACAGCAAACGAGATTGAGCTATCAACACATGATGAGGCTCAAGCTACTAGACAGGACCACTCTTAATAGTACGACAAACCTATACTAGCAATCCGGTCTTCCAACCAAACACCACGACTAGTAAAAGATTAGGAACGTATCCTTAGCCCTAGCTAGTCATACATTTGCCTTGAGCATCCTTTTGAAGCTTGATGGCACACATCTTCACTAAAGTCCAGGTCATTATCTTGATATGCATCAACCTATGTTGCAACCTTCACTTGACCTCCATCAACACATGACGGGTCTTCTCTTGACTTGATGATCAACTTATGATCATCTCCTTTTCTGGATCTTGATGTGCATCAACACATGATGCATCCTCCTCTTGAACCTTGACTTGATGACGATCAACTCATGATGCCATCCAAAGTCTCTATCATTATGGAATATAACTTATTCATCCAACTCATAGAAAATGTTAGTCCAACAATGTCATTGACATTAATTACCAAAATATAGCTGTTATTGCCAGGTGCGGTACTACCGCACTCACAAGGTTCGGTACTGCTGCACAGCGGTAATACCACTTGGCTAGATCAGTACTACTGATTTCTAGAGGATCAGAGAATCAAGAAAAACACCCTTTCTGAAAATAACATATCACCAATAAGACTTCGGTATTACCGCTTTCCGGTAGTATCGTTTCTCACATGCGGTATTACCGATCTTCAGGGGAGATGAAAACTCCCCAAAACATGATTTCTGGAATAAACATACCGCCATATAAAACCCGATACTACCGCACACCGGTAGTACCGCTCATAGAATGCGGTCATACCGATTTTCACTTATGACTTTCCAAAAGCAAAACTAAATGCAATGCATAACACTTAGTTGATCAAAATGGCACATAAATAGATCCTCAAACTACTAGCCATGATCCTTCTATTGTCTTTGTGTTGTCATTTCCATGTTGTCATCTATAATCCGGGACTAAGCCTTTAAAACATCTTAGCTCACATGTTAGTCCCAGAACACAATTGCAAATAATTGGATATAAAGTAATATGAGTATATATGAACTACACAAGTTTAATATACTTAAGGGATATGTTTCAAAGTAGAGATCCCAAATACATGTGGATAAAAAAATATGGATCAATACTAATGAACCCACAAAATATAGAGTGAACTTCCCCTAAATGCGTATATACACGAATGTGTAATAAAAACATATGCAAATATTCAAGTTAGACTTTTGGTGGAGTTCAACCTATATTCTGGATCCGATGAATGCAACAAGATAGAGGAATATGATGTCGAATGCATACCTCCATGATTTTCACCTTTTCATCGAAATGAGACTAAACAATATCATACTACCTAAGAGATTTAGTCTCACATATAGATTTATCATTAATCACTAAAATTTTGCATTAACTCATTGTAACATCCCAAAATCTCGCTTTCTCTAAAATTTAATTTCAAATTAATTAATTAAAATTTTCAAGATTTTATTTGGATCTTATTTGTATTTTATGTGTAATTCTGGATCAAAATCTCAAATTCCAAAACTCCATTTCCAATCTAAAATTCAAATCTCCAGAAAAATATTTGTTCCAATTTCTTGGTCCAATTTATTAATTTGTTGCACTTCTCTTTTCGAAAAAAACAAATATAAAAAAATGAAGTTCTGTCGGTCACCCATCCCAGGATTGCTCCCAAGTCATGCTCACTTAACTTCAATAGCCATACATGCATGCACTGCCATCGTGTGCTTTGGTTTCAATTGGTTATACTCCATCTTCCATTCTTTTATCTGTTTCTTTCTCTCTCTCCTATTCATCTTCTTCCTCACGGGAGTCTATCTCTCTGTTGCTTTATTTCTTTAACGCAGCTCCATGGTGAGCCGCCTCTGCCGCCTGCACCTCCAGCGCCACCCTCACCGCCGGCCACCTCTACCACCGCGCCGTCCCTTCCCTCTCCTTGCTCCCAGCCGAGCCTAGAGCTTCAAACTGCCATTAATGGCTGCCGTTTCTTCTTTACCCATTCCTCTCCATTCAAAGCCTTTATCTTGATTTGATTTGATAAGAAACGGTTGCATTAAGGTCTCCCACGTTGTCTTGCCATCTTTGAGCAGCCCATCAGTGCACCGTGCATTTTCATCCGTTTCTATTTTGAACCGGCCGCGTAGCTCTTCGCCTTCCCAACGTTTGGCTCCGGTTGAGGCTTTATAAGGGCATGCTATCTCTTCATCATCTTCTTTGCGCTCTCTCAAGTTGTAGAAGCACCTTAACACACCACCTTATCATTTCTATTTTCTCCCACTTGACAATTGCTTGGCGGCCACCACCGCTCGGTCCCCACCTTCGCCACCTCCGAGCTTCACCGCCGTCTAGCCCTCTGTTACCTTGTAATGCCATAGCCATGAGCTTTTTCATGTGGTTACATGCTGACTTGCTTGCTATTCATGGCTGTATGTTGTCTGCTTGTAGCATGGAAGATGAACAGTGCCATGTAATTGTAGTTCATGGTCGCTGGCCCTTTGTTCAGTGCTCGAATATCCAGTCTTCATTTTGAGCCTCTTCTTGTTTGGGCTGCATACTATTTCGTTGGCTGTAGCTTTGCATAGTTGTTGTTTGCCTTCTGTCGTAGTGGAGAAGAACATGAACAGTGTTGGCTACTAGATAATCTTTCATACTCCGTTCTCTCTCCTCGATCAGTCATTTCCCGAATCGACTACGTGCGCGCGTGCCTCGGCTTCCTCTTCACATCCCTGGATTTCGCTCCCCAAATATCGCCATTTTATTTTGTTCACTCTTCATGAATAGTGTCATGCAATGTATGTACGTGCATGGTGTATGTACATACATGGTTTTAGTTTTTTTTGGAGAATTGATTTTCTAGAATTTCGTTCGTTCTCATACTGAACTCGAATCCATCGATTCTTTCTCCTAAATTCTTCTAAATTCATTCTCTACTTCCGATAATTATTTTGTAATTTTCGATTTTATTTATTTTCTGCTATTTATTTGGTCCGTTGCGCGTGTGTAGAATCCGACGTTGCTTAGACGCAAGCTTGGATCAACAGAAGTGCTTACCTCCAACGTCACCAAGGCGAGTCTCCTTTGACCACTTTGAACCTATGATTTTTAAATTGTGTTTTCAGTTTTCAAAGTATTATGCATTGCTAATTCGTATATAACGATAAGTTTAAAGTGTAGTTGTTAGTTAAACCCAAAATTTGCTAATGTCATCCTTGATAATTGTACCCTATACCTTTGTAACCATAGCATAGTAATTCTGCAATATTATTTACAACATTATGGAATAGTAAATGCGGTAGAATTGCTTAGACATGCTTTTCGATCTTATCAACCCCTGGGAGGGAAAAAGCTTTATTACCCTTTATGCTTTCTTTGGAAAATGTATGACATTAGGTATTGTCAGTGTTTGGAAAATAAAATATAATGATGAAAGTATGTTTTAGACTTGGGTGGACGGTAAGATCAAAGGGTGCAACTAGAGCACGAAATCTTGTATTGTGTTAGTCCCGCCCAAGTCATATTAAGGACCGACACTTGTGATTATTCAAACTGAGCACTACCGTACAACCACATGTCCAAAATGGGAACGGACCTGGCCAACTAATTAGCAAAATTTTGAGTCGGTTTTGTCATGGTTGTGTGTCTTTGATTCACATGGCGCAAGAGGGGCGGGAAGGCGAAACCTAGCGAGCGTAACCGAGTCAAAAGGAAGCTTTGTAAAGCCTTGTGATGGTCTCTCCTTGATTCACACGTCAAAGGAAACATGTGGTGTATCGGGCGATCATCTCTTGTGGGTCAAGTTTGTACAACCTCTGCAGAGTGTTAAAACTATTCGAATAGCCGTGCCTACGGTCAAGGGCGAGCAAGGTGCGTTTTCACATGGTAGATTTTGGTTTTGATTTTAAAGAGTAATTTTGGGAACCGGAGCGGTTGGGACTCTCGGGTAGTTTACGCGGCTAGAGCCGGTTAGGCGTAGAGCCCTATTCTCAAAACCTTGGCGGCTAGAGCCTTGATGCTAGTGGTTGGTAGCTAGAACCTCCACTAGTAATACAATTAATTTATTGAAACTGCGTTTGTCAAATGTGCTTTATGAAAATTGTTTTGAACTTAAAAATTTGCTTTGTGCAAAAGAACCATATAAACCTCATTTGTCAAAGCTATGCATATGCATGTTTCCCAAGACTCGCGGAGTACTTTATGTACTCACATGCTACACTCATAAATAAATCTCAGAAGCCTTCATCGACACGGAGGACTACGACTACTTCGCCTGTGGCTTTGACGAAGGATACCCGGAGTACTAGGTTGCGCTCCCCAGTCGAATGCCGGTGGGCAATTTGATGGGTCATCACTCGGAGTTTATTTATTTATGTTTCTGCTGCTGTAAGACTCAAGGTCTTTCGACCTCTTTTGTAATAAGTGGCCATAAGGCCGGTACTCAGTTGTTTATTAATGTTATTCGTGATTCGAATTTGTTATCAACAATGTTTCCACTGTGTGCACTAGCTACTGATCATGGGGTAGTGCGAGATTACACGTAGGGTTGGGTTAAAATCCGGTCCCGACAGAGTTGGTATCAGAGCTGAGTCGACTGTAGGACGTGACCTAGCTAGAATGGCCGTTAGTAGGAAAACTTTGAAATTTATTTTATAAAAAGAAAAATAATATTGTGCTATCCTCATCTTTTCTCATCTTTCTATCCTTACCTTCTTCGTGGAATTCTTCCTTACTTAGTTCTTCCTTCATCGTTTTACAATGTTAAATGGATCATGTTTCCCTTGTAATTTCTATAGTTGGTCAACGCGATTCCTACCATTATGTTCAGGACTACAAGAAATGGAGCCATGAAGAGAGCATCGTAAAGCCTCTAGTCATCTCTACCATTCAAGAACAACATGCAAGATTCGTCAAAGACCGTGAGTAGAGGATGCGATGTCAGACAAGCCATATAGTTTAAGTTGCCAAGGTTCATTCTGTGTTTTGAGTCGTTTCGCTAGCTTAAGAGTATCGAGTAGACGATTTTCTTTGAGTTGTTTTCAGTTGGAAAAAGTAATTTGCTTTTCTGTAAAGTATTTGGTTCTTGTGGGTTGTTGCAATCTCCCTTGTTTTTCTCGTCTTTGCTTTTTCCCTCTCTTCCCCGCTAACCTTGGACCGTTCAGATGGAGAACCCTGGAAGAGGTCGCGCAGCAGCCCGTGGAAGAGGACGTGGAAGAGGCCGTGTAGCTGGCCGAGGCCGTGGTCTTGGAAGGGGTCGCGGTCAACCATTTCCCGAGGACCCAGTTTTGCCTCAAGCACCACAAGAACCTCAAGTGCAACCTGAGCAGTTATTTGAGGAAGAACCTTTACCACCACCACCTCCTGGTCAGCCTCCATTGATGAATATAGAGCAGATGATGGCCATGTAACTTCAACTATTGCAAGCACTTGCTCATAATCAAGTCAATCAACCTGCACCAGCTCCTGCTCCAGTCTTACCACCTCCATCCAGACTTGGTGAATTTATGAGAACCAGGCCACCAACCTTTGCCGGTTTAGTTGATCCTCTTGAAGCTGATGACTGGTTAAAGGATGTTGAGAAGAAGTTGATCTTGGCTCAGTGTGATGACCAAGAGAAAGTTCTCTTTGCTGCTCATCAACTAAAAGCAACCGCAGGTACTTGGTGGGAAAACTATTGCGCAGCTCACCAGAATGTCCAAGCTATCTCTTGGCAGGAGTTTTCTTTGCACATGACAAACCACATTCCTATGGGAATGATGGAAATGAAGAAGAGAGAGTTCCATAAGCTGCAGCAGGGCAATCTCAGTGTGTCTAAGTATCTTAACAGGTTCACTTAGCTGTCAAGGTATGCACCAGAGGATGTTGCTAACGAGGGAGCGAAAATTTGGCGCTTCATGGAAGGACTTGACCCCAACCTCAAAGTGCAACTGGTGTCAAATGACTACCCCAATTTTCAACAGATGGTCAACAAAGCTCTTGTGCAAGAGGATGCTCAACGTCAACTGTTTGAGTCCCGAAAGAGAAAAATGGCTTTTCAAGCGCAACATGGAGCCGCAGTTCCAGACCTCTAATGAACCAACCACACTACAACTTTGCCGCCAGCAGATAATGCACCTAAGACTCCAATGTCGACACATAAATACGATCATGAAGGGATTTGGAAACAACACTAGTGTTCAACCGCAGCAGAATCGGACGCCAGCAGCAGGAATCCAGTGCTTTCATTGCCATGAAATGGGGCATTATGCCAGCAATTGCCCTCAGAAACGCCGAGCTGTGACTCCGGTTCCTTTTAACTTGGGAACTACACCAGCCAAGACCCCTACACCAGGATCAGGACGAGGAGCGCCTCAGACTCCAAGTCAAGCCATCCGGAATTCAACACCATCCGCAAGGGGACGACTGAATCATGTTGCAGCAACGCAAGCTCAATCAACTCAGCATGTCGCACCAGGTAAGATCTAGACAGATCAGTTGCCATTTCAGTTTTGTCTCACTCAATAGACAAAGTCGTTGGTTCAGAGAGCAAAGTCCGTGTACCCTAACCTTTTTCCCAGTCCATCCGAATCTCGGGGTCGAGATTCCTTCTAAGGGGGGTAGGTTTGTAACATCCCAAAATCTCGCTTTCTCTAAAATTTAATTTCAAATTAATTAATTAAAATTTTCAAGATTTTATTTGGATCTTATTTGTATTTTATGTGTAATTCTGGATCGAAATCTCAAATTCCAAAACTCCATTTCCAATCTAAAATTCAAATCTCCAGAAAAATATTTGTTCCAATTTCTTGGTCCAATTTATTAATTTGTTGCACTTCTCTTTTTCTAAAAAAAAAAACAAATATAAAAAAAATAAAGTTCCCGTCGGGTCACCCATCCCAGGATTGCTCCCAAGTCATGCTCACTTAACTTCAATAGCCATACATGCATGCACTGCCATCGTGTGCTTTGGTTTCAACTGGTTATACTCCATCTTCCATTCTTTTATCTGTTTCTTTCTCTCTCTCCTATTCATCTTCTTCCTCACGGGAGTCTATCTCTCTGTTGCTTTATTTCTTTAACGCAGCTCCATGACTGAGCCGCCTCTTGCCGCCCAGACCTCCCGACGCCACCCTCACCGCCGGCCACCTCTACCACCGCGCCGTCCCTTCCCTCTCCTTGCTCCCAGCCGAGCCTAGAGCTTCAAACTGCCATTAATGGCTGCCGTTTCTTCTTTACCCATTCCTCTCCATTCAAAGCCTTTATCTTGATTTGATTTGATAAGAAACGGTTGCATTAAGGTCTCCCACGTTGTCTTGTCATCTTTGAGCAGCCCATCGATTGCGTGCATTTTCATCCGTTTCTATTTTGAACCGACGCCGTAGCTCTTCGCCTTCCCAACGTTTCGGCTCCCGGTTGAGGCTTTATAAGGGCATGCTATCTCTTCATCATCTTCTTTGCGCTCTCTCCAAGTTGTAGAAGCACCTTAACACAGCCACCTTATCATTTCTATTTTCTCCCACTTGACAATTGCTTGGCCGGCCACCACCAGCTCGGTCCCCACCTTCGCCACCTCAGAGCTTCACCGCCGACACCGCCGTCTAGCCCTCTGCTACCTTGTAATGCCATAGCCATGAGCTTTTTCATGTGGTTACATGCTGACTTGCTTGCTATTCATGGCTGTATGTTGTCTGCTTGTAGCATGGAAGATGAACAGTGCCATGTAATTGTAGTTCATGGTCACGGCCCTTTGTTCGATGCTCGAATATCCGATCTTCATTTTGAGCCTCTTCTTGTTTGGGCTGCATACTATTTCGTTGGTCGTAGCTTTGCATAGTTGTTGTTTGCCTTACATCGTAGTGGAGAAGAACATGAACAGTGTTGGCTACTAGATAATCTTTCATACTCCGTCTCTCTCTCTCGATCGGTCATTTCCGAACCGACTACGCCGCGCGTGCCCTCGGCTTCCTCTTCACATCCTCGGATTTCGCTCCCCAAATATCGCCATTTTATTTTGTTCACTCTTCATGAATAGTGCCATGCAATGTATGTATGTGCATGGTGTATGTACATACATGGTTTTAGTTTTTTTTGGAGAATTGATTTTCTAGAATTTCGTTCGTTCTCATACGAACTCGAATCCATCGATTCTTTCTCCTAAATTCTTCTAAATTCATTCTCTACTTCCAGTAATTATTTTGTAATTTTCGGATTTTATTTATTTTCTGCTATTTATTTGGTCCGTTGCGCGTGTGTAGAATCCGACGTTGCCGACGCAAGCTTGGATCAACAGGAAGTGCTTACCTCCAACGTCACCGGCGCGTAGTCTCCTTTGACCACTTTGAACCTATGATTTTTAAATTGTGTTTTCAGTTTTCAAAGTATTATGCATTGCTAATTCGTATATAACGATAAGTTTAAAGTGTAGTTGTTAGTTAAACCCAAAATTTGCTAATGTCATCCTTGATAATTGTACCCTATACCTTTGTAACCATAGCATAGTAATTCTGCAATATTATTTACAACATTGTGGAATAGTAAATGCGAGAATTGCTTAGACATGCTTTTCGATCTTATTCAACCCACGAGAGGAAAAAGCTTTATTACCCTTTATGCTTTCTTTGGAAAATGTATGACATTAGGTAATGTCAGTGTTTGGAAAATAAAATATAATGATGAAAGTATGTTTTAGACTTGGGTGGATGGTAAGATCAGGCGGGTGCAGCTAGAGCACGAAATCTTGTATTGTGTTAGTCCCGCCCAAGTCATATTAAGGACCGACGCCAGTGATTATTCAAATCGAGCACTACCGCACAACCACATGTCCAAAATGGGAACGGACTCGCCAACTAATTAGCAAAATTTTGAGTCGGTTTTGTCATGGTTGTGTGTGCTGATTCACATGGCGCAAGAGGGGGCCAGGAAGGCGAAACCTTAGCGAGCAGAACCGAGTCAAAAGGAAGATTTGTAAAAGCCTTGTGATGGTCTCTCCTTGATTCACACGTCAAAGGAAACGTGTGGTGTATCAGGCGATCATCTCTTGTGGGTCAAGCTGTACAACCTCTGCAGAGTGTTAAAAACTATTCGAATAGCCGTGCCCACGGTCAAGGGCGAGCAAGGTGCGTTTTCACATGGTAGATTTTGGTTTTGATTTTAAAAGAGTAATTTTGGGAACCGGGAGCAGTTGGGACTCTCGGGTAGTTTCTGGCAGCTAGAGCCAGTTGGGCAGCTAGAGCCCTATTCTCAAAACCTTGCGGCTAGAGCCTTGATGCTAGTGGTTGGTAGCTAGAACCTCCACTAGTAATACAATTAATTTATTGAAACTGCGTTTGTCAAATGTGCTTTATAAAAATTGTTTTGAACTTAAAAATTTGCTTTGTGCAAAAGAACCATATAAACTTCATTTGTCAAAGCTATGCATATGCATGTTTCCCAAGACTCGCGGAGTACTTTATGTACTCACATGCTACACTCATAAATAAATCTCAGAAGCCTTCATCGACACGGAGGACTACGACTACTTCGCCTGTGGCTTTGACGAAGGATACCCGGAGTACTAGGTTGCGCTCCCAATAATGTCGGTGGGAAATTTGATGGGTCATCACTCGGAGTTTATTTATTTATGTTTCACAAGAAAGACTCAAGGTCTTTCGACCTCTTTTGTAATAAGTGGCCATAAGGCGATTTTCGATTGTTTATTAATGTTATTCGTGATTCGAATTTGTTATCAACAATGTTTCCACTGTGTGCACTAGCTACTGATCATGGGACTGGTGCGGTATTACACAGAGGGTTCCGGTTCAGAAATCCGGTCCCGACACTCATAATGGCGGGTCTAGATTCTTCAGCAACATAGAGGAACAGGACAATAAAACGATACTAATTCTCGATACTAATTCTGTCTCTGAGAGAGAATACTATGATACTGATCTCTCCCTCATATAGAATCATCTTCAGCAGAAGAAACTGTCGTCACTACTCTGTTTTAAACGCAGTTTATGCGTGCCATAAAAGCCAATTGAAACAATGTAATTCAAACTTTCAGTTTCTAATTCGTATGGATGGTTTTGAGGTGCAATAGTTTCTAATTCGTATGCATGGTTTTGAGGTGCAAAAAGAAGCTGCAGCTCCACAGCCAACCAAAAGCGAAATCGGGCGGGCGATGGCGATGGTGATGGCATGGCGTGGCGAGAGCGCACGTGTTCTTCTTTTGCTAGCTTCAACTAGGTAAGACTGACTTCATCTTGTATATTGGTCTCCTCCCATTTAGATGATACGGGGGAGGCTCGATCTTCTCGGTGAGGAACTGTGGATAATTAATGCGAGGTAGATGATGTCGCTAGCTGAACACTCGAGCCCATGCACGAACCCTCAACTCTTCGGAATACGCCCAAAACACACCGGATAATTGTTCGTAGCAAGACTATGAACAACGAACGCCAAGTCCCCAATTCCCAATGGAACGCGGCTTTACCTTGAATTACAGAACAAATCAATGGATCGCCTAGTCCTCTCTAAAAGTCCTCACATGAACTCTGGTTTTGAAAAAACAAGCAATAGCTATGTTTCAATTCTTATCCATAAATTGGTCTTAGCCAAAAGGCATGAAATACATGGGTATATATACCCCTAGGGTCAGCCACAAGTCATCCAAACCAACTCCAACTCAACCCCTACACGATTTGGACTCAAACTCACACAAAAGGAAAACCTAAATTTACAGCCGTCACATTGTTTCGGTCATAGAGGCGCGACCATAAGGTTTTTGAAGCTAGGGCCTTACCCATTGTGTGGGCCTTGGAATAAGCTTTCCAACAAGTCCAAGAATACCCAAATCGGAATCCGTAGGTAAGAGTTATGACCTTTTTATTATAGGCTTGTTGGGCGGTCTCGAACCGAATCCAAATTGAATTCTGAGTTGATTCCGAGTTTGATTGCGATTGGGCTTGTTGGAGGTCCGGATTGGGCTTTGAAATCTTATCCAAAACTTGAGCTTTAAGTTCTTGGGCTTCTCCCCATTTCCCCTCTTGGCCGCATGGGCTTCTTCTCCCTTGTTGGCTGCATGTGTTGCTCTCCTCCATGACTTTGTTCCCAGCGTCCCTCTCCTTCCTCTCGGTTCCACAGTCTTTAAGCTTGTCAACCCCGAGAATACACAAAGCATTGCTTTTAGGTAGTATCCAATTCTTATGGACAACACAAGGAAACTCATTAAGAAACAAATGCACCAGTTGATTAAGAAGCTTGGCTCTTGCTATGGTCATTGGACCTTTTGGTGCTTCATGAACAACCTCATGCACACTTGGAGAATTTGAATATGCAGTAGTAGTAAGGATATTGGAATATGAAGTAGTACTAAGGATATCCTCATCATCCTCCCTTTTTCAAGAAAAGCCATCCTCGGCTTTTGATAGCCTGAAAATGTGCTAGAGAAAGAAAACAACGTATATGCATGGTATATGTATTTATCATCCAAACTCATTTCGTTTAGCACATGTTGATTTGCTAAAGGTGTACTAAACAAAGAGAACAACGTATATACGTGATATATGTATGAATCAATTGTTGTGTTATTCTCGTTATTTTGCACAAAATAATTAGTATAACAGCAGCCATAGGATGTATTTGATATATACATTGCGATACTTTCATTCACATCATTCTCCCTCCCATGAGAAAAGTCGTCCTCGACTTTTGTAAGTACATGGACAAGATATAAAAGGGACCAACTAGATCAAGTTGTTCAAATATGGGGGAGAAAAGTCTTAGTGTCTTCCATGCTTCATCTGCACTATGTCGTTTACTTGTACAAGATAAACAAGTAGGCATCATGTTGCGTTCTAAACAATAGGCACTTATATTGAAACTCATCTCAAAGTGACCATGACATTGCTCAATAGATGGTTGGCACAAAACGTGCAAGTTTAAATCAGTAATATTATCACAGGTAATGCATATGCGATAAACATAGAACTTGTCATCTACCACATAATCCCCAATCAAATTGAACGTATATGTGTAGGCATAAGGACTAACTAGTGATTTTAAACATGAAACTTCAGCATGGTTCTCAATCACACTAGATAGCTCTCGAGGATCATCGAACATGATATAGTATAAAGAATCATCAAGAGATATTCTTGTAAGAACTTCCTTATGAGTAATCAATTCCACATTATGTAAATTGAGCGAAGAAATTTTAGAACATGGAATATTCAAAGGAACACTAGAGTTCTCACTCTGACTTAGCTCTTCTTGATGAGCATTCAATTCAACACCATTATTGTTACCTTTAACATCCTCCTAAGTTGTTGTAGGTGTTGTAGGTATCAAATCATCATTATGAAACCACGGGGCAGCAAGCACGCCATCCCCAACCATGGTCATCTCCTTGTCTTTTACCTCCAGTTGTGCCGGTTGTTGAACATTGAACTCCTCTTCTTTAATATCAACTTGCACAATGTGAGACACAACACTAGAAGTAGAGAGTAAATCGTTAATTTCAGCAATTTCCTCACTTTGGATATCATCTACTCCCCTCTTTTCTGTTGGTGTATCTCTCTCACACTCAATTTGGATGCTCGCAACCTCACATACGATGGAATCACACAGCTCACTCTCGTTATCACTCTCACTCAATTTGGCTATATGGCTCTCATTCTCACATGGGTTTTGATACATCGCATCCTCCAAAGATTGTAGGTTAGCAATGGAACAATGACCATCAACTACAATCTCTTCATGAAGCAATGGGGGTAGCACTACATGAAGCCTGGATCGAAGGAAAAGTCCCATGCTCAGTCGCCTTCTCATGTGACACACCAATGGACTTCAAACCTTGTCGCAGCCCTGTCGACTTTTCCAATAGTGAACACTTGTAATTGCGAGGGCATGCAAATGCTACTTCATTTGCTCCCAGGTAACAATCGGCAACTCATGGCACTTCAGACGCTTACAAACAAACCGCTCCCACCAATGTGTGGCATAATCAGCCAATCCATGGGACGCAAGTAAGAGCTTTCTGTTATTGGAATAGTTATTCATCTGAAATAGCTTATCAATTTTCAACTCCCAAGTAAGGTATTCTTCCACATCTGTACTACATGAAAATATAGGTTTCTAATTCGTATGCATGGTTTTGAGGTGCAACAATTTATAATTGGTATGAATGGTTTTGACGTGCAAAAATAAACTACAGCTCCACGGTCAACCAAATACGAAATCGAGCGGGCGATGGCAATGGCGATGGAAATGGCGAGCGAGTGAACGAGCGCGCCCGTGTTCATCTTTTGCTTGCTTCAATTAGATAAGACCATCTCCACCTTATATATTGGTCTCCTCCCACCTAGATTAGCAATATGAAACTAAATTTCCCACGTTACACCATGCGTGAGCATTTGGGATTTTTGTAGGATTTAATTAGAATATTGAATGAGCCAAGTTCAAAAACTCAAACATCTATTTGTTTGGTTGCTTGAGCTAAATCATCTCGTCTTGGATGGTGGGATACAAATTTGATGAATATTTTATCTATATGTTGAAACATCCGATTCACTAAAAACAATTGAACCACATGGTGAAAGGACCAACCTATCTCATTCAACCTCATCTCACCAACTGTAACATCCCAGACAATGGTTTATGTTTCAAATGTAATAAAATGAGGATAAATTAAAACTTTTGATGCCTCATGAAGTCATTTGAAAGAAATTTCCCCTAGCAATTCCTATTTCCAAAGAACAATGTTTCTATGGATAGAAATTGTTGTCATTAAAAACTTCCAAACCTAATCTTGTGATCATCCTCTGGAAATATTTTTCCTATCATCTTGGTCATCCTATTAACCTCTCTGCAAAATCTCATAATTTTTAGATTTTGTTTGCTATTTCAAAAGAGCAAGTCAAACCAGTTTGAACTCTGGTCAAACCCCTAGGGCAGCAGCTTGTGAATTTTCTAGGGAACAATTTATTGCATCAAAATTCCTAGAAAAATTACACAAGGTTGTTATCTGTTCCAGAAAGTTCCCATAAAACTTTAGGAATTTTTGGAGCTTCGGAGCTACCTCCAAAAATTCTCTATCTTCTCAGCCTTTTTAAAGCCAAAATCTGAATTCACTGTTCATAGGGCTCGGACCATGCTCTGACTCGGGCTCTGACCCGAGACGACTTGGCTCGGCCCAACCAACTCACCCACGCATCGCATCCAGCCGTCTGATGGAACATCGACGGTCACGATCGCGTATCGCTTCGGTCTGGTTTAAATTCTCTCGCATGTTGTCGACCCTTGGATCTCGATCAAATGGCCCGCCTCGATTTCTTTCCGTGTGATCGCACGCTCATGTTGAGTCGCTGCCAGCCGTGGCCCACCTGTCGGGGTCATCTTCTTCGACCCGTTAGCTCGCTCAGAGCCGCTGTGCCACGCGCCTGCGCCACTCTGTCCCGCGTGCAGCAGCGAAGTGACCACACCACCCATGCCAACCAGTCCGGGAGCTTCGCCAGTTCACACCGCCTCCACTCCATCTCTTACCCGATGATAATACCTCCTCTTCCCCCTCCATTCTGCTCACTTCTCCTCACAACCGAGAGGAGGAGGACGCCATTGTCGCCTCCTTGCGCAGGTGAGCTCCAGTACATTGGTTCCTCTCAACCTTATCTTCGATGTTGGTTCCATTTTTGCTAATGAGAGCCCCTCATTTTGCTTGTAGCTCTTGGTTCCACTTCGTGCTCTCGGTATTTCCAGGGCGTGCACTGAGTGGCACCTCCATGACATCTTCAACTCCAGTGAATCCTATCCTCATTTTAGTGCGTCACCATGCATACCTTGGCTTGCTAAGAGTTTCCCCTCAATCAATTTAACCATCCACTTCCAGGAACCCGAGAATCTTGGATTTTCTCCATTATCAGCCGCAAGGACCCCTTTCTTCTCCAACGACGGCACGGTGAGCCCCTGTCAAATCCCCATCTCTTACACCATCTCGAGGCACCTCTGAAGCATCCTCCATCACCCATTCTCTCCCTTGTCCTCAGGTTGAGCTCCCCTCGGTGGCACCATCGCCGCCGCCTCGGTTCTCGTCGCCGGCTCGACTCCGGCAACCTCTCCACCTCTGGGTCATCGTGGTGAGTTAACTGAACCCCTCTTTTGCCTATGCGTGCGCTATTTTGCCGCGGGTGTCTCTTTTCCGCGTTGTGCCATGTTAGCCGTAGCATTGTCTCCGCCCCTCGCCGTCGCGCCGCCACGTCAGACCACCTCCGGCCTCGCTGCTAGTGCCGTCGGGTGCGCGAGCTTTTTGCGCACCCATCCTTGTCCTCGATTAGCGCCACCATGGCCGGTAACGCCGGCAAGCCTCTAGCGAAGCCAGCGCGGCGTTGTCGGACGCCCGAAAACACTGTAGCGTGTCATTAGACATAACTGCCGTCATTAACTGCTAATTATTGATTCGTTAATTAAAGCATTGTCTTAAGAGTTATATTGTGTCTATTACTCATGGGACCCGCGCATAAGAAAACGACAGGGTTAGAGTTGTTAAAACTTAGGCCTATGACGTGTGGGACCCATTTGTCAGATCCTTTAAGTCAAAGTCTATCGTGATCCTTGTTGTGGGCCGTTTGATCTAGATTCAACGGACAGAATCATTTGGGCTGTTCGGGCCGTCCGCAAACCCCATCTCATCTGAACCCTCCGATCATGATCGAATGGTCGAGATTCGTTCCTCTTGGAAAGCACCCAGCGCCTCTTCCACTCTCAATGACGCGTGGGCCCAAGGGGTTTGACCAGGTCCATGTGGATTGGGTTGCTTTGACCTTGGCCCACTGGTCTGTGCCTACGGTTAGACTTGGTTCGGTATAAAAAGTATTTGCTACCTTTATATTTTCCGAAATGCTTAATGCTTGTATTGTTAATTGCTTTAAACTTCAAAATTGCATAAGTAATTCATTTTAGCTCCAAAATTGATGATTCAAATTTTGTTAGTTTCTGTTTTAAATGTAATTTAATCTAAAAATAGGTTGAACCATGTTACTATTCAAGAAAACACTTTTGGCAAAATCAATTTGGGTTTAGTATTATTGTTGCACTAAAAATTGCTTTAACTCCAAAAATGCATAAGTATTTCTCTGCAACTCCAAAAAGAACAAAATCAATTTTGTTAGAATCCTCTGTTAGTGTAGTTTATTTTAAAAATAGGTTGTGAGCATGGTACTGTTACTGAAAATCTTATTTTCCATGTAACTTGAGCACTACTTTCATAACTTTGAAAAATCATAGGGAATTCATCTTAGCTCCAAATAAGGTGAATCCAATTGGGTTGTTCATCTTATGAGGTGCATGTTTTTCCATAAAAATTTCAACTGCACCACCTTTCTAAAAATTTATGTCAAACAATTTAATTATGATGAATAGTAACAGATTGCATTTTTCAAGCTGAGCAGAATTGTTTTGATGATAACTTTTGCATAGAACATCCAAATCAATTGATTCTTGTTTCTAAATTAATTATAAATCATGCTCTTACTTCTGTAAAATTTTGAGAGCATTTGGAGAAAGTTGGTTGTTGAGTCTTTTCGGTTTTTCTTCGTTCTTATCGGTTCTTTGTCGCTTTTTCGTTAGGTGCCAACGAGTGTGTTGATCTCAGAAGTGTCCCTCTGCAGCAAACTGAGCAAATCCAGCAAGGCAAGCAGTTTGATCATGTTAATCCCATTATTTTGTATTAACTTGATATTATGTATGTCTTCTGGTTTGTTGCTTGCTTCGGTTCTATGTGAATGAATGGAATTGATGCATGATTTTGTAACGGGGTGTGTATACTGCATTTCTGGGAAGTATACATATCTCGAGGCTTGGTTTATTTGATTTGTGATGCTATGGTCAATGGAAGACTAAGCATTATAAGCCGAATAAATCGGGGTCCTCACACCAACCAAACACAAGTATCTACACCTAATTTTCTTCGCAGTAAGCATGAGAAAGCAGCTTATACCCCATACTCCCTCCGTCCCTTTTTGGATGATGTTTTAGGAACTTGTTTTTGTTCTAAAATAAAATTTTGTTTTGGGTTTTCTAGGTGATGTTTTCCCAAAAAGTCCCTATTAAAAGCTGGCTGGTATGAATGTCATCACTCTAATTCAACCACTTATTCCCAACTATATTGGTATGTTTCCATGACGAGTAATACAAATTTCCATTCCTCTATTCCCTCCGCAACATGGCAAGCTAGTACTCCATTATCCGTGCATGTATGCATGCTTGTAGATAGCCATACTAGTACTTGCATTAAGCTCCAAGACATATGGCATAGTACAAGAGAATCAAAGAGAAAGAGTGCCCGGTTGCGAGTGGATCAGGAGATGCTGCCAGATTCATGGCAGCTATGGTGTTGCCCTCCTTGCCGTTGGCCATGGTGGTGAGCGTCTTTGCTAGGCACGCTGCGTAGTGGACGGAGACTGGTGCAGTGTCACGCGCAGTCGATGGCCTAGCAAGCGGGCGAACTTGTTTGGTTGGAGACCTAGACAACTTGTCTAACAAAAATTGATGCATGTAAATGGTCTGAAAATTATATGATTTTTGTTTGGCTAGGCAAAGCTAAAGATGGGTTGTTTGGTTGAGATTGGTGAATAGAAAATAAGACGATTGATCGAAAATAGGAACGGTGGATGGAGTAACCTAGCTTGAGGCGCTCGTTTTTGTCGCTAAGCACAGGAGCTCGTGTGGGCACGACAATGATGCGTCAAGCCAACCAAACAAACACCGATAGCTTGGAGGGTTGCTCCCACCATGCAATTTGCCCCCAAGGCTCAAAGCAAACATGCCTGAGGGCATCTCCAAAAGTGATCACCTCAGCCGTCTCTTACATGCCATATCACTCAAAATTTTAGTTGGAGGAGAGAGAATATGAAGAGAGAGAATATGTTATCTCTTATATAAGAGACAAACTGGGAACGCAAACCATCGCAAATTATAAGGGAAGAAGTTGTGTTGAAAATGAATGATTTTATTGATAAATTGTTAGAGATATTGCCTGTAATATTGTATGTAGATAAGTTAAAACCTTTAGAGACAACATAAGAGATAAATTATTGTACATGCCCTGAAGAGCCATCGTCGTTGCCAATACGTTCGCATGGTGGCATTGATCTGGTGGGTGGCGTTGGAACATGGTGCTATGGAGTTCATTCTTGGTGCCATTAATTAGAGAGATAAGTGTTGTCAATGGGGGTAAACAGGTCACGGATTGAAGAATTAATTGTTGGATTGGGGATCCTTTGCATTGAAAGAGCCAATGCAGATGATCTATGGTGCACGAGCATTAGAAGCGATCTCCACCGTCCGATCAAAAATCAAAGGCTGAGATCAATCACTACATTGTTTTCACTGCAGTAACGCAAAGGACCTTTGCAATAAGCAGAGGATCTAGATTGCCATCTTGTTCTCCGTGTGTTAGGCTAAAACATCATGTAATACCCACCAAAAGAATTAATTGCATGGAAAATGTGAGCTGGACTTAAGTTGCTGCTGTTTGGATTAATAATTGGGAATTGATAGCATCCGTGCATCTGATCAAGACATCGACCTTGGGATGGTGCAATCCATCAATCGATTTGGATCCAATGAATCAAAACACACACCAAGCTTTCACTCCCCAACAACCGGATCCGAATCATTTCATTATGCCCACACAGAACAAACTGAGCTCACGTATGTGGATAGGGAGGTCGCCGACGATCCATTCCCAACGCCCTTCCTCTTTGTGCTCCTCCTCCCAACGTTCCCATCCCCGTCCTCCCTGTGGACACTTGAGATTTGTCACTACGACTGACCACGACCACCGCGAGTTGCCACGGCATCACGAGCTCTCCTATCGGTAAAAGCCTCCACAAACCCACTCGAGCTCCGATGCGGGCACCTCGCTGGAAGAGCATCGGGCTGGATACACATCTAGGCTCGTTGAGAGAATAGGCATGGGTGCTAGCGGTCTCCTTCCCCAAGCTCACCTCCTGGCCGCCCTCAGCAAGCATCACTCCCTCCCAGTTTGTTGCATGCATTTCTCTTTTTTGTTGTGGCTCATTTTCTCCATTGTTGTATGATCCAGTCGGTTTGTTGTAGCCCTTTCACTATTTGTTGTAGATTTATCTTGATTGTTTCATCATTGTTTCAAAAATGCTGTAACAATTATTTTTAGATGTTTCCTCTATTATTTTCAAATGCTGCACTGTTGTAACATCAAAATTTATTTGATTGGGATATTTGAACTAGTTTTTAAAAGTGCAGCCAGATTCTATACTGATGGTTTCATGCAATTTTTGGTGAGAATACGATATTTTTCCCAATCTTTTTTTCTTGTCATTGTATTTGTTATTTGTGCATTTCAATGCATATATTGTCTACGGATGCTGTGACGGAGTGTACGATGTCCGAACACGAGTGGCTCCGTTAATAATTTCGTGTTGGACTCATTCGGGTTGGAATGTGCGAACAAAACTCGATTTCTTTTACACTTTGGTCATTGATGCACTCTGGGTAGGATCTTCTGTGGCAGCTGATGGACTAGCCTATAGTTTCTCGTGGTGCCTCCAATTTCTACTTGCGTTGTAACACCTTACAACCCCAGCTCAACAAAGAGCCAGAATGTCACATATACATTTTTTTACTATAAACTTAAACTATAATTAGTTATATTACAACAACCTATGCATAATAAATTCTTACTCGGTGTTATTCAGTTCGTGTTCTTGTGCCTATCTTTTGTTTTTGCTTTTCGTGGAAGGAGGCTTCTGGAGAGACGAGGCCTTGTCCTGGGGACATGGAGAAACAGTGTTAGGGGAACTTGGTAATGCAAAACTTGATCCGAGTGATGTTTGGTTTGCTTTCAATGGTTGCCAATGCTTGACTTACCAAAATTTGTTTACGGTGACCGAATTTGGCAGGTATTTAGTTTGCTACCAAACTTTGTCAAGATTCCCTTCTCCCTTAGCTCGCTAATTCATTTTCTTGCCAATCTTTGGCCAAAATATTGGTAACCAATTTGAGGGTTGTTTGGTTTGGAGTTTTTTTGTGGCTAAAATGGCACTGCTGGTGTACGCAATAGTAAAACTAGCCCCCACCCCACCCCTGTGCATCAAAGGCAAAATGACACTTGTTCATCCTTGGAGGACCGGATTTGCCGTGTGGGCGGCACATGGCCTCGTTCGACCCTCAAGGATTTGCCGTGTGGGCGGCACCGGATTTAGTTAGTTGTATTTAATGAAGTCGTAATTTATTAGTCAACTGTAATTAATTAATGAACTATATTGAACTAGTCATAATTAAATAGGGGTTAATTAAATTTATTATTAATAAATCAATCCTAATTAGTCGTAGTTAGTTAGCCGTAATTTTCCACTAGTAGTTAGTTAGTCGTAATTATTTACTCTCAGCTTGTTAGTCGTAATTAAAATTTGTAACTCAAATCGTCATATTTAATTAATGTAATACTTTAATTGTAATTAATTAGTCGGCTTAATTAGAAAGCTGTTGTTAGTTAGTATTAACTAAAATAGGCGTAATTAATCAACCGTAATTAATTAGTTCAAATTAATTAATGTTAATTAAATACGAAATACGACTATTTTAGTTAATCCTAACTATGTAGTGGTAGTTAATGAGTCATATTAAATTAGTCGCAAATTATTTGTCCTAGATTTTTAATCGTAATTAATTAGAACTAATTAATTAGGCTACATTAAGTACTATTAATTATTGAGTCATAATTAACTAGGCTTAATTAAGAAGTCGTTGTTAGTTGTCTTAATTAAAATGGTTATAATTAATAAACTCTAACTAACTAGTCGTAATTAATTACTAACTAACCCTATTTGTTCTGAGCTAAATCGTAATTTATTACTAACTAACCATATTTGTTCCGAACTAACTCACTCTTGTTCTATGAGCTACAACAAAACATTCAATCTTCCAGCCCGTCTCTCTGAACAGGGCTACGCGGTGCTATTTTTGCCTTTGATGTGCGACGTGGGGGGAGGGGGGCTAGATTTGTTATTTCGCATAATAACAATGCTATTTTAGCTGAAAACTGTCTCCATGCCCCCATGGCCCAGTCTTCCCCTCTTCTTTTTTTACCTCGCTAGTGGAAGTGGGTAGTAAAAGTCCACGAATCGAGTAATCAGATCAGACAAAACAAAAAATTGTAGATAGTAAAAGTACTAGTACGATTAGTACTACTCGGAGCACGAATAAAAATAGTATTGGTACCCGAAGTCGACTGGGTCGTACAGGAAATCGTACTCCGACTTCAGGTAACATTCCGATACAATTTTTATCCTCTTTACGATGGTGAAAAAAGAAGTAAATGTTATCACATGTACTAAAAATTTCCTTCTGTAATTTTTTTAACGTGGTCGCCCGCTTGGCCTGCCCCTGTTGATCAGATCAAACTTTCGTTGTCGGGGGAGGGGGTATTATCACATGTGATGAAATCATATCAAACAATATTTTTCAGATTTTAGCGAGAATTCGGGAACACCGTGTCAGGACCTGAAAATGCATATCGAAAACCCTCTGTGTATTCTAAACTAGTCCCAGATCAGTAGCTAGCTCACACAGGAAACAGTGATAAAATACCATCCATTTATCTGATTTAACTAAAAAGATCTCAAAGTAACAAGTATTAATAATAACTAGACCTTATGGTCAACGTTTACTTAACTTGCCACGCAAGGCTAAAGAAACAAAAAAAACTCTTGCAGTGGAACAAAACTCTTGACAAAGCCAATCAACATGCCCACAGGCAATCGAGTGGAGAACACATCATAATCCGCAAAACCTTCATGGTCCTCCTAGGCGAAGAACTCTTGAGCAGCTTGATATTCTTCAACTGATCAACAAATGGCGCAAAGCCGTGAGTACATAAAGTACTCAGCAAATCATGGTGGGAAATGTATGCAAATAGTATTTATGCAAAGTTTGAACAAAGGTTAGTTGCATGGTTCTTTTGCAGAAAACAACATTTACGATAAATACAATAAATAGATTGAAGTGCTGAGTTGAAAATAATAATAAATAAGTAAACAATTTTTTTGAAACAACCGGTGAACTTCCTATTCACTTCCCAACCAAACCAATGATAAGTGAATCCCCCATTTAACAATGACACCACCCACCAAGTGAATGACCTATTCACCAAACGAACATTATATTCATCAAGTGAACTTCCCATCCACACTCCAACTTATTTTTGAAGAAACTCCAACTCCCGTGTGAAATCCCCGAGTACGTCCATAACCGCGGACACGGCTATTCAAATAGTTTTACACTCTGCAGAGATTGTACAGCTTGACCCATATGACACGACTTCTCTAGTTTGTTTGGCATATATCTATGCCACCAAGCAGTCTAGAGCACATGACAAGGTCTTTATAAAGCTCCTTCTTAACATAATTCTGCCCGCTAATGTTTCAATACTGAATGTCTTTTCGACCAGACAGGACCCCCCTCTTGCGCTACTGTGAGAATACGTTTCCCATAACTCACACTTCCCACGACAGAACTGAAATTAAGACATTGCTAATTAGTTAGCCACGCCCCGCCCATACAAGATATATAATTGTACGGTTAAGGCATAGTTCAATAGCGCATAAGATTAAGTACTTGACAAGTTACTCAGGCGATCTTTCCACAACCAAAATGTGCTAACCCACACCCTCAATCCACCAACCTGCTCGCCCGAGTGAAAACCATTTTATTTAACTAAGACTAATGACATACCCAGTCATGGTTCCCAAATTTTATCAACAGTGGCTCACCACCACAATTCCATATATCATTAAGTAAAGATTAATCATTATGACACATGTGATAATGTACACATCGTATCTAAGCTGAACTAAGCATCAATACGATACCCATGTTGGTGATATGAATATGTTCAACTAAAATTATCCAAGCTAGGGTGACAAATGATTTATAATATTCAAATGATCAATGGAGGCATAATGACAACAAGTAATAGCTAAACCCAAAACAGTTTGTATAAAGATAGCATGCAATTGTATAAAACTTCCCGCAGTATCAACGTCTACTCGCAAACAAGCAAATAAACTAAATAAATAAATAACAGAGAGCAAATAAACTCCAAAAATTAAATAAAAATATCAGATAAATGGATCTCGAATTTAGAAGAATTTAGGAATTGAATGGACTGAATCGGAGTTCGGAAGCAAAAGATATGGGCTCTGGAAGATTCACATGAAATGATGAAATTAAGAGAGAAAAGAATATTCAGATAATATTTCTTCAGATTAATTAAAATAAAAAGAATTGGAGACTTACAAGTGGGGTCCACGGGTAAGTGAGAGAGATATGAAATCAATGGATGACATGTGGGGCAAGTTTACTAGAGAGAGAAAGAGAGATAGAGAGATATTGGCATAATGGTCCCACATGGCATGGGCTTGGTGTAGGGTAGACTAGGTCTACAGGTTAAATTTGGGCTTGCCACATGGCACCGACATGCAGGCGCTAACTGGATTGACACACAAGCAAGATGATGAGGTGGCAGCTTAGGTGGCACAAAGAGAAACTCAAGGGAGGAACAGTGGGACTTCTGGAGCTTCTGGCCGGCGGCTTGATGGTGGCCTCGACGGCGAACGGTGGAGAGCGGACGGCCGGAAAGATAAAAAACGAGTCCCCCTAAGTGAGGCGAAACTTCGGGTGGTAGTGACTCATCGGCGGCGGCAGTGCATCATCGACGGCGGCGACATTGGCGGCAACGAGAGCTTCAAACATGGCGGTCTCGGCGACGGAGGAAACAAATTAAAGATGAGCATCGGAGGAGAAGGTGGTATAACGCAGGATGACACGCGTGGATGGCCCAAGAACTCACCGATGTTGGAACAAACCCAGGAGAAAACTTGATTTTGGTGCTGCTCGTAACTTACGACAGCTTTTTCTTATTTGCTTCTAAACTCAATCTTACAATACTTGCTCGACTCTTCTCACGTTACAACTTAACTCACAAGACCCTACCTTATAAAGGCTGAGTTCACAAACTCTTAGTCGGACTCGGATACCACACCAACGTACATGAACTCCTACTCGGATACCACACCTAGACATGAAACGGATATGAAAAGAAAACACAAAGATTATCTAACAATCACTCCCTAATCTTTGTATACTTACTTATAATTCGTGTGCTGCTAGTTGTATCCAACTTCAACATGACTCCCACACACGGCCGAAGACAGTGGCACAACTCAAACACGTTTTGGGCTCTAAGTTGGACTCGACTTCAACTTGGCTCACACTTACTTGTCCGAAGAAGGTGGCACAACTCGAACACGTCTTGGACTCTTACTCATTGAGACAGTCGGTCTCAACTACGACTTCCTCAACTCGTACTCGGACTTCAAGTTGGTCACAACTTCAACTTGAGTAACACACAGACTCGACTCAGGACGGCGACACATCTTCTTAATGTCCCTCGCCTTCGCCTTTCGATGATCAGCACCAAGATGCATCATCTTCAACATCTTCCACGCAGCTTTGGCCGTCTCCTTTTCGACCAGTAGGAAGAGTGTTTCCTCCGAGATGCCTCCATAGATAGCCGCCAATGCCACCTGATCCTTGCGCACATAGACATTGCCTCGTTACCAGTGACACAACTTCCCAGAGAACATGACATAATCTTTAGCACAAATCAAAAACTCAGGCTCCTCCTCGTCACAGAGCCGCATGCACCGTATAGTGCATCGGTCTCGCCGCCGTGCGTGCACTCCCGCCGTGTATGCCACCCTGGGAGTCGAGATCACCCCTCCCGGGGTAGTAGCTAGGGTTTCGAACCTAGAGCTCTGATACCAATTGTTGGAACAAACCCAGGAGAAAACTTGATTTTGGTTCTACTCGTAACTTACGGCAGCTTTTTTCTTATTTGCTTCTAAACTCAATCTTACAATACTTGCTCGACTCTTCTCACGTTACAACTTAACTCACAAGACCCTGCCTTATAAAGGCTGAGTTCACAAACTCTTAGTCGGACTCAGATACCACACCAACATACATGGACTCCTACTCGGATACCACACCTAGACATGAAACGAATATGAAAAGAAAACACAAAGATTATCTAACAACCGGAGGTTAGATGGACAAGATGGCAGGCGACGGTCGTTTTTCGGACGAACACGAAAACGGCGAAGGAGTGGTCCGCGATCGAAGGCGATGGCGTCAAGGTGTAGACCACGCTATTACGGACCCGATGGCAGAGACGACGTGGGCGGAGACAGACCAACGGCGGAGAAATCAGGTAGAGACGAAGCTTCAACGACGTTCGGATCTTTGGTGATTGCGGAGAAGCCAGGATGAATCCGGGGCAGTGAATTTAGGGTTTCAAGAGAGGATGGCGGCACGGAAGTTTGGACGCCGGTGCGGCTCTTTATATAGGATGGAGGGAAGGAGACCAAGAGAAAAACGGCACGGGCGCACAGTCGGGTTAAACTCGGACTCATGGGGGAAGATGACGAGAGGAAGGACTCCCGTGACATGGCGCTGGCAAAAAGGGGCCACCGTCGAAACGAAGAAAACAAAAGAGAGGCACGGCTGGGCCGCTGGTGCGCTCGCATGGTTGCAGGCTGGCTTGGGCCAAGGCTTAAACAAAGAAAAGGTGACATGGGCCAAGGAGTTAGGCTGCGGCACATGCGGGAATGGCGAGAGCGGGCCAGCTCGGTTGGCTTGGGCTGAGGCTGAAACGGCACGGTGGAGCATGGGTCAAGGATATAAGGAAAGAAGGAAGCGGGAGTGGCTGGGCTGGCTCGGGTGGAAAATGGAGTGGGCCGAAAGAAATAGAATGGGCCAAAGACAAAGGGATTTGAGACCGAAAGGATTACCTGAGATTTAGATGATTTTTCTTTTTAGAAAATAGCAGAAAAATCCAAATAACAAATAGAAAATAGCAAATGCACTCGAAAAAATTCTAAAATTTTTTAGAAAATATATCCAAGCACATATAATCTAAATAAAATAATTTTAATAATAGTTGATGTTGATATTTAATCATATTAAATTATTTTTTATCTCTAAAAATTCCAGTTAAGCTTTGACCTTAACAGGAAAATTCAAATGATTATTTTTACTTTAAAAAATTCAAAAACATACCAAATTTTGGGATGTTACACACCGAAAGCAAGATTTTAGTTTTAAAAAAATTAAGAAAACAAAGGGTGGGGGCTATTGCACCCTTCTAGGCCCCAGGGGTTAGGACGAGGCAAATTCGATCCCAAGCGTTAGAAAATTTTAAAAGAAATATAAAATTGGGATAATTATACTGAGAATAAATGTGGAAAGTATTTTGAGCATGTTTTTAAAATTTTCCTCAAATCGATTATTTCATTTGCATACAAACAGTAGCCTTAACAGAATTTTTGAGAAAAATATAGAACCTATAAAATTCTGGAAACATTACACGATCAAGTACACTATGTCAGGAGCCTTCACAAAAAAATTCATAATTTTTAGAGCTCATTTGCTATATTTAGAAACTCCTACAACTCTCAGCCTTTTCTGGGCGGAGGGAATCCTTGCCCATGGGGGGCAGGACGAGGTATTTCCACGCCCATGGGGGCAGGATGAGGTATTTTCGCACCCCTAGGGGCTGAACGAGTCCATGTGTCGCCCGCATGACAAATCTGGTTCTCTAAGGCAAGGACAAGGTGTCATTTTTATCTTTGATGCGCGGAGGGGGGCGAGTTTTGCTATTGCGCACGCCAACGATGCCATGTTAGCCAAAAACTCGTTTGGTTTGAAGACAAATTTACACTACCAAGCCTTATCAAAACTTGGTCACCAAATTAGCTACCAATGTTTTAGCCAAAGATTGGCAAGAAAATGAGCTAGAGAGCTAAGGGAGAAGGGAATCTTGCTAAAGTTTGGTAGCAAACCACATGTTTGCCAAATTCGGTTAACGCTACCAAATTTTGGTAAGGCAAGCATTGGCAACAATTGAAAGCAAGCTAAACAGTCCCTTGGTGACCAAATTTTAGCACTATCAAATTTTGGTAAGGCTTGGTAGTGCAAATTTGTTTTCAAACCAAACAACCCCCAATTTTTCCTAGCTTCAGCTTCGATGGGGTTTGAAGCCGATGAAGTTTGGAATGGTCCCAGAGGGACATATATGTGTTTGGTTGCTTGAACTAAACCATCCTGTTCTGGATCATGGGATACAAATTTGATAAATATTTTCTTTAGATGATGAACTATCATATTCACTAAAAACAATTGAACCACATTATATAAGGATAAACCTATTTCATTTAGCCTCATCCCACCAACAAAACACAAGTACCAACAAAACACGAGTATCTACACATAATTTTCTTTGTGGTAAGCGTGAGATAGTAGGCTATAGCCTCGTATTAAATAAACAGTGTGCAAAAAAGGAGCATCTAATGACAATCTAAAACAAATTACCGGTACTACATAATCGTAATTGACGAGAAGAGGTGTCCTAGTTTAAAAGGTTAACCAGCTTTTATCATAGGATCATTGGCCAATAAGATGCCTTTTGATTAACAAAAAAGAGATGATAAGTACTTGGCTTTGGACTCCACCAAACACCCCCACGATAGCTATAGGAATCTTGCACGCAGAAGAACCAGGATCCTTCTAGATGCATATGTGACTTGCACTGTTCCACGAGTGCCCAGCACGTGTATTAAACACTAGCTATGTGCTCGTGCGTTGCTACGGAGAAAAAACATATTACCCCAGCATGTTGAGCTGTTGTTGGCTGTCGCTAGGCTTAGCCTATGTCAGTCTATCTACTCTTGTCAGGGTATCACGGTGAGGTTCGCCTTGGCCTACTTTATGTCTCTACTACCGTGTTTGGTACTTATGATCAAACTCCGATGCGGGCCGTGTAGCACCTCTGTCGATGTGCTTGCGCTGCACCTTCGACTCTGCCGCCATGCGCTACGTCCGCTACACCGCATTGTAGTGAACACATCAGACCTGCGATCCAACGATGTGGCCAATGCCTCCCTAGCCGCGTCGTCGATGTCCAGATCACCAGCCTCGGCCTCTCAACGGACAACGAAAACATGATGATGATATCCTATCCACTTGACCGCATGTGGTCGTGATGCAATCAAATGTATATGTGAATGAAACACGTATGCACAATAGAAAAATAGCATCTGCAATCAACATACAAATAATACTTCCATGGCACTCCACCACCGAGTGACAACCTGGCATAGGCGCAATAGGCAGGTAGAAGGACACGTGCATGCGTGTGCACATATGCACCAGCGAACGCAACCATGGACAACCCGATAGCATGGGAGTCCTCCAGAGCACAAAGGGCACGCAGGCCGAGGTGGATGAGATGCATGTCGTGCTGCTCTAGGGGACCACAGCCGGGTAACACCAGCCAACCGACGCCGATGTGAAGCACTTGCCCATCGCTAAGGTGTTGAGGCGATCTTCTCTTTCCTTATGCTTCTCTGTTTCATCTTTGGCAGCCCAACCTTAAGCGCTGAGCTGCCATGGTCGTAACCATGCAACGTGGTTAGACAACGCTCATGCCTTCTTGATCTGGTCACTACTGCACTTGGCGTGCCTCCTCCAAGTTCTTTTAGGATCTGTTTATTGAGATTGGAGCAATTTACGCGGAGGCGGTGCTGGGTGGCTTATTGATATGAAATCATTTTGGTAGCTAGAAGCCAAGGGGGGTCGAGGGAAGGGAGGTGGAATCGATCGAGTAGCGGAGGCCCACATGTTGGCGATTGGAGCGAGTAGTGGAACAATTGAGGGGACGAGAGAGGGAATGAAGGACGCATCACTCACCACTACTCCATTCTTTTTAAGAAGTAAAGATTTATACTATACACACACTATTCCTCTATCGCTTCTACTCGGAGATGGTGTGGACATCATTTTTATGGAATCTGTATGTGCAATAAAAAAGATGATGAACTGAGTTTAAAAAGTCAGAATATCTGTGAATAAGAAAGTATCAGGATAGGCATTCTCTATGAATAAGTGCTCGCAAGATGTTTCAAACACCCCTTTCCAATCGAATTGTTTTCGTGTGGGCAATTAGAAAATCCAAATATATGCTGCGGATGCAAAATACGAACGTTCGACAGCATCCACATGAATTTGTTGTTTTCGTGTGGGTAGGAACGATCACTACAAGGATTCTTATATATAGCAACGAATTTATTGCAACAAAAAAAGTTGTTGCAAATAGTCCATGTTATTGACATGATTGGTTATTTTGTGGTATTATTTATTTGTTATCACTACAATTTATAATTGTTGGAATAGTTAGAAAAATCCTTGCAATAAAATATTTATATTGTACTCACCCAGCGCTCTCGCCTTGTGCTCGGCGATGATGGCCTTGTCCACCAAGGTCTGGAAGTCAGCAAAGTCCACAATAGAGAGCTTGTCCTGCAGCTCCTCAGACAAGCACTCTATAAACTTCTCCTGCTTGGCCTCATCAGTGGCCACCTCAGCAGGAGCATACCTCGCTAGATGATTGAACTCATGGAGGTACTCAGCCACAGATTTGCACCCCTGTTTGAGTGCAAGGAACTCCTTCTTCTTCAGCTTCATCAAGCCGGCGGGAACATGGGCCCGACGGAAAGCAGTGTGGAACTCCTCCCAAGTGACCACATGGCCAGCGGGCTGCATGGCGAGGAAGTTCTCTCACCATGAGAGTGCTGCACCCTCAAGCTGGTGAGATGCAAACAGTGCCTTCTTCTGCTCCTGGCACTGAGCGACGTTGAGCTTTTGCTCAACCAGACGCAGCTAATCATCCGCGTCAAGTGGGTCCTCGGACCGGGAGAAAGTGGGCGGCTGCGTGCGAAGGAACTCCGCAAGTCCCCCACGAGACCGATGGCCACCACCTCCAGATCCGGAGGCACCAGAGGGAGTGGAGGTGTTCCTCGCTGTGACCTCCAGAATGCGCGTCTGGTCCATCCGGTTCCGCTCGATCTAAGCCAGAACCTCAGCCATGGTCGGAGGAGGGGAAAGCTCCTCATCAGGACCAAGCGGCTGACTACCACGAGTTCTACCAGCCATCCTGCTACAAGGAAGTTAGGTTAGCAACGAACCCCGATAAACAAAGCCTAAAGAGAGCGAACAACCTACGACTAGGGGAAGGAAATATCACCCTAAACGAAAGCCAAAAACAGCAAGGAAATGTATTTTAAAAGCTTCCAAAAAGGCTCCAAAACAGCGAGGAATCATAAGAACAAAGATCAACTTCCCAACATAACTAACCCGTATTGAATGAACGAGTAATTAGTTGAGAAGATAAAATTTCAGCACACTACATCAAGTCTAGCACTACTCAAGAACAATGTTAATGTGGCAAAATAGTGTTAGATACTGAGCTAACTAGTATCACATCTTACTCTTTTATTCCCACAAGTTTTAGTTGAATTACCCTCTCATTTTCAGTCCTATTTACTAATTAACAGCTAGCTGCCCATATTTTCTCCTTCAATCTCCTAGCCGAAATCTTCAACTCCAAAAGCTTCTCTCCTCTACCAAAGGATAGCTAATACATCAGTTTATAACTCTCATAGTTCTCCCAAACCAATTTAACCGATAATTACTACCTTTTGAAAGAAAGGAGAGGAAAAACAATTTTTAAAACTCAAATTAGAGCAAGATGAGGGTATCATCCATTATATCTTAAATATTGTGATATTTAAGGCTCCCACAAAAACATCACTACACTACCACTATTAAGTTGTCACCACGCAACAAAAGTCTTCGCAACCCACAACAATTACCATGTTCTTAGAAGAGGTAAGAAGAAATAAATTCCAACATACAGAAAATTGCTATCATTCACAGTAGCCAAAAGACTAAGGGAAGAGAAAAAAAATAGCATTGAGGTTGGAAAACACAGGATAGATCATCTGTACCTCAAATACTTATAGTACAACTTTTCTTTCAATAAGAAACAATTTTTCTTTTATAACAGCATCCCGCCAATTCCAACAAAGGATGCTTGAAGACCACAACACGAGATTCAGATAAAAACCAATAAGATCATTAAACATGTCGCTTTACTCAAAGCAACCTTGGCTATCACACAAGTCATAAGGTCCAAAAACATTACAACCGTAAATCTCACACCTTTCAATTCAATTAGTATTATGGAATTAACAAATTCCTTTATTTTAAAACATTCAACACCATAATCACAACTACATGCTATCGATTGTATTCACAACAAGATAAAACATTCTTTGCAAAAATCATCATATCATCTCACTCCTTCATATTTTTCCAAAAGGAACACCATAAATCACTTCATCATGTTCTTATTATCCAAATAAGATTCCAACTACTTAATCTAGTTAAACCTAGTGCATAAGCCATCATATTAAAACAAACTCTTTAACAAGATGATATTAGAACATAACAACCTCACAAAACATGCTAGTATGAATCTCTTATTAGATTTCATACATTTATCTCATCTTGATGCTCAACTCTAGTTTAGCAAAAGTAATTACACTCTAGCCATTCTTTGTCAATAATTGATTATTTATTTTTCATCGAGATAGCATTAATGATCCTATCTCTAATTTGCAATCACAAAGACAATAAAGACACTGATTCAATACTCCACCTTATGTTAAGATATTAAAATAAAATAACTTTAAACATCAATAATACCACTTTATAAGACAAGATTCCACAAGTCAATACATCACCTTCATCCATTTACGTATACATGTTTCAACAATCTAGCATGGTAAAAGTTACATAAATTTATGATTGTACATGCTCATCAAGTATGTAAAGAGAGAACATTTTAAAGGTTAATCTTATTAAGGCAATATTCCAACACCTCCTTACTTGACCATCCAGAATGGTCAGATTAATTACTTAAGATCGATCAATCCAATCTATCCAACAAGTTGGGAAAATTAAACAACTACAATAGTCAAAACAATTATTTTTCATATTCCTTAATAAATGCATGAGTTCTACACATGTATCGCTAAATTCTTAGCCACAAATCTTCAAGAAACTACAACAGGACAACATCATATTCATCAACTTCACTTCTAAGGATGTTAGTAGAAATTAATGATGTACCACGCTAACTTTTCAACTTGATAATTCACAATCTATCAATTATTTACATAATTTCCACCTACTACTTAAACACAACAAAAAATCACAAAGGGGTTTTAACACTCCCTTCTAGAGAGAAAACAAACTTCAAAACAAATGCATAGAGCCAAAGCTTCCACAAGTTAATGAACTTCCCACATAAAGCTTTGATTCTCTCTCAAAATATCAAACGAAATACAAGAGTGATGTTTTCCAGCAAGAAAAAAGGAACAACACGGAAAATACGGTCTCTCAAAAGCACTGCTCACGAGCGATCAAACAACCATCAATCGAAAGAAACAATACTTGGTCTCAAGAACAATTGGAGGCCTATTGACACCCAACAAGCGCAATAAACAATAACTAACGAGAAAATCATTAAGCGCAATAGGCCAAGAATCGCCAACATCAATTCAAAGAGGATAACACTTTTTTTTTAAGAAACTTACCCATGCCTCCGCAACTAAGTTACCCGAGGTAACTGCATCAATATCCCCGTACCACGAACGGGGTATAAACTGGCAATGCCCAAGGCAACAGCCGTAAACCCTACCTCTTATCATTGACTATCCTCACTCATAGCAGTCATAGAATCAACACATAAACATACAAGATTATCTCATCGCATGAATAATCAATATAACATGTCAAAGCATGAATGCAATGCTTGACCAATCCCATCCTCATGCACGATGTGTCAATTTAATAGTTTTATTTACCACGGACCTAAAGCCCGCTCGATACCAACTGTAACACCCGGGACCCACATTACCTGGAATGCTACTAAACCACTCATTCAGCTGAAATTTCAAGATAATTTATTCTGCAACAATTTCTAGACATGAAGCATTAAGCGGAAGCATAAACAACTAAGGGAACAAAGATAACGGTAACAAGTTCAATAATTAAAACAACCTCTAGCGATTAATCAAAGAAATAGTTCACAAGTCCATCATTATTAAATAAAATATTCACCCACGAATAGCTAAGCATTTGACTAGAATTTCATCGACTTTATTACAACATGAGTTGATGAACCAAGTGCATTATTGTGGTGCCGCTCTACCCAACCCATGAATGCTCAACAATCACCTGTAGGGAAAAACAAGGGTAAGATAAAAATCTCACAAACAAGCTGTTTACAGTGCTATTCAGGACTACAAACAAATATACAACATCATTACAAGATCCACATGTCCACATCCATAATGTGCATCCACATTCATTACAAGTTAATTAAACTACAAAGATATTAAGCATCAATATCCATTTCCCATAATGATCACAATTATAGCCTCAACCATATTTACTACCATCAATAGTAAAATATTAGCAAATGAATCTTGATTAACTTCTTCATATTATTCACCACTACCACTACCAATGACAATAAAGCATTAACAAGTTTTACCTCAAAACTTTACTATTTCTCGCATCCACAACTGCTATCAACAATTACCACAAGAGAGTAGAATCTCATGCCACAATCACAACCACTACCATACCACAAGGGATGAACCCCAATCCACGACCATAGCCACTTTCCTCATACCACAAGTGACTCTCATGAGCTAATTCCACATTACAACTATAAAGTTGCAGTTGTTTGTAATATAACTTCACCACAATATCTTACATAAGTATGCAAATGATCTTTCCACAATGTAATGCATATGTATGCTATGCTCCACTGCACCTTTACCCAACAAGGTAAAAGTATGCATCGTGCTACGGCAATGCACGATGTTGTACCGGTACGGTCGCGGCTATAAGCGGCGACATCCACAATGCAAATGTCATGAATGATATGATAATCATAAACCACAAGAATTTAACCACGAAGGTCAACAACATACTCATCATGAATATTTTCTCATAATCCACATGTGTCTCATTAAGCACAATACCATTGTGTCATAAGACCATTACCACATAACCCATACTCGATTCACCAAGATCAAAATCAATCGATCTAAAGGGAACTCTACCACATAGACCACAACATGATCATCATGAATATAACCACAAGGAATTATCAATATGTCCACCTTGAGTTTATTTTCATATTCCGCATTTGGCTCATTAAGCAAATTACCACATGACTACCAACAACTCTTCCAACGCATGGCAAAAATGAATATTAATTTGCTACCACGACCTCATCCATAAAACACGCAACCATGGCATATAACTTCAAGTTAGGGAAAAACATGTATATTGCAAGTAGTAAGAATAACAAGTTAAACCGTAGCACAACCGCTAGCTGCATTTACTTGCATGATCATATAAGCATTCATCCATCACAAGCATTAGGGTTAGCAATGTACTTGCCTTCCACGATGCGACGCGTTAGCCGGCAAAGGTGATACTCCTAAACCTGAGGCCTCACCTCCTAAACAAGTAAAATAATTTCAATAAGGACATAATAAACCCAGCGCTACTAATCGGCGTTCTACACCGCTTCCCGATGACTCAAGGCGAGATTACAAAGCTGAAACGAAAAACAACGTTTCTCGCCATATACCGTTTCGGATAGCAGCACGGTAATTGACATAACTCATGAACTGGAAGTCGAAAAGAGGTAAACCCAATTTCTGTAGATTCTTAACTGACTAATCTACAATACTCTAGTTGACACGATAATCCAATTCGGCTAAAATAATAGGCTAACCATTGTTTGAACTTTCAGTACAGAACCTGCCTACACGTTCGAACAGCAATACTAAGATGACCATAACTTTTAATAGGTAACTCCGAATTGATCGTTCTTTATCAATCTGAAAATATCTACAATAACCTAATTGTGTGAACTTTCAGATTCTACCAATTTCCCTTTCATATTTTAGGAAAATATCTAGACAGATTATTCTCGTCAGATTTCTGGCAGCAGATACTAAAACGACCATAACTTTTGACTCCGACCTCGGAATTGGGTGATCTTCGTGGCTACTGAAAGATAACGACAGATCCCACATAACTCTAGGAGATGGAATCTTAAAATTCAGCCTCTAACTACACGAAATTACCCACTCAAGGAACTGGACAGAATTGAATCTACTAAAAACAGACTTGATCCAAACAATTCTAATTGTCAACGCATCAAAGACCTACAACCAACGCGAGAACCGGTCGTTACCCTTGACGGCACGCTGCAAGACGACGATGAACAAGCCTCTAATCTGCTGGTCCTCTCCTTCTTGATCCACCACCCCGAAACGACCACCTCCGTCCTTCGCGAGACCGGTAGCAGGGAAAACAGCACCAAGGGGAGGCGGCTCCAGAAGGTGGGTGTAATACCTCGAATATCAAATAGAGAGAACATATTATTCGGAAGAGAAATTTATTCAAATTTGAATGCATTAAAGTTTAGAGGAAAAATTGAAAGAAAATTCAGGATTTGAGAGAGGATTGGACCTTGGCTTTTAGCCCAAGGTGTCCTAGCCAAGTGGGCGGCCTTGTAGTGGAGTCAAGAAGGGGTCTCCTTCCCCAAAACCCTACCCTCTGCTACAGTACCGCGCCGCACTGTAGCACGCGGTACTGTAGCAGCCCCCCCTCCGTGCTGCTCTACCAAGATGAGGAAGAAGCTCCGAGGTGCCGCCGCCATGGTGGAAGGAGAAGAAGGAGAAGGAGAAAGGAGGAGGAAGATCATCTTCTCAAGGTTCTCCCACCTACGTCCTGGTTGCTACAAGGGTAACGAGTGCCGATCCTCATCGTTTGATTAGTGGTAGATGTGTTTTGGTTCAATTTTGATTATATCGATTTGCTGCGGGTAGAAATTGATTCTGTCCAGATTGTTACGTGGACTTTTTCGTGATGTTAGAGGCCGAATCTGAGTTTCCCATCTCCTAGAGATATGTAGGTCTTGTTCTTAGCTTTCGTTGGCCGCCAAGATCACCTAATTCCGACTTTCGAGTCAAAAGTTATGATAGATTTAATATCTGCTGTCCAGAATCTGACGAGAATTAGCAGTCTCTGTTTAGGTTGATATATGGCCTAGTTAGAGGGTGATTCAGAGGTCTTGCCCATAACAAATTTTGAAGGTGATATCACTAGCTTTCAGGATTGATAAAGAACACCTCATTTGGATTTATAGATCAAAAGTTATGCACTTTTATTTGTGACTGTCCAGATTGTAGATCAGTCTGTCCAGATTGTATGTCAGTTTCTATCTTTAGTTTTGACCCGTGTGCCACTTTTTGTTAAATGCAAAATTTGAATGTCGTGCCAACTAGTTTATTGTAGGTAATTTCATAACCTTTTCAGATTGTTAAAGAACGCTCAATTCGGAGTTGTAGATTAAAAGTTATGGTTGTTTTAGTATTGCTGTCCTGTTTGTTCAGACAGAAGCTGTGCTGCTGTTTTGTTTTCTTTATTAGAAGTTTATTGGCCGAATTGGGAAATCTCATCAACTTGAATGTTATAGATATGTTCGTTAAGATGAGGTAGGATCTGGACTCATCTCATTTCGAGTCCCACGTCATTAACTACTGTCATTTTCGTGCTGCTGTCCCGACACGTTTTGGGTTGCAGCCTGTTTTTCAGATTAGGTTTTATGGCGATTCCTTGGGAGTTCAAGGGGGTATTGTAGACTATTAATTCGGGTTGGATTCTATGTTGTGCTTATTTGGTTATTTAATTGTTTAGGCCACGAGGCTACGGGTTTGGGAGCGCCATCGTTGCTCGCTAACGCGTCGCAACGCGAAGGCAAGTACTTTGTTGCTTTTGAGTCTGTGATTGTGAATGTTTTCATGAATATAGTGTGACATATTGTGTTACCCGAGATGCGGAATTGGTTATGTTCTTTCATTATGTGGAGTATATATCGAGAGATGGTGTTATCATTGTTCATGTTCATATCATGCATCCTTTTATTCATGTTATGTCCACGGAGTGGATTGTAAGTCCCACCATTCCAATGTGGGCAAATTTGGACATTGTCATGTCCGTCCACGGAGTGGATTGAAAGACCCATCAATTCCAGTATGGGCACGTAAGACCCATCAATTCCAGTATGGGCGACTTTGGACACCTATATGAAACGTTCTTCATATAGGACTTGGATCCCCGCACTTTTGTTAAGGTGCGGGCTTAAGTGAACACCGCGGGTGTGTCACTCACTATACCGGTATATGCATGTGTGCAGTCCATCCTTGATTACATTCATTCATTTCATGTTTTCATAAGTGTTCACTCGATGCAAGGTTCGCATTCTTAAATGGTGATGTCTGTTTGTATATGTGTTCTTTTTCTTTCACTTGTACTTGCTGAGTCATGGACTCACTCTTGCGTTGTTTGTTTATTTTAGGTAACCCCGATGTTGGCTCACTTGGGAGGAGTAGACACGCACTACTCGTTCACATCATCCTATTCATGTTCAAGATTAAATTTAGTTCTATCTTACATTCGTTAACGATGAACCGTAATAATTAAATTATAATTGGTGAAGGAAGGATACCTTCTCCACATGGATGTTGATTTATTATGCGTGTGAACCTTCTTTATTGATGACCGATATTAAATAACTTAGAAGGTGAAGGAATGATACCTTCACCATGTCTGTTTAATTTAATCTTGTCTTTAGTTGAAATACTTAGTTCAAATTCTTACGCATTATGGATGTATGTTAGATGTTTTAGGTGACATCTTGGCTTCCGATTAGCTTGAGTGTTACGATTGGTATCGAGCGGGCTTTAGGTCCGTGGTAATTGAATATTAAATTGACACACTGTACACGAGGTGTGGGTTGGGAAATCCATTGTTTCGTATTTCTATTGTTATGTTTCATTCGTTGAGCAATTGTTGAATTGCTTTTGTATTATCTTTCTTGTTGTTAATCTATGATATGTTATGATATTCCATATCTATGAATCTATTCTATGATTGTCATGATATGATCATGTATAATCATAATTGATTATATTGTTTAAACGTGTCGATGATGGAGGTTAAGAAGTGGAGGCCGTGGTTGTGGCCCTGGACTTTGTCAGATTGCACCAGTATTTGTGGTAGCGAATAGAGTAGTATCTACCCGAATACCATAGTGGAGTGTTGAGGTGAGATTCTTTAGAAAATATTATTCTCTTCCTTGGTTACGTATGTGGCGATTACGGTAATAGTTGCGTTTGATGAAGTTTTCTTGAGTTAGTGTTTTACATTTCTTCTGATGAGTTCTCATTGGACTTTCTTGGTTCCATAAGTCGACTACTTGTTCTCCTGACTGCTGGTCTAAAGTTGTTCTTGGGATCGTTGGATATCGGCAAAAAAAAAAACTTATCTTTTCTTGGGAGTTCTGCCCTTCTTATTGGAGAATGTGAATCATTTATTCGCGAGTATTCAGATCTGAAAGTTTTCATTGCAAATTCTTTAACATGTGAAAGCTTTGACTTTATGTATTTCTTTTGGATTAGTTCGGTGTTGGAATGTAATGCCTCTTTTACGAAAGATTAGGTTAAAATCTTTAAGTGATGTCTTGACATGCTTAAGTACGAGGTGTTAATTAAATGAATTAATTATTATGGTATGAGTTATCAGATTTGGGTTATTAGCTTTGTGCAAACAGTCTATTCTTAACTAGTATCCGTGGAAGTGAATTGCTTAAAGTGAAATGTCGTTGTATTTGGTACAGGATGAGTTTTAGATAAGAGGTTGTTCATATTTGTTCAAGAAGCTATTGTTGTTAAGAATTGTGGAAAAAATGTGGATGTATCGGTGGATCTTTACGATCGATAATCTGATAAATTTGTTAGATAAGTTGAAATCTAGGTCCTCTTTCGATTATTCTAACCGCTAGTGATGGTTAAGTTAAGGATGTGTTCGAATGTTGTCTTGATAAATATTAATCTTGAATTTGTCTTCTATTTGGATCTTGATGATCTTATTTAAATGATAGCTTTACTTGATTCTTGCCATGCTAAAAATTATTGAAACATGTTTAAATGACTAGATGAACGATGATGTATCGCCTTGTGAAACCTTGACTTATGTGTCCTATATTATTGAAGTTAAGGACATTTTATTCTAATTGCTGATTATATCCTCTTAACTGTTGTTGAGGTTGCAAACAGAGGTAGGATCATGTTTGTGCCATGTGTGGCTAGAGAGCATTTAGTGTGTACTATCTTGGCATCGAGTGTCACTAAGAGTTAAATGGATGAAAGCTAATCAGAGATTTCTGTTGGTGTACATTGGTGAGATTGTCATGTTCTATTATCATCTTGTTGAAAGAGTTTGTTTCAATTATAAGGTTTTTGCACTAGGTTTTCCCTAGATCAAGTATATGTAACCTTATTTAGATTTTAGAGACATGATGAAGTAGTTCATTGTGATTCTTTTCAAAAGTTCATTGTAATACCCGATTATTCGATATCGAATGCTGTAAGATTAGAGAGGAAATAAGTTATAATTCAGAATTTTAGGAGAAGTATGGGCCGCCAACCCATATTCGAGAAGAGGAGCCGACCATAGTGGCCCAAGGCCCATGAGTGGGCGGCAGCCCATTAGAAGGCAAGGGAGGAGGGGACCAAACCCTAGCCCCATTTGCTACAGTAGCCTCCGTGCTACAGTGGCCCGTGCTCTGATAGCGGCGTGCTACTGGTGCCTCGCCGCTTGCTGCTCCTCCTCTCCCCGGCGCCATCTTTCCTGCTGCTTGTGGCCGACCGTGGGAAGAAGAAGAAGAGGAAGGAAGAGAGGATTGAAGGAGAATTTCTTCGTGGGATTTGATCAGCGATCTCCGATGGTTCTACAAGGGTAATGATCGATTTCCCTCGCTGTTTAGGTTGTTTCATATGCGAATTCGATTAGTTTGATTGGATTGAATTGCTGCCGTTAGAATTTCAGTTCTGTCCTGAATGTTGCGTGGCCTGTTTCGTGATCTTAGAGGCCGAATTTGGGTTGTCCATCTCCTAGAGTTTTGTAGATATTGATCTTAGCTTTCGGTGGCCGCCAAGAACACTGAATTCCGACTTTCGAGTCAAAAGTTATGATAGATTTACTATCTTCTGTCCAGAATCCTGACGAGAATTAGCAGTCTCTGTATAGGTTGATTTATGGCCTAGTTAGAGGGTGATTCAGAGGTCTTGCCCATAACAAATTTTGAAGGTGATATCACTAGCTTTCAGGATTGATAAAGAACACTTCATTTGGAGTTATAGATCAAAAGTTATGCACTTTTCTTTGTGACTGTCCAGATTGTATGTCAGTCTGTCCAGTTTGTATGTCAGTTTCTATCTTTAATTTTGACCCGTGTGCCACTTTTTGTTAAAGACAATATATGAATGTCGTGCCAACTAGGTTATTGTAGATAATTTCTTAACCTTTTCAGATTGTTAAAGAACGTCCAATTTGGAGTTGTACAACAAAAGTTATGGATATTTTAATTTAGCCGATATTTCTATCTATTAATTCAGTCAACAGATTTGAGCCGTGGGCCAAATTTTATTAGAGGCAAAATCTGAACTTTGCCCAACCAGAGTATTGTAGATATGTCAGTTAAGAATCCATGGAAATTGGTCTCACCTCATTCGAGTTCCAGACCAATAGATATGTCAATTACCGTGCTGCTGTCCAGAATTAAGTTATGTCAGAAATTGTTGATTTCATTTTAAGTTTTGTATTAATGACTAGAGTCATCGAGAGCGATGTTTAGCATCGATTAGTAGTGTTGGGTATATTATGTCCTTATTGAAATTATTTTACTTGTTTAGGAGGTGAAGCCTCGGGTTTAGGAGTATCACCTTTGCCGACTAACGCGTCGCATCGTGGAAGGCAAGTACATTGCCACCCTTAATGATTGTGATTGATGAATGTTTATATGGTCATCTTTGTGATTTGGTATGATACGAGAGAAGATGGATTGTCTATGTTCTTTCATATGTGTTGAATCCATGTTTTGTTATCATGTCTTTCAATATTCGTATTTCATTCTATGCATTCATTATGCATGTTTCATCCACGAAAGTGGATTGCAAGTCCCACCATTCCAATGTGGGCGTGTTGGACATTGTCATGTCCCGTCCACGGGAGTGGATTTGAAAGACCCATTAATTCCGAATGGGCATGTAAGACCCATTAACTCCAAGATGGGCAATGTTGGACACCCGTGTGAAACGTTCTTCATACGGGAAGTGGATCCCGCATTTTTGTTAAGATGCGGGCTTGAGTGAACACCGGCGGGTGTTTCACGGCTATCTGCGATATATGCATGTGTGCAGTCCATTCCTTTGATTTTGAGCATTCATATCATGTTTTCATTTATAATCGATTGTGATGTGATCGAACGATGATGAGTTTGTCTTATTCATATTGAATGATTATCTTATTGATAATCGTACTTGCTTTAGTCATGGACTCACTCTTGCGTTGTTTGTTTATTTTAGGTAACCCCGATGTTGGCTCTTGGGAGGAGTAGACACGCACTACTTGTTCACAACATCAAATTCATGTTCAAGTCTAAATTTTAGTTCCATATTTCATTCGTTAACGATGAATAACAATTAAATTATAATTGGAGAAGGAAGGATACCTTCTCCACGGATGTTGATTTATTACTGCGTGTGAACCTTCTTTATTGATGTTCAAGATTAAATAACTTAGAAGGTGAAGGAAGGATACCTTCACCATGTCCTGTTTATCTTAATGCTGTCTTTAGTTGATATACTTGTTTCAAGTTCTTCCGCATTATGGATGTATGTTAGATGTTTTAGGTGACATCTTGGCTTCCGGATAGTCAGGGTGTTACAGTTGGTATCAGAGCGGGCTTTAGGTCCGTGGTTAATAGAAGAACATTAAAATGACACACTGTGCACAGTAGGTGGGGTTGGGAATCTATTGCTTCCGCATTTCTATTGTTATGTTTCATTCGTTGAGCAATTGTTGAGTTGCTTTTGTATTATCTTTCTTATTGTTAATCTATGATCTACTATGATATTCATTATCTATGAACTAATACTTTGATTGTCGTGAAATGATCCTGCATATTCATAATTGAGTATTTTGGTGAAGCGTGTTGTTAACGGATGATAAGAAGTGGAGGTCGTGGTTGTTACTCTGGGATTCACCAGGTTACACCACCGTTCGCGATGCGTGGTTAGAGGAGTAGTTACCCGAGTATCATCGTTTGTACTACTACGTATGAGTTACTTTAGAAAGTTGTTCTCTTCTTTCATTTCGAATTTGGCAATTCTTGTCTGTGGTGGTTGATGAATTTCTCTGGGTTTGTGGTCCATGATAGTTATGGTTTCCATAGATCCCTCTTGGTTCTCTGAAACAATTATTGCTTTTATTTGTTGAGTTGCTTTTACTACTTATGATCGTTGTCAATTGGCAAGATTGATGTTTTCTTGGTTGCTCCTTCTTTCTCATTGAAAAGAATGACTCATTTACTCATTTGATAACTTGATTAGTGAAGAGTTTTCCATTGTAAGTTCGTTGCTTGGGAAAGCTTTGGCTTTATGTGTTTCTTTGGATTACTTGACGTTGAGGTTTGAAGTCTCTCTTTCTTTGTAGTAAGGTGTTAGAATCCTTTTGTGATGTCTTGCCATGCTTAAATTGAGAATTTATGATTAAGCGAATAAATTGTTATGATATGAGTTACCAAGTTGGGTTATTAGCATAGTGCAAATCAATTACTCTTAAGCGCCATCCATGGAAGTGAAACAGATTAATTTGATATGTCCTTGTATTTGATTCATGGTGTATGTTAAATAAAGATGTCAATATCTATTCGAACCTATAGATCTTACATAAGAGCTAGATTTATCTATTTCCTAGTATGCTAAAATTGTTGAAACTTGTATAAAGTACGGATGGGTGCTGGTGTATCGACTCATGAAACCTTGTTTATAGGAAATTATGTTAGTGAATCTTTAATCATGTTTTGAAATGATTTACGAACAAAGGTGAAATGTGAATCTATGTTTATAAATGGTTATGTGATTGCAAATAGAATTAGTACCGTATGTATACGCGTGGTTAGTACAATCATCATTTGTTAATGAGCTATTGAAGAAAGTGTTGAGCAACACCAACAATTGAGTAGATGAATTTCGTAAGTAGTCTTTGTTAGCGTGCCTTGTGATATTGTTATTGCTTAGCATAAACTTGTTATGATAAATTTGTTTCAACCTTGTGGTTTGTGTTCCCTTTGGAAGTTTTAGGATGGAGTAAGAAAGTTTGATGATTCTTGGTACTATGTATGTTGTCGATGTTATTAAATAGTCAAAAATGTGATAATGAGGTTAATTCTCGTAGTAATTTGATCACCCATGGTGATATTTCCTAAATGATCAAATTTCGAATTTGTATTCATGATCTTTTGGGGTTCGGGCTTTATGTGGTAAATGAAGTTTATCGAGTAACGATATGTTACAATGTTGCAATGGTTCTTGATGATGCAAGTGTTTCGATTTTGAATACTTATTTGTTCTTATCTGTTAGGTTCGATATTCTCTTCTTGTGAGGCTTATGCGTTCAGCTGTGGACTCCACTTATGTTCTGTGAGTTCATTGCTTGATTGGTTTCTTCTCTTGGTCCCATGTTGGTCACGAGTGGTGGATAAGTTTTCTAGTTGGTGAAAATCGTTTTCATTTGTCTCTTCTTTCGAGAAGGAATCAACTCATTCTTTTCACGTGGGTCTTTTGAAGTGTTTTCTAATTGTTGTTGTGAAATTGATGTTAATACCCATAGTAATTTGATCGCCCTTGGTGATATCGTTCGAGATGTGAATATTTCAAGTTTAGCTTTCGTGATATTTTCTTTGAGCTCTTAAATCATCCGTAATCGAAATTATTTTAAATAAATTAAGGTATTGGATTGTCCTGTTGCTTCTTAAGAGATTTGTGTGGTTTAACTCTAAAGGCTCTTTGGTTTGAGTTGGCAACGAGGTTGCAACCAAAGAAGTTATGTTGGTTCCTTTAAGAGAGAATAATCTACTTGCTTTTATGAAATCCTGTAATTGGAAATGTTTGAGTTTGGTGGTGAGATTATTTGGATCTCATGTTTCTTGTGTAGTTGAACTATTACGAATAAATATAACGTATGGAAGAATTTTTATTGGTTCTTAATTAGTCCTTGTGGTTTGGACTAAAGACCTTATCTTGTTCTTTGTGGCAAAGTGATGTTAGTCAAAGAATTAATTACAATGTTAAAGGAGAGTGCATTATGAATATTTGAGAATTTAGTCAAGTTTTGTAACTTGTGGTTATTTGAATTGTTCATAAACTTTTGCTCTTTTCACTCAAGAGTTGTCGAGTTTCAATCGCAATGTCATTCTTCTTGTTGGTGGTTATTTGCTATTCCTTTTAGAGGATGCGTGCACTCCACGGTGAACTCAATTTCGTTTTCCGGATCTTCGTTGCAGTTATTTCTTTTGGTCTCGTGCTCACCGTGAGCAGTAACATTTTCTGTGTTGTGAAATTTGTTCTTGTTCGCCTCTTTCTTTTGAGAAAGGATCAACCGTTTTGTCTTTGTAAAGTTTTACAACTCGTAAGTTGTTGTTTGTTTGGTGGTGGTTAAGTGATTGTAGGGGTGAGTTTTTGCTACCCACTATTGGAGTAGTAATAGAAGATGAGTTGGTTTTGACCTCAATCTCTTGGAGGAAGTTGATTCGAGATGGAATGTTTGGTTTCGAGGTAAAATCGTATATTGTTCGACTAAGTAGGACCTATGGTATAGTGTAGTTCAGAACCTTGGTTCATGTTGAAATGTTGGGGATTATCAAATGTATGGAAATCGTAATCAATTTTATCTGATAACACTATTGAAAGTATCGCGATGTGGTATGAGTGATTCTGATGATGTCAATGAGTGAGTATATCGGAATTGTGGGGATCATAGAGATTTAATCCGATGATTTCACTATTTGTTATAAGAGGAATTCGTTGTAGAGGTCTCGGAGGTTAAATTTGGGCTTTCCGTTTTCATACTAAACTTTTGGTCACCCAAAGATTGGTGTGTAGAGGAGATAGAAAAGCTGGAGTACCACGAGTAGTGGAATGATTGTCGATAGAACCCTTTTGTTGTAGTTCATGAGCGGGTGTCTTGAAAATTCGATGTGATATTCTTGAAAGTTGGAGGTGATGAGATTGCATGGGTTTTGAGGGCTTTGGTGCCTTCTATCAAATTAATGTCATCACCAAGGAGTGGTCCAGAGTGTTCAGTGGAATCAATAGAGTCTCTCCACAAAGGTGTGGATGATGTATTTCGGTTTAAGCCTAATTTTAGGTTGTTAAATTAAGAGGTTTGAGCCCTGTGGTATCGATGAATTCAATTCCAATGTCGAGAGAAATTTTATTCCTAAAGAGAATTGAAAAAAGGATGTTACCTTGGGTATTGAAGCGTTTTCTTGTTACTCATTTGAGCTTTATGTTGTTGGTCGTGTCTTCTGCATGGTGAGTTGGTGTTGTGTTGGCATGTTTGCTTCTTTCCAATTCGAGCAAAACAAAAGAAGTTTTTGGTTTGAGCGTTCAAGTGATCTCCTTTGGCTTTCGTGGCGTTTATTCGCAATTTGCCACTTGGAAAGTGGAAAGGTTTTCTTGATGAAATTACGATTTGGATTTTACTCTTGATTACTCGATTGGTAACGTATAGTTGTGATGTGAATTTTTCTTATTCAGATGTGTTTTGCCGGTAAAAGAGTTTGCTTAAAAGAATTCGATTGTATGTTTCCGGTTAAAAGAGGGTGATCCTTGTTCGGTGAAGAGTTCAATGGAGAGGTGGAACAAGATTTCGTGCTCTATGTGCTTGTTGTGTGGTTCGACTTCAAGGAAAGGTTAACCCTGAGTTCATTGGGTTGTTTTCGATAGTCATTGCGTTTCGCTAAGACCGTCTCGATTCCTACACATTGTACTCACTTTTGGTTTCATTTGGTGTGGGTGAGTACCGAGATCCGGAGTTTGTTATTAGTTAACAACGTTGACCATCGAGTAGGATCTTACCTTGAGTCTCGTCCGATGAGTATAGTGGAAGTGTCGGACGAGTGTTAAGGCGACGTCGATTTGCGTCAAGATGTTGTGGTGTCCTCGGTCAGAAAGAGGCCACTTAGGAGTGGAGGCTCGCATGCACGAGCATTATTCAGATTTGTTCATATCAGTACATGTTACCTGTTATTAATTTTTAGTTGCAATGACCTTTCACGTGAGTCGGTGTGAGGATTCGGTCGAATCCTATTTAAGAGGTAGAATGTAATACCCGATTATTCGATATCGAATGCTGTAAGATTAGAGAGGAAATAAGTTATAATTCAGAATTTTAGGAGAAGTATGGGCCGCCAACCCATATTCGAGAAGAGGGGAGCCAGCCATAGTGGCCCAAGGCCCATGAGTGGGCCGGCAGCCCATTAGAAGGCAAGGGAGGGGAGGGGACCAAACCCTAGCCCCATTTGCTACAGTAGCCACCGTGCTACAGTAGCCCCGTGCTACAGTGCCGGCGTGCTACAGTGCCTCCGCCGCCTGCTGCTCCTCCTCTCCCCGGCGCCATCTTCCCTGCTGCTTGTGGCCGACCGTGGGAAGAAGAAGAAGAGGAAGGAAGAGAGGATTGAAGGAGAATTTCTTCGTGGGATTTGATCAGCGATCTCCGATGGTTCTACAAGGGTAATGATCGATTTCCCTCGCTGTTTAGGTTGTTTCATATGCGAATTCGATTAGTTTGATTGGATTGAATTGCTACCGTTAGAATTTCAGTTCTGTCCCGAATGTTGCGTGGCCTGTTTCGTGATCTTAGAGGCCGAATTTGGATTGTCCATCTCCTAGAGTTTTGTAGATATTGATCTTAGCTTTGGTGGCCGCCAAGAACACTGAATTCCGACTTTCGAGTCAAAAGTTATGATAGATTTACTATCTTCTGTCCAGAATCCTGACGAGAATTAGCAGTCTCTGTATAGGTTGATTTATGGCCTAGTTAGAGGGTGATTCAGAGGTCTTGCCCATAACAAATTTTGAAGGTGATATCACTAGCTTTCAGGATTGATAAAGAACACTTCATTTGGAGTTATAGATCAAAAGTTATGCACTTTTCTTTGTGACTGTCCAGATTGTATGTCAGTCTGTCCAGTTTGTATGTCAGTTTCTATCTTTAATTTTGACCCGTGTGCCACTTTTGTTAAAGACAATATATGAATGTCGTACCAACTAGGTTATTGTAGATAATTTCTTAACCTTTTCAGATTGTTAAAGAACGTCCAATTTGGAGTTGTACAACAAAAGTTATGGATATTTTAATTTAGCCGATATTTCTATCTATTAATTCAGTCAACAGATTTGAGCCGTGGGCCAAATTTTATTAGAGCAAAATATGAACTTTTGCCCAACCAGAGTATTGTAGATATGTCAGTTAAGAATCCATGGAAATTGGTCTCACCTCATTCCGAGTTCCAGACCAATAGATATGTCAATTACCGTGCTGCTGTCCAGAATTAAGTTATGTCAGAAATTGTTGATTTCATTTTAAGTTTTGTATTAATGACTAGAGTCATCGGGAAGCGATGTTTAGCATCGATTAGTAGTGTTGGGTATATTATGTCCTTATTGAAATTATTTTACTTGTTTAGGAGGTGAAGCCTCGGGTTTAGGAGTATCACCTTTGCCGACTAACGCATCGCATCGTGGAAGGCAAGTACATTGCCACCCTTAATGATTGTGATTGATGAATGTTTATATGGTCATGCTGTGATTTGGTATGATACGAGAGAAGATGGATTGTCTATGTTCTTTCATATGTGTTGAATCCATGTTTTGTTATCATGTCTTTCAATATTCGTATTTCATTCTATGCATTCATTATGCATGTTTCATCCACGAAAGTGGATTGCAAGTCCCACCATTCCAATGTGGGCGGTGTTGGACATTGTCATGTCCGTCCACGGAGTGGATTTGAAAGACCCATTAATTCCAGAATGGGCATGTAAGACCCATTAACTCCAAGATGGGCAATGTTGGACACCCGTATGAAACGTTCTTCATCATCGGAAGTGGATCCCGCATTTTTGTTAAGATGCGGGCTTGAGTGAACACCGACGGGTGTTTCATCGCTATACTGAGATATGCATGTGTGCGTCCATTCCTTTGATTTTGAGCATTCATATCATGTTTTCATTTGTAATCGGTTGTGATGTGATCGAACGATGATGAGTTTGTCTTATTCATATTGAATGATTATCTTATTGATAATCGTACTTGTGAGTCATGGACTCACTCTTGCGTTGTTTGTTTATTTTAGGTAACCCGATGTTGGCTCTTGGGAGGGAGTAGACACGCACTACTTGTTCACAACATCAAATTCATGTTCAAGTCTAAATTTTAGTTCCATATTTCATTCGTTAACGATGAACTGTAACAATTAAATTATAATTGGAGAAGGAAGGATACCTTCTCCACCGGATGTTGATTTATTATGCGTGTGAACCTTCTTTATTGATGTTCGTGATTAAATAACTTAGAAGGTGAAGGAAGGATACCTTCACCATGTCCTGTTTATCTTAATCTTGTCTTTAGTTGATATACTTGTTTCAAGTTCTTCCGCATTATGGATGTATGTTAGATGTTTTAGGTGACATCTTGGCTTCCGGATAGTCAGGGTGTTACATTCATGGAGTGTTAAGAGATTTGATGATTCTCGCCAATAGCATATTATTTCGTTGATTAGTGTGATTGTCAGACTGTGGTTGTGATGATAATGTTCAACGAAAAAATCATTTGCATGATAATCGCTTTTTAGTGAAAGTGTTTGAGTTTTGCGTTTGTTATCTTTGGACCTCATGAGTTATGTGGTAACTTTGTCTGTTTCGAGCAAAGAGACGGGTTGAAAGATTTTATTGGTTCTTAAGTGGTTCTTATGATTTGGTCTTAAGAGCTTATCTTGTTTAAGTTGGCAAAGTGATGTAGTAATCACAGAAAATAACTTTCCTGGTTAAAGGAAGGAGTGAAGTAAAAGTATTTGAGATTTAAGTCGCGTTTCGCCACTTGCAGTTTATTTGGGTGTGCTTAAACCTTATGCATTTGTTCCATAAGAGTTTATCAAATTTTCAAAGGGCATTACCTTCTTCTCATTTGTGGTTTGGTATTTGCTTTCAATAGGGCTTGAGCCCTCGACTATTGATTTTTCCCTTATGTTTTCCGAGTACTTTGCCTAAGTGACTATTTTTTTCTTGATCCTTTGTTCACTGCGGGTGGCACATGTTTTCCTAGTTGAAGAAAATTGATTTCATTCGCTCTTCCTTTTGAGAAAGAATCAATCTATTCGTTTCACCGGAGTCTTTTGAGGTGTTTAATGATTGTAGTTGTGAAACTTTGGGTTGGAAATTATTCGATGAGCATTGGAGGATGAAATAATTTCGTAATATAGTTATTTAAGAGGAGTTTATCTCATTAGAAGGTTGCCTTTGGAGGTTAAACTGATTGCATGGTTACAACTAGTAGAATCTATAGCGAGATCGTAGTCCAAGTTCTTTGTTCATTTCAATGGAACATAGAATTATCCAAAGTATGAAAATCTTGATCAATGTATTAGAGTGTCGCGTTGAGTACCTTGCGTGGTTGTGTAGATGAAATATGATGGTGTTGTAATGGGAGTAATATTAGCAAAGTGATCTGATCGTTAAAGAGATTAAAGAGATAGCCGAGATTGTTGGATTATTGCCATGAATGACTTGGACGTAGTAAGTAACTCTCTAAGAATTAGAATCTTGATAAAGATAATTGGATCGAAGAAATGTTTTTGTGTTGATGTCAATGCGCGAGTATGTTTGGATTGTGAGAATTTTAGGGATTTAATTTGAGGCTTCCTATCTTCTATATGAGAAGTTCATGGTAGGAGTCTTGGAGTTTAATTTTGGGCTTCACATTCTTTTGCTAGGACCTTGAGTCTCCTAATGATTATGTGTAGAGAAAGTAGAATAAGGGTGGATTCGAACAATGGGATGGTCATTGATAGAACCCTTTTGAGGAAGTATATGAATGTGTGTCTTTGGGAATTTGAGTTGTTTATTCTTAAAACATTGAGGTGATGTGATTGCATGTGATATCTATTTTGAGATGCATTGAAGTCATCTGTCAAATTAATTGTCGGTAGAGGAGTTGTTGAGAGAAAGTTTCAGTGTAGTCGATAGAGCCTCTATACTGAGGTGTGGATGATGTATTTCGACTTGAGCATAGCGTTGAGAATGCCAAGTTAAGAGAGATGAGTTAGGGTGTTATGCGATGAATTGGAATTCCAAAGTTTGAGAGAAGTTTTATTCTGAAAGAGAAACCGAGAAATTGATGCTTCCTAAAGTAGAGACACGTTTTCTTGATTCTTGTTTGAGCTATGTGTTTTGACAGATGTCTTTCGCAAGTTGAGCTCGACATTTATGTTGATATGTGTGATTCTTTCCAGTTGAACGGAATAAATGATTTTTTTGGGCATTCAAGTGATTTCTCCTTTGGATTTCGTGGACGTTTATTCACAAACCGCCACTTGGAACGTGGAAAGGTTTTTCGTGATGAAATTCGATTTACGTGTTTGACTCTTTAGTCTTGAAATGTAACGCATAGATGCGATGTGAATCTTTTTTTCAGATGGGTTTTGTCGGTAAAAGAGTTTGCTTAAAGAGAGCTCATTGTGTGTTTACGGTTAAAGGAGGTGATCCTTATTTTAGTGAAGAGTTCAATTGAGAGGTGGAACAAGAGTTCGTGTTCTATGTGCATGTTGTGTGGTTCAGTATCAATTGGAAGGTTAGCCAAGGTACTTTGGGTTGTTTTCGTTAGCTACGGAATTCGGAAGTTGGCGTATCGCAAGGACCGCCTCGGGTCCATATGTGGTGTACTACATTTAGCATGTTTGGTGCCGAGTGAGTACCGTGAGAACTAGAGTTTGAATATTCGTTAACGTCATTGACCATCGAGTAGGATCTTACCTTTGAATCTCTTCGATGAGTGTACTTGGCAATGTCGGATTTAGTGTTAGGTCGGATGTAGTTTACGTCAATGTCTTGTGGTCTTGTCGATCGAGAGATAGGTCATTTGGGACTGGAGTCTCGCATCTGCGAGTTTTATCCGTTATGTTTGCTCGGGCATATGTTAATAGATGTTTCTTTTCGTGGCAATTATTCTTTCGTTTATTTCGACGGTTAGAATTCGAGGTCGAATTCATTAAGGGGTAGAATGTAATACCTCGAATATCAAATAGAGAGAACATATTATTCGGAAGAGAAATTTATTCAAATTTGAATGCATTAAAGTTTAGAGGAAAAATTGAAAGAAAATTCAGGATTTGAGAGAGGATTGGACCTTCGGCTTTTAGCCCAAGGTGTCCTAGCCAAGTGGGCGGCCTTGTAGTGGAGTCAAGAAGGGGGTCTCCTTCCCAAAACCCTACCCTCTGCTACAGTACCGCGCCGCACTGTAGCACGCGGTACTGTAGCAGCCCCCCCTCCGTGCTGCTCTACCAAGATGAGGAAGAAGCTCCGAGGTGCCGCCGGCCATGGTGGAAGGAGAAGAAGGGAGAAGGAGAAAGGAGGAGGAAGATCATCTTCTCCAAGGTTCTCCCACCTACGTCCTGGTTGCTACAAGGGTAACGAGTGCCGATCCTCATCGTTTGATTAGTGGTAGATGTGTTTTGGTTCAATTTTGATTATATCGATTTGCTGCGGGTAGAAATTCGATTCTGTCCAGATTGTTGCGTGGACTTTTTCGTGATGTTAGAGGCCGAATCTGAGTTTCCCATCTCCTAGAGATATGTAGGTCTTGTTCTTAGCTTTCGTTGGCGCCAAGATCACCTAATTCCGACTTTCGAGTCAAAAGTTATGATAGATTTAATATCTGCTGTCCAGAATCCTGACGAGAATTAGCAGTCTCTGTTTAGGTTGATATATGGCCTAGTTAGAGGGTGATTCAGAGGTCTTGCCCATAACAAATTTTGAAGGTGATATCACTAGCTTTCAGGATTGATAAAGAACACCTCATTTGGATTTATAGATCAAAAGTTATGCACTTTTATTTGTGACTGTCCAGATTGTAGATCAGTCTGTCCAGATTGTATGTCAGTTTCTATCTTTAGTTTTGACCCGTGTGCCACTTTTTGTTAAATGCAAAATTTGAATGTCGTGCCAACTAGTTTATTGTAGGTAATTTCATAACCTTTTCAGATTGTTAAAGAACGCTCAATTCGGAGTTGTAGATTAAAAGTTATGGTTGTTTTAGTATTGCTGTCCTGTTTGTTCAGACAGAAGCTGTGCTGCTGTTTTGTTTTCTTTATTAGAGAAGTTTATTGGCCGAATTGGGAAATCTCATCAACTTGAATGTTATAGATATGTTCGTTAAGATGAGGTAGGATCTGGACTCATCTCATTTCGAGTCCCACGTCATTAACTACTGTCATTTTCGTGCTGCTGTCCCGACACGTTTTTGGGTTGCAGCCTGTTTTTCGATTAGGTTTTATGGCGATTCCTTGGGAGTTCAAGGGGTATTGTAGACTATTAATTCGGGTTGGATTCTATGTTGTGCTTATTTCGGTTATTTAATTGTTTAGGCCACGAGGCTACGGGTTTGGGGCGCCATCGTTGCTGCTAACGCTGTCGCATAGCGGAAGGCAAGTACTTTGTTGCTTTTGAGTCTTGTGATTGTGAATGTTTTCATGAATATAGTGTGACATATTGTGTTACCCGAGATGCGAATTGGTTATGTTCTTTCATTATGTGGAGTATATACTGAGAGATGGTGTTATCATTGTTCATGTTCATATCATGCATCCTTTTATTCATGTTATGTCCACGGGAGTGGATTGTAAGTCCCACCATTCCAATGTGGGCAAATTTGGACATTGTCATGTCCGTCCACGGGAGTGGATTGAAAGACCCATCAATTCCAAGTATGGGCACGTAAGACCCATCAATTCCAGTATGGGCAGCTTTGGACACCTATATGAAACGTTCTTCATATAGGACTTGGATCCCGCACTTTTGTTAAGGTGCGGGCTTAAAAATGCACCGACGGGTGTGTCACTCACTATACCGGTATATGCATGTGTGCAGTCCATCCTGATTACATTCATTCATTTCATGTTTTCATAAGTGTTCACTCGATGCAAGGTTCGCATTCTTAAATGGTGATGTCTGTTTGTATATGTGTTCTTTTCTTTCAGACTTACTTGAGTCATGGACTCACTCTTGCGTTGTTTGTTTATTTTAGGTAACCCGATGTTGGCTCACTTGGGAGGAGTAGACACGCACTACTCGTTCACATCATCCTATTCATGTTCAAGATTAAATTTAGTTCTATCTTACATTCGTTAATGATGAACTGTAATAATTAAATTATAATTGGTGAAGGAAGGATACCTTCTCCACATGGATGTTGATTTATTACTGCGTGTGAACCTTCTTTATTGATGACCAGTATTAAATAACTTAGAAGGTGAAGGAATGATACCTTCACCATGTCCTGTTTAATTTAATGCTGTCTTTAGTTGAAATACTTAGTTCAAATTCTTCTGCATTATGGATGTATGTTAGATGTTTTAGGTGACATCTTGGCTTCCGATTAGCCAGGGTGTTACAGTGGGATGGGAAGCACCAATGGAGGGAGGAGGCGTCATGGAGGGGAGGAGGCAGGGCGCAAGGGAGAGGGAGATGGGAGGTGGCGGCCAAAGGGTGGAGTGGGAGGTGGGAGGAGAAACTAGGGTTTGCCCCACCCCCTTATGGCCGGCCACTCATGGGCCAAAAGGGCCCTCCCCCCAAAAGCTTTTGGCTGCCCCTTGGGCTCCCCTTGGCCCTCGGGCGGAATCCCCTCTTGGGCTCTTGGTCCAAAGGCCCAGGCCCAAAACTCAGGTAAAACAGAAGAAAATTTGATTTCTTTAGTCTATCGAAACTCAAAATCGAAAAGCTTTCTTTCTAAACGGCAACGGGGTATTACAAAGGATATCACAGACGATTCTTTAATAGGACCGTCTGTGATAATATATCACAGTCGGCTGCAATATTAAATAACCGTCTGTGATGTGGAACATATCACAGATGGTTCTTAAAGAACCGTCTGTGATGTGGAACATATCACAGACGGTTTTATTTAAGAACCGTCTGTGATGTCGACATATCCCATCCAATTGTTTAATGAAACTAATTTTGATACTTTACATTACAATGAACGTCCACATTGCAATTTTGATACTTCACATAGTTAACACATTAACACATGACAATTCCACGTTGACATCAAAATATATGTACGAGATATTCCATAACACATGATGTTACGGAATAAATTAATTACAATGGAGTAAATTAATTCTCAATTAAAATATAGCCCTTCATGATGATCGACGCGCATATAGCTAGCTTCCTCACTGGGTTCTTCCTCGAGCCTGATGCCATCTCCAAAAGGAGGCAACTCATCAAATTGATTGTATTCTTCCTCGTCCACTATATTCTCAAGTCCGACAATCCTTCTTTTTCCATGAAGAACTACGTGGCGCTTCTTATTTGCTGGGTCGATTACATAGAAGACTTGAACAACTTGGTTAGCTAGTACGAATGGTTCATCTTTGTATCCAACACGATCGAGGTCCACGGTAGTGACGCCGTACTTGTCGACCTTCACCTGTGGGAGATGGACCCAACGGCACCGAAATAGGGGGATCTTGAAAAGCACGTAGTCGAGCTCCCATATCTCCTCTATTTGCCCATAGTATGAGCTCCTCAGCCCATCAGTACTGAATGCATCTATGCGGACACCGCTGTTTTGGACTGTGCTCTTCCTATCCTGAGCTGCCGTATAAAATATGTACCCATTTATGTCGTATCCTTGCCATGTGACAATTGTAAATTGTGGCCCTTTTGCCAACCACGACAACGTCATCACTTGATGACCTCCCGTGATTCACACCTTTAACCATTCGTTGAACGAAGCGGTTGTGCTCTCGTGATCCAAACCTCCGACCGGTGCGGATTCTGTTGGCGTACCATGTCTTTATGCTCGTCGATGTACGGGGACACTTGGGTCATGTGTTGCAAGACCGTGAAATGGGCTTGAGCGTACGTATCCAGGTCCGGAGTAATTGTGTAACACCCCAACTCAGCACGAGCCTGGAATGCTACTATCCTAAGCCAAACCACAAAATTTCGACATAACCTCTTTGGTATACGACGATCTAGGGGTTTTCACAATAAATCATAAACAATAATAAAATCAGTTATAAGACTTAATCATAAATCCTAATTAACCAACTAAGTTAACACCTTGGCTATTCGAAGCTAAGATGCTAACCACCAACTTAACATAAGCCATACAAACATAAAACATCTCAATAACAACGATCAATCCTCAAAGATCATAAAAGAATGCCATCCATGACTAGATTTATTTATTACAATCTGAAAGTTAACATAATAAAGTCTTTATTCATTCTTGCAATGAAACTAAGGTGATGTGCATTATTCGAGTAGTGCATGTCTACTCCTCCCATGATAACCTCATCGATCACCTAGAAATAGATAAACAAAGCAAGGGTGAGTCCATGACTCAGCAAGTACAATAATTAAAAACACATTTATCAATACGAATAAGACCTACGGCCTCTACATTAATCATAACACAAATGAGTACTTATGATGACATGAAATGAATGCTTAAACTTCAAAGGAATGGACTGCACACACACATATACCGGTATAGTCAGTGAACACCCGTCGGTGTTCACTCAAGCCCGCATCTTAACAAAAATGCGGGGATCCAATTCCCGTATGAAGAACGTTTCATACGGGTGTCCAACATTGCCCATATTGGAATTAATGGGTCTTACTCAACCATCCTGGAATTGATGGTCTCCCTCATCCACTCCCGTGGACGGCAAAAGATAATGAATGCATGAAGCAACTTATTGAATATAACATTACCATCATTTCTATTCATGAAACCAACATAGAGACAAAACATGGATATTTCACTTCATACTACACAAGAGTTACCACAGCACGCTCATATCAACAACCACAATGCACAAACATTTAGATCAACAATGTACTTGCCTTCCGCGTTGAGACGCGTTAGCTGGAAGCGATGGCGTTCCTAAACTCGAAGCTCGCGCCTAACCAATGAAATAAATTCAATAAGAACACCAAAATACTCAATTCTACTAATCAACGCTATACACCGCTTCCCTGAAGACTCTAGTCGTTAATACAAAACTTAAACTGAAATCAACAATTTTCTGTCATAACTTAATTCTGGACAGCGGCACGGTAATTGACATATCTTAAGATCTGGAAGTCAAAAGAGGTGAACCCAATTTCTGTAGCTTCTTAACTGACCAATCTACAATACTCTAGTTGACGTGATAAACCAATTTGGCCAATTTAATGGGTTAATAATTGCTTGAACTTTCAGTACAGAAACTGTCTACAGAATGAACAGCAGAAATAAAAGATCATAACTTTCATTAGGTAACTCCAAATTGAACGTTCTTTACCAATCTGAAAAGGTCATCGAATCCTCTACAATAACCTAGTTGGGTGAACTTTCAGTTTCGACCAATTTCCCTTTCAAAATTTAGGAAATAACCAGACAGTTTATTCTCGTCAGATTTCTGGCAGAAGGTACTAAAACATCCATAACTTTTGACTCGGACCTCGGAATCAAGTGAACTTGGTGGCCACTGAAACTTAAGAACGAGGCCTAGATATCTCTAGGAGACCAAAACTTCTAAATCAGCCTCTAAGAACCCGAAACTGTCCACGAAAAGTACTGGACAGAAACTGCTCAGTTCACAGCAGGGATTTGATCTACTAAACCAAGCCAAATATGAATCTAAAGCACTCAAAAACAGTGAGGGATTCACTCATTACCCTTGAAGACCTCCAGCAACTTGACCAAACCTGCAGGGACCTTCTTCCCCTCCTTTCTCCCCTCTCCTCCCTTCTCTTTTCCCTCTACTTGAGGCCGGCCAACAGCAGGGAACTCCAACGGGGCAGCAATGGAGGAGCTTACCTTGAGGGAGGAAGATGGAGGCTCCAATGGGAGAGAGAGAGCAGAGGGCTGCGCCCAAGGTGAGGAGAGCAAGGGGGATTTCGGCCAGGAAAAAATGACGGCTGCTCAAAGAGGTGGAGGAGAAGTGGCTGCTCAAAGGGGAGAGAAATGGGATTAGGGGGCAGCTAGGGTTAGGGTTTGAGGGGAGGAGGTGAGGTGGCTTGGGCTGGCCCAACATGGGCTCATCCTCCCCCCTCTTGGTCCACTAGGGCTGCTGCCCAAGGGCCCAAAGCCCTAAGGTCCAAATCTTGTGAAAATAGAATTTGAACCAAATTTCATCTCTAGTCTTTGATGCAATCGAAAGCGAATAAGTTTCCTCCTTCTAGGTAATATTCTCTCTAATTAGAAATTTAAGGTATTACATTCTACCCCCCTTAACAGAATTCGACCCCGAATTCTAACCGTCCAAAAGCACACCAGAACGGAAGCCAAAGAAATGAAACAACAATTAACATGTTCTGGATGTGAACACACCCGGATGGCTCGCACATGCGAGACTCCAGCTCCCAGGTCACTTCACGCTCAACACAGGTGCACCCATGGCACATCAATGGATACTAACATCTTATGCCTCAAAGCTCGTCCCGACCTCTCCAGTACGCGTACCGGATGAGACTCAAACTTGGGGTCTTACTCAATGGTCAAAAGCTCTTACGAAACCTCAAATCCTGACTTTTCGAGGTTCTCACTCAACACCAAACACACTAGACAATGCGTTCCTCGCATAAGGACTGTGTGATTGTAATGACGATCGCCCACTTCTAATCCCCACAACTGTCGAAAATAACCTAATGTACCTTGGGCTAACCTTTCCTTTCAGTACCAAACCACACAACATACGCATAGCACACAAAACTCTTGTTCCACCTCTCAATTGAACTCTTTACCGTAACAAGGATCACCTCCTTTAACGATGGACACACAATGGAACATGCTTTGAACAAACTCTATTATAAACAGAGTCAACTGAAAGAAAAAGGTTCTCACCGCAAACCCGCAATGCCAATTCCCACAAAGGGATCAAATCCAAAATCGAAGATTCATCACGAAAGCCATTCCAATTTACAATCAGGCAGTTTGCAAATGAACAGCACGAAAACCAAAGGAGAAATCACTCGAATGCCCATATGAAATACTTCTTTTGGTTTGTCTGAATTGGAAAGAATCAAATATGTCAACACAGCGCCAACTCCAAATTGCGAAAGAGATCAGTCAACAACACAAAGCTCAAGCGAGAATAAAGAAAACGCTTTGCTACTCAAGAAAACATCCTTTTTCTCAGCTTTCTCTTTTAGGAATAAAATTTCTCTCAACCTTGGAATTTGAATTTATCGCATGCCACACGAGATCAAACCTTTTAAGTTAACATCCTCAAGTTATGCTCCAACCGAAATACATAGTCCACACCTTTGTGAAGAAGTTCTATTGGTCTCACCGAATGCTCTAGACAATTTTTTTTTTCTACTAACGAAATTAATGTGATAGAAGACACCTAAAACACCACAAAATGGATCTCACGTAATCACATCACCTCCAACTTTCAAGAACAACAACTCAAAACCTTCAGTACACTCGCTCATGTACTACATCAGAAGGGTTCTATTAATGATCATTCCACTGCTCAAGTAACGTCATTATTTAATTTCTCTACACAAAACCATTGGGCGACCAAAGGTCTTCCATAAAAATGCAAAGCCCAAAATTTAACCTCCATGATTTCTACAACGAACTTCTCTTATTACAGATAGATAAATCATTAGATTAAATCTCGAACAAGCCCACAATTCTAACATACTCACCAACATGGAACGCGTTTTCACTGCATCGTCTTTAGAATAATTCTAACTCTTAGAGAGTTAGTCACTAAAACCAAGTCATATCTGACACTAACTCAACAATTCCTCCCAACTCAATAGTTGTCATAACGTTCAGATTTCTTCACAATTCTATCCTCGTTAAGCTATACTGTCACAATTCTCTTACACAACCTCGTGAGGTACCCAATCAGGATTCTCTACTAAACCGATCAAAATTTCTATTCTTTCAACACTTCTAATATTCTACTCAACATGAACAAAAGATCTTGGACCACAAATCACTATAGGTCCTACTAGATGCAACAATGCAATCACTTAGTCCCCAAAGACAATATTCTATTTAGATAAAATTCTCCCAAGAATTATAATACTAAATCGATTCATCCTCCAATGCTCCTCAACTAACTCAGAAACCAAGGTCTCACAAAGAACAATTAACAAACATAATGAAAAAAAACTCTCTGTGAAAAGAATGGTGGATCCTTCCTCACAAGGAAACGACAAATGAAATAATTTTGAACACATAGAAAAAAATATTTACCACTCGCAGTAAACACAGGACCAAGGGAAATAGTTACTTAGGCAAAGAACTCAGAAAACGTAGGGAAAGGTCAACAGTTGGGGACATAAGTCCCACAAGAAGTGAATTCCAAACCTCAGCCAATAAGATTAGAACATTGCTTTCTGAAACTGAAATAACTCTTATGCGGCCAAACAACAAGGTTAAGCACACATCAAATAAACCGTAGGTTACAAAATTTGATTCCACCCCCAAAACTTCTACTACACTCTTCTATTTAGAAAGAAACAACTTCCTTTGAATACAACCTTACTTGCCAACTCAAACAAACGAGTCTTTAAGATCAAATCACTCGAATAAATTCAGAACCAAAAGAACTCTACGATACGTCACTTTACTCAACAAATTTCAATCGCCACAAAACTCTTGAACTCCAAAGGTTACAATTCAAAACTTGAATTATCTTCATTTGAAAGACATCCCAAAAGGCGGTCACATTTCTTTCTCTATAGCAGGATCAACATTGCCATCACATTTCAGACCATTTTATTAACATCAATACCCTACATTCTTGGCTAAATTCTACATTCGTTATTATCTCATCAACAAATTTTCCAAAAGAAACACAACAATCATGACATAAAATTTCCATCATCACAATAGGATTGCAATAATCACTTGATCTAGAAAAAGCGAACCTAGTGCTCAAGCCATAATGCTAGAACAAAACTCATTAACAAAATCATACTAGAACATGACAATCTCATAAGAGTACACCCATATGAATTTCTTATTAGATTTCATCCATTTACTCCTACTAGCGCTCAATGCCAAAATAGCACACACCACAAGCTCTCTAGCCACACTGGCACATTCATAATCCTACCTCTGTTTGCAAACTCAACCATAGTTATGGGGATAGATTCGACATTCTACCTTCGTTCAACAATTAGAATGAAATGTCTTTAACTTCAATAATATAGGATACATAAGACAAGGTTTCACAAGTCAATACATCTACCTTCATTCATTTCTTAATACATATAACATCAGTTTAGCATGGCAAAATTAGGTGAATCAAATATTTGAATAAGTTCATCAAGTATCTAATTAGAAGGCAGATTCAAGCTTAATGTTTACTATAGCAACATTTGAATGCATCCATATCTTAACCATCTAGTGATTAGAATAACCGAAAGATGGCCTAGATTCCAATTCATCTAATAAATTTAGTCGATTACTCGACCATAAAGATCAAATCGGTTCAACAACATTTCCACCCATTCTTGACAACAATAGGTTCTTGAACAGATACGGACAAACTCTTAACTAAATTTTTTTTTCATCATGCGCCAAATACGACGACAATTCATAATAGTCAATTTCACTTCCATGGATACTAGTTAAGAATAAACTGCTTACACAAAGCTAGTAACTCAATCTGATGACTCTTACCACAACGATTAGTTCATTTAATTAACATCCCTTACTTAATCATGACACGACATCACTTAAGGATTTTGACACATTCTTTCAGAAAAGAGGTATCACACTTCAATACTCGAAACAATCCAAAAGGAATACGTAAAGCCAAAGTTTTCACATGTTATTGAACTTGCAATAGAAAACCTCCAGTATCCAGAATACCACGCGAATAAAGGAATCATAATTTCCAATAAGAAGGGCAGAACTCCCATGAAAAGATCAACCTTACTGAAAACCGACGTTCAAACCAAAATCAACGATAGATCAGCAATCGAAGAACAAGTAGTCGACTTATGGAACCAAGAAAGACCAATGAAAATTCATCATGAGAACTATAAGCCATTACTCAAGAAATCTTCATCAACTGTAACTAATACCAGAACTGGCCAAATTCAAGATCAAGGAAGAGAATAACTTTTCTAAAGAAACTCGCCCTCAACACCCAACTACAGAATGGAGGTAAGTACTTCTCTAATCCCTTACCCCGAACAGTGGTATCGTCTGGCAAAACCCAGGACAACAACCATGACTTCAACTTCTCAACATCCGTTACCAATACGCATGACCGTGGTAATCAGTTATGAATATATAGGGTCATCTCATGACAATCATCGAACAAATTCATAGATATAAAATATCACAACATATCATAAATTAACAACAAGAAAGAAAAAATAGTATAGAAGCAATTCAATAATTGCTCAACAAGTGGAACATAACAAAGGAAATACGAAGCAATAAATTTCCCAACCCCTCATACACAGATGTGTCATATTAATATTTTTCTATTAACCACGGACCTAAAACCCGCTCTGATACCAACTGTAACACCCCAACTCAGCACGAGCCTGGAATGCTACTATCCTAAGCCAAACCACAAAATTTCGACATAACCTCTTTGGTATACGACGATACCGGGGGTTTTTTCACAATAAATCCTAAACAATAATAAAATCAGTTATAAGACTTAATCATAAATCCTAATTAACCAACTAAGTTAACACCTTGGCTATTCAGAAGCTAAGATGCTAACCACCAACTTAACATAAGCCATACAGCATAAAACATCTCAATAACAACGATCAATCCTCAAAGATCATAAAAGAATGCCATCCATGACTAGATTTATTTATTACAATCTGAAAGTTAACATAATAAAGTCTTTATTCATTCTTGCAATGGAACTAAGGTGATGTGCATTATTCGAGTAGTGCATGTCTACTCCCTCCCATGATAACCTCATCCGCGATCACCTAGAAATAGATAAACAAAGCAAGGGTGAGTCCATGACTCAGCAAGTACAATAATTAAAAACACATTTATCAATACGAATAAGACCTACACGGCCTCTACATTAATCATAACACAAATGAGTACTTATGATGACATGAAATGAATGCTTAAACTTCAAGGGAATGGACTGCACACACACATATACCGGTATAGTCAGTGAACACCCGTCGGTGTTCACTCAAGCCCGCATCTTAACAAAAATGCGGGGATCCAATTCCCGTATGAAGAACGTTTCATACGGGTGTCCAACATTGCCCATATTGGAATTAATGGGTCTTACTCAACCATCCTGGAATTGATGGTCTCCCTCATCCACTCCCGTGGACGGCAAAAGATAATGAATCCATGAAGCAGCTTATTGAATATAACATTACCATCATTTCTATTCATGAAACCAACATAGAGACAAAACATGGATATTTCACTTCATACTACACAAGAGTTACCACAGCACGCTCATATCAACAACCACAATGCACAAACATTTAGATCAACAATGTACTTGCCTTCCGCGTTGAGACGCGTTAGCTGGAAGCGATGGCGTTCCTAAACTCGAAGCTCCGCCGCCTAACCAATGAAATAAATTCAATAAGAACACCAAAATACTCAATTCTACTAATCAACGCTATACACCGCTTCCCTGAAGACTCTAGTCGTTAATACAAAACTTAAACTGAAATCAACAATTTTCTGTCATAACTTAATTCTGGACAGCGGCACGGTAATTGACATATCTTAAGATCTGGAAGTCAAAAAGAGGTGAACCCAATTTCTGTAGCTTCTTAACTGACCAATCTACAATACTCTAGTTGACGTGATAAACCAATTTGGCCAATTTAATGGGTTAATAATTGCTTGAACTTTCAGTACAGAAACTGTCTACAGAATGAACAGCAGAAATAAAAAGATCATAACTTTCATTAGGTAACTCCAAATTGAACGTTCTTTACCAATCTGAAAAGGTCATCGAATCCTCTACAATAACCTAGTTGGGTGAACTTTCAGTTTCGACCAATTTCCCTTTCAAAATTTAGGAAATAACCAGACAGTTTATTCTCGTCAGATTTCTGGCAGCAGGTACTAAAACATCCATAACTTTTGACTCGGACCTCGGAATCAAGTGAACTTAGTGGCCACTGAAACTTAAGAACGAGGCCTAGATATCTCTAGGAGACCAAAACTTCTAAATCAGCCTCTAAGAACCCGAAACTGTCCACGAAAAGTACTGGACAGAAACTGCTCAGTTCACAGCAGGGATTTGATCTACTAAACCAAGCCAAATATGAATCTAAAGCACTCAAAAACAGTGAGGGATTCACTCATTACCCTTGAAGACCTCCAGCAACTTGACCAAACCTGCAGGGACCTTCTTCCCCTCCTTTCTCCCCTCTCCTCCTTCTCTTTTCCCTCTACTTGAGGCCGCCAACAGCAGGGAACTCCAGCGGGCAGCAATGGAGGAGCTTACCTTGAGGGAGGAAGATGGAGGCTCCAATGGGAGAGAGAGAGCAGGAGGGCTGCGCCCAAGGTGAGGAGAGCAAGGGGATTTCGGCCGGGAAAAAAATGACGGCTGCTCAAAGAGGTGGAGGAGAAGTGGCTGCTCAAAGGGAGAGAAATGGGATTAGGGGCAGCTAGGGTTAGGGTTTGAGGGGAGGAGGTGAGGTGGCTTGGGCTGGCCCAACATGGGCTCATCCTCCCCCTCTTGGTCCACTAGGGCTGCTGCCCAGAGGCCCAAAGCCCTAAGGTCCAAATCTTGTGAAGAAAATAGAATTTGAACCAAATTTCATCTCTAGTCTTTGATGCAATCGAAAGCGAATAAGTTTCCTCCTTCTAGGTAATATTCTCTCTAATTAGAAATTTAAGGTATTACAAATTGATTTCCTTCCGATGGTCCGATACCATCCAGCCTTCCCTCATGACGAGATAGAGGCACACCTATCGGTTCCACCTGAGCCATGTAGTCGACGCAGAACTCAATGACCTCTTCGGTTGCATAACCTTCGATGATGCTGCCCTCCGGTCGAGATCGATTCCGTACGTGGGACTTGAGAATTCCCATATACCTCTCGAACGGGTACATATGACGTAGGAACACAGGGCCGCATATCTTTATCTCTTTCACAAGATGAACAATGAGATGGACCATGATATCGAAAATGACGGAGGAAAATACATCTCAAGATGACATAGAGTCATCACCACCTCGGCCTGTAGAGCATCTAGTCCTTGGGGATCGATGACCTTCTGAGCAATTGAGTTGAAGAAATAACACAGCCTCAAGATTGCCACTCGGACCTTGTTTGGCAAGATACTCCTAATTGCAACAGGAAGCATTTGTGTCATCAGCACGTGACAATCATGAGACTTCATACCAATTAATTTCAAATCTTGCATAGAAATAAGTTTCTTAATGTTAGCGGAGTAACCAGACGAGACTTTGACACCATGCAAGCTCTGTCACAGTTCATTTCTCTCAACCTTGGACATATTGTAGCAAGCTGGTGGAAGGTATGTTCGTCCTTTATCGGTCTCTTTCGGTGCTAACTCGGTCCTTATGTTCATATCAACCAAGTCACGACGTGCATTAACACCATCCTTTATTTTGCCACTAATATTCAGTAAGAGACCAATCAAGCTATCACATACATTCTTCTCCACGTGCATGACGTCGATGCAAGATGTGAACTTCTAAGTGCTCCCAATAAGGCAAGTCCCAAAAATTGACCGCTTCTTCGGATGTTCTTACGACGGGTTTTTAATTTATGTCCCTTCCTAAGCACAACATCGATATCCTTAACCATATCATAGACCTTTTTCCCTCTAAAATCCCTTGGAGCTGAATTTTCCTCCTTATTTCCGTCGAATTGTTTCTTCATTTTGCGGTATGGGTGACTCCTGGGAAGGAACCTACGGTGACGCATATACACAGTTTTGCGTGAGTTGTTTAGCCATACACTCTCCGTAGCATCTAAGCGGTGCGAGATGAGCTTTGGCTCCTTTAAATCAAGCCCGACGGTTACCAAGGGCGGAAAATCATTGATAGTGCGAACAACATGGCGCGTAAAGAAGTTCTTTCGTTTGTACGCATCCCATACTTGTACCCTTCGTTCCACGAGTGTCACAAGATCATCCAATAATGGTGCTAGGTACACATCAATATCGTTCCTGGTTGCTTGGCCCTTGGATAAGTAGTGACATCAAAATGTACTTCCGCTTCATACCTGCCAAGGAGGAAGGTTGTACATACATAGATTCACGGGCCGATTGCTATGTCATTGCTCATGTTACCAAAGGATTCATTCCATCAGACTCAACCTAACCTTATGTTCCTCGGTTCCACCGAACTCTTTGAAGGTCCGATCGAAGTTTCTCCACTGGCGAGAATCGCAGGTGTCTTAGCTTTCCATCTTTCTTACGCTCCTCCGAGTGCCAACGCAACAATCTTGCCTCCTTCGGTTCGCAAATAAACGCTTCAAACGTGGGATCACGAGCGAGATACCACAACATCTTAGTAGGAGGTCCTTGCTTCGCCTTAGCGATATTCTTACACTTGTATCGGGATGCTTTGCACACGGACATACATGCAAGTCTGCATACTCTTTACGATCTGAGGATACAATCGTTCGGACATGCATGTATTCTTTCTACTTCTATTCCCAATGGACAAAGAACCTTCTTGGCTTGGTAGGTGGTCTTTGCAACACGTTTCCCTCCGGAAGAATGTCCGCTAGGAGACGTAATAACGCCGTGAAACTCTTGTCGGACCAACCATTGGTCGCCTTCAATTTCAGCGAGTTCAAATGCGGTTGACAACCTTGTGTATTCGGCTTGCGGCCGAGGAACAAAGGTTTCCCAGTCCTCCATTAAGCGCTCGATTTACAAAACTCTCTCGCTATAGTTCCTTACGCATCGCGTAGCATCCGATCCAAATTGTCATCGTCGACCTATCCTCATCAAAAGCATCCACATCCGACATATCGTTGACTTCCTCGCGATGTCATCATTATTAACTTCCTTTATAATCGCTCTTCACCGTGGTGGTCCGACATGTATACCCTTTTTGAAACCCTTGAATCAAGTGCCCTACGATCTGCGCGGGTTGTTAAAAATCTTGATTACATAATCAATGCATGGACATTACATAAATTCTATCCTTATTCAATATATCCTCTCTCTACGCTCTTTTAAAAGCAATCACGCCATTAATATACTCTTCACTCACACGTTATATGTACATCCAATTCGGTCCATCTACGCTACACACGTAACAATTAGTAGTGTTAAATTATATTAATAAACTGCAAATACGTTACTCCTCCTATTGACCAAATACAATAAAATTGATTAAAGATTAACCTAGAGCAAATATAAAGAGTTACAGATCGTTACCCTCGGGGCTCACAACGAAAATTCTAAATATCCTGCGAGATTCCTTACTGGCCTTCTCCTTTAGGCCACAGTGCAATGTGAGAGTTAAGTGCACAGGGCAAAAGAAGAGCCACAGCCGAAATGCACCTCCCCCATAAGCTTATCCCTCTCATAAAACACCCACTGCCGAAACAAAGCACTCATTCACAACACCCAAACCGAGAGCTACCACCAAATCTAAGCCTCACAAACCAAGCATGCAAGCCAAATAGCCAAAAGTTGCCAGGGCACAACCGATGGACAACCAATGCAAGAACAAGGCAAGCAAAAGCCTCCTACCGCTACCACAGAGCAAAGCTTCTCAAGCCCCTCTATTCCAAACAACAGATTAGAGCGCTAGGCGAGGGTGCAGCGGGTCTGATATTTATAGGGGTGGCATATCACAGACGGTTTGTGATAATAACCGCCTGTGATATGTTTCTCATCACAGACGGTTATAATTACCGACCGTCTATATATTATCACAGACGGTTCCATAAACAAACCGTCTGTGATAATTAGATATCACAGACGGTTCCATCAGGGAACCGTCTGTGATATACTTCTTATCACGGACGGTTCTACTTTCAAACCGTCGGTGATAATTAGATAACACAGACGGTTACATAATAGAACCGTCTGTGATATCTAATTATCACAGACGGTTTGTTATTAGAACCGTCTATATAAGGTCAACACAGACGGCTAATTTTAACCGTCTGTGATGAGGGTATTATCATAGATGGTTCTTCATGGAACCGTCTGTGATAGGGTACAAAGCCTATATATGTGCAATTCACTACTAAAAAAGACTATATCCTTTCTACATCACAAACGATAAAAAGACTATATCCTTTTTACATCACAGACGATAAAAAAGGATCAGCAAAGATTAGAAAAAGATAGAAACATATAAATAAACTGAAATTTTACGGCAAATAGTCCAACACCTTTGCAAAGAAACTAGCATACTCATGACTAATCATGCGATGCGTCGCCGCAGAAGATTAATGAGTCGTCCCACCTTTCACACCACAATGGTGCTCGTGCACGGTGGCCATCGTCCGACAAGCACCACACGGGCGGTGGCGCCATCTTCCCACGCCGCCTCGACCATGTCCATGACGAGCCTCTGGCACCGCCTGCACTCCCGGTTGGTGCTCTTGGTCGTCTCACACCCGCCGCTGGTCGGCTCGCCCTCGACCTGGCTGATGTAGTGTTTTCCAACGTCGCGGGTCTCGCCGGCCATGTAGAGGAGGAGGCCGAGCACGTAGGCCACGGGCTTGTGGCCGGTGACAGCCGCCCGTTCAAGGAACATGAGGCCGCGCTGCATGTCTTGGGGCGCCGCGAAGACAAGCCCGAGGCCGACGATGAAACAAGCCTGCGGGTTGCCGGCGCCGGCCAGGTAGTTGACGACGGCGAGGTAGCGCTCATTGTCTTGCCACTTCATCGCACCCTCTCGCTCCAGCGCCACCCGTTTCCCCACGGCACGTTCCTTGGACACCTTGTACAAGGCCTTGCAACTCCAATATACGTACATACAAAATTCAAGATGTTAGAATATATAGTAGTACGTACGTAGGTATTTTTGTAGGTATAAATGCGTATGTACGTACGTTAATCGTAGGTTGCAAAGGTCCTCCATGGGCTGAGGAGAGCTCGCGGCCACACGACCGATGATGTTGACGATGACATCGTGAGAAAGAGCGGCGATCACCGACCTCCTCGCCCTGGTGCTCGCCGTAATGCTCTGCATGATCACCTTGGCGATCGCTGCGTGTACCGTGAGACGAAGAGCGATATGGGAGGTTTCTTCTTCGGTGAATCATGATCTGTCTTATAAAACAAGGAGTAACCGACACGTGGGACGAAGAGACGCATGTAATGTTGGTGTGTGAAACGAAGAGACGGCTCCTTTGGAAGAGATCCATCGCGCGGGAGACGAAGAGATGACAGACGGTTCTATTTATAAACCGTCTGTGATAATTAGATATCACAGACGGTTATAGTAGTCAACCGTCTATGAAGTATCACAGACGGTTCTATTGATAAACCGTCTGTGATAATTAGATATCTCCGACGGTTCAATATTAGAACCGTCTGTGATTTATAATTATCATAGACGGTTGGTAACTAGAACCGTCTGTGATATTTGTACCATATCACAGACGGCTCTATTAAAGAACCGTCGGTGATAATATCATATTACAGACGGTGAAAGGATAAAACCGTCTGTGAAGTATCACAGACTGTTTTATTTACAAACCGTATGTGATAATGACATATCACAAACGGTGGAAAAGACGGCTCCTAAGTGACCGTCTGTATAAGTTGAACACAGACGGTTCCTTTGAAACCGTCTGTGATGAGGTGTCCACTATAGGCGGCTTTTTAGTAGTGAATACTTAGCCTTCCATTGGCTCTAGCATTACAAACAAAATACACCGAGTCCCGATGGACATGTCCTTCCCAGAATTACAGCACACATACATCATACAAAAGCATGCATCAATTCTGTAAGGTTCTGGAATAGGGTTTGACTGAAAGTCAAACAGGTTTGACTGCCCTCTAAAAATATTCAAACAATTTCCAAAAATTGTGAAATTTTCCAGAGGGGTCACATACCATCCCTAGGACTTAGGAAAAATATTTCCAGGAGATGATCAAAATATTTGACAAGAATGTTTTTGGAAGACAAGGTTTTGGATCAAAAGACTTGTGACTTTGTATTCCCATAATTCTTGTACATGAATTGTTTAGAACATACAGGAAATACATGATGTAAGAAAAAGTTTTAATTTCTACTCATTTTCTTACATTTGAAACACAAGTCCAAAATTGGGATATTACACGAAGGGGAGAGAGCATTGTTCATGCGGTTTTGAGAAAGAAAAGAGAAAAGAAAAAGGAGCTGACCGAAATTTGGGAAGAGTGAACCCTAGTTAATAATTTCAGATTGTGTATTTAATCTCTTTGAGCAATATTGTGCCCTTACATTTATATTAATTGCAATTGGCTAGCATCTCTCTTAATACTTTGTGCAAAACAAGCTAGTTTCATCTCAATTTTAGATTGCTTCTCACTAGATCATTCCATTGTTTGCATTAATAAGAAAAGAATGCTCAGTCACATCTTTTGCTATCGATGGGTTTGTTTTCTTCGGTGTGCTTAACCCTCGGCCCTGGCCTGGGTAGTAATATATCTCAAACCAATTTTTCGAAAACAGTAGTGCCATTTAGAATCCATATCCTCTAAAAAAAAGCATCCATATAGTTGTCTGTTATGGGGCAGATGATGGATAAACCTGTCATAACGATGAATACTTCATGTAGGAATATGGATATACCTCTTGTGAGTAGGGATAATAAACTGGATTTTAAAATTTTATCGGTAGCCTGTAAGATCGAGGAGGCCGACTAGAGGGGGGGTGAATAGTCAATTTAAAACTTCTATGCGCTAAAACCAATTTCTAATATGGAAGCTAAATATCAATTCGGTTTAGCACAATTAACGCCTAACACAACTAGGTGCACCAACGATACAAGTCAATAATAAATAGAGCAATTTAGCAAAGACTTGTAAGATATCAACTAATGATATGATCAATTGAGCACATATAAGATAGCAATCATACAAAAGAATAAGCAATTATACAATGAATGTAAATTGCACAAAGTAAAGCATATGAAAGCTAATCACAAGAAGCACACGGGACACAATGATGTTTTACCGTGGTGGTCGGAGACTTGCTGGTCTCCCATAATCCACGTTGAGGGAAACCCAAACCAATTGGGCCGGCTCCACCAATTAAGCCTTCCTCCGAGGTATCAAACAACTCGCTCCACTAGGGTTGCTCTTACTCCACTCTGGAGATGGCGAGCACCAAGCCACTCACAAACGCCCGGGTCTTCTCACAAGCTTCACTTGAGAAGATCACCGATGCACGACGCCTCCACGCCGTCTAGGTGTCGGCAAACACCAAGAGTAATAAGCCAAGCCCCTTGCTTGACTCTCACCAAGTGCAACGAATGCACAAGCTCAAGTGGATACGAAATCCACCTCTAGATGCAACACATGCAACTAGAGACCTCTCTCCTTGCTCACAAGGTGCAACACATGCACAATTGAGAGGAGAAGCTCACACTAGCTCAAGAGAGTGAAATGGGATGCCAAAGGTTGCCTCTCAACCGCCAAGGGGTATTTATAGCCCCAAACAAAAACTAGCCGTTTGGAGACGAAACAGCCAAAAACTAGCCGTTAACAATTTGCGGTCGTACCGCACTCACTGTGGTGCGGTACTACCGTTCTCTGTACTACTACTGTTATAAGGGCGGTACTACCGCAGCCCTAATTTCAGCACAGCATTTACACTCGGTAAAAATGTCATAACTTTTGACTCCGATGTCGGAATTGAGTGATCTTGGACTCTATTGAAAGCTTATTCAGAGGGCTACACAACCCACCTATTTGATTGATCTCAAACACATTTGATCAAATCAAAAGCACAACTCAAAGAGCCACTACCATGGTCTAAGTCCAAAGAAATAGCAACAAGCAATCTTAGACCATATCAAGGAATACACACGATCTTAACCATTTGCAAAACACATTTGCAAACTTAGATGATGCCACAAGGAGTAGGTACATGGACTTCAATCATTTGCAAAACACATTTGCAAAGTATAGTCACACGCCATAAGGATTATCCATGAGCCTCACTATTTGCAAAACACATTCGCAAATATAGGCAACATGTTAGAGTGAGCTAGAGCAAGTGAGATTGAGTTATCAACGCATGATGAGACTCAAGCTACTAGACAAGACCCCTCTTAATAGTACGGCAACCTATACTAGCAATCCGATCTTCCAACCAAACACCAAGACCGGTAAAAGCTAGGAACACGTCCTTAGCTCTAGCTAGTCATACCTTTGCCTTGACCATCCACTTGAAGCTTGATGACTCACATCCTCGCTTCATGTCCGGGTCATCGTCTTGATATGCATCAACCCATGACGCATCTTTTACTTGACCTCAATCAACACATGATGATTCTTCTCTTGACTAGATGATCAACTCATGATCATCTCTTATTCGAGATCTTGATATGCATCAACATATGATGCATCATCTTCTTGAATCTTGACTTGATGACAATCAATTCATGATGCCATCCAAAGTCTTTATCACCCTGGAACATAACCTATTCATCCAACTCATAGAAAATGTTAGTCCCACAATGTCATTAACATTAATTAACAAGATATACCTTCATTAAATGCTTTTGAACAAGCCATTACTGAAGGTGCGGTATTACCGCCAACTAGCATCCGGTAATACCGCTCTCCGGTAGTACCGTTTCTCACATGCGGTACTACCGATTTCCAGAGGCTCGAGAAATACAGAAAAACACATTCTCTGGAATTTACATACCGCCAACTAACAAACGGAACAACCGGGTTGCGGTAGTTCCGCCAACATATTTGCGGTCATACCGCTACGCGGTAGTTCCGCCACATGAACTCCGGTACTACCGCACATCGGTAGTACCGCTTACCAAATGCGGTCATACCGATTTCCACTGAACTTCTTCCAGAAGCTTTTCGAAATGCAGTGCATGACTCCTTTGTCTTGAGTCATGTCGATCTTTTATCCCCTTTGCATTTCCTTTTCATGTCATCACTCAATCTCCGGGACTAAGCCTTAAAACATCTTAGAACACATGTTAGTCCCACAACACAATTTCAAATAATTGAATAGAGATAAATATGAGTATATATCAACTACACAGGTTATATATACTAAGAGTATATACAAACTACACAAGTTGTATATACTAAGAGTATATACGAACTACACAAGTTGTATATACTAAATATGAGTGTATACGAACTACACAAGTTGTATATACTCATATGAATACATTAACTACACAAGTTTCATATGTTCTCATATACTCATATGAATATATTAACTACACAAGTTAAATATATTCAAGGATATATTTCAAAGTAAAGATCCTTAATATATGTGGAAAGAGAATATAGATCAATACTAATGAAACCACAAAATATAGAATGAACTCCCCCTAAATGTGTGCATACACAAATGTGTAATGGAAACATATGCACATATCCATGTTAACCTTTTTGGTGGAGTTTAACCTATATTTTGGATCCAAGGAATGCAACAAGATATAATAAGAAGAAGTAGAATACATACCTTTTGTATTTTTCATCTTTATATCCAAACGAGACTAAGCAATAGATAATCAATAGAATTGTTAGTCTCACAAATAGATTTGTCATTAATGAATACATACCTGTTTGGATTTTTGCTTTTATATCCAAGCTGAGACTAAACATGGTATAACAATAAGAGTGTTAGCCTCACAAGTGCATTTGTCATTAATCACCAAAATACTCCATTAACACATAATGGTAGATCTAGATCCTTCAATCTCCCCCTTTTTGGTGATTGATGACAAATCTATCAGTCATAGCAACATTTGGATATAGGTCAACATATGATAAGAAAGAAAGCTTATTTGACTATATGTATGCATAAAGCTTAGAGAATTCTCCCCTTTTGCACTAAGCAAGAAATAAGAATTCTACCACCTTTTTGCATCACAAGAGAGAATATCAAATAAATCAATCATAAGAACATCCAAATGTAGCTCATACAAATTCTCCCCCCTTTTGGCATTAAACACCAAAAATCCAAAACAAATCTTAAGCCAAAAGAGAGTCTCTGTAAAAACAAAGAGCTAGGCAATAGAATTCATATGATTTTGATCATCGAAATATTCTCCCCTTTTATGATCTATGCAAGAGATAAGGTGAGAACATTCTCCCTAAACATTTTCTCTTTTATGTTCTCCAAAATCATTCTCCCACTTTTGGACTAAGCATAAGATAGGGTGAACTCATAAGAGAATCCAAATGAATTGATCAAATAAACTTTCTCGTCTTTTGGCATAAACACCAAAGAATCACAACGAGGCCAAAAAGGAGTTTTTGCAAATTATTTTTCCCATATAATAGTTTACCCAAGAATTTTTTTTAAGTAAAACTCAAATAGGTTTTCAATAGATTTTATAAAACCTTTTGGAAAAACTCCCCCTTACACAAAGGTTCCACTCCTTTGACACACAAAGGATTTCTTCGTCCACTTATCTTTGCTTTTGACACACAAAAGCTTTCTTTGTCCAAACCTCTCCTTCTTAGCTTTTGACACACAAAAGCCTTCTTTGTCCAATTGCCTTTGCTTTTGACACACAAAAGCATTCTCCCCCATTTTCTTTATGTGTATCCACTTGTAAGGTAATCCTTGAACAATTCTAGTAGATAACACTTGTAGAGATTTCTTGTAGATACCACTTGTTGAAAGATATTCTTTAAACTTTGTTTGTGGATACTATAAGTCGACGACGCCACTTGTAAATTTCACTTGTAGATAATACTTGTAAATCCATATGTTGATACCACTTGTGGAAAGCATGCGTCGACAGGTCTTGCATTCTCAAGGTGTTTGAACTTCTCTTTTTAAGATCTTCAATGAAAGCATAGAGAGAAAAGATAGAGAGAAAAACCAATTGAGCGAAGATGATACCACTTGATACAAATGAGAGATATCTCTTGAAGAGATAAGACTTGAAAAGATATCGTGTATCAGAGAAATCACTTGGATAAGATACCTCTTGAAAAACAACATCAAGAAATTTGAGGTATCGGAGAGACCATATGGATAAGAAGTGATTAGGTATCGGAGAGAGCTTGGTAAGAAAAGAATTGATCGGCATGGTATGAAATAGATACAACTTAAAAGATACCACATGAACGAATAAGATGATATCATTTGTGAGGATACCACTTGTAAAAAATAAGGATACCACTTGAATAAACAAATATGATTCTCATGCCGAGGTCAAAGAAGATCAATAGGAGCTACCACTTGAAAGAATACCATTTGAATGATAAGAATATCACAAAGTGATCACGATAAGCATTTGAGGGTAGCTTGCAAAGATAACAAGGATCAATCTTAACTAAGGGAAACAACTACAAAAGATTTAGAATTGAAAGAATTGAGATTGGTTGTTTTGTCAGGATAATCGGTAGTACCGCAGTTAAATGACCGGTAGTACCGCAAGCCGGTAGTACCGCAGATATAATGCCGGTAATACCGCAAGTCGGTAGTACCGTGGTTAGACCGCCGGTAGTTCCGATTTTCTTAGGACTTCAAGGATTGATCAGGGAATTTAGAGAATTGTTGTGTTTTGCTCCAAACTTTCACACAAACATCCAAATAAAGATATTTGGAGCATTTCCAACTTATCTAACATTTAGAAATCCAACTTTAAAATAGTTTTTATGAATTAAGCTTTAGATTTTGGAAATAAAATCACATTTTCGCGAACTTTTCACAAGAAGAGCCAAATTGAGCATTTGATAAAGTCTATAGCATTCAATTGCATGTATGAGTCATAAATACCATCATGGACCTATTCTTGTGAATAATTTAGACTCAAATGGCAAAACGCACTTTAGTGCTAGAAAGTGACCTTTATGGTCAAGCTAGTATTTTGGACGAGTTTCAAAATCAAATAACTTTTGATGAGTTGGTTTTTTGAAAATTATTTGAATACGAAAAGTGTTTAGAATAACCAACTCTAGGATTTTCCTTTTGAGACGAAGATCAAATTCCTTTTAGAATAGATTTTACACAAAAATCTAGTTTAGGTCAAAAACAAGATATTATGATCTAGAACTTTGGGTAGAAACTCATTTTCACTTAAAATATGTTTTCCTTGAAGCAAAACCTTTGGGAAACCTTTGAAATGCATTTGTATATATTTTGCAACTAATTTTTCAAAGGATATACTAATACTTTCAAATTTTTGACTTTTGGCTAAATGGTTCAATTTTGAAGATTAATACTAGCACTTAATTAATTTGGGCACACTTAGGGATGTGATATACATGTGAATGACTTAGCACTTCCCCTTAATGTGCCACTACCATCTTGCTCAAGATTTGAATATCAAGATTAAGCACAAGAGCAAGAACACCCTTTTTATAATATTTTCATGAAATGCAACCTATACAAGGAAAAGGGTCTAGATACTTCAATGTAAGTACTTGTTACCGAAATGGCATTGGGTTATGATATGAATTGATTATCCTCAAGCTTGGCTTCAAATAGACACATGGTGAAATCCATCCCTTTATGAATAAGCCAAGCTTCCAATGCATCTCCAAGTACCTATTAATCATTTAAGCACATTTGGTACCCAAAACTTGGTTGGGTCCATGAATGTTAGTCACAATAGATTTGGGCACCCAAATGGCCCTTCTAATAGTAGTCTTAGGGGAACTAACAATTCTAGCAAACACATTGCCATTCTTATCCTTCCTAAGCAAATAATGATCATTATAGATAATTGGCTTAGGAGAGATACCTTTGGGACATTCTTTACTAAAATGTCCTTTCTCCCGGCAATTGTAGCAAGTAGGGCTTTTGCTTCCCCTTGATGTCTTCTTATCTTGCTCATTGCCATCTTGCCTCTTCATTGAATGTCTTGGCTTGACATCCTTTTGATTTGGACACACCGAGGCAATGTGTTCATTCTCATAACATCCAAAGCATTTGATATTTGAGTATTTCTTTCCTTTTTGCTTTGGGATGAACTTCACCTTTTTCATTTCGATGAAGCCAAGTCCTCTCTTGTAATCTTCCTTATTTGGGCATTTTGAGGAGAGGTGACCCTTTTGATGACAATCAAAGCACTTGATGTTCTTGTTGTGTCTTTGATTGTGTCTCATCTTGCTATTCTCCCTTTTCTTCATGGGAGTGAAGCCGATTCCACTCTTGTCATTTGAGCTTCGTTGCTTGCTCAAGATATCATCAAGAGTGGCCTTCCCTTTGTGGCTTCTATCCAAGTCATTTTTCAAATTTGCGACTTGGGCCTTGAGCATTTTGTTTTCCTCTACAAGATTAGTTTCAACAAGCATAGAGGAAATAGTAGCATTTTCACAAGTGCTACAAGGCATATCAATTAAATCATCGCAAGATGTGGATATATCAATTTTAGATGAATTGTAAGATTTAGGAACTATGCATGGCAAATCATCTATTAAATTGCATGTTATGCCAATATCCACATTGGACTTTTTAAACTCATTTAGAAGAAGAGTTTCATGTTCATCTTTTAGCACATCATAATTATCTTACAGCAAATCATATTCTTTCTTCAAAACTTTAAATTTTGAAACCTCATTTCCTAAATATTCATTAAGATCTTCTAGCATATCTATCAACTCATCGTATGAAGGCTCATCATCATCATCATTATCATTGTTTACCTTCTTTTTACCTTTTGTCATAAAACAATAAGGCGATGTTGATGGAGTTGATATGTCATCATCGTCGAGCCTAGAAGTTGATGTGGAGGGGCTTGTGGATTCTTCATCGCCGGAGTTTGAGATTGAGCATTCTTCTCCCGACGTCCACTCTTGTATGCAATCTTCATTTGTGGAGGTGGACATTTCATAATGACTTTGAAGTTGTGTCCACATCTCATGAGCGTTCTTAAGATCGCATACTTCATCAAACACATCTACACTCAAAGCACTAAATAAAGCGTTAATTGCTTGAGCGTCGAGATGTAAGCATTTCTCTTCCTCAATTGTTGGATCAAGCCTATCCAATGGAGGAGAAAAGCCGACATCTACAATCCGCCATATATTTAGGCCCATGGCCTTAAAATAACATGACATGCGGATTTTCCAATGTGCATAATTTGTGCCATCAAATTGAGGTGCTTCACCTAGGTACACAATATCTCTAGTCGCCATCCTTTACTCTCTAGACGGTTAAGTCTAATTGATGAGAGACCAAGCTCTGATACCACTTGTAAGATCGAGGAGGCCGACTAGAGGGGGGGGTGAATAGTCAATTTAAAACTTCTACGCGCTAAAACCAATTTCTAATGCGGAAGCTAAATATCAATTCGGTTTAGCACAATTAACGCCTAACACAACTAGGTGCACCAACGATACAAGTCAATAATAAATAGAGCAATTTAGCAAAGACTTGAAAGATATCAACTAATGATATGATCAATTGAGCACATATAAGATAGCAATCATACAAAAGAATAAGCAATTATACAATGAATGTAAATTGCACAAAGTAAAGCATATGAAAACTAATCACAAGAAGCACACGGACACAATAATGTTTTACCGTGGTGGTGGGAGACTTGCGGTCTCCCATAATCCACGTTGAGGAAACCCAAACCAATTGGGCGGCTCCACCAATTAAGCCTTCCTCCGAGGTATCAAACACCTCGCTCCACTAGGGTTGCTCTTACTCCACTCCGGAGATGGCGAGCACCAAGCCACTCACAAACGCCCGGGTCTTCTCACAAGCTTCACTTGAGAAGATCACCGATGCACGACGCCTCCACGCCGTCTAGGTGTCGGCAAACACCAAGAGTAATAAGCCAAGCCCCTTGCTTGACTCTCACCAAGTGCAACGAATGCACAAGCTCAAGTGGATACGAAATCCACCTCTAGATGCAACACATGCAACTAGAGACCTCTCTCCTTGCTCACAAGGTGCAACACATGCACAATTGAGAGGAGAAGCTCACACTAGCTCAAGAGAGTGAAATGGGATGCCAAAGGTTGCCTCTCAACCGGCCAAGGGGGTATTTATAGCCCCCAAACCAAAAACTAGCCGTTTGGATACGAAACAGCCAAAAACTAGCCGTTACAGCAATTTGCGGTCGTACCGCACTCACAGGGTGCGGTACTACCGTTCTGCGGTACTACCGCTGTTATAAGGGCGGTACTACCGCAGCCCTAATTTCAGCACAGACGACACTCGGTAAAAATGTCATAACTTTTGACTCCGATGTCGGAATTGAGTGATCTTGGACTCTATTGAAAGCTTATTCAGAGGGCTACACAACCCACCTATTTGATTGATCTCAAACACATTTGATCAAATCAAAAAGCACAACTCAAAAGAGCCACTACCATGGTCTAAGTCCAAAGAAATAGCAACAAGCAATCTTAGACCATATCAAGGGAATACACACGAATCTTAACCATTTGCAAAACACATTTGCAAACTTAGATCATGCCACAAGGAGTAGGTACATGGACTTCAATCATTTGCAAAACACATTTGCAAAGTATAGTCACACGCTACAAGGATTATCCATGAGCCTCAGCTATTTGCAAAACACATTCGCAAATATAGGCAACATGTTAGAGTGAGCTAGAGCAAGTGAGATTGAATTATCAACGCATGATGAGACTCAAGCTACTAGACAAGACCCCTCTTAATAGTACGGCAACCTATACTAGCAATCCGATCTTCCAACCAAACACCAAGACCGGTAAAAGACTAGGAACACATCCTTAGCTCTAGCTAGTCATACCTTTGCCTTGACCATCCACTTGAAGCTTGATGACTCACATCCTCGCTTCATGTCCGGGTCATCGTCTTGATATGCATCAACCCATGACGCATCTTTTACTTGACCTCAATCAACACATGATGATTCTTCTCTTGACTAGATGATCAACTCATGATCATCTCTTATTCGAGATCTTGATATGCATCAACATATGATGTATCATCTTCTTGAATCTTGACTTGATGACAATCAATTCATGATGCCATCCAAAGTCTTTATCACCCTGGAACATAACCTATTCATCCAACTCATAGAAAATGTTAGTCCCACAATGTCATTAACATTAATTAACAAGATATACCTTCATTAAATGCTTTTGAACAAGCCATTATTGAAGGTGCGGTATTACCGCCAACTAGCATCCGGTAATACCGCTCTCCCAGAGTACCGCTCTCGAATGCGGTACTACCGATTTCCGTGAGGCTCGAGAAATACGAAAAACACATTCTCTGGAATTTACATACCGCCAACTAACAAACGGAACAATCGGGTTGCGGTAGTTCCACCAACATATTTGCGGTCATACCGCTACGCGGTAGTTCCGCCACATGAACTCCGGTACTACCGCACATCGGTAGTACCGCTTACCAAATGCGGTCATACCGATTTCCACTGAACTTCTTCCAGAAGCTTTTCGAAATGCAGTGCATGACTCCTTTGTCTTGAGTCATGTCGATCTTTTATCCCCTTTGCATTTCCTTTTCATGTCATCACTCAAACTCCGGGACTAAGCCTTAAAACATCTTAGCACACATGTTAGTCCCATAACACAATTTCAAATAATTTAATAGAGATAAATATGAGTATATATCAACTACACAGGTTATATATACTAAGAGTATATACAAACTACACAAGTTGTATATACTAAGAGTATATACGAACTACACAAGTTGTATATACTAAATATGAGTGTATACGAACTACACAAGTTGTATATACTCATATGAATACATTAACTACACAAGTTTCATATGTTCCCATATACTCATATGAATATATTAACTACACAAGTTAAATATATTCAAGGATATATTGAAAGTAAAGATCCTTAATATATGTGGAAAGAAAATATAGATCAATACTAATGAAACCACAAAATATAGAATGAACTCCCCCTAAATGTGTGCATACACAAATGTGTAATGGAAACATATGCACATATCCATGTTAACCTTTTTGGTGGAGTTTAACCTATATTTTGGATCCAAGAAATGCAACAAGATATAATAAGAAGTAGAATACATACCTTTTGTATTTTTCATCTTTATATCCAAACGAGACTAAGCAATAGATAATCAATAGAATTGTTAGTCTCACAAATAGATTTGTCATTAATGAATACATACCTGTTTGGATTTTTGCTTTTATATCCAAGCTGAGACTAAACATGGTATAACAATAAGAGTGTTAGCCTCACAAGTGCATTTGTCATTAATCACCAAAATACTCCATTAACACATAATGGTAGATCTAGATCCTTCATAGCCGCCGGTTTTTAGTTTGTTTATAGCATTTGTTTCTTTGACCTGTGGTGTTTATGCCTTTCAAGTATATGCTTCTGAGTTATGATCTGTTGGAATTAATTATTGTTACATATTTATGCATATGTAAATTATATAGATAGCAAGTAAGCGAGATGGCAGAGGCACCATCTTCCCGCCGTCGCCGACGCCGCAGATGGCAGAGGCACCATCTTCGCCGCCTAATCCGTCGACGACAATGATACGAAAGCGAGATGGCAGAGGAGAATCGAAGATGCCTGTGGGCCGACCGGTCATCACGGAGGTTAGTGAGTTTGGGATTCCTCTGCGTCCCAAGAGCTCAGCGGTGGTATACTTGCAAGAAAACGGGTCCCTATCACCACACCAAGGTGGAAGGATCTGACGAAAGAAGAGAGAGGCGCGCTGTGGATAGAACTATTACAAAAGTTCACTATCCTAGAAGCAGACATGGCACGCGTGGAACGGACGGTGATGCTCACGATCGATAAATCGTGGAGGACGTTCAAGAGCATTCTTGTCACGAAGTACATGAACACGGGTCAGACGCCCTTCGCGAAGTATGGATTCTTGACGTAGGAAACATGGGACGCCTTTGTTGCTATGAAGACGACGCTCGAATTTAACGAGCAAAGTGCAGCACACAAAGCTCTCCAGACACGAAACACTCATCCACACAAAGTCGGCCCCGCTGGATACGCAAGTAAATACGATGAATGGGCGGCGGCGGAGGAGAACGTGTTTCCTGATGTCACAGGCCCGCGTTCCCTAGCCTGGTTAAAAGCAAGGGCAAAAGTCTCGTCTTCGGGCAGCATCTCTTTCACAAACCCGACAGACGAGAAAGTGTCTCAACGTGTGGTAAGTATGTCGAACTACCTAGTTAATAACTCCATATATAACTTCATAGTGTCTATAATAACATGATGACCTCTTGCAGCGTGAATTGTCTGCCCAAACTTCCCAAGGCTCCTTCCATGTAGACATGGAGAAGGATATACTCTCTACGGCCCTGGGAAACAAGGAGCACCCGGGTCGCACGCGAGGTCTTGGGGTTAACGTACCTTGGAGTCATGGATTCGCAGACGACTCACCGCACGCATGGGAGTAGGAAGAGATCTAAGGCGAGCGCGAGGACCGGTTGCAGTACAGATGATTATCAAAAGTTTGAAGGAAAGCGGCAGATTGCAGGATCAAATGAATCAACTCTCGAGCGATCGCGATGCAAAGCCGCCTCACAATTTGGGAGCCATCTGCTTCGACATCGGAATAGCGCCGCGTCACGCATAATTCGAACATGACGATGTCCAATTACCGATAGATGACATCAAGGTAATGTACATCTATGGAATGCGACAAAGATAGACCTATAGGACACCTTAGCTAATTGTGTATCGCTTTGTAGGAGCCGACGGCCTGCAAGCTCAAGTGAGGTTAGTTGGGTCCATTTCTATTGAGGCGGGCGGGGTGGTGCATCCATACCGGAAGGGGGTGCAAAGACGGTGTCCAGTGGCGCAGGTTATGCTGGGTGGAGGTGGACATGGTACATGAACATTTCATGGCTGTCCACTGAGGATTCGCCCAACGAAGAGATCACAACACTAGGGATGCCGGTGCAGCGTTCTATCCAATGGCCCAAGAAGGACATCATCCCGGACCCAGCAGATCGCGATCTCAACACGACCATTCCTCTCCAACGGGACCCTCCATGACTCCACCACATATTTCGCCTCAGAAGGCCACCTTTTCGGTTCCCTTGGAGAAGACGCCGAACGAAAAAGAAAAGCATGCCGCCATATCAGGTCCCGAGTCGTCTCGCAGGAAGACGCTGCTAATGCTTAAGACCAAATCGAAATCGACGAACGTTAAGACGCCTCTCAAGTCCGGCAAGTCGGGAATATCCGGGAAGTACATCATCGAAAATCGCAGTGCTCGACGCATATTAGGGTGTCTTTGGATATGCTTGTCCGGATTTGCATGCCTGGTACTTGGAAAAGATCCAAAAGGAGGGGTGCGATACTGGAATCACCGTCATATACGAGCATAAGCATTTCTTCATCGCGACGAACCACTTCGTCGTGGGCTTCAACGACCTATATGACCTATTCAACCTCGTTGGCCTTGACGCCTCGCTTCTACGATGTTGGACACTGTAAGTGCATACAATCAAGTTCTACATTCACGTAATACCGATAAATATCACAACTCATTTCTTATGTATAGATACATGATAAAAAATGTGAGGACCCGGAATATTTAACTAGTAACACTTAACCTCCAAATGGTTCTAGCATTACTAATTAAACATTCTAAGCCTCGATGGACATATGTTTCCCAGAATTGCAACATATGCACATCATCACAAAATTACACATCATTTCCATACAACAAATATCACTAAGTTCAACAACGACATAAAGTAAAGTTATTACAAAAGAGAGCCGACCGCCAAATAGAACAATATACAAGAATGACAATGGAAGCAAAAGCGCCATAAGATGGTCGAACAAAAGTCGACCAGGTTAGCCACACACCCACAAGGCAACCGACCGGCCATCAAGCTAGTCGCCCATAAGCTACCACAACACGACTCACAAAAGTGAGGCCCTTCAGAGCTCACCTTCCTCCTCTGCAACAAAACAATTAAGCATAGCATCCGAGTACAAAGGTTGTCTTTGTACCCGCAAGATCGACGTGTGGAATAGCGGACCTATTCATAACTACATGCAAGCTTATTTAGGTGGAGGTTGTATGTCTTATTTTGCATGAAGCCAACTTTATTTGCAATAATGTAATACATTTCAAAAGCAAGTTTGCAAATCTGTTTAGTTATCAAAGTAATGAAATGCATGTATACATACAAGTAACCACAGGAAGTGACTATCCCAATAGTCACCACAACATAGTACGAATCCCGATTCGTACCACCCATCAAGTTTTAATTTAAAAGGTTGTAGTCTAACTCTTGAAAGACCTTGCCAAGCGTGTCCATAACCTAGGGCGAGGCTATTCGAATAGTTTTAATACCTCGCAGGTGTACCAATGTACCCACACTTGATGCCTTTTACGCCACCGGATGAAGCACACTACCTTTGGTATGCTTGAAGACGGCTAAGTCCTCTGAGACATTTCCAATGGATTGAGCTAATCAAGAGCCGCACGTATGGGGGTTAACCCTTAGTGATCTGCCGACGAAATATGGATCACAAGGACCCATACGTGGAGCAGGAGACACCGGCCTCGGCGGGTGCTCCCCTCCCCACAAACACGTCCATGTTGCATATATCTCATATGCAACCCACCACGCGACTCATTAATTAACACCCCCCATAGTACTTAGTCAAGAGAGGTCCCATTTCCCTCTAGTGTGGTTAGCACGCAAGAATGCTTGGTTTAGTGTAACAAGATGTTCGGTCCTTGTTGACTTAGGCACCATTCCAGTCACACCCGAGAATCACACCAACATACCATTGTGCCCAAGTCTAAATCATTTTGCTTTTAGTTTTAGTTTTCACAAGTAGACATGGCACAAGGTGGAAATCATAATCATAATAAGTTTTGTGTGATCAAGGTTATCGACAAGTCGATAACCGCCCATTTCTACCGAAGCTAAGCATGGCTAAGCAATTAATTCGCAACTACTAAGTGACAAGAGCCCCTCCATGAACTCTTAATCACAGCAAGTAACCTAGGCTCATGGTAGTAGAGGATAATCATTTGCTAAGGAAATGCATCTACTAGGCCAACTATTAAAACAAAGTAGCAATGCATACATAGAATTTGTAATCAACATAAATACTTAAAATACTGGGATTAACATGATCAAACTGCTTGCCTTCTTGTCGTTGCTCAATTGGTTGGAGGATCGTTCTCGGGGTTACCGCAAATGTCGAATCCTAAGCGAAGAGGCAAAAAGAACCAAGAACAACCAATAAGACGAGCCACAATTAAACCAATGAGCAAGCAACAATTATCCAAATACGACGAAATTTATACACAAGGTAGAATACAAATATACCTAGTCATAGAAACTGGAAAAACCTAATTTGGATTTGTGGTGCAAAAGATAATGCATAAAAATACATTTTCGGCCATAATTAGCACTGTAGCAAAAATATTTTCTAGAGAGATTTTGAAGCTGGAATTTTATGGCAGCTACCTACTGGTAGAGAGGTAACCCATATAAAATTTCAGGTCATTTGGAGTTAAAGTGATTTAGTTATGATTTTTCTAAGATGCAAAATTGGCATAATGCACTTTCCAGGAGCATAAATATGTTCAAAACTGATTTTACAGGGAAGTATACCAACAGAGGGGTTTTCTAGAATTTATCATATATATTTTGCAGATTCTGAATTACTTGTGCATTTTATAAGTCTTCCAGATTTTCTAAATGTCAAAATAGGTACTAAATCATTAATCAAGGTTTCATACAATCTTGGACCTACCATCATTTTTACATTAACATTGGGTTGATAACAAATTTATCAAAGTTGGAATCATTCATTTTGGATATACACAGAGCAAGATATGCATTTTCTAACGTTTTATCCATTTTCGGAATATTCAAAATGACGAAACCAAGTTATTCCTAGTTATACAATTTTACGCTCTTCGGAACATGCTTAAATCCATTTTTATAATAAGCTAAAGTGATAACATGATTTATTACAGTTGGGATTAACTAAAAGCGCTTAAAATGAATTAGTTATGAGTTTCTAAAGTTTTTACATCATTTTCGCTTGATAAACAATTGCTTACCAAATACGTAACAACCCAATACAAAGAAAATGGCGTGGGCGACTCCCAACCACGGATCTAAAATCCTACGGCTCACCTTGCCGAAAATAGCGCACGCCGCGAAACCCACATGAAACCCACCGTTGGATCAAGATCCAACGGCTCACACGAGTGTATGCAACCGGGCGGTGCGGTTGCTTAGGCCAATCCCACCAGCAGGTCGGCAGTGGGCGGCCCGAAACGCACCAACAACCGGATTGTCCGATTGCACACACGATCTCGACCATTGATCGCAAGATCGGCGGCCCGGGGCGGCGAGGGAACCGGATGGTCGAACGCATGAAGATCCGGGCGCGGATCACAAAATGGACGGCGGCTATAGATCGAAGTTCAAAAGAGTGCTTCGACGAGTGGGACGCATGTCGGTGACTACGAGTCACGATCGCAACGATTTAACCCACGCGCGCGCGCACATGGGCCCAAGTCGTCGACCAAAGAAGGTTTCCGACAGATTAAGTGCGACATTTTTATTAATCAATGATTAAACATTAATGATGTCGGAGCGATTAGTGGAGTGAAAGCAGATTGATTTAAGGAGATTGGGCCCATGTGTCGGTGGCTCAATAATAATGATTAAGACACAATTAACAGCTAATGATTGGTAATTAATGTGTCCTAATGATCCGACAGCACGGAGCTTCTCGGTGACAAAACCCGAGTGGCTTTGCTACCGGTCGCCGGCGACTCGATCGCGGCGGCGCCTAAACTATCAAAATGGGTTCGCAATAGTGTTGCGGACCCAGATGTGACCTCGCCGGCGGTGGAAGTGCAACGCCGCGAGCCGGAAAACAAAGATGAAGGCCGACACGGCAAAACACGAAAATAGCAAAATGCTCACGCGGTCAAGGAAGCGAGTGCCATGACTTCTAGGGACTATATAGGAGCTACCTTAGCGAGAGGAGCTCCAAAGATGGCGGGAAGACTTGAACACGATGAAGTCCACCGAGTCGAAGAAGATGAAGTGGGAAATGAGGTTCGAGCAAAATGAGTGGAACCACATCATTACCACAGCTTCATTAAAGCTCAAAGAGGCTCCAAAAGCAAGTAATTGCAAAAGAATCACTTACCGGCTGGAGAAGAAAGGGGTGAAACCAACCGAAAATCTCCAAACTTAAAATTGAGTGATTCCCGTGAATGCAACCCAAAATCAAGTTAGGGAAATATAAAGGAGGTTGAGGAGTTCAAAGGGTGCAAGAAATGTTGGGGATGAACCATCTTTGGACACCAAGGCCGCCATTGGAGCTCTACGGCCAACAATGGTGTTTTGAGGGTGAGGGGTGTTCTTGAGCTCAAACACAGAGAATAGCTAGGTGTGGTGCAAAAGAACACCAGGAGGACCTAGGGGAGCCAATTTATAGGAAGGGGATTAGGGTTTTCGAGCAAGAACATGAGCCCATGGTGAGCTCGGTTCATGGCGCGGTTGTAGACCACGAACTGATGGGAGCAAGTGAGCATGGTGACAATGGAGGAGAAAGCCTGTGCGCATTAAATGCATTGCAGAGAGACGTTGACAAAAGCAACGTGGAGGTGACACATCAACGCCGCCCCGTGCCCTCTCGCTCTCTGCCATTGCCGCCCGTGCGCTCGAAGAAGCAGAGGAGGAAGAAGAACAGAAAGACGAACGGTGACCGTCGGATCGAAAATGGACGGTCACGATTAAACAAGCTCGCCGGACCGTCCGGTTGCCCTCAGGAATCTGGACGGTTGGATCGAGATCCAACGGTCCCAATTTGTTAATGTAACCGGAGGGTCCGAATGCTCACACGAACGTGGGCCACGCGATCTGAATCCAACGGCTGATATCGCACGCAGCGTTTTGAAAGGGTGGCTCGGTGCGGTTAGTTGATCGACCGAATCAATTGGCTCGAGCCAGTCCACTCGAACCCGAGTAACGGTAAACCAAGTTTGACTTGAAATAAAAACAGAGACTTTGAAAGATTTATTTGAGATAGCAAATTAACTCCAAAATTTATGAAAATTTTACAGGAGCTTGCTAACTCGGATATTAACCTTGTGTAAAATTTTCAGAGGTTTTATACGTGAATAAACCTCCCAAAATTCTGCAAGGCTCTGTTTTAATGTTTGATCGAGAGTCAACCAGTTTGGATCGCTTCTAAAAATATTCAAACAATTTCTAAAATTGTGAAATTTTTCAGAGGGTCACATGCCATCACAGAGACTTAGGAAAAATATTTCCAGGGAACGATCATAAGATTTGACAAGATTGTTTTTGGAATGCCAAGATTTGGATCAACTAGACTTGTGATATTGTATTTCCATAATTCCTTGTACAAGAATTGATTGGCCCAAAAGGAAATACATCTTTGTAAGAAAAGTTTTAATTTCTACTGATTTTCTTACATTTGAAACACAAGCCCAAAATTGGGATGTTACAACTCTCCCCCCCTTACAAGAATCTCGACCCGAGATTCCGTTTACTCGGAGAAGAAGGAAGGAAAATCTGCACGAAGACGATCTTCTCGCTCCCAAGTTGCTTCATCTTCTGAATGGTTTGACCACTGAACCTTAAGGAACTTGATGACCCGGTTCCTTGTTCTCCGTTCGATTCCTCAAGAATACTGAGCAGGATGCTCGCGGTAGGTCAAATCCTCTTGCACATCGAGAGTTTCCAACGGAGTTTCCTCAGTTGGGACACGGAGGCACTTCTTCAGGTGTGAAACATGGAACACATCATGCACACCCTCAAGTGCAGCTGGTAGCTCCAATGCATGCGATCGCTCCAACTTTCTCGATGACACGGTAAGGCCCAACATATCGAGAGCCAACTTGCCCTTGATGCCAAAACGCGATGGCCCTTCAAGGGTGAGACTTTGAGATACACAAAGTCATTGGGCTCAAAGCTCAACTCACGGCGACGGCGATGCGCATAGCTCTTTTATCCGGGTCGGGCCGTGCGCAGATGCTCGCGGATCAATCGAACTTGACTTTCGGCCTCATTGATCGAATGGGCGAAAAACGCCGCTCACCGCCTCGACCAGTTCAATGGGGTTCGCATCTCCTCCCATACAAAGCCTCAAATGGTGCCATGCCAAGATCGGCTGAAAACTGTTGTAGGAGAACTCGGCAAATGGTAGGCACTTCTCCCACTTCTTCCCATAGGAAAGAACACAAGCACGAGCATATCTTCCAACACTTGGTTGACTTCGCTCCGTCGACCATCGATCGAGGATGAAAGGTCATCTTGAAATGAAGCGGGTCCCCATAGCCTCTTGTAGACTATGCCAAAACCGCGAGGTGAAAAGTGCACCACGATCGAAATAATCGTCTTGACACACCGTGAAGACTCACAATCCTTGAGACATAAAGTTCGCCAAAGGCCCCACACGGCCCGAGTCTTGACGGAAGGAAATGTGCCACTTTAGTCAACTCGTCGATCACGACCCAAATAGCATCATTCCCTTTGACGAGCGGGGCAATCCGGTGATGAAGTCCATGCCAACGAATCCCACTTCCATTCGGCACGCAAGGGTGAAGAAGACCACCCGACGCGATGCTCGGCCTTCACACGACAAAGACACGTCCGCACTCGAACGCGAACACGCAATCTCGCGCTTCATTCGGGTCCACCGAATCTCGGCGAAAGATCCCGATACATCTTGGTAGCCCCGGGGTGAATAGACAAAGGAGAATCATGGGCTTCGCGGAGAATCAAATCCCGCAATTCCATGACCTTAGGGACCACAAGACGCTGTCCAAACCACACAACGCCATGCTCATCCTCTGAAAAGCACTTGGCTATTCCATCCTTGATGTTACGCTTGATCCGCTCACACCAACATCTGCTGGTCATGTGCGCTTGATTTGGTCCACCAAGGTTGGTTGCACAACCAATGTAGCAAGAGAACCGTGCTCGGTCAAACCCAAATTAAGGCGCTGAAATTCTGAAATGAGAGCAGGCTGCTGCTCTTGGAGCATCAACATGTTGCAATACACCTTCCGACTGAGTGCATCCGCAACGACATTGGCCTTGCCCGGATGGTACTGAATGCCCATGTCATAGTCCTTGATCAATTCCAACCATCTTCTTTGCCTGAGGTTCAGATCTGGCTGGGTGAACAAGTACTTCAAGCTCTTGTGGTCGGAATACACCTCACAACGGTTACCAATCAGATAGTGCCGCCAAATCTTGAGTGCATGGACCACAGCAGCCAACTCCAAGTCATGAGTAGGATAGTTGAGTTCATGAGGCCTTAACTGCCGTGATGCATAGGCCACAACCTTGCCCTCCTGCATAAGAACACAACCAAGACCCTGACGAGAAGCATCACAATAGATATCAAAACTCTTGTGAATATCAGGGAGAACAAGCATCAATGAGGTCAACCGCTTCTTGAGTTCTGAAAACTCACATCACAAGCAATGACCACTCAAACTTCTTGTCTTTCTTGAGTAGTTCAGTCATAGGCTTTGCAATCTTGGAGAAATTCTCGATGAAGCGGCGATAGTAGCCAGCCAAACCAAGAAAACTCCGCACATCGGTGACTGACTTGGGCTGACCCCAAGATAGCACATCACTGACTTTGCTCGGATCCACAGCCACACCTCCTGCTGAAAGAACATGGCCTAAGAATGCCACTTCCTTCAACCAGAACTCGCACTTGCTGAATTTGGCATACAACTGGTGCTCACGCAGCTTGCCCAACACAAGCTGAAGATGCTCAGCATGCTCTTCTTCACTCTTGGAGTAGATAAGGATATCATCGATGAATACCACCACAAACCTATCCAAATACTCCATGAATACTGAGTTCATTAGGTTCATGAACAAAGCAGGAGCATTAGTCAAACCAAAAGACATGACAGTGTACTCGTAAAGGCCATAACGAGTAGCAAAAGCCGTCTTAGGAATATCCTCGGCCCTGATCCTGACTTGATGATAGCCCAATCTCAAGTCAATCTTGGAGAAGACTCGTGCTCCGGTCAATTGATCGAAAAGATCATCAATACGGGGCAAAGGATACTTGTTCTTTACCGTCACCTCATTAAGCGGACGGTAATCAACACACATGCGCAAGGTCTTGTCCTTCTTCTTCACAAAGATAACTGGACAACCCCAAGGAGATGAGCTAGGACGGATAAAACCCTTCTCTTGCAGCTCACCCAGCTGCTTCTTGACTCCTCCAACTCATTAGGAGGCATGCGTCACGGCCTCTTAGAAATAGGGCGATGCACGGGCAAAGAACTCGATTACAAACTCGGATCTCGAGCAGGTGGCATGCCGAGCAAGTCTTCCGAAAGACATCCGCGAAGTCACACACCGTGGGGACGTCGTGAATCTCCAATGCTGGCTTTGCTTCAAGGACATAAAGATGGGGCTCTCGCAACTGGGGCGAAAACCCAACCTGTTCACCTGAAGGACTGGTGAGGTAGACAACCTTCCTGGCACAATCGATTTGCCCCAAGTGTTGGGACAACCAATCCATGCCAAGAATCACATCCAGACGTGCCGAGTCGAGTAGGATAAGATTCGCCAAGAATCCCACTCCTTCGATGTGGATAGGAACATCCCGGCATACTTGGTCAGCTCTCATTTCCGCACCCGGAGAGCGAATCAGCAGTGGAACCCCCAAAGGAACACAGTGAAGCCCACAATCAACAGCAAAAGACCTCGAAATAAACGAATGCGAGGCCCCAGAGTCAAATAAAACTGTAGCAGGCTGCAAATTAACAAGGAGCGTACCCAACACCACGTCGGGCGCCTCCTGTGCCTCCTCAGCCGAGATGTGGTTGACTCGGCCGCTCCCCAAGCCCGGGGTCTTCTGGTCAGGTGGGTGACCACTCCCTTGCCCGCGTCCTCCATTAGGACGAGGGCCGCTCGATCTTCTTAGGACAACTACTCGCGTAGTGGCCCTTTCGTCGTGGCGAGAAGCGGTGGCGTCGGCGCGGGGTTACGGGAACACCTGCTGCTGGTCGCAGCGCGCGGATCGAGTCACGCCTGCGGAGGACGTGGAGTCGGCGCCGAAGGCCTCGGCGGTGGTGCGGCCAAAGAACGGGCCACCGTGCAGGTCCAACACGGGGCGAACGAGGCCGGCTGCGCGGACACCGGGCCTCCCACTTGCGCTGCGGGACTCGCCAGCCGCTCTTGCCTTGTGCTCGCGATAATGGCCTTGTCCACCAAGGTCCGGAAGTCGGGAAGTCCACAATAGAGAGCTTGTCCCAAGCTCCTCGCACAAACCCTCCATGAACTTCTCTGCTTGGCCTCATCCGTGGCCACCTCGCAGAGCGCACCTCGCCAAATGGTTGAACTCATGGAGGTACTCGGTCCACGACCTGCGCCTGTTTGAGCGCCAGAACTCCTTCTTCTTGACTTCATCAGCCGGCGGGGACATGGGCCCGACGGAAAGTCGACCGAACTCCTCCCACGAGACCACGTGTCCGCAGGCGCATGGCGAGAAATTCTCCCACCATGAGAGTGCCGCACCTCCAACCGATGGGATGCGAAAAGCCCGCTCTGCTCTCGGCATCGAGCAACGTTGAGCTTCCGCTCAACCGCACGCAGCGGCCGATCGCGCTGCGTCCAGGGATCCTCGGACCGGAGAAGGTAGGAGGTCGAGTGCGGAGGAACTCCGCAAGTCCCCACGAGATTGGTGACCACCTCCGCATCCGAGGCACGAGAGGAGTGGAGGTGTTCCTGGCGATAACCTCCAACACCCTGCGGTCCTCCGAACGATTGCGTTCGATTTGCATGAGGACTTCCGCCATGGTCGGAGGAGGGGGAAGCTCCTCATCGGGACTACCCGGTTGATTCCGGCCGCTACGTGTCCCACCAGCCATCCTGATTTACTAAGACAAGTTAGACACAGTCCAAGACCGAAGAGCACAGAAATCCAAACTTAGTCAAAACGATCAAAGAGTAGCCACAAAAGAACATGAGACTGTAAATCACCGAATCAACTTCCCGAAACGACTAACCCGTATGGAAGAACGAATAATCGCTTGAGAAGACCCAAAATTTCAGAACTAATTTCCAGCTCAAAACAGTCCAAAATTCAAGGTATACCCACCTAATAGAGTATAGGCATTAGCTAATCTCATATCACTTCTTACCCTTTTTTTCCCACAAGTTTTAGTTGTATTTACCTCACAGGCCCTACCTTAATTACTAACCACTAGCTAGCTGTCCAAATTTCTTTCTCCAAGCTCTCAGGTTCCTCCCAAGACCAAGTTAATCGATAGAGGCTAATTTTTGAAAGGAAGAGAGGAACAACTTTTTCAAAACTTAAGTGGGAGTAAGGTGAGATGAGCAAGCTAAGATAGATAAGGAGTAAAATCTGAGAACTTACTTAAGTTTTCATAAACTATTTGAAAGTAAGTTTTCAAAATATCCTAAAGGCGACCAAGCTAGGGGTTTCTACGGTCAGTATGGCTCTGATACCAACTTTGTGAGGACCCGGAATATTTAACTAGTAACACTTAACCTCCAAATGGTTCTAGCATTACTAATTAAACATTCTAAGCCTCGATGGACATATGTTTCCCAGAATTGCAACATATGCACATCATCACAAAATTACACATCATTTCCATACAACAAATATCACTAAGTTCAACAACGACATAAAGTAAAGTTATTACAAAAGAGAGCCGACCGGCCAAATAGAACAATATACAAGAATGACAGTGGAAGCAAAAGCGCCATAAGATGGCTGGAACAAAAGTCGACCGGTTAGCCACACACCCACAAGGCAACCGACCGGGCCGCCAAGCTAGTCGCCCCGCAAGCTACCACAACACAGCTCACAAAAGTGAGGCCCTTCAGGCTCACCTTCCTCCTCTGCAACAAAACAATTAAGCATAGCATCTGAGTACAAAGGTTGTCTTTGTACATGCAAGATCGACGTGTGGAATAGCAGACCTATTCATAACTACATGCAAGCTTATTTAGGTGGAGGTTGTATGTCTTATTTTGCATGAAGCCAACTTTATTTGCAATAATGTAATACATTTCAAAAGCAAGTTTGCAAATCTGTTTAGTTATCAAAGTAACAGTAAGTACAGATACATACAAGTAACCACACAAGTGACTATCCCAATAGTCACCACAACATATACGAATCCCGATTCGTACCACCCATCAAGTTTTAATTTAAAAGGTTGTAGTCTAACTCTTGAAAGACCTTGCCAAGCGTGTCCATAACCTAGGACGAGGCTATTCGAATAGTTTTAATACCCTGCAGGGGTGTACCAATGTACCCACACTTCAGACCGCCTTTTCGCCACCGGATGAAGCACACTACCTTTGGTATGCCGGCACGGCTAAGTCCTACGAGACATTTCCAATGGATTGAGCTAATCAAGAGCCGCACGTATGGGGGTTAACCCTTAGTGATCTGCCGACGAAATATGGATCACAAGGACCCATACGTGGAGCAGAGACACCGCCTCGCGGGTGCTCCCCTCCCCACAAACACGTCCATGTTGCATATATCTCATATGCAACCCACCACGCGACTCATTAATTAACACCCCCCATAGTACTTAGTCAAGAGAGGTCCCATTTCCCTCTAGTGTGGTTAGCACGCAAGAATGCTTGGTTTAGTGTAACAAGATGTTCGGTCCTTGTTGACTTAGGCACCATTCCACCACACCGAGAATCACACCAACATACCATTGTGCCCAAGTCTAAATCATTTTGCTTTTAGTTTTAGTTTTCACAAGTAGACATGGCACAAGGTGGAAATCATAATCATAATAAGTTTTGTGTGATCAAGGTTATCGACAAGTCGATAATCGCCCATTTCTACCGGCTAAGCATGGCTAAGCAATTAATTCGCAACTACTAAGTGACAAGAGCCCTCCATGAACTCTTAATCACAGCAAGTAACCTAGGCTCATGGTAGTAGAGGATAATCATTTGCTAAGGAAATGCATCTACTAGGCCAACTATTAAAACAAAGTAGCAATGCATACATAGAATTTGTAATCAACATAAATACTTAAAATACTGGGATTAACATGATCAAACTGCTTGCCTTCTTGCTGTTGCTCAATTGGTTGCGGAGGATCGTTCTCGGGGTTACCGCAAATGTCGAATCCTAAGCGAAGAGGCAAAAAGAACCAAGAACAACCAATAAGACGAGCCACAATTAAACCAATGAGCAAGCAACAATTATCCAAATACGACGAAATTTATACACAAGGTAGAATACAAATATACCTAGTCATAGAAACTGGAAAAACCTAATTTGGATTTGTGGTGCAAAAGATAATGCATAAAAATACATTTTCGGCCATAATTAGCACTGTAGCAAAAATATTTTCTAGAGAGATTTTGAAGCTGGAATTTTTATGGCAGCTACCTACTGGTAGAGAGGTAACCCATATAAAATTTCAGGTCATTTGGAGTTAAAGTGATTTAGTTATGATTTTTCTAAGATGCAAAATTGGCATAATGCACTTTCCAGGAGCATAAATATGTTCAAAACTGATTTTACAGGGAAGTATACCAACAGAGGGGTTTTCTAGAATTTATCATATATATTTTGCAGTTACAGAGAATTACTTGTGCATTTTATAAGTCTTCCAGGATTTTCTAAATGCTGAAAATAGGTACTAAATCATTAATCAAGGTTTCTGTTACAATCTTGGACCTACCATCATTTTTACATTAACATTGGGTTGATAACAAATTTATCAAAGTTGGAATCATTCATTTTGGATATACACAGAGCAAGATATGCATTTTCTAACGTTTTATCCATTTTCTGGAATATTCAAAATGACAGAAACCAAGTTATTCCTAGTTATACAATTTTCTGCTACTGGAACATGCTTAAATCCATTTTTATAATAAGCTAAAGTGATAACATGATTTATTACAGTTGGGATTAACTAAAAAGCAGTTAAAATGAATTAGTTATGAGTTTCTAAAGTTTTTACATCATTTTCAGTTGATAAACAATTGCTTACCGAAATACAGAACAACCCAATACAAAGAAAATGACGTGGACGACTCCCAACCCTGGATCTAAAATCCTACGGCTCACGCGCGCCGAAAATAGCGCACGCGCGCGAAACCCACATGAAACCCACCGTTGGATCAAGATCCAACGGCTCACACGAGTGTATGCAACCGGACGGTGCGGTTGCTTGGGCCAATCCCAGCCGCAGATCGACAGGTGGACGGCCCAGAACGCACCAACAACCGGATTGTCCGATTGCACACACGATCTCAGCCATTGATCGCAAGATCGACGGCCCAGGACGACGAGGGGAACCGGATGGTCCGAACGCATGCAAGATCTGGGCCGCAGATCACAAAATGGACGGCGGCTATAGATCGAAGTTCAAAAAGAGGTACTGACGAGTGGGACCGCATGTCAGTGACTACGAGTCACGACCGCAACGATTTAACCCACGTGCACAGTGCACTGGGCCCACAAGTCAGCGACCCAAAGAAGGTTTCCGACAGGATTAAGTGCCGACATTTTTATTAATCAATGATTAAACATTAATGATGTCGGAACAGTGTGGAGTGAAACAGAGATTGATTTAAGGAGATTGGGCCCACAGGTCAGTGGCTCAATAATAATGATTAAGACACAATTAACAGCTAATGATTGGTAATTAATGTGTCCTAATGATCGGACAGCACGGAGCTTCTCGGTGACAAAACCCGAGTGGCTTTGCTGGTGGTCGCCGGCGACTCATCGTCGCGGCGGCGCCTACAAACTATCAAAATGGGTTCGCAATAGTGTTGCGGACCCAACGATGTGACCTCGCGGCGGTGGAAGTGCAGGCACGCCGTGGCCGAAAAACAAAGATGAAGGCCGACACGGCAAAACACGAAAATAGCAAAATGCTCATTGCGGTCAAGGAAGCGAGTGCCATGACTTCTAGGGACTATATAGGAGCTACCTTAACCGAGAGGAGCTCCAAAGATGGCCTGGAAGACTTGAACACGATGAAGTCCACCGGAGCGAAGAAGATGAAGTGGGAAATGAGGTTCGAGCAAAATGAGTGGAACCACATCATTACCACAGCTTCATTAAAGCTCAAAGAGGCTCCAAAAGCAAGTAATTGCAAAAGAATCACTTACTGAAATTGGAGAAGAAAGGGGTGAAACCAACGAAAATCTCCAAACTTAAAATTGAGTGATTCTGTGAATGCAACCCAAAATCAAGTTAGGGAAATATAAAGGAGGTTGAGGAGTTCAAAGGGTGCAAGAAATGTTGGGGATGAACCACTTTGGACACCAAGGCCGCCATTGGAGCTCTGACCAACAATGGTGTTTTGAGGGTGAGGGTGTTCTTGAGCTCAAACACGAGAATAGCTAGGTGTGGTGCAAAGAACACCCGGGAGGACCTAGGGAGCCAATTTATAGGAAGGGGATTAGGGTTTTGAGCAAGAACATGAGCCCATGGTGAGCTCGGTTCATGGCGCGGTTGTAGACCACGAACCGATGGGAGCAAGTGAGCATGGTGACAATGGAGGAGAAAGCACAGGCGCATTAAATGCATTGCGAGAGACGTTGACAAAAGCAACGTGGAGGTGACACATCAACGCCGCCGTGCCTCTCGCTCTGCGCCATTGCCGCCCGTGCGCTCGAAGAAGCGAGAGGAGGAAGAAGAACGAGAAGACGAACGGTGACCGTCGGATCGAAAATGGGCGGTCACGATTAAACAAGCTCGCCGACCGTCCGGTTGCCCTCGAGAATCGGGCGGTTGGATCGAGATCCAACGGTCCCAATTTGTTAATGTAACCGAGGGTCCGAATGCTCACACGAACGTGGGCCACGCGATCCGAATCAACGGTGATATCGCACGCGCGTTTTGAAAGGGTGGCTCGGTGCAGTTAGTTGACTGGACCGAATCAATTGGCTCGAGCCCGAGTCCGACTCGAACCCGAGTAACAGTAAAACCAAGTTTGACTTGAAATAAAAACAGAGACTTTGAAAGATTTATTTGAGATAGCAAATTAACTCCAAAATTTATGAAAATTTTACAGGAGCTTGCTAACTCAGATATTAACCTTGTGTAAAATTTTCAGAGGTTTTTATACTGTGAATAAACCTCCCAAAATTCTGCAAGGCTCTGTTTTAATGTTTGACTGAGAGTCAACCAGGTTTGACTGCCTCTAAAAATATTCAAACAATTTCTAAAAATTGTGAAATTTTTCAGAGGGGTCACATGCCATCACAGAGACTTAGGAAAAATATTTCGAGGAACGATCATAAGATTTGACAAGATTGTTTTGGAATGCCAAGATTTGGATCAACTAGACTTGTGATATTGTATTTCCATAATTCCTTGTACAAGAATTGATTGGCCCAAAAGGAAATACATGTTGTAAGAAAAAGTTTTAATTTCTACTGATTTTCTTACATTTGAAACACAAGCCCAAAATTGGGATGTTACAACTCTCCCCCCCTTACAAGAATCTCGACCCGAGATTCCGTTTACTCGGAGAAGAAGGAAGGAAAATCTGCACGAAGACGATCTTCTCGCTCCCAAGTTGCTTCATCTTCGGAATGGTTTGACCACTGAACCTTAAGGAACTTGATGACCCGGTTCCTTGTTCTCCGTTCAGATTCCTCAAGAATACGAACAGGATGCTCGCGGTAGGTCAAATCCTCTTGCACATCGAGAGTTTCCAACGGAGTTTCCTCAGTTGGGACACGGAGGCACTTCTTCAGGTGTGAAACATGGAACACATCATGCACACCCTCAAGTGCAGCTGGTAGCTCCAATCTGTACGCGACTGCTCCAACTTTCTCGATGACACGGTAAGGCCCAACATATCGAGGAGCCAACTTGCCCTTGATGCCAAAACGCTGATGGCCCTTCAAGGGTGAGACTTTGAGATACACAAAGTCATTGGGCTCAAAGCTCAACTCACGGCGACGACGATCTGCATAGCTCTTTTATCCGGATCGGGCGTGCGCAGATGCTCGCGGATCAATCGAACTTGACTTTGGCCTCATTGATCGAATCGGGCGAAAATCGCCGCTCACGATCTCGACCGGTTCAATGGGGTTCGCATCTCCTCCCATACAAAGCCTCAAATGGTGCCATGCCAAGATCGGCTGAAAACTGTTGTTGTAGGAGAACTCAGCAAATGGTAGGCACTTCTCCCACTTCTTCCCATAGGAAAGAACACAAGCACGGAGCATATCTTCCAACACTTGGTTGACTCGCTCCGTCTGACCATCAGTCTGAGGATGAAAGGCTGTACTGAAATGAAGGCGGGTCCCCATAGCCTCTTGTAGACTATGCCAAAACCGCGAGGTGAAAAGTGCACCACGATCAGAAATAATCGTCTTCGGCACACCGTGAAGACTCACAATCCTTGAGACATAAAGTTCGGCCAAAGGCCCCACACGAAGCTGAGTCTTGACGGGAAGGAAATGTGCCACTTTAGTCAACCTGTCGATCACGACCCAAATAGCATCATTCCCTTTGACGAAAGGGCAATCCGGTGATGAAGTCCATGCCAGCGAATCCACTTCCATTCGCGCATCGCAAGGGCGAAGAAGACCCGCTGGACGCTGATGCTCGGCCTTCACACGACAGCACACGTCGCACTCGGCAACGAACCTGGCAATCTCGCGCTTCATTCGGGTCCACCAGAATCTCTGACGAAGATCCTGATACATCTTGGTAGCCCCGGGGTGAATAGACAAAGGAGAATCATGGGCTTCGCGAGAATCAAATCCCGCAATTCCATGACCTTAGGGACCACAAGACGCCGGTCCAAACCACACAACGCCATGCTCATCCTCCGAAAAGCACTTGGCTATTCCATCCTTGATGTTACGCTGATCCGCTCACACCAACATCTGTCACGCTGTGCGCCTTGATTTGGTCCACAAGGTTGGTTGCACAACCAATGTAGCAAGAGAACCGTGCTCGGTCAAACCCAAATTAAGGCGCTGAAATTACGAATGAGAGCGTGCTGCTTGCTCTTGGAGCATCAACATGTTGCAATACACCTTCCGATCGAGTGCATCCGCAACGACATTGGCCTTGCCGGATGGTACTGAATGCCCATGTCATAGTCCTTGATCAATTCCAACCATCTTCTTTGCACGAGGTTCAGATCTCGTTTGGGTGAACAAGTACTTCAAGCTCTTGTGGTCGGAATACACCTCACAACGGTTACCAATCGATAGTGCCGCCAAATCTTGAGTGCATGGACCACAGCACCAACTCCAAGTCATGAGTAGGATAGTTGAGTTCATGAGGCCTTAATCGCCGCGATGCATAGGCCACAACCTTGCCCTCCCGCATAAGAACACAACCAAGACCACGACGAGAAGCATCACAATAGATATCAAAACTCTTGTGAATATCGGGGAGAACAAGCACAGGGCTGAGGTCAACCGCTTCTTGAGTTCCCGAAACTCACATCACAAGCAGCGGACCACTCAAACTTCGGTCTTTCTTGAGTAGTTCGGTCATAGGCTTTGCAATCTTGGAGAAATTCTCGATGAAGCGCGATAGTAGCCAGCCAAACCAAGAAAACTCCGCACATCGGTGGTGACTTGGTGACCCAAGATAGCACATCACCGACTTTGCTCGGATCCACGACCACACCTCTGCTTTGAAAGAACATGGCCTAAGAATGCCACTTCCTTCAACCAGAACTCGCACTTGCTGAATTTGGCATACAGCTGGTGCTCACGCAGCTTGCCCAACACAAGCTCAAGATGCTTAAGGATATCATCGATGAATACCACCACAAACCTATCCAAATACTCCATGAATACCGAGTTCATTAGGTTCATGAACAAAGCGGAGCATTAGTCAAACCAAAAGACATGACGGTGTACTCGTAAAGGCCATAACGAGTAGCAAAGCCGTCTTAGGAATATCCTCGGCCCTGATCCTGACTTGATGATAGCCCAATCTCAAGTCAATCTTGGAGAAGACTCGTGCTCCGGTCAATTGATCGAAAAGATCATCAATACGGGGCAAAGGATACTTGTTCTTTACCGTCACCTCATTAAGCGGACGGTAATCAACACACATGCGCAAGGTCTTGTCCTTCTTCTTCACAAAGATAACTGGACAACCCCAAGGAGATGAGCTAGGACGGATAAAACCCTTCTCTTGCAGCTCACCCAATGCTTCTTGACTCCTCCAACTCATTAGGAGGCATGCGTCACGGCCTCTTAGAAATAGGGGCGATGCAGGGCAGCAACTCGATTACAAACTCCGGATCTCGAGCAGGTGGCATGCCGAGCAAGTCTTCCGAAAGACATCGCGAAGTCACACACCGTGGGGACGTCGTGAATCTCCAATCTTGGCTTTGCTTCAAGGACATAAAGATGGGGCTCTCGCAATCGCGCGAAAACCAACCTGTTCACCAAGGGTGGTGAGGTAGACAACCTTCTGGCACAATCGATTTGCCCCAAGTGTTGGGACAACCAATCCATGCCAAGAATCACATCCGGACGTGCGAGTCGAGTAGGATAAGATTCGCCAAGAATCCCACTCCTTCGATGTGGATAGGAACATCCCGCATACTTGGTCGACTCTCATTTCCGCACCCGAGAGCGAATCGTGATGGAACCCCAAAGGAACACGATGAAGCCCACAATCAACGACAAAAAGACCTCGAAATAAGCGAATGCGAGGCCCGAGTCAAATAAAATCGTAGCAGCTGCAAATTAACAAGGAGCGTACCCAACACCACGTCGGGCGCCTCTGTGCCTCCTCGGCCAGATGTGGTTGACTCGGCGCTCCCCAAGCCGGGTCTTCGGTCGGTGGTGACCACTCCCTGCCCGCGTCCTCCATTAGGACGAGGGCCGCTCGATCTTCTTAGGACAACTACTCGCGTAGTGGCCCTTGTCGTGGCAGTAGAAGCAGGTGACGTCGGCCGCGGGGTTACGGGGAACACCCTGCTGCTGGGTCGCAGGCGCACGTGACTGAGTCACGGCCTGCGGAGGACGTGGAGCTGGCGCCGAAGGCCTCGGCGGTGGTGCGGCCAAAGAACGGGCCACCGGTGCAGGTCCAACACGGGATTTAACGAGGCCGCACATGCGGACATGGGCCTCCCACTTGCGCTGCGGGACTCGCCAGCGCTCTTGCCTTGTGCTCGGCGATAATGGCCTTGTCCACCAAGGTCCGAAGTCGGAAGTCCACAATAGAGAGCTTGTCACGAAGCTCCTCGACAAACCCTCCATGAACTTCTCTGCTGGCCTCATCCGTGGCCACCTCGGCGAGGCGTACCTCGCCAAATGGTTGAACTCATGGAGGTACTCGATCCACGAATCTGCGCCCTGTTTGGCGCCAGAACTCCTTCTTCTTGACTTCATCAGCCGGCGGGGACATGGGCCCGACGGAAAGGCGACCGAACTCCTCCCACGAGACCACGTGTCCGCAGCCGCATGGCGAGGAAATTCTCCCACCATGAGTGCGCACCCTCCAACCGATGGGATGCGAAAAGTGCCCGCTCTGCTCACGGCGCATCGAGCAGCGTTGAGCTTCCGCTCACCGACGCAGCGGCCGATCGTCTCGTGTCCAAGGATCCTCGGGCCGGGAGAAGGTAGGAGGCGATGCGGAGGAACTCCGCAAGTCCCCACGAGATTGGTGACCACCTCCAGATCCAGAGGCACCAGAGGGAGTGGAGGTGTTCCTGGCGATAACCTCCAACACCCTGCGGTCCTCCGAACGATTGCGTTCGATTTGCATGAGGACTTCCGCCATGGTCGGAGGAGGGGAAGCTCCTCATCGGGACTACCGGTTGATTCCGGCGCTCGTGTCCCACCACCATCACGATTTACTAAGACAAGTTAGACACAGTCCAAGACCGAAGAGCACAGAAATCCAAACTTAGTCAAAACGATCAAAGAGTAGCCACAAAAGAACATGAGACTGTAAATCACCGAATCAACTTCCCGAAACGACTAACCCGTATGGAAGAGCGAATAATCGCTTGAGAAGACCCAAAATTTCAGAACTAATTTCCAGCTCAAAACAGTCCAAAATTCAAGGTATACCCACCTAATAGAGTATAGGCATTAGCTAATCTCATATCACTTCTTACCCTTTTTCCCACAAGTTTTAGTTGTATTTACCTCACAGGCCCTACCTTAATTACTAACCACTAGCTAGCTGTCCAAATTTCTTTCTCCAAGCTCTCAAGTTCCTCCCAAGACCAAGTTAATCGATAGAGGCTAATTTTTGAAAGGAAGAGAGGAACAACTTTTTCAAAACTTAAGTGGGAGTAAGGTGAGATGAGCAAGCTAAGATAGATAAGGAGTAAAATCTGAGAACTTACTTAAGTTTTCATAAACTATTTGAAAGTAAGTTTTCAAAATATCCTAAAGGCGACCAAGCTAGGGGTTTCTACGGTCGAGATGGCTCGATACCAACTTTGTGAGGACCCGGAATATTTAACTAGTAACACTTAACCTCCAAATGGTTCTAGCATTACTAATTAAACATTCTAAGCCTCGATGGACATATGTTTCCCAGAATTGCAACATATGCACATCATCACAAAATTACACATCATTTCCATACAACAAATATCACTAAGTTCAACAACGACATAAAGTAAAGTTATTACAAAAGAGAGCCGACCGGCCAAATAGAACAATATACAAGAATGACAGCGGAAGCAAAAGCGCCATAAGATGGCTGGAACAAAAGTCGACCGGTTAGCCACACACCCACAAGGCAACCGACCGGGCCGCCAAGCTAGTCGCCCCGCAAGCTACCACAACACAGCTCACAAAAGTGAGGCCCTTCAGGCTCACCTTCCTCCTCTGCAACAAAACAATTAAGCATAGCATCTGAGTACAAAGGTTGTCTTTGTACCCGCAAGACTGACGTGTGGAATAGCAGACCTATTCATAACTACATGCAAGCTTATTTAGGTGGAGGTTGTATGTCTTATTTTGCATGAAGCCAACTTTATTTGCAATAATGTAATACATTTCAAAAGCAAGTTTGCAAATCTGTTTAGTTATCAAAGTAACGATGAAATGCAGATACATACAAGTAACCACTGGAAGTGACTATCCCAATAGTCACCACAACATATACGAATCCCGATTCGTACCACCCATCAAGTTTTAATTTAAAAGGTTGTAGTCTAACTCTTGAAAGACCTTGCCAAGCGTGTCCATAACCTAGGGCGAGGCTATTCGAATAGTTTTAATACCTGCAGGGGTGTACCAATGTACCCACACTTGGTGCCTTTTCGCCACGGATGAAGCACACTACCTTTGGTATGCCTAGCACGGCTAAGTCCTACGAGACATTTCCAATGGATTGAGCTAATCAAGAGCCGCACGTATGGGGTTAACCCTTAGTGATCTGCCGACGAAATATGGATCACAAGGACCCATACGTGGAGCAGAGACACCGCCTCGGCGGTGCTCCCCCCCACAAACACGTCCATGTTGCATATATCTCATATGCAACCCACCACGCGACTCATTAATTAACACCCCCATAGTACTTAGTCAAGAGAGGTCCCATTTCCTCTAGTGTGGTTAGCACGCAAGAATGCTTGGTTTAGTGTAACAAGATGTTCGGTCCTTGTTGACTTAGGCACCATTCGATCACACCCGAGAATCACACCAACATACCATTGTGCCCAAGTCTAAATCATTTTGCTTTTAGTTTTAGTTTTCACAAGTAGACATGGCACAAGGTGGAAATCATAATCATAATAAGTTTTGTGTGATCAAGGTTATCGACAAGTCGATAACCGCCCATTTCTACCGGCTAAGCATGGCTAAGCAATTAATTCGCAACTACTAAGTGACAAGAGCCCTCCATGAACTCTTAATCACAGCAAGTAACCTAGGCTCATGGTAGTAGAGGATAATCATTTGCTAAGGAAATGCATCTACTAGGCCAACTATTAAAACAAAGTAGCAATGCATACATAGAATTTGTAATCAACATAAATACTTAAAATACTGGATTAACATGATCAAACTGCTTGCCTTCTTGTCGTTGCTCAATTGGTTGCGGAGGATCGTTCTCGGGGTTACCGCAAATGTCGAATCCTAAGCGAAGAGGCAAAAAGAACCAAGAACAACCAATAAGACGAGCCACAATTAAACCAATGAGCAAGCAACAATTATCCAAATACGACGAAATTTATACACAAGGTAGAATACAAATATACCTAGTCATAGAAACTGGAAAAACCTAATTTGGATTTGTGGTGCAAAAGATAATGCATAAAAATACATTTTCGGCCATAATTAGCACTGTAGCAAAAATATTTTCTAGAGAGATTTTGAAGCTGGAATTTTTATGGCAGCTACCTACTGGTAGAGAGGTAACCCATATAAAATTTCAGGTCATTTGGAGTTAAAGTGATTTAGTTATGATTTTTCTAAGATGCAAAATTGGCATAATGCACTTTCCAGGAGCATAAATATGTTCAAAACTGATTTTACTGGAAGTATACCAACAGAGGGTTTTCTAGAATTTATCATATATATTTTGCAGTTCTGAGAATTACTTGTGCATTTTATAAGTCTTCGGGATTTTCTAAATCTTGAAAATAGGTACTAAATCATTAATCAAGGTTTCATACAATCTTGGACCTACCATCATTTTTACATTAACATTGGGTTGATAACAAATTTATCAAAGTTGGAATCATTCATTTTGGATATACACAGAGCAAGATATGCATTTTCTAACGTTTTATCCATTTTACGGAATATTCAAAATGACGAAACCAAGTTATTCCTAGTTATACAATTTTACGCTCTTCGGAACATGCTTAAATCCATTTTTATAATAAGCTAAAGTGATAACATGATTTATTACAGTTGGGATTAACTAAAAGCGATTAAAATGAATTAGTTATGAGTTTCTAAAGTTTTACATCATTTTCGCTTGATAAACAATTGCTTACAAAATACGTAACAACCCAATACAAAGAAAATGACGTGGGCGACTCCCAACCTGGATCTAAAATCCTACGGCTCACGCCGCGAAAATAGCGCACGCCAAAACCCACATGAAACCCACCGTTGGATCAAGATCCAACGGCTCACACGAGTGTATGCAACCGACGGTGCGGTTGCTTGGGCCAATCCCACCGCAGATCGGCGGTGGGCGGCCCGAACGCACTAACAACCGGATTGTCCGATTGCACACACGATCTCGACCATTGATCGCAAGATCGGCGCCCGGACGGCGAGGAACCGGATGGTCCGAACGCATGCAAGATCCGGGCGCGGATCACAAAATGGACGGCGGCTATAGATCGAAGTTCAAAAAGAGGTATCGACGAGTGGGACCGCATGTCGGTGACTACGAGTCACGCATCGCAACGATTTAACCCACGTGCACGCGCCCAGGCCCACAAGTCGGCGACCAAAGAAGGTTTCCGACAGATTAAGTGCGACATTTTTATTAATCAATGATTAAACATTAATGATGTCGAATGATTGTGGAGGAAACAGATTGATTTAAGGAGATTGGGCCCATGCAGTCGGTGGCTCAATAATAATGATTAAGACACAATTAACAACTAATGATTGGTAATTAATGTGTCCTAATGATCCGACGAAAACGGAGCTTCTCGGTGACAAAACCCGAGTGGCTTTGCTGGTGGTCGTCGCGGCGACTCTGGCGTGCGCGCGCCACAAACTATCAAAATGGGTTCGCAATAGTGTTGCGGACCCAACGATGGTGACCTCGCGGGTGGAGGTGCGGAACGCCGCGAGCCGAAACAAAGATGAAGGCCGACACGGCAAAACACGAAAATAGCAAAATGCTCACCGCAGTCCAAGGAAGCGAGTGCCATGACTTCTAGGGACTATATAGGAGCTACCTTAACCGAGAGGAGCTCCAAAGATGGTAGGGAAGACTTGAACACGATGAAGTCCACCGAGCCGAAGAAGATGAAGTGGGAAATGAGGTTCGAGCAAAATGAGTGGAACCACATCATTACCACACTTCATTAAAGCTCAAAGAGGCTCCAAAAGCAAGTAATTGCAAAAGAATCACTAATGAGCTGGAGAAGAAAGGGGTGAAACCAACTGAAAATCTCCAAACTTAAAATTGAGTGATTCTGTGAATGCAACCCAAAATCAAGTTAGGGAAATATAAAGGAGGTTGAGGAGTTCAAAAGGGTGCAAGAAATGTTGGGGATGAACCACTTTGGACACCAAGGCCGCCATTGGAGCTCTACGGCCAACAATGGTGTTTTGAGGTGAGGGGTGTTCTTGAGCTCAAACACGAGAATAGCTAGGTGTGGTGCAAAAGAACACCGGGAGGACCTAGGGAGCCAATTTATAGGAAGGGGATTAGGGTTTTCGAGCAAGAACATGAGCCCATGGTGAGCTCGGTTCATGGCGCGGTTGTAGACCACGAACTGATGGGAGCAAGTGAGCATGGTGACAATGGAGGAGAAAGCCTGTGCGCATTAAATGCATTGCAGAGACGCGTTGACAAAAGCAACGTGGAGGTGACACATCAACGCCGCCTGCGTGCCTCTCGCTCTCGCCATTGCGCGCCGTGCGCTCAAGAAGCGAGGAGGAAGAAGAACAGAAGACGAACGGTGACCGTCGGATCGAAAATGGACGGTCACGATTAAACAAGCTCGCCGGACCGTCCGGTTGCCCTCAGGAATCTGGACGGTTGGATCGAGATCCAACGGTCCCAATTTGTTAATGTAACCGGAGGGTCCGAATGCTCACACGAACGTGGGCCACGCGATCCAATCCAACGGATATCGCGCGCGTGTTTTGAAAGGGTGGCTCGGTGCGATTAGTTGATCGACCGAATCAATTGCTCGAGCCGAGTCCGACTCGAACCCGAGTAACAAAGAAAACCAAGTTTGACTTGAAATAAAAACAGAGACTTTGAAAGATTTATTTGAGATAGCAAATTAACTCCAAAATTTATGAAAATTTTACAGGAGCTTGCTAACTCAGATATTAACCTTGTGTAAAATTTTCAGAGGTTTTTATACTGTGAATAAACCTCCCAAAATTCTGCAAGGCTCTGTTTTAATGTTTGACTGAGAGTCAACCAGGTTTGACTGCCTCTAAAAATATTCAAACAATTTCTAAAAATTGTGAAATTTTTCAGAGGGGTCACATGCCATCACAGAGACTTAGGAAAAATATTTCCAGGGAACGATCATAAGATTTGACAAGATTGTTTTTGGAATGCCAAGATTTGGATCAACTAGACTTGTGATATTGTATTTCCATAATTCCTTGTACAAGAATTGATTGGCCCAAAAGGAAATACATGCTGTAAGAAAAAGTTTTAATTTCTACTGATTTTCTTACATTTGAAACACAAGCCCAAAATTGGGATGTTACAAAAAATGTCCGAGAATGGAAAGAACCGGTGGGTTTCCTCGACCCACATGTGGTATCATTGCAAACCATCCAAACAGACTCGTCCTTCGTCGAGAAATACATAACACAGGCATTGCTTCGTCAGCAGAACATGAAGTACATCGTGGTGCCCTACAACCAGGGGTAAGTGTCACTACTTGCTCTACAAATTTTATTTGTACTTTATACACAACACGAACTCAGGTTTAATGACTATAGTGACATACATGAGTAGGTACCACTGGATCCTTTTAGTCATCATACCAAAGAGGAACCATGTGATATACCTTGATTCCCTAATCCGCAACAACCACAACTTCAGCATTCTGGGAGGAATACTCGACAGGTATGCTCATTTCCTTCATACATAAATCTATTTTAGTCTTCATTAGTTTGAAATGGTCGAGGATAACTTTTTGGAATCATGTAGGTCGTTCATCGACTATGTTGCCAACAAAGGAATATACGATGGAAAGAGCGCCCAACTAACATACAGGATAAAATTTCCAGTACGCGCTACAACACGATAATCCTATATCATACTTCATAATAATGCATCTTGAGCTGATATATGTAATTCTATTTTTGTAGTACCGCCAGCAAAAAAATGATGAGTTATGTGCAATCTATGTTTGCCATCATATCGAGCAAATCATTAGAGCTAGGAAGAAGGATCCTGAGGTTTGTGAATCTCGAAATAATTATTTCCTAATGATAAATTTAAATATATATGCTTAACACTTTACTCTTCTCAACCACCTGCAAACAATTGACTCAATTGTAATCCAATTTATTTTGTAACAATACTTGAACAAATGTGATCTTTTGTAATTTATTTTGAGTAATGATCAGATTGAGTTTGTCGACAATTGATTATCTGTGATGTATCTGTTTTTCTGCATACTTGTTTTCAGAGGTCATGGCTAGCAATTCCTGAGGCTAGCCAAAAATCAATAAAAATGTAGTTAGTGTAATGAACTATCACAAACAGTTTTTTTTATAAAAAACCGTCTGTGAAGACAAGTATCACAGACGGTTCTATATAAAAACCGTCTGTGAAGTCAGAATATCACACTACTACAGAAAACGTCATCACAGACGGTTCAGAACCATCATCACAGATGGTTCGGAACCGTCTGTGTTTTTGTACGTTTGTGATAACTTGCGGTTATCACAGACGGTTAAAAAAACCGTCTGTGATAAGTCACAACACAGATGGCTCTAATTCCCAATCGTCTGTGATATCCACATATCATAGACGGTCTATAATTATAACCGTCTGTGATATCTAACTATCATATATTACAGACGGTCTATAATTAGAACCGTCTGTGATATCTAGATATCACAGGCGGTTGTAATAATGAACCGTCTGTGATATGTGGATATCGCAGACGATGGGTAATTATAACCGTCTGTGTTGTGACTTATCATAGACGGTTCTAATAATGAACCGTCTGTGTTAGTTCTTTCAGCCTAACTAATTAAATTTTGATTTTCGGCTAGCCTCAGGAATTGCTAGCCATGCCCTCTGAAAACAAGCATGCAGAAAATAGATACATCACAGATGAATCAATCGTTGACAACTCAAGTTGATCATTTATAAATCAAAATCAATTACAAACTATGTATCAAATATTGTCGCTAGAGTTACAATTAAATTACAACTATTCAAAGTGAATTACAATTAATGAATCAATTGTTTCAAGGTCATTCAGCGGTGTTGGAGTAGTGAAACTCTTCGGCGGCGTCAATGATCTCCGTCATGATGAAGGTGCATAGGCTCCCTCGAACATCCGAGATCTCTCTCTGAACGAGTGAATCTAAATCTATATTCAAGCCCTGTAGCTAGCAAAAGTAAAGTAGTAAGTATATATATTTAAATTTATAATTAGGAAATAATTATTGCAGTTGACCACCTTTCTGGATCCTTCAACTTAGCACTCATGAGTTGCTTTGCATATGATGGCAAGCGTAGAATGCACATTCTTACGCTTTTTGTTTGGCGACTTGCAAAAATAGAATTACATATATAGGTATAGTCAGTTCGAGATGCATTATTACGAAGTATGATATAGGATTATTGTGTTGTAGCACGTACCGGAAATCGTGTCCTGTGATTAAGTGTGGCGTTCGTTCCCTTGTATAGCCCTCCTTCGGCAATATAGGAGATGAACGACCTACATGTTTCCAAAAAGTTAACCTCGGCCATTTCAAACGAAGAAAAACTACAATAGAGTTATGTATGGAGGAAATGAGCACACCTGTCGAGTACTCCTTGCACAAGGGTGAAGTCGTAGCTTTTTTTTACTAGGGAATCAAGGTATAGTACCTGGTTCCTCTTTAGTATAATGACTAAAAGGATCCAGTGGTGCCTACTCATGTATGTCGCTATAGTCATTAAATCTAAGTTCGTGCTGCGTATAAAGTACAAATGAAATTTGTATAGCAAGTAGTGAAGCACTTACTTACGGTTGTAGGGCACCATTATGTAGTCCTTGTAGTTTTGAGCAAGCAATCACAGCCGTTATGTATTTCTCGGCGTGGGATGCGTCTGCCAAGATGGTTTGCTCAGAGACCATGTGTGGGTCGAGGAAACCCACCGGTTCTTTCAATCGCCGGGCATTTTTAATCATATATCTATACATAAGCAATGAGTTGTTATATTAATCGGTATTACGTGAATGTAGAACTTGATTGTACACACTTACGATGTCGAAGATCGTAGAAGTGAGGCATCGAGGGCTTTGAGGTTGAATAGGTCGAATAAGTCGTCGAAGCCCACGACGAAGGGGGCTGGCTCGTGGAGGAAATACTCCTTCGTGTATCTGACGGTGATTCCATCAGCGCACCCTTTCTCTTTGGTCTTCTGCAAGTACCAGCTATGCAAACTCTGACAACCTAATCCAGCGTAGGCTAATACTGCGATGGTCACCAATGGACTTCCGAAAGAGTATTTCTTAGGGTTAGGAGGCGGAAGCGCCTTAATGTTCTTCGAGCTCGATTTGTCCTGAATGACTTGCCCGCTATGCGTCTTCCTATCAAACGACTTGGGAACCGATACGGCGGCATGCTTTTTTTGTTCCTTCGGTGTCTTCTCCACGGGAACCAATGAGGCGGGCTTCTTAAGTGAAGGTTGAGGTGCAGTCATGGAGGGTCCTGTTGGAGAGGGTCCTGTTGGAGAGGCATCCTCTTGTCGAGATGGGTGGGGTGGAGTCATCAAAGGTTGAGGCGGCACTGCAGGGTCCAGGGCGATGTCCTTCTTGGGCCACTGGATAAAACTGTACACTGCATCCCCTACTGTTTTGATGTCATTGTTCAAGCGAATCTCCAGCGGGACGGCCCTAAAATTGTCATGTACCATGTCCACCTGGACCCTGGCGTAACCCTGCCCCACCTGGGCACCGGGCTGCACTATCCCTTCCTTGCATGGATACGCCACCCCCCGCCCAGCCTCAATAGACATCCCAACCATCCTCACTTGGAGCGTGCAATGCGTCAGCTCCTACAAAACGATACGCAATTAGCTAAGGCGTCCTATAGGTCTATCTTTGGAGCATTCCAGAGATGTACATTACCTTGATGTCGTCAATCGGTAATTGGACGTCATCATGTTCATAATTTTGCGTGGACGGGATGCGACGCTACTCCGATGTTGAGGAGGACTGGCTCCCAAAACAACGAGGCGCTATGATCGTTGATGAGTAGGAGTTGATTCACTTGGTCTGCAATGTTGCTATCTTTTCTTCAAATTTTGCGGTAAGCACCCGTTCTCTTCCTTCAAATTTTGTAGTAAGCACATGTTCCAACACTGTGTCGTACTCGGCCTTGGATCTCTTCCTGCTCCTATACGTGCAGTAGTCGTCTGGGAATCCATCCCTCCAAGATACGTTAACCCATTTGCCTCGCATGCGACCCGGGTGCTCCTTATTTCCCAGGGCCGTAGATAGTATATCCTTCTCCCTGTTTGCTTGGAAGGAGCCTTCGGAGCATGCAGAACTCAATTATTGCTGCAAGAGGTCATCATGTTATTATAGACATTATGGAGTTATGGACTTATTAACAACTAGGTAGTTCGAATATTATATTTACCACACGGTTGGCTACATCCCGATCTACCAGGTTTGTGAAAGAGATTTCGCCCGAAGACGTGACTGATGCCCTCGCTCTTAACCAGAAGAGTGCGCGCTCGTCTGTGATCTCAGCAAATGACCTTGTTTTCTTCTCGTCCTCTACCGACCATTGCGCAGTTTTACCCGCGTACCCAGCGGTGCCGAGTCTGTGGGGGTGAGTGTTCAGTGTCTGGAGAGCCTTGTGTGTCGCACTTTCCTCAAGAAATTTGGCTGTCGTCTTCATTTGCACAAAGGCGTCCCGTATATCCTGCGACAAGAATTTATACGCTATGAAGGGCGTTCGACCCGTGTTCACGTACTTCATGACAAGCACGCTCTTGAAGGTCCTCCATGCCTTTCCCATCGAGAGCAACGCTTGCCGTTCCACGCGCGCCTGGTCTGCGGCTGGGAAAGTGAAAGATTTTAAAACTTCGTCCCACAGCTCGCGTCTCCGATCAGCCGACACAGTGTCCCAGCTCAGTGTGGTGATAGGGACCCGTTCCCTTCCATGTATCCCGCAGATGGTCCGGAATCTAGCCGCTACTTTGGGGGGACTCACAGGGATCCCATTGGCATTGACCTCCGTGACGGTCATTAGGCCCGAAGGAATTTTCGATATTCCTCTGCCATCTCACGTACGTACCACTTTCCTCGGAGATCCAGACGCATTCGGCGACATCGATGACGGCGGCGAAGACGGTGCGGACGCCATGTCGCTTACTTGCTATCTATATATGCACGAAGCAATATGCTTAAGCTCTAACTGACCAGATTCAAGCAGATTTACTCAACTTAAGCCATCTTTGCCTGAGCCTACTTCATCGAGCCCGACACACTGGAATGTACCATTTGCTTCCTGCCGTGGAGGATTGGCATGATGCAAAGGTACACTCAAGTGTGTCAGGATCGACGAAGAAATGCTAAGCAAAGGTTTAATGCTTCATGTACAGAAGATATAGAAATAAAATAGAATCAAGTAATATTGTAGAGCTCAAAATGTACTTGCTATCTATATAAATAACTAAAATTGCGTTGTAAAAAAATTAATTATATAAAGAAGGATTGATGATAGTTTGTGCTCTCAAAAGGAGAGTTGCAAAAGAACAAGTCTTTGCCATCTCAATCCTATCGTCTATACTCTTCATTAAATGAATAAGATAATATAAATTCAAACTATGAGCTCTAAACAATAATTTGCTTAATCACAAATGATCTCAATCATTCAGAAAATGATCTTAACTATCACATTCAATCTCAAGTATAAGACAAAGTCCATCACAGAGCGAACGGAAGAATCGTAATAACTAGCATTCAACCGAATATAACCAATTAATGAGATATCAAATTGACAGTAGCAAGTAATACAATAGAGCTCAAGAATGAACTAACTATCACATTCAATCTCAGTATAAGACAAAGTTCATCACGGAGCCTGTCAACAAAGCCCACTAATCAATTTGCAATATCTTTAGTACTAGATTCAGTTCACAGATTATCAAAGACTATCAAAGTCAATATATCCACCGGGACAAAGCCCACTGATCAATTTGACAGTAGTAAGTAATACAATAGAACTCAAGAATGAACTAACTATCACATTCAATCTCAGTATAAGACAAAGTTCATCACGAAGCATGTCAACAAAGCCCACTGATCAATTTGCAATATCTTTAGTACTAGATTCAGTTCACAGATTATCAAAGACTATCAAAGTTAATATATCCACCGGGACAAAGCCCACTAATCAATTTGCAATACTCACAGAAGCCTTATCCACATATTGAGAATAGCTATGTATCTCACAAAGATCAACTTGATCATACAAGGATAATCGAACTATGCAGAACTGACAACCAAAAGGAATTAAGCTATATATTAAACCTAACAACAGAATGCCAAAGTAATGCCAAACGTAATATAGGAATACTCACAGAGAGGATGCCGCACAGGAACTCACGGTGCAAGGAGGAGGCCAGTGCAGGGGAGGAGGCCGACGCGGGGAGGAGGGAGGCGCGATGGAGGTGGCCGGTGCAGGGAGGATGCCGACATGGGGAGGAGGATGTAACATCCCAATTTTCTGAGTTTAAAAATCTTTTAATAGTTAGTAGGGAGAAAATTCACCATTTGGATTTATTTGCCTTTAAATTCAAAAGCTTAATATTGGACTTTATAATCAAAAACCTTTAATGTGAATAATCCCAACATGAACAATAGCCAAAACTATTTTATTTGGGTTCTATATCATCCCCAAACTGATGGCCAGACGGAGAGAGTCAACCAAGTTTTGGAAGACATGCTCCGTGCTTGTGTTCTTTTCTATGGGAAGAATTGGGAGAAGTGCTTGCCGTTCGCCGAATTCTCCTACGACAACAGCTTTCAGGCTAGTCTCGGCATAGTACCTTTTGAGGCTTTGCATGGGAGAAGGTGTAGAACCCCACTAAATTGGTCAGACACTGGTGAGATGTCGGGACCCGAAAATGCATCTCAGGAACCCTCTGTGTATTCTGAACTAGTCCCAGATTAGTAGCTAGCTCACACAGGAAAACAGTGATGAAATACTATCAATTTATTCGATTTAACTAAAAAGATCTCAAAATAACAAATAATAATAATAATTGGACCTTATGGTCAACGTTTACTTAACTTGCCACGCAGGGCTAAAGAAACAAATAAACTCTTGCAGCGGAACGAAACTCTTCAAATGGCCAATCAACATGCCCACAAGCAATCGAGTGGAGAAACACATCCTAATCCGCAAAACCTTCGTGGTCTTCCTGGTAGAACTCTTTGGCAGCTTGGTATTCTTCCTCTACTGCCGATCAAACAGAGGGCACAAAGCCATGAGTACTTTGAATGTACTCAGCAAGCCGTGGGGAAATGTATGCAAATAGTATTCATGCAGGGCTTGAACAAAGATTAGCTGTATGGCTCTTTTGCGTAAAACAACATTTACGATAAGTACAATAAATAGGTTGAAATGCGTATTTAAAAACAATAATAAGTAATTAAACAATTTCTTTGAAACAACCAGTGAACTTCCCATTCACTTCCCAACCAAACCAAGGATAAGTGAATCCTATTCACCAACCGACACAAACCACCAAGTGAATGACCTATTCACCAAGCGAACATTATATTCATCAAGTGAACTTCCCATCCACACCAGACACATTTTTGAAGAAACTCTATCTCCTGTGAAATCCCGAGCACGTCCATAACAGCGGACACGGCTATTCGAATAGTTTTACACTCTGCAGAGGTTATGCGGCTTGACCCACAAGAGATAGATCAACTTATAATATCGGGCATTTCACGCTTAGTAGGCGTGTGACTAAGTGATCATCACAAGGCTTTACAAAGCTCCTTCTTAACCCGATTACGCAGCTAAGGTTTCAACACCAATGTCTTCCCGGCAGACGGGGCCCCCTCTTTCGCCACCGTGAGAATACGTTTTCCACGACTCACACTTCACATGACAGAACCGAAATTAAGACATTGCTAATTAGTCAGCCAGGCCCGTCCCATACCAGGCATATGGTTGTACGGTTAAGGCCCAGTTCAATGGCGCACAAGATTAAGTCCTTGACAAGTTACTTAGGCGAGACTACCACAAACCCACAACATGTTCAATCTACATCCCCACTATCCACCAACCACTCGCCCAAGTGAAAACCATTTTGTTTAACCACGACCAATGACATACCCCGTCATGGTACCCAAATTTTAACAAGAATGGCTCACCACCACGATTCCATAAATCATTAAGTCAAAATTAATTATTAAGACACATGTGGTGACAAACCCACCGTAACTAAGCTGAACTAAGCATATGTACGATACCCATGTTGGCAGTATAAATATGTCCAACTAAAATTACCCATGCTAAGGTGACAAAGGATTCATGGCATTCAAATAATCAATGGAGGCATAATGACAACAGGCAATAACTATACCCAAAGCAATTTATATAAATATAGCATGCAATTCTATAAAACAATATACTTTTAAAATCATGGGTTCAATATGATCAAAGGACCACGACTTGCCTTGGAATAAATCCAGTGATTGATCTTGATCTTGGTATGCTACTCCTTGCTCGAAGCTTCCCGAAGTATCGACGTCTACTCGCAAAATAAGCAAATAAACCAAATAAATAAATAATAGAGAGAAAACAAACTCCAAAAATTAAATAAAAATCTCAGACAAATAGATCTCGAATTTAGATAAATGTAGGAATTTGAATGGACTCAATCGGAGTTCGGATGCAAAAGATATGAGCTCTCGAAGATTGAAATCTAAAGAAATACCCTAATTTGAATTTCTGGAATTATCCGAATTATTTTCCTACTGGAAATTTTGGATTATGACGCACGGCTGACGTCAGCGAAGGGTTTCGGTCGAAAACAATTAAAAAGAATTGGCTGACAAGTGGGACCCACTAGTCATTGATTTTGTGCACCATGGACTGGTTTCTTGGACTAATGGCTCGGGTGGCTTTTGGGTGTGCCACAGGAACCACTGACATGGCTACCACATGGATGCCACCTAAGTGAAGAGCTGACATGGCCGCCGATTTGGCATGCGAGGTGGCAAGGGGAGGAACACAGAGGAAACCATCGTGCGGCCATGGCCGGCGATGACGATGGCAACGTCGACGGCGACCCGCGGCGAGAGAAGTCCGTCCGAGGAGCAAAACGGGACGCCGAGAACTTGATGATGCTCCGGGAGGTGGCTCTACGGCAAGGGCGGCAAGGGTTCACCGACGGCGACGACTTGAGCGGCGGCGAGGTCCTCGGACGCAGCGGATGTGGCGATTGGATGACGCCCAAAGAGAACAAGGGGGAGCACCGACTTGGGAAGGCGATGAGGATCACAAAGAGAGGTTCGAGAGGGCCGGGGGTGCACCCTGTCGGCGGCAGTGCGAGGTTGACCGGAGAAGACGAAAGTGACTGGCGGCGGCACTTCAGCGGCAAGGAAACCAAGAGGAGGTAGGGGATAGGATGAGGAGGACAAAAGGCTCAAAGTGACGCACTTGGACGGCCAGGAGCACTCACCGGCGTGTAGATCGACAAGAGAGGCGGCGGCCGGTTTCGATGACGAACACGAAAACGGCGCGTTGATGATCCTTCGAAGGAGATGATGGGCGCACCACGTAGCTCATACTAAGACGAACCCGATGGCGGCGGAATCACGGCCGGAGAAGCTTTGTGGACGAAGAAATTCGGTGGAATAGTCGGTGGTCCTTTGGCGATTGCGGCGCGACGAAGATGAATACGGGGATGAGACCTTAGGGTTTTGGGGGAGGAGAACAAGGCGAAGAGATTGACGCGGTAGGGAGGCTTTATATTGGCTCGGAACCGGGAATCCCTGTAGGACACGACGGCGGCGGCGAGTTCGACACGGACAAGGCATGAGCAGAGTCCAAGTCTAGGACGAAGAAGATGCTGACGTGGTGACCTGACGGCAGGGGCCCATGGACAGAGAGAGGAGGGAGGTAAGGCGCTGGTGACAAAAGGCGGCACTGAGGCTGACGAGTGGGGCCAGCTGCGTGCGCGGGAGCGGAGAACGGAGGTGCGGGCTGCAAGGGATGTTATGGACTTGTAATCTCTCGTACGTATATTTTGATGTCAACGTGGATTTGCAGTTGAGTTGAATTAGATATGAATTTTTGAAGTCAAATATGTTATGAGTTGAGTAAGAGCAAAACAGGTGGCCTCCTTATGAAAAGACTATCACAGACGGTTCTATTAAAGAACCATCTGCGATATGTACCATATCACAACCTGTTGTATTATGAAACCATCTGTGATACATTATATCACAGACGGTTGCGATATGAAACCGTCTGTGATATGTACATATCACAGACGATTCCTTAATAGAACCGTCTGTGATATATTATCACAGACGGTTCTATTAAGGAACTGTCTGTGATAGCCTTTTTATAAGGAGGCGCACCGCTAGGGTTTTGTTCTTTACTCGTTACTTCCTCCCCCGCGCCCCTTAGGCTCCCGTACGCCCCTCTAGGGTTCGCCCGTTCACCTCCCCAGCCGTAAGCCTCGACGTCGCCGCCCCCGACATCGACGACGCTGCCGCTGAATCCTCCCCACGCCGTCCTCCTCCCCATGTTGGCCTCCTCCCCTACACTGGCCTCCTCCCCGCGGCGTCCTGCCGGGACCCGCACTATGATTCAAACCCTCGTATACCGCACTAGTCCAGATCACGCTAGTGCACACAGTGTCAACATAAGTAAATATCGATCCACACATGCGATAAATAAAGTAAACGATTAGTTTGAATAACAAATAAGGGTTTTGACCTTATGGTCGAGTTTACACTTAATAGGCCACGCAGGGCTAACAGAGAATAAAGCAGCAGCGGAACGGAAATAACTTCAGCGTAGATCCCAACAATTCACCACAGGCAACCGACTGGGATCTAGACCTTAACGAACGATCAACCTTCGGCGAACTCCTCCTCGAAAGCAGGCGTAGACTCCTCCTCTTCTGTAGGTTTGGACGCAAATTTTACAACAAGCGTGAGTACACAACCGTACTCGTAAATCATACCACAGAATGCAATATATGGATGCAGACTTATTACAAAGGAAAAAGGCTTCCGTGGTTCTTTTGCGGAAATGCAACATTTGCAATTGAATATGAATAATAGATTGAAAACATAATTCAAAACAAATAGATAATATTAATTTAACAGTTGTTTTCACAAAGACACAAAGCTAAACAGATTATTCCACATAGCCATATGATTGAGGTCACACAGCTCCCATTCTAACATTTTATGAAAACTACCCCTCGTGTGAAATCCCCGAGCATGTCCATGACCGCGGACGCGGCTATTCGAATAGATTGTTTAACACTCTGCAGAGGTTGTACACTTTACCCACAAGATACAACTAGTGTAGCTAGCACTAATCATAACAAAACAGTTCGGAAACTTCATCTCAAACATTGACATCCCCTATGTGCTTTCCCGCTATACCAGCTCACATAGAATTAGTATAACACACACCGCTGGACAGGGATGCGGCGAACCGTCCCGCGATGTGCACCCAAACACAGTGGTACACACCTCCACCCTGTCACATTGCCTAACCTATCCACCTGGACATCAATGCCGAGAATCCATAACTGACTAAGTTAGGCCCATCCCATACTAGGCATGTGGTCGTACAGTAAGGCTCAGTTCAATGGCACACAAAGTTAAGTCCTTAATTGACAAAGGCAATACTTCCATATTCTAACTAAGTCACAAAAATTATCAAACCCAAGCACGCAGCTTCCACCATATCACACAGCTTCCACCACTTGCCTCAGTCTAAATCCTTTACCACCCAGTTGGTTTTAGTGCAACACATGCTATCACGAAGTAATAACATACAGCACACAGCTTTACACAAAGTTCCATAGTCACTTAGTCACATTTAATATTTGCAACACACATGAGATGATGACTCGTGGCATGGCTAAGCAATTGTACTCGCATCTAACCAACCCACGTTGGTACTATAATAATACCAACTAATAACCAATCTACGGTGACAAGGAAATATGACATACAAGGCCAAGGTGTGGTAACAATTTGGATAATAACTATACCCAAAAGAATTTAAATACATAATTAACATGGAATGCAATACTTTAACACAAAGTAATTTGAAAATTGGGTTCAAGATGATCAAAGGTATGACTTGCCTTGGAAAAGGTCTATGTACTGGTCTTGATCTTGGGGTGCTCCCTCTTCAACGAAATTCCCCGACGAATCGACGTCTACTCGCAAACGAGACAAACAAACAAAACAAATAAATAACAGAGGGAAAACAAGCTCCAAAAATTAAATAAAAATCTCAGATAAATAGAGCTCGAATTTAGATAATTTTTGGAATTTGAATGGGCTCAATCGGAGTTCGGATGCAAAAGTTATGAGCTCTTGAAGATTGAATCTAAAAAGAAACCCTAATTTGGATTTTCTGGATTTTTCGAATTATTTCTCTAAACAAAAATCGGATTATTGCGCAATACTGACGTCAGCGAGAAATTTCAGAAATAAAAGAAATAACAGGAATTTACTGACATGTGGGACCCACATGTCAGTCTCAAGGCTCACGTTAGACTAGGTCTACCGAGCCTTGGGACTTGGGATCCGGTGGACTGAGCCACGGGGTGCTGACGCGGCACCGATGTGGATGCCACGTAGGTGACACGCAGGCTACAGGCTGACGCGGCGCTGAGGTGGCGGCGAGGTGGCGCTGACGCAACTATGGCGAGGGCGGCGGTGCTCGGATCCCGATGGCAACGGCGAACAGCGGAGCTTCGCCGGCGGTGAGTGGTACCGGCGTGTAGCTCTCGCTATTGCGAACCTGTTGAAGTAGGTCTGGGTGGTCGGGAACGACGGAGGCGACTGGCGGCGAGGGTTGAGCGACGGAGTTCCTCGGCTGTTGTCGGACTGAGCCTCCGGTGAGGTCTAGGTGGCGTGGGTGGCCTCTGGAGGTAGCCCGGGTGACGGCGATGACGGCGGTGCACTCCACGAGGGCAGGGTGTCAACGGTGGTGGCGCAATTCGAAGAAGAACGCCGGCGGCGACAAAACCTAAAGGACCGAGTTGCGGCGGCGCTAGAGCTCGGGAGGGTCAGGGGTTTGGGGGTTTCTTGTGCGGACGTCGATGCGGTCCCAGGGGCGACTAAGGCGTGGGGCCCACACGTCGGCAAGACGGAGCGCGCTGCGCGCGGGTCAAGCGAGGCTGGGCATGGCCGGGCGTCTTGTGAGAAAGAAGGTTGGGCCGGGAAGATTCGGCCCGAGACTTTTCTGAGATTTTTAAATAGATTTTCTATTTTATAAAATACCAGAAATTCAAATAGGCAATAGAAAATAGCAAATGAACTCGGAAAAATTCTAGAAAAATCTAGAAAATATATCAGGCTTAGGAATAGGAATGGGCTCTTGCCGGAGATTGGGCCCAAGCTATTATCTGAGATTTAATATTAGTTTTTATTTTTAGAAAATAGCTAAAAATCCAAATAGCCAATAGAAAATAGCAAATGCACTCGGAACAATTCTAGAAAATTCTAGAAAATACATCCAAGCACATAGAACCCAAATAAAATAGTTTTGATAATAGTTGATGTTGACATTAATCATATTACATTGTTTTTGAACTCTGAAAATTCATATTAAGCTTTAACTTTTACCAGGAAAATCCAAATGGTTATTTTTCTTTTTAAAACTTCAAAACAGACCAAATTTTTGGGATGTTACAAAACTACCCCCCTTAAAAGGGAATCTCGTCCCCGAGATTCGGGCTGACTAAAGAATACGTTCTAACGCAGGTCTAACCTGAAGACTTACCAGAGGTGACGTTCTGAACTGCTTGTGCTTCTTCTGCAATGACATGGTTCAGTCTTCTTCTTGAGGCAGTTGATGGAGTCCTGGTAGCTTGATTTGGAGTCTAAGGCATTCCTCTTCCTGCTCCTGGCAAAGGAGTCTTGGCTGGTGTAGGTCCCAAATTGAAAGGAATTGGTGTCAACCCTCGCTTCTGGGGACACTTGTTTGCATAATGACCTGTCTGGTGGCAGTTGAAACAAGTAACTCCTGCGCCATGATTGGGGTTTCCCTGGGGTTGATTATTGTTGCTGTTGTTGACATTGGGAATCCCTATGTTTCCTGCATGAGACACTGGTGCCGGGGTTCTGAATCCAACAGATGAATTATTGGGACGAAAAGGCTGTTGAGCATTGGTTACTCGCTCAGAGTCGATTCGATGAACTCGTGTTGTATCATCTTCCTTTGCGAGATTCGTCTAACTCACGACGAGAGTCTTCTATGAGTACGGCTTTATCCACCATATGCTGAAAATCCACAAAATCATTTCCAACCACTTGTACTTTCAAACTGGGGTTGAGTCCACGCTTGAATCGCTTCTGACGTGCATTATCTGTAGCAACATCTTCCGGAGTATAGCGAGAAAGTTGAGTGAACTTGTTGAGATATTCACCCAAGGACATGTTTCCTTGCTGTAGTTTGCGAAATTCATTCTTCTTCATTTCCACTATACCATCAGGGACATGAGCTTGACGAAAAGCTGTTGAAAATTCCTCCCAAGTGATAGCGTCAGAATTCCCATGAGCTGCGGTGTAGTTCTCCCACCATTCTGCGGCTGTACCTTCCAATTGATGTGAAGCATAAAGAACTTTTTCACGATCATTGCATTGAGCGATGGCGAGCTTTTTCTCCACTGAACGAAGCCAATCTTCTGCATCCAAAGGTTCTGACGAATGAGAAAACGTAGGTGGACGAGTCCTCAAACTCTGATAGCTTGGAATGATGATGAACGCGCGCGAATAGCCGCGCTGATTATTCTGACCATTCCGACTGTTTTGGTTCAACAAGTTGACTATTGCAGTGGCGGTCTGACTTTGCTGCGTCATCTTGGCGTTCATGTTCTGCATCATTGCACTCATGAATTGCGTCTGAGCTGCTAGAAGTTGTGCCATGTTTGGCTCTGCGGCTCCAGGGGCTGGTGACTGGTCACTTGCATTAACATTGGCATTGGCATTGGCATTGGCATCCCCTGACTGAGTACGGCTCGATGTATTGCGAGTATCAACCATCTGCGATAATCCTCCACAGGTTTAATAGGTAAGATAGAAAAGCAATGTAGATGAGGGGGAATAGCACAATAGATGAGATAGACAAGATGGAGTAGATGGAAACAGCCTCATTAGGGGAACAGATTATACCCAAAGGCCAAGACAAGAAGACATAGCTGAAATGCTATGAAAGCACAATAAAACTTTTCAAATTAAAGCCTCAGCAGATCGCAACATAATGCTTGACAAAGAAATCAGCTCCCACTTGCACACAACCCAAATAAAGACCTAATGCAAAAACAATCTAAAAGCGCTACTAAACTCTAATAGGATGGCTTCTAATCTGAACTTGAGGACGAAGACTTCTTCGAGAGCAACTGGAACGAAGCCACGAAGATACTCTTGATAATTGCTTTTCTTCTGGACGAGAGAAATTTATGAGGCGAGAAAGTCAATTTAAGATTATAAAACAAACTTCAGCAAAGGCAAGAGACAAGATCTCTGGCACAAGATGAGTAGAATATAATAGGATAAGAATAGAATAGACTGAGATGAGAAGGGAATAGAGTAGATGAGAAAAGAACAACTACTCAAGTCAAGTTAAGTTGATTTGATTTAGAAAATAAATGTTGAAGCTTTTAGCTAAAACGACCATGCTAACTAAGGTTGCATTCTACAGTCGATATGGCTCTGATGCCACCTCTGTCGGGACTCGAAAATGCATCTCAGGAACCCTCTGTGTATTCTGAACTAGTCCTAGATCAGTAGCTAGCTCACACAGGAAAACAGTGATGAAATACCATCAATTTATTCGATTTAACTAAAAAGATCTCAAAATAACAAATAATAATAATAATTGGACCTTATGGTCAACGTTTACTTAACTTACCATGTAGGGCTAAAGAAACAAATAAACTCTTGCAGCGGAACGAAACTCTTCAAATTGCCAATCAACATGCCCACAGGCAATCGAGTGGAGAAACACATCCTAATCCGCAAAACCTTCATGGTCTTCCTGGTAGAACTCTTTGGTAGCTTGATATTCTTCCTCTACTGCTGATCAAACAGAGGGCACAAAGCCATGAGTACTTTGAATGTACTCAGCAAGCCGTGGGGAAATATATGCAAATAGTATTCATGCAGGGCTTGAACAATGATTAACTGTATGGCTCTTTTGCGGAAAACAACATTTACGATAAATACAATAAATAGGTTGAAATGCGTATTTGAAAACAATAATAAGTAATTAAACAATTTCTTTGAAACAACCAGTGAACTTCCCATTCACTTCCCAACCAAACCAAGGATAAGTGAATCCCTATTCACCAACCGACACAAACCACCAAGTGAATGACCTATTCACCAAACGAACATTATATTCATCAAGTGAACTTCCCATCCACACCCCGACACATTTTTGAAGAAACTCTATCTCCTGTGTGAAATCCCCGAGCACGTCCATAACCGCGGACACGGCTATTCGAATAGTTTTACACTCTGCAGAGGTTGTACAGCTTGACCCACAAGAGATAGATCAACTTATAATATCAGGCATTTCACGCTTCCGTAGGCGTGTGACTAAGTGATCATCACAAGGCTTTTACAAAGCTCCTTCTTAACCCAGTTCTGCCCGCTAAGGTTTCAACACTGAATATCTTCCCGACCAGAGAGGGCCCCCCTCTTGCGCCACCGTGAGAATACGTTTTCCACGACTCACACTTCACATGACAGAACCGAAATTAAGACATTGCTAATTAGTCAGCCAGGCCCGTCCCATACCAGGCATGTGGTTGTACGGTTAAGGCCCAGTTCAATGGCGCACAAGATTAAGTCCTTGACAAGTTACTCAGGCGAGACTACCACAAACCCACAACATGTTCAATCCACATCCCCACTATCCACCAACCACTCGCCCAAGCGAAAACCATTTTGTTTAACCACGACCAATGACATACCCTGTCATGGTACCCAAATTTTAACAAGAATGGCTCACCACCACGATTCCATAAATCATTAAGTCAAAATTAATTATTAAGACACATGTGGTGACAAACCCACCGTAACTAAGCTGAACTAAGCATATGTACGATACCCATGTTGGCAGTATAAATATGTCCAACTAAAATCACCCATGCTAAGGTGACAAAGGATTCATGGCATTCAAATAATCAATGGAGGCATAATGACAACAGGCAATAACTATACCCAAAGCAATTTATATAAATATAGCATGCAATTGTATAAAACAATATACTTTTGAAATCATGGGTTCAATATGATCAAAGGACCACAACTTGCCTTGGAATAAATCTAGTGATTGATCTTGATCTTGGTATGCTACTCCTTGCTCGAAGCTTCCCGAAGTATCGACGTCTACTCGCAAAACAAGCAAATAAACCAAATAAATAAATAATAGAGAGAAAACAAACTCCAAAAATTAAATAAAAATCTCAGACAAATAGATCTCGAATTTAGATAAATTTAGGAATTTGAATGGACTCAATCGGAGTTCGGATGCAAAAGATATGAGCTCTGGAATATTGAAATCTAAAGAAATACCCTAATTTGAATTTCTGGAATTATCCGAATTATTTTCCTACTGGAAATTCTGGATTATGACGCACGGCTGACGTCAGCGAAGGGTTTCAGCCGAAAATAATTAAAAAGAATTGGCTAACAAGTGGGACCCACTGGTCATTGATTTGGTGCACCATGGACTGGTTTCTTGGACTAATGGCTCGGGTGCCTTTTGGGTGTGCCATAGGAACCACTGACATGGCTGCCACATGGATGCCACCTAAGCGAAAAGCTGACATGTCCGCCGATTTGGCATGCGAGGTGGCAAGGGGAGGAACACAGAGGAAACCATGGTGCGGCCATGGCCGGCGATGATGATGGCAACGTCGACGGCGACCCGCGGCGAGAGAAGTCTGTCCGAGGAGCAAAACGGGACGCCGAGAACTTGATGATGCTCCGGGAGGTGGCTCTACGGCAAGGGCGGCAAGGGTTCACCGACGGCGACGACTTGAGCGGCGGCGAGGTCCTCGGACGCAGCGGATGTGGCGATTGGATGACGCCCAAAGAGAACAAGGGGGAGCACCGGCTTTGGAAGGCGATGAGGATCACACAGAGAGGTTCGAGAGGGCCGGGGGTGCACCCTGTCGGCAGCAGTGCGAGGTTGACCAGAGAAGACAAAAGTGACTGGCGGCGGCACTTCAGCGGCAAGGAAACCAAGAGGAGGTAGGGGATAGGATAAGGAGGACAAAAGGCTCAAAGTGACGCACTTGGACGGCCAGGAGCACTCACCGGCGTGTAGATCGACAAGAGAGGCGGCGGCCGGTTTCGATGACAAACACAAAAACGGCGTGGTGATGATCCTTCGAAGGAGATGATGGGCGCACCACGTAGTTCACGCTAAGACGAACCCGATGGCGGCGGAATCACGGCCGGAGAAGCTTTGTGGACGAAGAAATTCGGTGGAATAGTCAGTGATCCTTTGGCGATTGCGGCGCGACGAAGATGAATACGGGGATGAGACCTTAGGGTTTTGGGGGAGGAGAACAAGGCGAAGAGATTGACGCGGTAGGGAGGCTTTATATTGGCTCAGAACCGGGAATCCCTGTAGGACACGACGGCGGCGGCGAGTTCGACACGGACAAGGCATGAGCAGAGTCCAAGTCTAGGACAAAGAAGATGCTGACGTGGTGACCTGACGGCAGGGGCCCACGGACAGAGATAGAAGGGAGGTAAGGCGCTGGTGACAAAAGGCGGCACTGAGGCTGACGAGTGGGGCCAGCTGCGTGCGCAGGAGCGGAGAACGGAGGTGCGGGCTACAAGGAAATGGGCCGAAAGCAGAGGGGTTTGGGCCAAGGCTTAGGAATAGGAATGGGCTCTTGCCGGAGATTGGGCCCAAGCTATTATCTGAGATTTAATATTAGTTTTTCTTTTTAGAAAATAGCTGAAAATCCAAATAGCCAATAGAAAATAGCAAATGCACTCGGAAAAATTCTAGAAAATACATCCAAGCACATAGAACCCAAATAAAATAGTTTTGATAATAGTTGATGTTGACATTAATCATATTAAATTGTTTTTGAACTCTAAAAATTCATATTAAGCTTGAACTTTTACCAGGAAAATCCAAATGGTTATTTTTCTTTTTAAAACTTCAAAACAGACCAAATTTTTGGGAAGTTACATGAGAGGCAGTTCTTCGGCCCAGATTCGATCAATGAGGCCGAGAGTCAAGTTCAGCTTGTTCGCGAGCATTTGCGCACGGCCCAGTCCAGGCAAAAGACCTATGCGGATCGTCGTCGCCGGGAGTTGAGTTTTGTAACAGCCCAATTTTCAAATTTCAGTAAAATTTAAAATTTATGAATCTTTTGTGAATTTTCTGAAATTTTAAAAGCTTTTTTATAAACATCTTTAAGTTAAAACAAATTTATTTGCAAAATTAAAAGCCAACATAAAGTTGGAAATAATTTTATTAAGTCCAAAACAAGTATGGGAATTTATATGAATTTTCCCATAATTTTTTGGAATTATTTTGCTATTTTCTAAAGCCTAAATGAATTATCAGAATTAAATCAATTGTAAAAGCAAAAGAAAATCAAAACTTGGCTTTGGGCCGAAACCCAATGGCCTCAGCCCAAAACTCCTTCTGTACCGGCCCATTCAGCCCACCCCGCGCCGTCTCTCCTTTTTCTCTCTCCCCCAACCGTCCGATTCAAATCGGACGGCTATCAAACAGCCACGTTTCGCCCTCTCTTCCCCTCCTCCGCGCCGTTGGATCAAAATCCAACAGCCGCCCGCGCCGTTTCCCTCCACGTCACCACACACAATTTCGGCCGTTGGATCAAAATCCAACGGGCCGCGTACCTTCTTCCTCCTTCCCCCTTCTTCTCCACGCGCCCGCCATTCTCGGCCGCGCCGAGCTCCAGAAAACCGTGGCCCCAACCTTCCGCATCTCTGTCAGACCCGGGTATTAATGCACCCAGATCCTCTGTGCATTTCTGGACTAGTCCCATGATCAGTAGCTAGTCCACACAGTAAACAAAATGATGACAAATTCATATCACAACTTTATTAATAAATAACAACAGAGTTGATTACAAAGGAGGCTTACAGGCCAACAATAAAATAAACACAGCGGAAGACGAAGAAGTAGTAGAGTCCAAAGAATCGCCACGTGCAATCGATCGTAGCGGCCTAGTCATCGAGATCCACATCGGTAGCAAAGTCCTTCTCCTCTAAAATTTTATTTGCATAAAGCAAGGTGAGCACAACTTCCGTGCTCGCAAGTTACACCCGTCAAGTAACAGAATAACATGCATATATGTAATACCCCGATTATCTTTTAGAGAGATAGTTATTCGGGAGAGAGAATTAATGGAAAATTCAAGATTTTCGGGAGAAAAATTCAGAACCTAGGGTTTCGGGCCAGGCTAATCCAGCCTGGTGGCCGGTCATGAGTGGCCCAAGAGGGGGGAGGCGCACCAGGCCCAAGCCCATGCGCCCCACACCTCCCCCTAACCCTAGGGCAGCCCCATCCCTTTCCCTTCTCCCCCTAGTGGCCGCCACAAGCATCCCTCCCCTTCCCCCATGCGCCTCCACCCCATCCTCCCTTGCACCTCCACCTCCACCCCTCCTCCTCCTGGCAGCCATCTTCTCCTCCCTTGCTGCTGCCAAACAACAAGGAGGATGAGCCCGGGTTGCAACGTACAAGGAAGAAGAAGAGGGGAAAAGAGGGGAGAAAGGAGGAGATTGAGAGAGTTTGTGATGGCGGGCTGTTCTTCATCTTCCCGCGGATCTACAAGGGTAACAAAGAGCTAGCTTCACGGTTTGATGTTTGTTAGATGCAAATATGATTAGTTGTTTGGATCAAGTCTGTTTTTTTAGTAGATTCAATTCTGTCCAGAATGTTGCGGGGTCTGTTTCGTGGTTTTAGAGGCCGAATCTGAGATGATCATCTCCTGGAGTTTTGTAGGTCTTGTTCTTAGCTTTCGTTTGCCGCCAAGATCACCTCATTCCTACTTTCGAGTCAAAAGTTATGATAGATTTACTATCTGCTGTCCAGAATCCCGACGAGAATTAGCAGTCTCTGTTTAGGTTGATATATGGCCTAGTTAGAGGGTGATTCAGAGGTCTTGCCCATAACAAATTTTGAAGGTGATATCACTAGCTTTCAGGATTGATAAATAACACCTCATTTGGATTTATAGATCAAAAGTTATGCACTTTTCTTTGTGACTGTCCAGATTGTAGATCAGTCTGTCCAGATTGTATGTCAGTTTCTATCTTTAGTTTTGACCCGTGTGCCACTTTTTGTTAAAGGCAAAATATGAATGTCGTGCCAACTAGGTTATTGTAGGTAATTCCATAACCTTTTCAGATTGATAAAGAACACTCAATTCGGAGTTGTAGTTTAAAAGTTACGGACGTTTTAGTATTGCTGTTTTTTTTATGTTCAGACAGTTTCTGTTCTGCTGTTTCGTTTGTCGATTAGCAACTTAGTTTGGCCGAATTGGGTTATCTCACAACTACAAAGTTGTAGATATATTTGTTAAGCTCGTGTAGGATCTGGGCCCATCTCTTTGGAGTCCCAGAACATTAGTTTTGGTCTTTACCGTGCTGCTGTCCGATGGGATTCCATGTTGCTGCTGGAATTTCAGATTTGGGTTATGACTATGTTTTGGGTGTGCAAGAGGGTATTGTAGAATATTAATTCATGTTGGGCTCTATGTTGTTCTTATTTCGTTACTTAATTGTTTAGGCCGCGAGGCTACGGGTTTGGGAGCGCCATCGTTGCCTACTAACGCGTGCAACGCCGAAGGCAAGTACTTTGTTGATTTTAAGTCTTTGTGATTGTGAATGTTTACATGAATATGATGTGACAACTTGTGATACCCAAATGCTGAATTGGTTATGTTCTTTCAATATGTGGAGTATATCTTTGAGAGATGATATTAGCATTGTTCATGTTCATATCATGCATTCTTTTATTCATGCTATGTCCACGGGAGTGGATTGTAAGTCCCACCATTCCAATGTGGGCGTGTTTGGACATTGTCATGTCCCGTCCCACGGAGTGGATTGAAAGACCCATCAATTCCAAGATGGGCACGTAAGACCCATCAATTCCAAATGGGCAGCTTTGGACACCTATATGAAACGTTCTTCATATAGGACTTGGATCCCCGCACTTTTGTTAAGGTGCGGGCTTAAGTGAACACCGACGGTGTGTCACTCGCTATACCGAGATAAGCATGTGTACAGTCCATCCTTGATTGCATTCATTCATTTCAAGTATTTCAAGTACTCAATCGATTCAATGTTCGCATTCTTAAATGGTGATATCCTGTTTGTATATATGTTCTGTTTCTTTCACTGTACTTGCTGAGTCGTGGACTCACTCTTGCGTTGTTTGTTTATTTTAGGTAACCCCTGATGTTGGCTCACTTGGGAGGGAGTAGACACGCACTACTTGTTCACAACATCAAATTCATGTTCAAGACTAAATTTTAGTTCCATATTTCATTCGTTAATGATGAACTGTAATAATTAAACTATAATTGGAGAAGGAAGGATACCTTCTCCACGATGATGTTGATTTATTACCGAATGCGAACCTTCTTTATTGATTATCAGTATTAAATAACTTAGAAGGTGAAGGAAGGATACCTTCACCATGTCCTGTTTATGTTAATGCTGTCATTTGGTTGATATAACTATTTCATATTCTTCCGCAATGTGTAGATTGTTAGAGTAATTAGGTGGCATCTTGGCTTCCGAATAGCCGGGGTGTTACAGTTGGTATCAGAGCGGGCTTTAGGTCCGTGGTAATTAAGTTATTAAATTGACACACTGTGCACAGTAGGTGGGGTTGGAAAATTACCATTGCTTCCGCAATATCTGTTATTATGTTTCATTTTGTTGAGCAATTGTTGAATTGCTTCTGTACTATCATCCTTGTTGGTAATATATGATCTGCTATGATATTCAATATCTATGAACTAATTCTATGATTGTCATGAGATGATCCTGTATATTCATAATTGAGTATTTTGGTGAAGCGTGTTGTAAACGAATGATCAGAAGTGGAGGTCGTGGTTGTTACTCTGGGATTCACTGGTTACACCACTCGTTCGCGATGACGTGGTTAGAGGAGTAGTTACCCAGTACCATAGTTTCGGTGTTAAGCGTGAGTTGCTTTAGAAAGTTATTCTCTTTCTTGATTTCGAATTTGCCAATTCTTGTCCCGTGGTGGTTGATGAATTTCTCCGGGTTTGTGGTTCATGATAGTTTATGGTTTTCAATAGATCCTCTTGGTTCTCTCAAACAAATATTGCTTTTCAACTGTTGAGTTGTTTTTACCACTTGTGGTCGTTGTCAATTGGCAAGATTGATGTTTTCATGGTTGCTCCTTCTTTCTCATTGAAAAGAATGACTCATTTACTCGCTTGATGACTTGGTTAGTGAGAGTTTTCATTTGTAAGTTCGTTGCATGGGAAAGCTTTGGCTTTATCGTTTCTTTTGGATTACTTGAGCGTTGAGGTTTAAAGTCTCTCTTTTCTTTGTAGTAAGGTGTTAGAATCCTTTTGTGATGTCTTGCCATGCTTAAAATGAGAAGTTATAACTAAACGAATAAATTGTTACGATATGAGTTACCAAGTTGAGTTATTAGCATGGTGCAAATCAATTATTCTTAACTACCATCCATGAAAGTGAAATTGATTAATTTGAAATGTCCTTGTATTTGATACATGATGTAGGTTAAATGAAGACTGTCCATATCCATTCAGAACCTATAGATCTTACATAAGAGCTAGATTTATCTATTTCCTGGTATGCTAAAATTGTTGAAACTTGTATAAAGTACCGGATGGGTCTTGGTGTATCGATTCATGAAACCTTGTTTATAGAAAATTATGTTCGTGAATCTTTAATCATGTTTTGAAATGATTTCTGAACAAAGGTGAAATGTGAATCTATGTTTAAATGTGGTTATGTGATTGCAAATGAAATTAGTACCATATGTACACACATGATTAGTACAATCATCAATTGTTAATGAACGCTGAAGAAGGTGTTGAGCAACACCAACAGTTGAGTAGATGAATTTCGTAAGTAGGCTTTGATAGCGTGCATTGTGATATTGTTATTGCTTAGCATAATCTGGTTATAATAAATTTGTTTCAACTTTGTGGTTTATGTTCCCTTTGGGAAGTTTTAGGATGGAGTAATAAAGTTTGATGATTCTCGATTACTAGTGTATGTTGTCGATGTTATTAACTCGTCTAAATGTGAGAATGAGGTTAATTCTCGTAGTAATTTGATCACCTATGGTGATATTCTCTAAATGGTCAAATTTCAAGTTTTATGTTCATGATCTTTTGAGGGTTCAGGCTTTTATGTAGTAAATGAAGTTTATCGAGTCACGTTATGTTGCAAAGTTATAATGGTTCTTCAGTGATGCAAGTGCTTCGATTTTGAATACTTATTTGTTCTTATCTGTTAAGATTCGATATTCTCTTCTTGTGAGGCTTATGCTTTCAACTATGGACTTCACTTATGTTCTATGAGTTCATTGCTTAATTGGTTTCTTCATTGGTCCCGTGTTCAGTGCGAGTGGTAGATGAGTTTTTCTAGTTGGTGAAAGTCGTTTCCATTTGTCTCTTCTTTTGAGAAAGAATCAACCCATTCTTTACACGTGGGTCTTTTGAAGTGTTTTCTAATGGTTGTGGTGAAACTGATGTTAATACCCATAGTAATTTGATCGCCTTCGATGATATCGTTCAGTTGAGAATATTTCAAGTTTAGCTTTCGTGTTATTTCCTTTGAGCTCTTGAATCATCTGGTAGCTGAAATTATTTTAAATAAATTGAGGTATTGAATTGTCTTGTTGCTTCTTAAGAGATTCAAGTGATTTAATCTTAAAGGATTTTTGGTTTGAGTTGGCAACGTGAAGCGGCAATTAAAGAAAAAATTATGTTGGTTCCCTTAAGAGAAGAATAATCTGCTTGTTTTTCATGAAATCCCGTAATTGGAAAAGTTTCGAGTTTGGTGATTGAGATTATTTGGATCTCATGTTTCTTGTGTAGTTGAACGGTTCTGAACAAATATGACGTATTGAAGAATTTCATTGGTTCTTAATTAGTCCCTGTGGTTTGGACTAAAGATCTTATCTTGTACGTTGTGGCAAAGCGATGTTAGTCAAAGAATTAATTTCAGTGTTAAAGGAAAGAGTGCAGTAGGAATATTTGAGAATTTGAGTCAAGTTTTGTAACTTGTAGTTATTCGAATTGTTCATAAACTTTTGCTCTTTTCACTCAAGAGTTGTTGAGTTTCAATCGCAATGCTATTTCTCTTAATGGTGGTTATTTGCTATTCCCTTTTCGAGGGATGCGTGCCCTCCGCTGTGAACTCAACCTTCCTTTTTCCAGATTTTCATTACCAGATTATTTCTTTTGGTTTCGTGCTCATTGTGAGCAGCAATTTTTTCTGTGCGGTGAAACTTGTCCTTGTTCGCCTTTTTCTTTTGAGAAAGGATCAACCGTTTTGTGCTGTAAAGTTTTACAACTCGTAAGTTGTTAATTGTTTGGTGGTGGTTAAGTGATTGTAGGGGTGAGATTTTGCTACCAAGCTATTGGAGGAGTAATAGAAGATGAGTTGGTTTTGACCTAAACCTCTTGGAGGGAAGTTGATTCAGATGGAATGTATGGTTTCGAAGTAAAATTGTATATTGTTCGACTAAGTAGGACCTATGGTGTAGTGTAGTCCCAGAACCTTGGTTCATGTTGAAATGTTGGGGATTATCAAATGTATGGAAACCGTAATCAATTTTATAGAGTAACACTATTGAAAGTATTGCGATGTTGTGTGAGTGATTCCTGATGATGTCAATGAGTGAGAATGTCGGAATCGTGCGGATGTTAGAGATTTAATCCGATGATTTCACTATTTGTTATAATAGGAAATTCGTTGTAGAGGTCTCGGAGGTTAAATTTGGGCTTTCCATTTTCATGCTAGACTTTTGGTCGCCTACAGATTTGTGTGTAGAGGAGATAGGCAACTGGAGTACTCGAGCGGTGGGATGATTGTCGATAGAACTCTTCTGATGTAGTTCATGAGCGGGTGTGTTGAGGATTCTGATGTGTTGTTCTTGAAAGTTGGAGGTGATGAGATTGCATGGGTTTTGGAGGTGTTTTGGTGCCTTCTATCAAATTAATGTCATCAGTTGAATGAGTTGTCTAGAGTATTCGAGTGGAATCAATAGAGTCTCTGTACAACGGTGTGGATGATGTATTTGGTTTAAGCCTAATTTGAGGATGTTAAATTAAGAGGTTTGAGACCGTGCGGTATGCGATGAATTCAATTCCAAGGGTTGAGAGATATTCTATTCCAAAAAAATGAAACTAAGGAAAAGATGTCTTCTTGTTTAGTGAAGCGTTTTCTTTATTCTCGCATGAGCTTTGGGCTATTGACCAATGTCTTCGTAAGTTGAGTTTGACTCGATTTTGGCATGTGTGGTTCGGCGATTCGAAAAGGAAAAAATTAATGATTGATTTGGTTATTCGAGTGATTTGTCCTTTGGTTCGTGGCGTTTATTCGCAATTTGCCACTTGGAAAGTGGAAAGGTTTTCTTGATGAAATTCTGATTTCTGGATTTTACTCTTCAGTACCCATTTGGTAACGTATCGTTGCGTTGTGAATCTTTCTTATTCAGATGTGTTTTGCCGGTAAAAGAGTTTGCTTAAAAAGAATTCGATTGTATGTTTCCGGTTAAAGGAGGTGATCCTTGTTTTCAGTGAAGAGTTCAATTGAGAGGTGGAATAAGAGTTCCGTGTTCTTTGTGCTTGTCGTGTGGTGGTATCATTGGGAAGGTTAACCCAAGGTACATTGGGTTGTTTTGCTAGTTGGCGTATCGCGGGATCGCCTCGAGTCCATGCGCGGTTCTCGTGTTGAGTAAGTACAGGAGAACCGGTGTTTGAGATTTCGTTTGCGCCGTTGACCTTTGAGTAGGATCTTACCTTCGTTTCCCTTCTAATGAGCGTACCTGGAATTTTCGGGTTGAGTGTTAAAGCAGACGTCGTTTCGTCTTAGCGGGTGGTCTCCTCTTCTTGAGAGAAAGGCCACTTGGGAGTTGGTTTTAGCTTGCGTGGCGGCACCTGATTTATTTGTTCTGATACGTGTTAATTCATTGTTTTCAATTCCGTGGTATTCTGTCCTTGTGTTCTTTTCGACGATTAGAATTGAGTCGACTCATTAAGGGGTAGAATGTAATACCCGATTATCTTTAGAGAGATAGTTATTCGGAGAGAGAATTAATGGAAAATTCAAGATTTTCGGAGAAAATTCAGAACCTAGGGTTTGGGCAGGCTAATCCACTGGTGGCCGGTCATGAGTGGCCCAAGAGGGGAGGCGCACTGGCCCAAGCCCATGCGCCCACACCTCCCCTAACCCTAGGGCAGCCCCATCCTTTCCCTTCTCCCCTAGTGGCCGCCACAAGCATCCCTCCCCTTCCCCATGCGCCTCCACCCCCATCCTCCCCTTGCACCTCCACCTCCACCCCTCCTCCTCTGGGCAGCCATCTTCTCCTCCTTGCTGCTGCCACCCGAAACAACAAGGAGGATGAGCCCGGTTGCAACGTACAAGGAAGAAGAAGAGGGAAAAGAGGGAGAAAGGAGGAGATTGAGAGAGTTTGTGATGGCGGGCTGTTCTTCATCTTCCAGCGGATCTACAAGGGTAACAAAGAGCTAGCTTCACGGTTTGATGTTTGTTAGATGCAAATATGATTAGTTGTTTGGATCAAGTCTGTTTTTAGTAGATTCAATTCTGTCCAGAATGTTGCGGGGTCTGTTTCGTGGTTTTAGAGGCCGAATCTGAGATGATCATCTCCTGGAGTTTTGTAGGTCTTGTTCTTAGCTTTCGTTTGCCGCCAAGATCACCTCATTCCTACTTTCGAGTCAAAAGTTATGATAGATTTACTATCTGCTGTCCAGAATCCCGACGAGAATTAGCAGTCTCTGTTTAGGTTGATATATGGCCTAGTTAGAGGGTGATTCAGAGGTCTTGCCCATAACAAATTTTGAAGGTGATATCACTAGCTTTCAGGATTGATAAATAACACCTCATTTGGATTTATAGATCAAAAGTTATGCACTTTTCTTTGTGACTGTCCAGATTGTAGATCAGTCTGTCCAGATTGTATGTCAGTTTCTATCTTTAGTTTTGACCCGTGTGCCACTTTTTGTTAAAGGCAAAATATGAATGTCGTGCCAACTAGGTTATTGTAGGTAATTCCATAACCTTTTCAGATTGATAAAGAACACTCAATTCGGGTTGTAGTTTAAAAGTTACGGACGTTTTAGTATTGCTGTTTTTATGTTCAGACAGTTTCTGTTCTGCTGTTTCGTTTGTCGATTAGCAACTTAGTTTGGCCGAATTGGGTTATCTCGTCAACTACAAAGTTGTAGATATATTTGTTAAGCTCGTGTAGGATCTGGGCCCATCTCTTTTGGAGTCCCAGAACATTAGTTTTGGTCTTTACCGTGCTGCTGTCCGATGGGATTCCATGTTGCTGCTGGAATTTCAGATTTGGGTTATGACTATGTTTTGGGTGTGCAAGAGGGTATTGTAGAATATTAATTCATGTTGGGCTCTATGTTGTTCTTATTTCGGTTACTTAATTGTTTAGGCCGCGAGGCTCTGGGTTTAGGGCGCCATCGTTGCCTACTAACGCGTCGCAACGCCGAAGGCAAGTACTTTGTTGATTTTAAGTCTTGTGATTGTGAATGTTTACATGAATATGATGTGACAACTTGTGATACCGAAATGCTGAATTGGTTATGTTCTTTCAATATGTGGAGTATATCTTTGAGAGATGATATTAGCATTGTTCATGTTCATATCATGCATTCTTTTATTCATGCTATGTCCACGGGAGTGGATTGTAAGTCCCACTATTCCAATGTGGGCGAGTTTGGACATTGTCATGTCCGTCCACGGAGTGGATTGAAAGACCCATCAATTCGGTATGGGCACGTAAGACCCATCAATTCCAAAGATGGGCAGCTTTGGACACCTATATGAAACGTTCTTCATATAGGACTTGGATCCCGCACTTTTGTTAAGGTGCGGGCTTAAGTGAACACCAACGGGTGTGTCACTCGCTATACTGAGTATAAGCATGTGTACAGTCCATCCTTGATTGCATTCATTCATTTCAAGTATTTCAAGTACTCAATCGATTCAATGTTCGCATTCTTAAATGGTGATATCTGTTTGTATATATGTTCTGTTTCTTTCACTGTACTTGCTGAGTCGTGGACTCACTCTTGCGTTGTTTGTTTATTTTAGGTAACCCCTGATGTTGGCTCACTTGGGAGGGAGTAGACACGCACTACTTGTTCACAACATCAAATTCATGTTCAAGACTAAATTTTAGTTCCATATTTCATTCGTTAATGATGAACCGTAATAATTAAACTATAATTGGAGAAGGAAGGATACCTTCTCCACGATGATGTTGATTTATTACCGAATGCGAACCTTCTTTATTGATTATCAGTATTAAATAACTTAGAAGGTGAAGGAAGGATACCTTCACCATGTCCTGTTTATGTTAATGTTGTCATTTGGTTGATATAACTATTTCATATTCTTCCGCAATGTGTAGATTGTTAGAGTAATTAGGTGGCATCTTGGCTTCCGAATAGCCGGGGTGTTACAATATATGGATGTAACAAAGGATGGCTTATTGGCTGATTGGCATAAAGCAGTATTTTCTTTAAATACTTGTACTAAGTTCCAAAGCAGTTATTCTATAACTAAAATCATTTTTTAAATTCTCAATTTTATAGTTAGATAACATTCACACATGAATGGTGAAGGATACCCTCCTATCACATGGCTACCTACCCAAATCCCATTTGGATAAACCAGTTTTTGAAGAAGTCTTTTTCAAACAAAACCAAAGTCTAACTTTGAGTGGCGTTGTCAGCATGTCCATGACCGTGGACACGGCTATTCGAATAGTTTTACACTCTGCAGAGGTTGTACAGCTTTACCCACATGACAAGAATCCTCTAGTTTGTCCGGCACATATCTATGCCACCGTTCACTACCTTGGGTGAGCGGTCTAGAGCACGTGTCAAGGCCTTTACAATGTTCTGTCTTAATGTATTTATGCTCGCTAAGGTTTCGCCACCATTGGACTAACCATCCTCCGGAAGCCCCCTCTTGCGCCAGATGGGTCCACTGTCTGACCAACACCCATACCAACAACATAGCACGAATGACACTAAGACATCACAAATTACTTAGCCAGGTCCTGCCCATACAGGACATGTGGTGGTACGGTTAGGCGTAGCAAGATGCGGCTCGAAGACCGGTCCTTAACTGACTTGGGCGACTTTCCATAAAACCCCTGGGCCTTAACCCTATCCAGATTAAGCCCGTGCATAAACCTGCACCCACCAGTCAACCAATCCACCCAAGTCCAAACCATCATTTTATTTTATTTCCCAAGTCATTTGTAAAACTCCCATGACACACCAATGCCAAGGGTACAATTTAATCAATAATTGATTGATGGTTGAAATTCCCCAAATCAGACAAGTTTGATCTATAGGCATGGCTAAGCACAATATTTTCCAAATGATCCTAGTCCATACTATTGTACCAACTAGGTTTTATCTAGGGTGACAATGTGTTTGATTCAATATCAATATTGGCCGTACAAAGGATTTAGGTATAACTATGAATTTAAAAACAGGAATTTAAATTACTGATATAAATAAGCATGCAGGAATAATGTAAAAACAGAATATAAATAATTTGAAATACTGGGATCGATATGATCAAGGGTATAACTTGCCTTGCTTGCTGAGGTGATACAGATCACCTGGTACTGAGGTGATGTTGTTTTTCTCAACAGGTCACCTAGTACTCACAAGTACTTTCTCCAGGTGGTGTGTCGTGTACGCTTACGATGATCACACAGTCAAAATCAATCCTCTTATGTTGCTCTTCAATCGGCGTCGAATTCTGATTCTCCGAAGTCGTCGAAATCTAATCGCGAAATAAGCCAAATTCAAACTAAATTCAAATAACAACTCAAATGAACTCCAAATTAAATACTTTTGATTTAGATAGCTAGATATTGAATTTAGACAAATTTAGAAATTTGAAACACCCAAATCGGAGTTCGGATGCAAAAGATATGAGCTTCGGAAGATTGGAATTACATGAAATGATAAATTTAGGGTCTAAAAGAACTACTGGCCAAATGAACACAAAATTAAATAATTTTGGTGTAGTTGGCTAGAGCTTGATTTTATAGGAATTTAGGAATTTGAATCGACGAAATCGGAGTTCGTATGAAGGAGAACGAACCCCGGGAAGTTTTAAATATCAAAAACCCTAATTTTCAGATTTTATTGAATTTCTTGAATTATTTTTCTAAAGGAAAATCGATTTATTGCGCAAGGCTGACATCAGCAGAGGATTTTCGGAAATTAAAATATTTTCTGACGTGTGGGCCCCACGTGTCATAGACAAGGCCCACGGTGGACTAGTTCCACCGAGCCGAGGGCGAGCGGGCGCGGTAGACCTGCCACGCGGGCAAGACACGCGGGCGGGGAAGGCAACGTGGCGCACGCGTGGAGGGTGAGGTGGAGGGCCACGGCGGCACGGGGTCGACGGCGGCTCGGCAACGAGCTCGCCGGCGGTTGGAGGCACGGCAGCGGCCGGCGAGGGTACCAAACGAGAGAGTGGAGTGTGGGGGTCACGATGCTCACCGTGGCGGCGCTTGGGGACGAAGAAATCGCCGGCGGCGACGACAAGAGCGGCGGCGAGTTGCGGCTTGTGGCGGCGATGAGGCTCCGGCGGTGCTCCGGTAAGGGTGAGGTGAGCACCGGGTTCGCGGCGACACCGCGATGCTGTTGGCGGGGTCGGGGTGGCCGGGGAGTCGACAACGGCGGCGCTAGAGGCGGAGGAAGAGGTGGCGACCGTCGGTGAAACCTTGCGAAATCCGGCCAAACGGAGGTGGGAGGGAAGGAGTGGTGGTCGGGGTTGGAACGAGTGAGGAAGGGGGCTCCTGGTGCTCCATTTATAGGGGCCGGAGGAGGCCGGGAGATGGAGATCCGGTGGCGGGGATCGCGGCGGTGACGAGGAAGTCCCGGTGATTTCGCGCGAGACGAAGGGGGCAACGGCCGGGAACGGGCGCGGCGTGACGCGGGGAGTTTAATGCGCTCGATTCCGGGGAGGAGACGGGGAGGAAATTGCGGCGGAGATGAAGCTCTCACGCGCGGCAATGGCGGAGGTGCGGGCGCGGCTCTGCGCGAGGAAGAAAGGGGAGGGGAGAAGAGGGCCTGCGGCCGTCGGATCCTCATCCGATGGCGCAGAGGATTGGGGTGGCGTGGGGCGATGATGGCCGTTGGATTTTAATCCAACGGTGGCTGAGAAGGCCGAGTGGAGCGGGCTGGCTGAGTGGGCCGGCGCGCGGTGGAAATGGGCCGGACCGAGGAGAATTCGGCCCAAACAGTGATTTGGGATTTTAAATGATTTTCCAATTGATTTAATTCCAGAAATTCATTTAGGCTTTAGAAAATAGCAAATTAAATCCAAAAATTCTAGAAAAATTCACAGAAATTCCTAGAGGTATTTTGGACTTAATTAAAATAGTTCCAACTTAATTTTGGCTATAGTTTTTGCAAATAAATTATTTTGGCTTTGAAATAACTTTGGAAAAAGCTTTTAAAAACTCAGAAAATTCTAGAAATTAATTAAATTTTATTTTTCAAAATAAGCCAAATGAAACTTCAAGAACTTCAAATAAATTTTTACTTTTGACTTTTCAAACTTCAGAAATTCAAATAAAGCAATTAAACTCTGGCAAATTTTCAGAAAAGCCAGTAAAATAATAATTTTATTTATTTTATTTTGGTAACATAACTTGGGATGTTACAATATCCCTCGCGACATGCACACGATTCGGCGCCTCCAACCGCCCTCGCCCCCACCTTCTTCCCCTTTTCTTCGCGCCCGGTTCGACCACGCGCCGCAACCGCCGCCGACGTGCCGCAACCGCCGCCCGCACACGATCTCCCCTTCCGGTCACCCCGGCCCCTATAAAGGGAGCAGGGAGCCCTCTTCCTCGAACTCGAAGCCACCACCCACTCTCTCTCTCTCTCCGTAGGCTCGCCGTAATCTGGAGTTTTTGCCGCCGGTCGCCGTGAGCCTTCGCCGCCTCTAGCGCCGTCGTCACCGCCGTCCTCGTCTCTCCGACACCACCATCATCTTCGCCGTGATCCCGCGCACCCGGTGCTCGCGTCGCCCTCACCGGAGCGCCGCTGGATCTCGTCGCCGCCGCAATACCGAACCTCGCCGCCGCTCCTTCGCTCGCCGCCGGCCACCTCGTCGCGCCCCTCCGTCGCCAGGTAGCGCACCGAGTCCCCCGTAGCACCCTCTCCCTTTTGGTATCCCTCGTCGCTGGTGAAACGCCGCCGATCGCCGGTTCCTTGGAACCCGAGCGCCGCCCCCGTCCGGCGCAGACATGGCAGCCACCGAGGTGCCACCTAGGCGCCACATCACCTCCTCTGCTGGCGTGGCGCACGAGTGGCGCCGATCAACGCGCCGCGTCGCGCGCCCACGTGGGTGATCCACCACACCCGGGTCCACTCGGCTCTGTAGACCTAGTCTACCGTGAGCCGAGTCACTGACACGAGGGGCCCACCTGTCAGAATTAGTTTTAATTCTTTTAAATTCTGAAATTTTGTTGCTGGCGTCAGCATTGCGCAATAAATAGCTTTTTCAGTAGAAGAATAATTCGGGAAATTCAATTAAATTTCCGAATTAGGTTTAAAACTTCTAAAATTCATAACTTTTGCATATGAACTCCAAATTGGGTGATTCAAATTGCAAAATTTATATAAAATTATAATCTAGCTAACTAAACCAAAATATTTCAATTTGGAGTTAATTTGAACTATGTTTTTGAATTTATTTGAATTTGAATATTGAATTTATCGTATTTTCACGTTTAGACCTCGACGACTCCGGAGAGTTCAATCAATCTGAAGATTTAGAATTCCAAGACATCGACCAAGGCAAGTTACACCATTGACCATATTGCCCCCAGTATTTTAAGTTATTTTCAGTTTTTAAATTCTTTACTGCATGCATATGTTCGTATAAATACTTTAATGTCTGTTTATGTATAGTTATCCCATGTTTAGTTGTATGGCCAATTTTGAATATTGTATCTGACTACCTTGACACCATAGGTAAAATATTATCAAAATTAAACACATGCTTAGCCAGGCTTAGTTCACAATTACAGAATTTGGGAGGGTTTACACCAAATTTCTACCAATTTGTTTCAAACTTGTTATTGTGGTATTGTCTTACCACATGGGTTTATAAATAGAGTTTTATTCAAAATAAAATCAAAATGGGTTTGGACTTGTGAAATGGTCGGAATGGTGGGTGCAGGTTTATGCACGGGATTGATCCGTTAAGATTAAGGCCCACGGTTTGTGGGAATGACGCCCAAGTCAATTGAGGACCGGTCTTTGAGCCGCTTATTGCTAAGCCATATCGTACTACCACATGTCCTGTATGGGCAGGATTTGGCTAATTAATTTATAGTGTTCTAGTGTATTTATGTCATGTGATTATGTGGGTGTCGGTTAGACGTTTTATTCCCACTTGGCGCAAGAGGGGGCTTCCGGAGGACGGTTAGTCCAACGGGCAAAACCTAGCGGGCATGAATATATTAGACAGAGCATTGTAAAGGCCTCATGGTAATTGCTCGGGCACACGCCTACGAGGCGTGAATTGGCTGACATAACGAGCATGTCACCTCGTGTGGGTAAAGTTGTACCAACTCTGCAGAGTAGAAACTATTCGAATAGCCGCGTCCGCGGTCATGGACATGCTAGCAGGGCCACTTAAAGTTAGAATTGTTTTTGGTTTTTAAATGCTTTATCAAATGCTGAGGATGGTTAATCCTTATGAAAAGTTGGGCGGGGAGCCAAGTGTTAGGAGGGGATCCTTCACTAAATCATTGGAGGTTATCCACATTGTGATAATGTCATTTTAAAATATGATTTTAGTCTTAGTATAAAACTGCCTTAGAAATTACTATGATTACTTACTCCGAAAATGCTGTTTATGCAAAACAACCCCTGCCATACTCACTTGTTACCTTATGTATGCATTTTAATTCAATATTGGGTGTAACTTGCGAGCACGGAAGTTGTGCTCATCCTTGCTGAATAAATCTTATTGAGGAGAAGATTTCTTCCCCGACGGTGAGGATCCGGACGAGTAGGCCTTTTGACCCAGACGATTGCCTGTGGCGCATCATGTGGCTCACCTCTATTATATGTTTCCGCTGTGTTTATCATTTGTTATTTGATACTGTTGTTCAGGCTCGTTTGTATTAAACAATTATTTATTTAATGTCATTTACGTTTTCGTGATATGAATGTGATATCAATTTTGTGGGACTGTGTACACTGGAAATCCTGGACTGGTGTTTAAACACAGAGAATTCGGGATCCTTCGCTCCCAGGTTCGACAAAAGTGGTATCAGAGCCATATCGACTGTAGGTCATGGCCCACGGTAGAAATGGTAAAACCATTAGGGACTATTTTCAAAAATTTACAAATTATTTACCTGTCTTCCAGAGTGTTACTCTTCCTTTCTCTGTTAAAAGATTTCTAAACTCTTATCTCTTCTAAAATTGTAGATGGCCGAGAGACCGACCCGCATCTCCCATGGGATCTTTGCTGGAGAATGGGCGGATATATTATGGAAGATGATGCAACATTTAAGTTTCAAGAAGAGGCCCACATACCAAGGATATAAGTATATTGCGGGACAGCAAGAGCGCTAGAGAGTGGAGGTTATCCTCTACTCTAACTTGTCGCCGGATACGAGTTTCCACATCTTCGACGCACCAATGCGTCGGGAGACTTTCACTGACAGCATCCAGGACGCAGCAAGAGAAGCTGTCTGTCGACTTCGCTATACTTATGATGCTCACCTTTGGGATACTGCATTCCAGTACTATCCAATACACATCCCCACCCGGCTAGGTAGTGCTTTCAGCTCAGTCGAGAATGAGGATATGCCGGAGATCACCCATCAGGTGGAACTAGCCAAGGCGATGGACTACGCCTATGGCAATACCCTAGACGAACTGTATTTAGTCGAGGGGAGGTTAGAAGCAGCAGAGGAGAAGTTGAGGGCAACCGAAGCAGAATTAGGCCTCTACAAGGCAGGCCAAGGCAGCGCCTGCAACTCCCCTGACTACACCCCATCCACCCCATAGATATTTGCTTCCACCTTTTTAGATATTTTCTTTCCCTTTAGTTGTTCGATTAGCTGCGAATTATGAGCTACTAACTTTCTGTGGTAGCCATAATCAAATGAATAAAATAAAGAACTACTTAGAAAAAGAAAATTTTGATTCTTTGTCTTGTATTTGTGTGCTTTTTGGGCTAATATAAACTTATTTCCCCTTAGCGCTATCTTTTCTTCTCTTTCCTAAGTCTTTGGAAAATTCAGCAGATGGTGGCCACCCACACAGGAAGTGGCAGCGTTCAAGGCCAGGGAAACGAAAATGCCGACCATCAAGAGCAACCTATTCAGTAGCCTCCCCCACCGCTAGCGGTAGGACCGGACTGGCAACATATGATGGCCAATCAGACCCACCTCATCGACTTGCTGGCCCAGTCGCTCAGCAACTCCCAGAACATCCAAGCCGCAGCAGCAGCCACCGCCGCAACTCAGGCACCAGCACACCCTCCTCAGCGGGTGACCATGTCGGAGTTCATGCGCATGCGTCCTCCGACCTTCTCCAGCAGCACCGAGCCAATGGATGCTGACGATTGGCTTCGTGCAATCAGGAAGAAGCTGGACATCGCGCAATGCACACACCGCGAGAGGGTCCTGTTCGCCTCTCACCAACTCAACGGACCAGCTTCGGAGTGGTGGGACAATTTCTGTATCTCCCACACCAATGCCCAGGCCATCTCGTGGGACGAGTTCGTGAGAGCCTTCCGTCATGCCCACATCCCTGCCGGCATGATGACGTTGAAGAAAAAGGAGTTCCATGCCCTTCGTCAAGGCAATCGCTCGTGAGCGAGTATCTTCACCGCTTCAACGGTGGCTCGCTCGCACCACCGATGTAGCCGGGACAAGGATGCGAGTGAGAGGTTCATGGAGGGACTTAATGATGATATCTCCGTCCAACTGATCTCCCAGAACTTCACCGACTTCCAACAGTTGGTGGACAAGGCGATCCGTCAGGATGCCAAACATCAGGAGATGGAGAACCGCAAGCGGAGGATGGCCGCCCAGAGGTTCAATGCAGGAGGTCTTCCCAAGCCTCGATTAATTCAGCCGCAGCCACCGCAGTGTGGAAAGTTCCAGTCTTCCACATCCCGAGTCGATGCGAGAACCGGCGCCCAAATACCTCCAACTTCGCGGCGCATCAGCTGGAGGCAATTTCAACGAAGAGCTCCGCTCCTCACCGCAGGTGACCTGTTTTCACTGCAATGAAATAGGGCACTACGCCAACAGATGCCCCAAGAAGCAAGCAGCGCGGCATCTTCAAGCCACACCGGAGCCACAGCCACTGGCGGCATTGCAAAGCCGTCAGGTCAATTTATCAAGGGACGTGTGAACCACGTCACAGCTGAGGAAGCCCAGGCTGTGAGGACCCCGGTTTATTTGGCTTGTAATGTTTAATCATCCACTTGGTCCTAACATTACAAATCAAATAAACCAAGCCTCGAGACATGTATACTTCCCAGAAATGCAGTATACACACCCCGCTACAAAATCATGCATCAATTCCATCCATTCACATAGAGCCGAAGCACAACACAGGAATAAAAGGCATACATAATATTAAGTTGCTACAAAAGAGGGGCCGACCGGCCAAATAACATACAGATAACAAAGGGAAACAGCGGAAGCAAAAGTGCCATAAGATGGCGACAAAAAAGCCAATTAGTGTGCCTTTAACCCACAAGGCAACCAACCGGACCGCCAAGCTAATCGCCCCAGACTCCGCCACAACACATCTCACAAAAGTGAGGCCCTTCGGGCTCACCTTCTTCCTCTGCAACAAAAATATTAAGCAAAGCAGATGAGTACAAAAATTGTTTTTGTACTCGCAAGACTGACGTGTGAGATAACAGAACTATAATTAACTACATGCAAGCTTTATTTAAGTGGAGGAGGCCTTGGACTTATTTTCAGCATAAAGCAAGTTTTATTTGCAATAATGTAATACAGTTGAAAGCAAGTTTGCAATTGATTTTTAATGTTCAAATAACAAGTAGACAAATATAACAATAGAAAGATGACAACAACAGTCCTGGAAATGACTAACCCAATAGTCACCACAACAATAGCATGAAGAACCCCTTCATACCACCCATGTCAAGTTTTAAGTTTTTAAAAGGTTGTAGTCTAGTTCTTGCACGACCTTACCAAGCAATGTCCATAACCTAGGACGAGGCTATTCGAATAGTTTTAATACTCTAAAACCAAAATACTCCAATTGCTCTGAAAATTTTACAGCAGCAAGAACATGTTTTAACACAAATTTAGAAACAAGAAACAACTGATTTGGAGTTCCTAAGCAAAAGATATGATTAAAACAATTTAACTCGGCTGAAAATTGCAATTAAAAAGGAGTTACTGTTCATAAATAAATTTCTGGAGATTTTCTGAACCTGAAAATTTTATGATAGGTAGCTACTGACATTTCAAGGTTAACACAAGTGGTCTCACCTCATTTGGAGTTATAAAGATCTACTTATGATTTTTCAAGTCATGAAAATGAGCAAAACTAAATTGTATATGAATTCTTGTTAAAAACAGTAACATGACTAAAACCAATTTTCTCATTTATTACTTTATTAGAGGAAGCCAAAAAAGTTGGATTTACTCAAAAATAATCTTTAGGGAATTAGTTATGCAATTTACAAATTAATTGCAAGTTTTAGCATATTAATTAAATCCCATTTCTAAACCAATTTTGAAATCTGATTTCTGGAGCCTAACTACACTTCTATCCATTTTTAGATTGAAGTACAATTCAAACTAAATCTAAAAAAATTTGAATCAACTCATTTGGAGCTAAATTGAATTAGTTATGCATTTTTGAAGTTTAATACCTTTTTCAGTTTGAAAATAAACCCCTCGGGAAAATCACGAAACTCAAATCGACGTGGCCTCTTATGGACCGTCGATCATAGATCGGACGGCGCAATCAACCGAGAGCACAGCACTCGCGCCCGCGTGGGATTTGGTAAACGTGGGCCGTCGATCTTTGATCCAACGGTCCAGATTGAACCACGCAGACGCGTTTGAAAACGCGCGCGCGTGGTGGAATCGCGGCTGTGGACCGTCGATCTCGAGATGGACGGTTCACAAGCAAAGCGACACAGTGCACAGCGCAGATTTCACGAAATCCCGGCCGCAGATCTAAGGATGGACGGCTCACGTTGGGCCACGTCGCGCACTGCGCTGACGCGTCCGACAACGCGGCCGAGAGCTTCGCCGGCCAATCGCCGGCGACCAAAGGCACGGCGGCGCGACCGGGTGCTAACTACAGGTGCGCAATAACGTTGCGCACCCTCTGGTACCACCCACACCTGCGGTGGTGGACCAGAGCGGCGCGCGACAGCGGCGGCGCGCAGTAAAGACGACAACGGCGACAAGCGACAAGAAGCTCCGCGGCGGTTCAACCAAGCGGTGCCCGAGCATCTAGGGACTACGGCGATGCTACGAGTGACGCGGAGGTGCGAGAGGACGGCCGAGCGACTCCGCGACGAAGCTCATGGCGGCAACAATGGCGTGCGAGGAAGATCACACGAGCCAAAACAAGGAGCCCGTGTGATCAAGATAGGTCGCATACCACCCACTGATGCTACCAAAGGGAGGAATTAGAACGAGAGGCACTCACCGGCGCTGGAGACGAAGAGGGGTGCTCGCGGCCGAATTGGGGGAAATCCAAAATCCTGGCGCTCCCGTCGAAGCAACCTGAAAAGGAGCGGTTGTTAAGCACCACCGAGGTGAGAGGAAGGTGCAGGAGCAAGGAGGGAGCCAAAGAACCACTGGAGCACGGCCTTCACCGAGAAGCTCCGCGGGCAACAATGGCGGCCGAAGGATTCGGGGCGTTTGGGAGCTCCACGAGTGCAGTGGGTGCAAGGGAGATGGGGGCTTAAGTAGCCGCGAAAGGGAAGGAGGAGCATCCGAGGGAGCTCGGGTCTTTGCTGCCACCGCGACCGCGCGAGAGGATGGGAGCAGGTGAGCAGTGGACTTTCGGGGGCGGAGCACGACGGGCATTAAATGCGGAGACCCATTGGCGAGGACGTGGAGTGGACAGGGCGATGCACGCCCACGCTTCTGCCTCTGCCATCGGCGACCTCGCGCGCGCGGCCGAGCGAGAGGAGGACGACGACAGCCAGCCCTCCGATTTGCATCCAACGGCTCCCGTGCGATCAAGTTGAAACGGCCGCGCGCAAACGCCCACCGCCCGATGGAGATCCAACGGCTGACGACACGCGCGCTCGCCCGCTCGAGCCCGGGTGCGGTTAGTTGACTCGACCGAGTCAAGTGACTCGAGCCCGAGCCTGGCCCGCGCCCGAGGAACAGTGAAAACCAGTTAGGTTTTGATTTTTGAAGCTGAAACTTTGGGGATTTAATTGAGGCATCAAATCAACTCCAAAATTTATGAAATTTTAACTGGAGCTTCCTGACTTAAGGATTAACCTTCCATAAAATTTCCAGAGATTTTTGTGCACTAGGATTTTCTCAAGAAATTCCAGAAGGCTACTTCAAAGGTTTGACCAAGGTTTGACTTGCCTCTAAAATATTTCAAATAATTTCCAAAAATTATGAAATAATTCAGAGGTGTTACCAAGCAACCCTAGAACCTAGGAAAAATTATTACCAAGGGTTTGACATAAGATTTGACAAAGGAGGTTGTTGACTTGATAATTGAGGGTTTTGATTTTGAATTTTCCAAAATTCTTTTACAAGAATTTTCAGAAAAGTTCAAAAGCACAAGGATGTAAGAAAAGTTTTAATTTACCCTCATTTTCTTACATTTGAAACACAAGTTGAAATTTGGGATGTTACAAACCTCCCCCCCCCCTTACAAAAATCTCGTGCTGAGATTTGGTTCACTCGGAAAAGAAAGAGGGGTAGTCCGCACGGAGACGATCTTCTCGTTCCCAAGTAGCTTCATCCTCAGAATGATTCGACCACTGAACTTTAAGGAACTTAATGGAACGATTCCTGGTTCTTCGTTCAGACTCCTCGAGTACGCGAACAGGGTGCTCGCGATAGGTCAAATCTCCTTGGACATCAAGAGTTTCCAACGGAGCTTCCTCAGTTGGAACACGGAGGCACTTCTTGAGCTGGGACACATGGAACACATCATGTACCCCTGCAAGTGCAGCAGGCAACTCCAACTTGTAGGCAATAGCTCCCTTCTTCTCGATAACATGGTATGGACCGACATATCGAGGATCTAACTTGCCCTTGACACCAAAACGCTGGTGACCTTTTAGAGGAGAAACCTTGAGATAAACGAAGTCATTAGGCTCAAAGCTTAACTCACGACGACGACGATCCGCATAGCTCTTTTGCCTGGATTGAGCCGTGCGCAATCGATCTCGAATAAGCTGGACTTGACTTTCGGCCTCATTGATCGAGTCCGGGCCAAAGAAAGGTCTTTCGCCGGTCTCATACCAATTCAACGGGGTCCTACACTTTCTCCCGTATAAGGCCTCAAATGGTGACATGCCGAGACTGGCTTGGAAGCTGTTGTTATAAGAAAACTCGGCAAATGGCAAGCACTTCTCCCAATGCTTCCCATAGGAAAGGACACAAGCTCGGAGCATGTCCTCCAAAACTTGGTTGACCCTCTCGGTCTGACCATCTGTTTGAGGATGAAAAGCTGAGCTGAAAGAAAGGTGAGTCCCCATAGCCTCTTGTAGGCTATGCCAAAATCGCGAAGTGAACAGCGAACCACGATCTGACACAATTATCTTTGGCACACCATGCAAACTCACGATGCGGGCTATGTAGAGTTCTGCCAGAAGACCTACTCGAAGGTCTGTCTTGACAGGAAGGAAATGAGCCACTTTAGTCAATTGATCGATGACGACCCAGATAGCATCATTCTTCTTCGGAGATCGGGGTAGACCAGTGATGAAGTCCATCCCGATCGAATCCCACTTCCACTCCGGAATGGGGAAGGGCTAAGCGATCTGTGGGCGATGCTCGGCCTTGACCGCGACGACACACGTCGCACTCGGCAACGAACCTTGCGATTTCCCTCTTCATTCGGGTCCACCAGAACCTCTGGCGGAGATCCTGGTACATCTTCGTGGCCCCGGGATGAATGGACAGAGGAGAGTCGTGGGCTTCGCGGAGAATCAACTCCCGCAACTCCATGTCCTTTGGAACCACGAGGCGTTGCCCGAACCTCACGACACCAAGCTCATCTTCGGAGAAACACTTGGCCGATCCGTTCTTGATATTCTCCTTGATGTGGGACACTCCAAGATCCGACTGCTGAGCGGACTTGATCCGATCCACCAAGGTCGGCTGTACAATCAAGGTAGCGAGGGAACCACGCTCAACCAAACCCAAGTTGAGACGTTGAAATTGCTCCAGAAGAGTAGGCTGAAGCTCCTTGAGCAACAACGCATTGCAATGCGCTTTACGACTAAGCGCATCCGCAACGACATTAGCCTTGCCCGGATGGTAGTGAATACCCATGTCATAGTCCTTGATCAACTCCAACGATCTCCTTTGCCTGAGGTTCAGATCTGGCTGGGTGAACAAATACTTTAAGCTTTTGTGATCCGAATACACTTCACAACGATTACCGATCAGGTAATGCCGCCAAATCTTTAGTGCATGGATCACCGCGGCCAACTCCAAATCATGGGTAGGATAGTTGAGTTCATGAGGTCTCAATTGCCTTGATGCATAGGCCACTACCTTGCCTTCTTGCATAAGGACACAACCGAGGCCTCGACGAGAAGCATCACAAAAGATATCGAAGCTTCGACGGACATCGGGGAGGACCAGAACGGGAGCGGTGGTCAATCGCTTCTTAAGTACTTGGAAACTTTCCTCACAAGCAGCGGACCACACGAACTTCTTGTCCTTTTTAAGCAACTCCGTCATTGGCTTCGCGATCTTGGAGAAGTTCTTGATAAAGCGATGATAGTATCCCGCTAAACCGAGGAAACTCCGCACTTCGCTGACAGAAGTGGGCTGACTCCAGGAAAGCACATCGCTGATCTTGCTAGGATCAACGGCTACGCCCCCTGCTGAAAGAACATGACCTAGAAAAGATACTTCCTTCAGCCAGAACGCACACTTGCTGAACTTCGCGTACAGCTGATGCGAACGAAGCTTCTCCAACACCAGCTTCAGATGCTCGGCGTGTTCCTCATCGCTCTTGGAATAGATAAGAATATCATCGATGAAGACCACGACAAATCTATCCAAATACTCCATGAACACCGAATTCATGAGGTTCATGAACAAGGCAGGAGCATTGGTTAATCCGAATGACATGACGGTATACTCGTACAAGCCATAACGAGTAGAGAAAGCCGTCTTTGGGATATCCTCCGGTCGAATCCGAACTTGATGATATCCCACTCTCAAATCAATCTTGGAGAAGACTCGAGCTCCAGTTAATTGATCGAAGAGGTCATCGATCGGGGCAAAGGGTACTTGTTCTTTACCGTTACTTCATTAAGTGGACGGTAATCAACACACATCGCAGCGTCTTGTCCTTTTCGGGACAAGATTGCTGAGCATCCCGAGGAGATGAGCTAGGGCGGATGAAACCCTTCTCTTGAAGCTCACCCGTGCTTCTTCAACTCCACCAACTCAATTGGGTCCATCCGTGAGGCCTCTTTGAAATCGGGCGATGCAGGGAACCAACTCAATGACAAACTCGAGGTCTCGAATGGTGGCATCCTGGAAGGTCGTCGGGGAAGACATCAACAAAGTCACATACCACTGGGACTTCATTAATATCTAGAACAGGCTTTGCTTCGAGTGCGAAGAGATGCGGCCCCTGCAGCTTCGGCGAAAAGCAAACCTGCTCGCCAGAAGGGCTGGTGAGGTAGATGAGCCTCCTAGCGCAATCAATTTGTCCCATGTGCTGAGACAACCAATCCATGCCTACGATTACATCTAGGCTCGCCGATCGGAGGAGGATAAGGTTTGCTAAGAATCCTACCCCCTCTATCTCAACGGGGACATCCCTACACTCAGACTCGGCTCTCAACTCCGAACTGGGAGAACGAATGAGCAGAGGGACCAACAATGGGGTAAAAAGAAGACCTCCCACAACAGCAAAAGACTCAGAAACAAATGAATGAGATGCTCCTGAATCAAACAAGACTATAGCAGGGTAAGAGTTAACAAAAAGTGTACCCAACACGACGTTAGGTGCCTCCTGGGCCTCCTCCACGGAGATGAGGTTGACGCGACCACTACCCACGCCTTGGGTAACGGGGACCACCTTCTGATCCTGGGAAGGACCACCTCCTTGCCCGCGTCCTCCATTAGGACGAGGGCGCTCCCATCCTGTTAGGGCAATTATTTGCATAATGGCCCTTCAGTTTACACGAAAGAAATGACCGGCGGCCGGATTGCGGGGCCACCTGCTGGTTTGCGGCGCCGTGGCGGAGGCACGGCCTACGGAGGACGAGGCTGGTGCCGCGGCCTCGGCGGTGGTGAAGCGAGAAGAGCGGGCCTGGGTAGGCCCAACACGGGGCGGAGAGGCGGCTGTCTGACCCGGGGCCTCCCACTTGCGCTTGCGGGAAGCAAGCAACTCCTTGCCGGAGTGCTCGGCGACGATGGCCTTGTCAACCAAGGCCTGGAAGTTGGGGAAGTCGATGATGGATAGCTTGTCCTTAAGCTCCTCAGACAAGCCACGCCTGAACTTCTCCTGCTTGGCCCCATCAGTGGCCACCTCTGCTGGAGCATAACGAGCTAGATGGTTGAACTCGTATACATACTCCACCACTGAGTTGCGCCCTTGCTTGAGCGCAAGAAACTCCTGCTTCTTGATATCCATCAATCTGGCAGGGATATGAGCTCGACGGAAAGCAGTCCGGAACTCCTCCCAAGAGACGGTGTGGCCGGCGGGCTGCATGGCGAGATAACTCTCCCACCAAGACAAAGCTGCACCCTCCAGATGATGTGAGGCGAACAACGCCTTCTCGTGCTCCTGGCACTGGGCGATGCCGAGCTTCCGCTCAGTCAGACGGAGCCAGTCGTCTGCCTCAAGCGGGTCCGTCGATCTGGAAAAAGTGGGGGGCTGGGTGCGAAGAAACTCCGCAAGACCCCCACGAGGCTGATGTCCACCCCCTTGCCCGGATCCTGAGGCACCGGTAAGGGCGGAGGTGTTGCGCGCAATAACATCCAGTAGGACCCTCCTGTCCTCTAAGCGGTTGCGCTCGATCTGAAGAAGAACCTCAGCCATGGTCGGAGGAGGCGGGAGCTCCTCATCCGAACCAAGCTGCTAACCACGGCCGCTACGAGTACCTCCAGCCATCCTGGTTCAAGGAAACTAGGTTAGTAACCAAAGCACTAATACTAGAAGTTGATGAAAGCGAAAACTGACGATTGGGGGAATGAGATATCACCCTAACCGAAAGCCAAAAACAGTAAGTATACAAACTTTAAATATTTCCAAAGAAGCTCCAAAACAGCGAGGAAACTCCAAACCAAGCTCAACTTCCCAATGCCATTAACCCGTATTGAATGAACGAGTAATAGTGTGGGAAGATAAGAATTTTAGCACACTACAACAAGTCTACACTACGCAAGAGCAAAGTTAAGCCAGCGAAATAAGTGTTAGATACTTAGCTAACTAGCATCACATCTTAACCTTTCATTCCCGCAAGTTTTAGTTGATTAACTCCTCATTTTCTACCCTATTCAGAAACCTTTGAGCTTGCTGACCGGAAATCGAATGCTTGCTGTCCAGATTTCGCATCCAAGCCTTCAAGCCGAAATCTTCAACTTCGGAAGCTTCAAAACCTTGTAGAGGGCAGCTAACACTTTAATTTGCCAAACTCATTGGTTCCCAAAACCCAATTAATCGATAACAACTATCTTTTGAGAGAAGGAAGGGGAAATAACTTTTAAAACTCAAATTAGAGCAAGATAAGAGAAGAAAGCTAAGACAGGTAAGGAATAAAATCTGAGAATTTACTTAACCTTTAGTAAATCATTTGATACTTTGAAATTAAGTTTTCCAAAATATCCTAAGGACGACCAAGCTTGGGTTACTACGGTTGGAATGGCTCTGATACCAACTTTGTGAGGATCCCGGTTTATTTGGCTTGTAATGTTTAACCATCCACTTGGTCCTAACATTACAAATCAAATAAACCAAGCCTCGAGACATGTATACTTCCAAATGCAGATATACACCCGCTACAAAATTATGCATCAATTCCATCCATTCACATAGAGCGAAGCACAACACAGGAATAAAAGACATACATAATATTAAGTTGCTACAAAGAGGGCCGACCGGCCAAATAACATACAGATAACAAAGGGAAACAGCGGAAGCAAAAGTGCCATAAGATGGCGACAAAAAGCCAATTAGTGTGCCTTTAACCCACAAGGCAACCAACCGGACCGCCAAGCTAATCGCCTGGACTCATACAACACATCTCACAAAAGTGAGGCCCTTGAGACTCACCTTCTTCCTCTGCAACAAAAATATTAAGCAAGCGGATGAGTACAAAAATTGTTTTTGTACTGCAAGACTGACGTGTGAGATAACAGAACTATAATTAACTACATGCAAGCTTTATTTAAGTGGAGGAGGCCTTGGACTTATTTTCACATAAAGCAAGTTTTATTTGCAATAATGTATCTGATTGAAAGCAAGTTTGCAATTGATTTTTAATGTTCAAATAACAAGTAGACAAATATAACAATAGAAAGATGACAACAACGATCCCGAAATGACTAACCCAATAGTCACCACAACAATAGCATGAAGAACCCTTCATACCACCCATGTCAAGTTTTAAGTTTTTAAAAGGTTGTAGTCTAGTTCTTGCACGACCTTACCAAGCAATGTCCATAACCTAGGACGAGGCTATTCGAATAGTTTTAATACCCTGCAGGGGTGTACCAATGTACCCACACGATAGACTGCCTTTCCACCAGCCACGGTTAGCATATTTCCTTTGGTATGCAGGCACGGCGAAGTCTAACGAGACATTTCCAAAGGATTGCACTAATCAAGAGTCGCACGTATGGGGGTTAATCCTTAGTGATCTGTCGGCGACATAAATCACAAGGACCCATACGTTGAGTCGGAACACTGGCCCAGCCGAAGCAACTGCGGGCGTCCTGGGTATGGAGAACCTAACCGGAATCTCCACCCCTCTCATCCCAAAACAAACACTAACAACTACCACCAGCGACTCATCAATTAATACCGTCCAAAGTACTTAGTCAAGAGAGGTCTCATATCCCTCCCGTGTGGTTAGCACGCAATAAGCGCTTGGCTTAGTGACACAAGTAACTCGGTCCTTGGGGACTTAGGCACCATTCCAAACACACCCAACAGATCACACCAACATACCATTGTGCCCAAGTCAAATGAGACTTTTGTTTTCAGTTTTTGATTTGCAAATTAGTAAAACACAAGGAATGGACATAATGGAATAATAATAGCATTTGTGTGATCAAGATCACCGACTAAGTCGATGATCGCCCACTACTACCGATAACTAGGCATGGTTAAGCAATATTTATTCGTAATCTACTAAGTGATAAGAGCTCATCCAACGAACTCTAACCACAGCACATAACCTAGGCTCAGGTAGTAGAGGACAAATATTTACCTACAGATTATGCAACTAGAGGACTAACTAAACCATTTAACAACAAAATAGCAATGTATACATACAAATTAAACAAAATATTAGACTTTAAAAGTAATGGGGTCAAATGAATATGATCAAACTGCTTGCCTGGCTGATTATGCTCAAGGGGTTGCTGAGGGTCACTCTCGAGGATAGCACAATCGTCGGAACCTAATCGAAAAAGCGAAAATCGCCGATAAGAACGAAGAAAACGAAAAAGACTCTAAAACCAAAATACTCCAATTGCTCTGAAAATTTTACAGCAGCAAGAACATGATTTAACACAAATTTAGAAACAATAAACAACTGATTTGGAGTTCCTAAGCAAAAGATATGATTAAAACAATTTAACTCGGCTGAAAATTGCAATTAAAAGGAGTTACTGTTCATAAATAAATTTCTGGAGATTTTCTGAACCTGAAAATTTTATGATAGGTAGCTACTGACATTTCAAGGTTAACACAAGTGGTCTCACCTCATTTGGAGTTATAAAGATCTACTTATGATTTTTCAAGTCATGAAAATGAGCAAAACTAAATTGTATATGAATTCTTGTTAAAAATAGTAACATGACTAAAACCAATTTTATCATTTAGTACTTTATTAGAGTAAGCCAACAAAGTTGGATTTACTCAAAACTAATCTTCAGGGAATTAGTTATGCAATTTACAAATTAATTGCAAGTTTTAGCATATTAATTAAATCCCATTTCTAAACCAATTTTGAAATCTGATTTCTGGAGCCGAACTACAGTTCTATCCATTTTTAGACTGAAGTACAATTCAAACTAAATCTAACAAAATTTGAATCAACTCATTTGGAGCTAAATTGAATTAGTTATGCATTTTTGAAGTTTAATACCTTTTTCAGTTTGAAAATAAACCCCTCGGGAAAATCACGAAACTCAAATCGACGCGGCCTCTTATGGACCGTCGATCCTGGATCGGACGACGCAATCAACCGGGAGCATAGCGCTCGCGCCCGCGCGGGATTTGGCAAACGTGGGCCGTCGATCTTTGATCCAACGGTCCAGATTGAACCACGCAGACGCGTTTGAAAACGCGCGCGCGCGGCGGAATCGCGGCTGTGGACCGTCGATCTCGAGATGGACGGCTCACAAGCAAAGCGACACAGTGCATAGCGCAGATTTCACGAAATCCCGGCCGCAGATCTAAGGATGGACGGCTCACGTTGGGCCACGTCGCGCACTGCGCTGACGCGTCCGACAACGCGGCCGAGAGCTTCGCCGGCGACCAAAGGCACGGCGGCACGACCGGGTGCTAGCTACAGGTGCGCAATAACGTTGCTCACCCTCTGGTACCACCCACACCTGCGGTGGTGGACCAGAGCAGGCGTGACGGCGAGGGGCGGCGCGCGTAAAAGGCGGCAACGGCGACAAGCGACAAGCTCGCGGCAGTTCAACCAGCGGTGCGAGCATCTAGGGACTACGGCGATGTTACACGAGTGGCGCGGAGGTGCAGAGGGCGGTCGAGCGACTCGACGAAGCTCGCGGTGGCAAACATGGCGATAACGAGGGAAGATCACCGAGCCAAAACAAGGAGCCAGCGTGATCAAGATAGGTCGCATACCACCCACGGATGCTACGGAGGAGAAATTAGAGCGAGAGGCACTCACCGTGGCCGAGGCGAAGAGGTGCTCGCGGCGAATGGGAAATCCAAAATCTGGCGCTCTGTGAAGCAACTCACGAAAAGGAGCGGTTGTTAAGCACCACCGAGGTGAGAGGAAGGTGCAGGAGCAAGGAGGGAGCCAAAGAACCACTGGAGCACGGCCTTCACCGAGAAGCTCCGCGGGCAACAATGGCGGCCGAAGGATTCGGGGCGTTCGGGAGCTCCACGAGTGCAGTGGGTGCAAGGGAGAGCTCACTGGTGTGTAAAGGAAGCCAAGGGAGGAAGATGGGGGCTTAAGTAGCCGCGAAAGGGAAGGAGGAGCATCCGAGGGAGCTCGGGTCTTTGCTGCCACCGCGACCGCGCGAGAGGATGGGAGCAGGTGAGCAGTGGACTTTCGGGATCGGAGCACGACGGGCATTAAATGCGGAGACCCGTTGGCGAGGACGTGGAGTGGACAAGCGCGCCGCCCGCGCCGCCTCGCCATCGGCGACCTGTGCGCCGGCGAGAGGAGGGCGGCGACGACCGGCCGTCCGATTTGCATCCAACGGCTCCCGTGCGATCGAGTTGAAACGGCCGCGCGCAAACGCCCACCGCCCGATGGAGATCCAACGGCTGACGACACGCGCGCTCGCCCGCTCGAGCCCGGGTGCAGTTAGTTGACTCGACCGAGTCAAGTGACTCGAGCTCGAGCCTGGCCCGCGCCCGAGGAACAGTGAAAACCAGTTAGGTTTTGATTTTTGAAGCTGAAACTTTAGGGATTTAATTGAGGCATCAAATCAACTCCAAAATTTATGAAATTTTAACTGGAGCTTCCTGACTTAAGGATTAACCTTCCATAAAATCTCCAGAGATTTTTGTGCACTGGGATTTTCTCAAGAAATTCCAGAATGCTACTTCAAAGGTTTGACCAAGGTTTGACTTGCCTCTAAAATATTTCAAATAATTTCCAAAAATTATGAAATAATTCAGAGGTGTTACCAAGCAACCCTAGAACCCAGGAAAAATTATTACCAAGGGTTTGACATAAGATTTGACCAAGGAGGTTGTTGACTTGATAATTCAGGGTTTTGATTTTGAATTTTCCAAAATTCTTTTACAAGAATTTTCAGAAAAGTTCAAAAGCACAAGGATGTAAGAAAAGTTTTAATTTACCCTCATTTTCTTACATTTGAAACACAAGTTGAAATTTGGGATGTTACACAGGCGGCGCCAGATGTTGTGCTTGGTATGTTTCTTGTCAATTCAATACCAGCTTCAGTTCTATTTGATTCCGGAGCTTCGCATTCTTTCGTATGAAATAAGTTTGTGGATAAAAATGGGTTACCTATATCCCCCTTAACCAATCCTATGATAATCCATTCCCCGGGCGCAGAAATGAGAACTAGTTCTCTGTGCCCGAACCTCACTCTTGAAATATCCGGAGTATCCTTCCTAGCAGACTTGATAGTCTTGCATTCCCAAGGTTTGGATGTCATTCTCGGAATGGACTGGTTAGCCAAGAATCATGGACAAATAGACTGTGCCAATAGGTCTATCACTCTCACCAATGGAGAAGGAATTTCAGTCGAGTTCAAGCCCAAGACCTACACCAAAGGAAGTTCCATCCTCACCAGCACGAAGGAAGTGAAACTTGAAGATATACCTGTAGTCTTAGAATATTCTGATGTCTTTCCTGATGATTTACCTAGCATGCCACCAGAGAAGGACGTAATGTTCTTAATTGACTTAGTCAGTGCAGCTCAATATCGGCGACCTATAGAATGCCACCAATGAGTTAGCGAATTGAAGAAGCAGTTGAAGAATTGTGAAGCAAAGGTACATCAGGCCAGTTCATCACCTTGGGGAGCACCAGTGCTGTTCGTCAAGAAAAAGGACAATAGCATGAGGATGTGTGTTGATTACAGATGTAATACCCTAAATTAAAGTCGAAAGGATTAGTCGGGAGAAATTAATTAAATCGGGAGAGAGTAATTGAATCGGAGAAGGGTTCTTTTAGTAAAACACCAAATCAGGAAATGAGAGGGGGTTTTCCGTGTTTGTGGGCAACCTGGGCTTGGGCCTAGGCCCATGTGGGGCTGGCCGGCCATAGGGGGGGGAGGTGCCACCCCCCTCCCCCAAACCCTAGCCGCCCCATCTTTCCTCCCCTCCACCCCTTGTGCCGCCACTTTCCCCACCCCTCCTCTCCTCCACCCTTGCGCCCAACCTCCCTCCTGGTTACTCTCACCCTTGCACCTCCCCTAGTCCCCATTGTTGCCGGCCAAGTGATGGAAGAAGGATCTCCTTTGTTGGCCGGCCAAGAGGAAGAGAAAAGAAGAGAAGGGAAGAAGGAAGAGAAGAAAGGGAGAGGGAAGAAGGATTCGCAACCGGGAGAACGTGGTGATCGTCGATCCGCTGCGTGCACTCTCCGTTTTGGCAAGGGTAACTTGTTGATCATAGTTTTGGGTCGAATTCTGGTTGTCTGATTTTCGGATCTCAGTTCGTCGGTTTTCTGCAGCAGTAAAGGTTGTCATTTTTTGTTAGGTTAGAGGCATATTTGGGTCTGGGCTTCTCCTAGAAAGTTGTAGATATCTTAGTTATCTTTCATTGACGACAAGAATCAGGTCATTTGGACTTCTGTAGACAACGTTACGAATTTATTAGTAATACTGCTCTGCTGGTGGATTGATAATCTGAAAGATTGTCTTAACCTGACCTAAGTGCGTCGTTAAAGGGAGTTTCAGAGGGTCTCACCACAACGAAAAACGAAGATAATCCTCTCAGCTTTCAGGAAAACTAAAGATCACGAAATTTGGATTAATGTAGAGAAAGTTATGATAGTTTGAGTGTTGCTGTCCAGAAACCTGATGCGAAAATGGATGTTCTGTTATATGGCTTGGTAAGGTTAGTAGAGGCCGAATCAAAGGAGCTCACCAACTAGGTTTAGAAGGGCAATCCAATTAACTTTTCAGAATGTCCAAGAAAACTCCATTTGGACTCCTGTAGAAAAAGTTATGGATTTTTAGAGCGCGGCTGTCCGCTGAGGGGACAGTTTGTGATTAGGATTTGGAAATTTGGGGTTTTGCGCTAGAGAGTATAGAAAGACCGTTTTCATTCTTACCCATGTGTTGGTCCTGTACGATTGTCTTAGCGAGCTCTATAATTGTATTCGGTGGTGGTGTTAACCAGGGGCAGCTCCTTGGCACGTCCGCGTTCTCGTGTGGCTAAGGCAAGTACATTAAGGGATAGAATCGATTTTATTGAATGGCATTGTTTGTTATGGTACATGATTAAGTGTGTGGATCATGATTGCTGAAGTGGTATGAATGGTGTTGTTTGTGTGAAGTAGCTTATGAGTTATACACTACACATTGATGTTTGAAAGTTATGAAATCTACATATATGAGCGTTGTAGTATGGTTAGTCGATTCATATGCAAATATTGGGTTTAGTGGAATTCTTGTTGCCTGCCATGATTGAGTTGTGTAATGTTCATTGTTGCCATGTGAAAATGATGTTGAGAGGACTCTAGTTGCGTTGGTGTTTGCATATTGTGATTCTGATTCTCTCATGATGCTATTGTTTACATGCTTAAAGCACATGTTGAATTACATTAAATGAGAAGATGTAGATGCATTACTCAAGCATTTACGAGCATATTGAAACTTGGTCATGTTGCGACCAAGCGAAGCAGATGAGGTCCCCTCGGGCAATGACAGGCTTGAGGTCCCCACATTGGTGGAATGTGGGCAATGAGAAAAGAGTCCCCATCATTCGATGATGGGCAAGGTCCCTATACATGTGGTGTATAGGCTCTTGGTCCCTATGCCGGAGAGGCACGAGGCAAGGGTATACAACGACGGTTGTATACCCGCATTACGGTAAAATGCGAAAAGAGATAAAGTTGAAAAGGTGCATTGCATCGGTTGCATTCACATGAGCATGAAGGCTATTCTTTGGTGCATTGTTTATCTTGGATCGTTGATGCTATGAATGATAACTTGCTTAGCTTTGTTGGTACTTCTGAGTCTTTGGGCTCACTCTTGCTTTGATGTGTTTTAGGTACAAGCGCAAGACCGCATGCATGGGAGGGAGTAGATGTTTGGATGCACGCACTACCACTCAATCTTAAGAATTATTTATGGATGTTTTGAGTTTGATTAAGCGTAATAATGAGAATAGCAAATTTTGGTTATGTTTATGAGATTATCTGCATGCTTGAATGAACTGATTATGAAGATATTGATAAATGCCATGTTTAATTGTTGGAACCTCGGTATAGTGACTATACAAAGGAGGTATTGCGAAAAATTTGTAATTGGTCTTAGTTTAGTTTAGTTTAGTTTAATTTGAGTAGCATTCGGGCTCAATCTTTGAAATTGGGTGTTCTGATTGGTATCGAGCGGGCTTTAGGTCCGTGGTTAATAGGAAAATATTAAATTGACACCTGTACCTGATGGGTGGGATTAGGAATTACATTGCTTCGCATTATCTGTTGATATGTTTTATTTGTTGAGCAATTGTTGAATTGCCTCTGTGCTATCTTTCTTGTTGTTAATCTATGTTTTGATAGGTTATGATATTCTATATCTATGAATCTATTCTATGATTGCCATGAGATGATCATGTATAATCATATTTGATTATATTGTTTATGAGTGTCGATAAGGTTGTTAAGAAGTGGAGGCCGTGGTTGTGACCTTGGACTTTGTCGGGTTATACCACCGTTAGTGGTAGACGAATAGAGTAGTTACCCGAATACCATAGTTGCGGGAGTTGAGCGTGAGTGCTTTAGAAAGTTGTTTTCTTTCTTGACCTCAAATCTTAGTAAATTCTTGTTTTGTAGTGGATGATGATTTTCTCATGGGTTCTTGGTTTATGGTGGTTGTTGAGTGTCAATGGTCTCTTATGGTTCTCTGAATCAATTATTGTTTTCCATTGTTGAGTCGCTTTGGCTACTGTGATCTTTCTCAATTGGCAATTATCGATAATTCCTTGGTTGTTCCTTCTTTCTCTTTAGCAAAGAATGACTCATTTATTCGTTTGATAGTTGGGTATTGAGAGTTTGAAGTTGCAAGTTTGTTATCATGAGAAGCTTTGGCCCTATGTGTTCCTTTTGGATTATACAGAGTGTTGAATTTTAAGGCATTTCTGTTCTGTTGGAAATTGTTAAAATCTTTTTGTGATGCCTCGTTATGGTTAAATCAGAAATTGTAATCAAATAACTTGATATGGTATGGGTATCAAGATGAGTCTTTGGTATGGTGCAAAATTAATATTAATTAGTAACCTTGGAAGTGAAATTGATTAAGTTGATGTTGTCTTTTCCTAGTTCTTGATGAGCGGTATATATGAGTAGTGATTGAGAGATATCAAGAAGTATGGAACTTGATGAACTAGTCTAGTCATTAAAACTGTTTAGGTTGCTAAACTTGTTGGGTTCTTTGGTTCCCATGGATTAATTTAATTGTGTGGAAAGAAAAATTAGAGGAATACAGTTTACGTATTCCTTAGTATGACTAGATCTTTGGAAGCGTGTATAACCGGTTGGTGGATTGAATATCGGTGGATCTAGAATTTATGAAAGGAGTTCTATGTAGTTCTTACGTATAGAATGACACGATGAATTTGGTTGTAACGTTGTTAAGACTCTTGATCGATAGAAGATTTGATTTTGAAGTTTTAGTGTATTTTTGCTTTGAAATCCAAATATGAGGAGGAGCAGATGGATCGTGTTTGTTAATATCCATGTGATTTGGGAATAAAAGTAGGTAGAAACTAGATTTCATAATGAAGCGATTGATAACAACAATAGTTGTGGAATAAGCATTGTGTGTTGAAGTTGATGATGAGCATCGTTAAGAGTTGAACTGATATGGGCTTATGCCCACATAATTGTGAAATAATCGGATGATAATGTGTCCTTGATGAAAAAGTTTTGGTAGGAACTTTTCAATTGTGTAGTAGACCCCTTCTAATCATAAGAGGTCGATGTAGTGAGGTTGTATGGTTACGGTATACTCTCATCTTGAAGATGGGATGAAATGATAGTATGGGAACATTTGATGAAACTTTGGGGGCTTTCTAATGGAATAGTTGATGATAAATATTCGTGTTCGAGTATATTATTCGATGTTAGTAAGATTATTTGCAAGAGATGGTGACTTGAGTGTGTGGTGATGATTCTTTTAGAAGTAAAGTAATTGATCGTCTTTAAGTAAATGGGATTTTGTAAGAATGTTTGAGTTTTGCGATGGCGATCATTTGGACCTCTTGAGTTATGTGGTGATTGAGTTGCTTGAGCAAAGTGATATGTTGAAAGATTTTATTGGTTCTCAAGTTGTTCCTATGAGATTTGGTCATAAGAGCTTATCTTGTTTAAGTGGCAAGGTGATGTAGTAATCACGAGAAAATAACTATCCTTGTTAAAGGAAGGAGAGAAGTTAAGTGTTTGAGATTTAAGTCGTTTCACATCTTGCGGTTTATTGAGAGTACTTAAACCTTATGCGATTATTCCATAAGGGTTTATCAATGTTCAAAGGGTATTACGTTCTTCTCTTTTGTGGTTTGGTATTCGCTTTGATAGGGCTTGAGCCCTTGACTATTGACTTTCCTTATGTTTTTCTTTCGAGTTCTTGGCCTAAGTGGCACATGTTTTCCAAGTTGTTGAAAAATTGATTCTATTCGCTCTTTCTTTTGAGGAAGAATCAACCTATTCGTTTCACGAGTCTTTTGAGGTGTTGAATAATTGTAGTGGTGGCGTGGGTTGTAAGTTATTCGATGGTATTGGAGGATGAAATAATTTAGTAATATAGTTATTTGAGACAAGTCTAACTCAATGGAAGTTTGTCTTATCGAGTTAAACTGATTGCATTATTCTGACTAGTAGAACCTATAGCGAGTGTGGTCCAAGATCTTCAGGTTCACTTGGTGGAACATTAGAATTCTGAAAGTATAGAAATATTGATCAATTTTATAGAGTATTACAATTTGGTAGTATTGCAAGGCTATGAGAGTTAAACTTGATGATGTGGTTTAATGAGAGTGTGATTATAAAGTAATCGAATCGTCATGTCAATTAATGGGATAATGGAAAATGTTGAGTAATGTCAAGAGTGATTTGGCTCTAAATGTGTAACCTTCGAGAGTTATAATCCTTGTAATGGTTAAGCGGTCAAGAAAATATTTTCATGATGATTTTAATGAGTGAGTATGTTGGAATTGTGGATTTATAGGAATTTAATATGAGGATTTCCCTATACTTTATATGAGAATTTCGTTGCAAGAGTCTTGGAGGTTAAATTTGGGCTTTGCATTGTTGTGCTAGAACTTTGAACGCCCATTGATAATGTGAAAAAGTAGTATAAGGGTGGATTTCGAACAATGGGATGGTCATTGATAGAAATATTTTTATGAAATACATGAGAATATGTGATGTGAATTCCGAGTTGTCCATTCTTGAGGATTGAGGTAACGTGATTACGTGTGAAGATCCATTTTGGGATGCATCAGAAGTTATCTATCAAAGTGATTATGTCAGTAAAGAAATTCGGTTAGAGAATGTTTTGTGAGATCATCAGAGTCCCTTTTCAAAGGTGTTGACAAGGTGTTTTGATTTGGGTTTGGCGTTGAGATCGCCAAGTTAAAATAACAAGTTAGTGTGTTGTGCGATGATTGGGATTGCATAACTTGAGGAAATTTTGGTCTTAAAGAAAGCTGTTAAATTGATGTTTCCTCAAAAAGTGAATCGCTTTTGATTTTCGTTTAAGTTCTATCTTTGTTGACCATTGTCTTTCGCAATGTTGAGTTTGGCTTTATCTTTGGTATGTGTGGTTCTTATCGATTCGGAAAGAATAACGAAATGATGGATTTGGTTATTCGAGTGATTTTCCTTTGGTGGGCGTGGTGTTTAATTGCAAATTTTCTAATTTGAAGGTGGAAACATTTTAGTGATAAATCTTCGATTCTGAATTTGACTCTTTTAGTACCGAGTTGGTAACGTTTGGTTGCGATGAGAGTCCTTCATTTTCGTTGGGCTATATCGGTAAAGAGTGTGTTTAAAGCGAGTCTTTGTTGTGTGTCCTCGTTAAAGGAGGAGATCTTTGTTTGGGTGCAAAAGTTCGATTGAGAGGTGGAACAAGAGTTCGGTGTTACGTGCGCATGTCGCGTGGTTTGGTACCACTAGGGGTTGCCCCAAGGTACATTGGGTTGTTTTAAGCTAGTTGGCGTATCGCTAGGGCCATCTCGAGTCCGTGCGCGAATCGTAACGTCTTGTTTGTTCGGTGTTGAGTGAGTACGGAAGATCCGAGTTTGAGGTGTGTTAGCGCCGTCGGCAGTAGGAAGATCTCGCCGAGTCTCATCGATACATGTCTTTGGAGAGGTCGGAGAGTGTTGAGGTTTAGACATGGGTATACGTTATGGTGATATGTTCCGCGTCGATCCGGCGAGAAGAGACTTGGGAGGTAGTCTCGCTTGATCGAGCGTTAACCAAAGTTGTTCACGTCGGGTACATCTTGTTGGTTATTGATTTTCGGTTGGGGTTGTTGTTGTTTTGCTAGTAGATGAGGTAGAATTCGGTCAGTGCAGCAAAGAAGTAGAATGTAATACCTAAATTATATTCGAAAGGATTAGTCGGGAGAAATTAATTAAATCGGAGAGAGTAATTGAATCGGAGAAGGGTTCTTTTAGTAAAACACCAAATCAGGAAATGAGAGGGTTTTCGCGTTTGTGGGCAACTGGGCTTGGGCCTAGGCCCATGTGGGGCTGGCCGGCCATAGGGGGGGGAGGTGCCACCCCTCCACCCCTTGTGCCGCCACTTTCCCCACCCCCTCCTCTCCTCCACCCTTGCGCCCCAACCTCCCCTCCTGGTTACTCTCACCTTGCACCCCACCCTAGTCCCCATTGTTGCCGGCCAAGTGATGGAAGAAGGATCTCCTTTGTTGGCGGCCAAGAGGAAGAAGAAAAGAAGAGAAGGGAAGAAGGAAGAGAAGAAAGGGAGAGGGAAGAAGGATTCGCAACCGGGAGAACATGGTGATCGTCGATCCGCTGCGTGCACTCTCCGTTTCGGCAAGGGTAACTTGTTGATCATAGTTTTGGGTCGAATTCTGGTTGTCTGATTTTCGGATCTCAGTTCGTCGGTTTTCTGCAGCAGTAAAGGTTGTCATTGTTTGTTAGGTTAGAGGCAGATTTGGGTCTGGGATTCTCCTAGAAAGTTGTAGATATCTTAGTTATCTTTCATTGCCGACAAGAATCAGGTCATTTGGACTTCTGTAGACAAAGTTAAGAATTTATTAGTAATACTGCTCTGCTGGTGGATTGATAATCTGACAGATTGTCTTAACCTGACCTAAGTGCGTCGTTAAAGGGAGTTTCAGAGGGTCTCACCACAACGAAAAACGAAGATAATCCTCTCAGCTTTCAGGAAAACTAAAGATCATGAAATTTGGATTAATGTAGAGAAAGTTATGATAGTTTGAGTGTTGCTGTCCAGAAACCTGATGCGAAAATGGATGTTCTGTTATATGGCTTGGTAAGGTTAGTAGAGGGCCGAATCAAAGGAGCTCACCAACTAGGTTTAGAAGGGAAATCCAATTACCTTTTCAGAATGTCCAAGAAAACTCCATTTGGACTCCTGTAGAAAAGTTATGGATTTTTAGGCGCGGCTGTCCGCTGAGGACAGTTTGTGATTAGGAGTTGGAAATTTGGGGTTTTGCGCTAGAGAGTATAGAAAGACCGTTTTCATTCTTACCCATGTGTTGGTCCTGTACGATTGTCTTAGCGAGCTCTATAATTGTATTCAGGTGGTGGTGTTAACCCGGGGCAGCTCCTTGGCACGTCCGCGTTCTCGTGGCTAAGGCAAGTACATTAAGGGATCGAATCGATTTTATTGAATGGCATTGTTTGTTAGGGTACATGATTAAGTGTGTGATCATGATTGCTGAAGTGGTATGAATGGTGTTGTTTGTGTGAAGTAGCTTATGAGTTATACACTACACATTGATGTTTGAAAGTTATGAAATCTACATATATGAGCGTTGTAGTATCTTTAGTCGATTCATATGCAAGTATTCGGGTTTAGTGGAATTCTTGTTGCCTGCCATGATTGAGTTGTGTAATGTTCATTGTTGCCATGTGAAAATGATGTTGAGAGGACTCTAGTTGCGTTGGTGTTTGCATATTGTGATTCTGATTCTCTCATGATGATATTGTTTACATGCTCAAAGCACATGTTGAATTACATTAAATGAGAAGATGTAGATGCATTACTCAAGCATTTACGAGCATATTGAAACTTGGTCATGTGCGACCAAGCGAAGCAGATGAGGTCCTGTTAGGCAATGACAGGCTTGAGGTCCCCACATTGGTGGAATGTGGGCAATGAGAAAGAGTCCCCATCATTCGATGATGGGCAAAGGTCCCTATACATGTGGTGTATAGGCTCTTGGTCCCTATGCGGATAGCGCAGGCAAGGGTATACAACGACATTGTATACCCGCATTACGATAAAATGCGAAAAGAGATAAAGTTGAAAAAGGTGCATTGCATCGGTTGCATTCACATGAGCATGAAGGCTATTCTTTGGTGCATTGTTTATCTTGGATCGTTGATGCTATGAATGATAACTTGCTTAGCTTTGTTGGTACTTCTTTGAGTCTTTGGGCTCACTCTTGCTTTGATGTGTTTTAGGTACAAGCGCAAGACCGCATGCATGGGAGGGAGTAGATGTTTGGATGCACGCACTACCACTCAATCTTAAGAATTATTTATGGATGTTTTGAGTTTGATTAAGCTGTAATAATGAGAATAGCAAATTTTGGTTATGTTTATGAGATTATCTGCATGCTTGAATGAACGATTATGAAGATATTAATAAATGCCATGTTTAATTGTTGGAACCTCGGTATAGCCGACTATACAAAGGAGGTATTGCGAAAAATTTGTAATTGGTCTTAGTTTAGTTTAGTTTAGTTTAATTTGAGTAGCATTCGGGCTCAATCTTTGAGTGGGGTGTTACAACAGATCACTCAATGAGGTGACGATCAAGAACAAGTACGTTACCGGGATAGATGATCATTCGATCAGTGAAAGAACAAGTGTCTTCTCGAAGATTGACTTGAGATCGCTATCACCAATGAAGATCGGACGGAAGATATTTGAAGGCGACCTTCACCACGGATATGGGTATGCGAGTTCTGATGATGTCTTTCGGTTTGTGAATGCCCTGCTTATTTCATGAATATGATGAACAAAGTGTTCATGGAATTCTTGGATAAGTTTGTGGTTGTTTTCATCGATGACATTCTCATCTACTCGAAGGATGAAGAAGAACACGAGAAGCATATCGAGAATGATCTTGGGACAAGCTCGAGGAGCACCAACTTTATGCCAAATTCAGCAAAAGTGAATTTTGGCTAAGTCAAGTGGCACTCCTTGAACATATTGTGTCGGCGGGAGGAATTGCATGAGATCTGCCAAGGTTGAGCGATGTCAGTTGGAAGCAACCGGGGCAGATCAGAGGTGAGAGTTTCCTTGGACTTGCAGTTATTACATGCAGTTCATTGAAAATTTCTCTAAAATTGCAAGACCCATGACCCAACCACGAAGAAAGAAAAAAAGTTTGAATGGACGGATGCATGTGAGGAAAGTTTCCAAGACCTGAAGAGGAGACTAGTCTCAGCACCTGTGCTAGTCTTACCTGATATCTGTAAGGATTTTGAAATTTTCTGCGATGCATCCCGTCAAGGTCTCGGATGTGTGTTAATGTAGGAAGGCAAAGTAGTGGCTTATGCATCCAGGCAGTTGAGGCCACATGAAGGGAATTATCCGACACATGATCTGGAGTTAGCAGCGATTGTGCATGCTTTGAAGATCTGGCGGCATTATCTCATTGGTAACCGCTGTGAGATTTTCACAGATCACAAGAGTCTGGAATATATCTTCACGCAGGCAGAATTAAACCTTCGGCAGAGAAGATGCCTAGAGTTGATAAAAGATTATGATCTTGGGATTCACTATCATCTGGGCAAAGCGAATGTAGTTGCAGATGCCTTGAGCAGAAAAGCCTATTGTAACACTATGATGGTACAAAAGGAGCAACCAGAACTACATGAAGAACTGAAGCGTCTAAACTTAGAGATTGTCAGTCAAGCTTGTGTGAATGCTTTGGAAGTACAACCAACTCTTCAGGGTCAGATCAGAGAAAAACAGCTAGAAGATGAAGGCATCAAGGAGATCAAGAAGAATATGCGAAGGGGCAAGGCTCCAGGATTCGCTGAAGATGAACAAGGAATAGTATGGTTTGGGAACCGCATTTGTGTACCTAACCAACAGGAGTTAAAACAGTCAATTCTGAAGGAGGCTCATGAAACGCCTTACTCCATTCACCCCGGAAGCACCAAGATGTACCAGGATATGAAGGAAAAATACTGGTGGGTCAGCATGAAGCGAGAAATTGCTTTGAGTTAAATGCGCTCATTGTGATGTGTGTCGGCCGAGTTAAGGCGAGAACATCGAGACCAGTGGATTGTTGCGACCACTACCAATTCAGAATGGAAGTGGGAAGAAATCGGCATGGACTTCATCACGGACTTCCTAGGACCCAATCGGGATATGATTCTATCGGGTGATAATTGACCGGTTGACCAAAGTAGCTCACTTCATTCCGTCAAGACTACATACGAAAGCGGCCGGTTGGCAAAGTTATATATAGCTAGGATTGTTTGTCTACAGGTACCCAAGAAGATCGTGTCAATGAGAGGTTCTCAATTTACATCAAGATTCTCGCGAGTGCATGAAGCCTTAGGGACCAAACTCAATTTCGATCTGACCTATCATCCTCGACAGGATGGCGGAAACGCACCAACCAAGTTCTTGAAGATATGCTCAGAGCACATGCCTGGAATTTGGACAAAGTTGGGACAAGAATTGTTCGTATCACGAAATTCTCGTATAACAATAGCTATCAAACTAGTTTGCAAATGGCTCCATTTGAAGCCTTTGTATGGCGAAAATGCGAACTCCATACGTGGGATGAAGTAGGGAACATCGGCTCTTTGGACTGAGCTAATCAAAGATCTTTGAAAGTAAGGTAAAAACCATAAGAGAACATCCGAGAGTAGCACAAACCACGACAAAAGAGTTATCTTGATAACCGTCGGAGGATTTAAACTTTGAGGTAGGAGATTTGGTCTATCTCGAGTCACTCCACTTAGAGGAGTAAGAAGATTAGGACAAAGGAAAACTACTTTTGATTTGTGGGACCATACAAAATTCTAGCCAAATGAGGTGAAGTGGCATATCGGCTTGAGCGCGAAGCCTTGTCGGCGGTGCGATGTCTTCCATGTATCCCGATTGAGAAATGCACATAGCGCGGAAGACCATACCTTCCTAGAAAGCTTCGATCTTGAGAAGATCTCACTTACGTGGAGCGACCAATTAAAATTACGGATGTCGCGAGCGAGTCACGAGCGAATCATCGAGATCATACAAGGTGAAGTGGAGTCATCACCGGAGTGAAGCCACATGGGAAAAAGAGGAGGACCTCAAGACCAACTACCCGACTGTTTGCTGACCAAGCCTGAATCTCGGGTCGAGATTCCCTTAAGGGGGGTAGGTTTGTAACAACCCAATTTTCAAATTTCAGTAAAAATTAAAATTTATGAATCTTTTGTGAATTTTTTGAAATTTTAAAAGCTTTTTATAAACATCTTTAAGTCAAAACAAATTTATTTGCAAAATTAAAAGCCAACATAAAGTTGGAAATAATTTTATTAAGTCCAAAACAAGTATGGGAATTTATATGAATTTTCCCATAATTTTTTGGAATTATTTTGCTATTTTCTAAAGCCTAAATGAATTATCAGAATTAAATCAATTGTAAAAGCAAAAGAAAATCAAAACTTGGCTTTGGGCCGAAACCCAACGGCCTCGGCCCAAAACTCCTTCCGTACCGGCCCATTCAGCCCACCCTGCGCCCTCTCTCCTTTTTCTCTCTCCCCCCACCGTCCGATTCAAATCGGAAGGCTATCAAACAGCCACGTTTCTCCCTCTCTTCCCCTCCTCCGCGCCGTTGGATCAAAATCCAACAGCCGCCCGCGCCGTTTCCCTCCACGTCACCACGCACGGCTTCGGCCGTTGGATCAAAATCCAACGGGCTGCGTACCTTCTTCCTCCTTCCCCCTTCTTCTCCACGCGCCCGCCATTCTCGGCCGCGCCGAGCTTTGGAAAACCGTCGCACCCAACCTTCCGCGTCTCCCTCGCGACATGCGCACGATTCAGCGCCTCCAACCGCCCTCGCCCCCACCTTCTTCCCCTTTTCTTCGCGCCCGGTTCACCCACGCGCCGCAACTGCCGCCGACGTGCCGCAACCGCCGCCCGCACACGATCACCAATTCCGGTCACCCCCGGCCCCTATAAAAGGGAGCACCGGGAGCCCTTCTTCACTCCGAACTCGAAGCCACCACCCACTCTCTCTCTCGCGTGGCTCGCGTATCTGAGTTTTGCCTGATCGCCGTGAGCCTTCGCCGCCTCTAGCGCCGTCGTCACCGCCGTCCTCGTCTCTCCGACACCACCATCATCTTCGCCGTGATCTCGCGCACCCGGTGCTCGCGTCGCCCTCACCGGAGCGCCGCTGGATCTCGTCGTCGCCGCAATACCGAACCTCGCCGCCGCTCCTTCGCTCGCCGCCGGCCACCTCGTCGCGCCCCTCCGTCGCCAGGTAGCGTACCGAGTCCCCCGTAGCACCCTCTCCCTTTTGGTATCCCTCGTCGTCGGTGAAACGCCGCCGATCGCCGGTTCCTTGGAACCCGAGCGCCGCCCCCGTCCGGCGCTGACATGGCAGCCAACGAGGTGCCACCTAGGTGCCACATCACCTCCTCTGCTGGCGTAGCACACGAGTGGCGCCCAGTCACCGCCACGTGCGCGCCCACGTGGGTGATCCACCACACCCGGGTCCACTCGGCTCGGTAGACCAGTCTGCGTCGGTAGAATCAGCGACACGAGGACCCTGTCGAATTAGTTTTAATTCTTTTAAATTCCGAAATTTTGTTGCTGGCATCAGCATTGCGCAATAAATAGCTTTTTCAGTAGAAGAATAATTCGGAAAATTCAATTAAATTTCAGAATTAGGTTTAAAACATCTAAAATTCATAACTTTTGCATATGAACTCCAAATTGGGTGATTCAAATTGTAAAATTTATATAAAATTATAATATAGCTAACTAAACCAAAATATTTTAATTTGGAGTTAATTTGAACTATGCTTTTGAATTTATTTGAATTTGAATATTGAATTTATCGTATTTTCACGTTTAGACCTCGACGACTCCAGAGAGTTCAATCAATCTGAAGATTTAGAATTCCAAGACATCGACCAAGGCAAGTTACACCATTGACCATATTGCCCCCAGTATTTTAAGTTATTTTCAGTTTTTAAATTCTTTACTGCATGCATATGTTCGTATAAATACTTTAATGTCCTGTTTTATGTATAGTTATCCCATGTTTAGTTGTATGGCCAATTTTGAATATTGTATCTGACTACCTTGACACCATAGGTAAAATATTATCAAAATTAAACACATGCTTAGCCAGGCTTAGTTCACAATTACAGAATTTGGGAGGGTTTACACCAAATTTCTACCAATTTGTTTCAAACTTGTTATTGTGGTATTGTCTTACCATATGGGTTTATAAATAGAGTTTTATTCAAAATAAAATCAAAAATGGGTTTGGACTTGGGCGAAATGGTCGGAATGGTGGGTGTAGGTTTATGCACGGGATTGATCTGGTTAAGATTAAGGCCCACGGTTTGTGGGAATGACGCCCAAGTTAATTGAGGACCGGTCTTTGAGCCGCTTATTGCTAAGCCATATCGTACTACCACATGTCCTGTATGGGCAGGATTTGGCTAATTAATTTATAGTGTTCTAGTGTATTTATGTCATGTGATTATGTGGGTGTCGGTTAGACGTTTTATTCCCACTTGGCGCAAGAGGGCTTAGGAGGCGGTTAGTCAAAGGGCAAAACCTTAGCGGGCATGAATATATTAGGACGAGCATTGTAAAGGCCTCATGGTAATTGCTCGGGCACACGCCTACGGAGCGTGAATTGGCGAGCATAACGAGCTTGTCACCTCGTGTGGGTAAGTTGTACCAACTCTGCGAGTCGAAACTATTCGAATAGCGCGTCATGATCATGGACATGCTAGCGGGGCCACTTAAAGTTAAATTGTTTTGGTTTTAAATGCTTTATCAAATCTTGAGGATGGTTAATCCTTATGAAAAGTTGGGCGAGCCAAGTGTTAGGAGGATCCTTCACTAAATCATTGGAGGTTATCCACATTGTGATAATGTCATTTTAAAATATGATTTTAGTCTTAGTATAAAGCGCCTTAGAAATTACTATGATTACTTACTCCGAAAATCTTTGTTTATGCAAAACAACCCTGCCATACTCACTTGTTACCTTATGTATGCATTTTAATTCAATATTGGGTGTAACTTGCGAGCACGGAAGTTGTGCTCATCCTTCTTTGAATAAATCTTATTGGGAGAAGATTTCTTCCCGACGGTGAGGATCCGGACGAGTAGGCCTTTTGACCGAACGATTGCACTGGCGCATCATGTGGCTCACCTCTATTATATGTTTCCGCTGTGTTTATCATTTGTTATTTGATACTGTTGTTCAGGCTCGTTTGTATTAAACAATTATTTATTTAATGTCATTTACGTTTTCGTGATATGAATGTGATATTAATTTTGTGGGACTGTGTACACTGGAAATCCTGGACTGGTGTTTAAACACAGAGAATTCAGGATCCTTCGCTCCCGGGTTCGGCAAGTTTCGAGCCCAATGACTTTGTTTATCTCAAAGTCTCACCTTTGAAGGGCCATCAGCGTTTCAGCATAAAGGGCAAGTTAGCTCATCGATATGTTGGGCCTTATCTTATTATCAAAAAAGTTGGAGCTATTTCCTACAGGTTGGAGCTGCCAGCTGCACTCGAGGGGGTGCATGATGTGTTTCATGTGTCCCACTTGAAGAAGTGCCTTTGTGTTCCAACCGAGGAGACTCCATTGGAAAATCTTGATGCGGAAGAAGATTTGACCTACCGTGAGCATCCTGTTCGTATTCTTGAGGAAGCTGAACGAAGAGCAAGGAATCGTGCCATTAAGTTCCTCAAAGTTCAGTGGTCTAATCATACGGAGGATGAGGCAACATGGGAGCGGGAAGATCATCTCCGCGCGGTTTCAAATATAATAAAACATGTAGAAATTAAAAACCTTTCTTACATCTTGTATTTCATGTATGTTCTGAAGAATTCTTGTAAAACAATTATGGAAATACAAAAACCACAAGCCTCTTTTGACCCAAATCTTGCCTTTCAAAAACATTCTTGGCTAATCTTATGATCATTCTCTGGAAATATTTTTCCTAAGTTCTAGGGTTAATGTGTGACCTCTTTGAAAAAATTCACAATTTTTAGAAATTGGTTGAATATTTTAAGAGGTTAGTCAAACCCTAGCTTAGCACCTTGCAGAATTTTTGGAAGAAAATGCACTGCATGAAATCCTCTAAAAATTTTACACAAGGTGCATCCTAGTGTTAGCAAGCTACTGTAAAAATTTCAGAATTTTTGGAGTTAGTTAGCTACCCTAAACAATCCCTCAAAGTTTCAGCTTCAAAAATCAAAACCCTAGTCAACTCTTGGTTTGGGTTTAAGTCTAACTCGAACCCAACTCCTTTTCTTGGTCACGCTCAACCATCTTAGTGCCACCCCGAGCCCTTTCTAACGCACGCGCTATCTCAGCCGTTGGATTTCTATCAAACGGCACTCGTTCGTTGAAACCTTCGGGCCTCCGATCGCATCATCGCCTTTCAGTCGTTGGATGTAGATCCAACCACTCCAGTGCGTACCCTTTCATGCCGGTCGCCTTTTTAAATCTGGCTCGAGCCACTTGGTTGAGCCCAACCAACTAACTACACCAAGTCAGTTCAAAAGTGGCGCGTGCTTTTGTACCGTCGGATTTTAATCTAACGATCAAGATCTTTGTCCCAAAGTAATTTGTTTGGCTCAACCCACTAACAACTTTGGGCTTGAGCTGCTTCTCTTTGTTTCGCTGCCATGTGGGGCCATCGCCTCCTAGTCATCTTCTTCATCATGCCCGCGCGTGCGTGCATGCCAGTACGCCATGGCGTGGGAGAGCAGTGCCCTGTCCATTACTCTCGTCCTTCAACGGCTCTTAGCCTCATTTAATGCTTTCCGGTGCTTTGCCCCTTTTAGTCGTGTTCTTCACCTGCTCCCATGACACTCAGCTCACCCATGGGAGGCTTGACCACCGTGGAGTGTTGCCATTGCTGTCCTTGCCTCCTTCGGCTATAAGTAGCAACTGAGCTTCCTTTGCAATCTTTTTAGCACCCTTGAGCTTTGCCAAGCACCCTCTCTGTGTATTTGAGCTCAATTCACAGGAACCCTAAATCCGCCATTGAAGGCATAAGCAAGCTCTTTGGTCTTGGTGTTCGATGGCTCTCTTTCCAATCTTTTGCTCCGGTTTGTTCCTCTGATCTCCGGGAGTAAAACTCCTAATCCAATTTTGTTTGGCATTCACAGGGTGTGCCAAATTTTGGATTTGGTTGTTTGAGGCCGAAATCACCCCCTTTCTTCGCCAGCCCTGGTAAGTGCTTCATTTCTCAATTCCTTGATCGTGGAGCTTCTCTAAGCTATAATGAAGCTTTTGTGATGACGTGGTCTCACTCATTTTGCTCAGGCTGTCTTCTTCTTCGGCGCCGGCAAGGTTCAACGTCATCGGAGCTACTCCGTCCGCCTCCGTTCCTCTCCTGTGCTAAGGTGACCTTCTTGTAGCCCCTAGAAGTCAGGCACCCGCTTCTCAGAACAATGCGGAGCTCTTTTGCATTTTTCGTTTTAACCGTCCTTGTCCCCACCTTTCAACTCCGACTCGCCGGTGTTCTAGGCCTCCGCTGTTGCAGTGGGTGCTACCAGTGTGTGTGCATTCCTAATGCGGACCTTGGAGTACTCTTGGTTTGCGCCGTCGTGTTTGGAGCGCCGTGCGCGGCGTTGTTCGCTCGGGTGCGTTTTGAGTGTGTAAGCCCGTCCGTATCATTTAGGACAAAGATTCAATGATTAAATGCTAATCATTGTTTAATCACTATCAATCATGAGTTAGTAACTGTTGGTGTCCTAAACTGGGCGTTAATGTCACTTACATGTGGGCCCAGTGCCATTTAACCCCCTCGTGCACGTAAACCCTCTCGTGTGGCCCCACATGTCACCAGTGAGTGGGCCCCGCATCCTCAGCAGCTCTCGAGCGCGGGCGTAACGCTGTGCTCATCGTGGACCGTCGATTTTGCGATCAACGGCTCAGATCTGCGGAAACGTTCGGACCACCCTATCGTCTCAGTCGATGTGGGCTGTCCATCTCGTGATCTGTGGCTGAGATGGCGAGTGCATTCGGACTTCCGAATTTCCCTTCAATATCAGCTCTCGATCTTTAGATCAACGGTCGAGGTTGGTTGGGACGTTCGGACCTTCGAACGCCGCGATTGTTGTGGACCGTTGGATCTTGATCCAACGGTGAGCTTCTGTGGGCTGAGTACGCGTGTGCTATGCTCAGTGCGCGTGTGCCGTGCGATTCTAGATCAACGGCCTACGTTTGTCCCCGTCGTTTACCTTTTGAGAAGTTTGATTTTATTCCGGTAAGCTTTTATTTGTCAACTAGGAATGGTTTTAAACTTCGAAAAAGTATATCTAATTCAGTTTAATTCCTTTTCGGGTGATTCAAATTTTGGTAATTCGGATTTTGCCTAAGCTTTAATCTAAAAATGTTTGTAGGCTTAATTCTGCTCTGGAAAAATTTGTTAATAAATTTAATTTCTGATTATGTTTATTTACGCTTTAAAAATTGTCTAAAATTTGTAAAAGACACAAGTAATTCCTTGTAACTCCAAAATGAGCAAACTAAAAATTGGTAAATTCCTCTGATAATGTACCTTAATGTAGAATAGGTTTTGTTCATGTCTATGCCCTTGAAAAATGATATGCCTTAGCTTCACCACTTAGAAAAATCATAAGTAATTCATTTTAACTCCAAATAGAGTAAATCCAGTTTTGTTGTTCTTAGAATGCCATGTTCTACCTACCATAAAAATTTTAGGTTCTAGAACTTGCCAAAAAATTGTGCTATGAACAGTACCCGAAATTATTTAATTTGAATTGTCTTGTTGAAAGAAAGTATTTAGGTCATAACTTTTGTATGCTTAGTCCAAATTCAATGATTCTTGTTGCTAAATTCATTTAAAATTGTGACCTTGTTGCTGCGTAAATTTCATGGGGTTTGGATGAGTTGAATTTTGAGTCTTTTTCAATGTTCGTTGTTTTTATTGGATTTTCTCGTTCTTGCGATAGGTTCCGAGGAAATAATTGATTGTGAGGGTGATCCTCTGCAGCAAATAAGTGATCTTTAGCAAGGCAAGCAGATGTAGCATCATTTGATCATATTGCTCCCATTATTTTCAAAGTCTAATATGTTGTTTGCAAATTCTACATATGTATTGCTATCTTGTGTTAAACTATTGTCGATTAGTTGACCCATTAGATGCATAATCTGTAGGCAAATGTTTATCCTCTACTACTAAGCCTAGGATTATCTTGCTGTGATTAAGGTTCGTTGGATGGGCCCTTGTCACATAGTAGTTTACGAGTCAATGTTGCTTAGTAATGCTTAGCTACCGGTAGACTTGGGCGGTTGTCGACTTAGTCGATAACGTTGATCACACAAAACATATTATGGCTTCATGATCATCATCTTGTGCTATGTAAATTGCGAAACTAAAACTAAAAATAAAATATTTTAGACTTGAGCACAATGGTAAGTTGGTGTGCTTTTGGGTGTGACTGGAATGGTGCCCGAGTTAACAAGGACCGAATTACTTGCGCCACCGTACTGAGCATTTTGCGTGCTAACCACACTAGAGGGAAATGGGACCTCTCTTGACTTAGTACTTTGGCATGTGTTAGCTCCGAGTCGCAGGGGGTCGCAAGAGGCAGATGTTTGGGAGCATTGTAGTTGTCCGAAAGCTTTACTGTGAGGCCCCGGTTTATTAAGCTTGTAATACTTAGCCTTCTATTGGCTCTAGCATCACAAAGTTAATACACCGAGTCTCGATGGACATGTGCCTCCCAGAATTGCAGCACACATACATCATACAAAAGCATGCATCAATTCCATACATCATAATATAACAATTCTGGCAAAAGACATACATAATATTAAGTTATTACAACACAGCCGACCGGCCAAATGACATAAATATCAAACGACAGCGGAAGCAAAAGATGCCATAAGATGGCTTAAACCAAAAGAAGACCGGTTAGCCACATAACACCATAGGGCAACCGACCGGGCTGCCAAGCTCATCGTCCCACACACTGCCACAACACATTTCACAGAAGTGAGGCCCTTGGGGCTCACCTTCTTCCTCTGCACACAACAAGCAATGCAGATGAGTACAATAATGTACTCGCAAGACTTACGAGTGACAAGCCTATACATAGCTACATGAAAGCTGGAATAAGGGAGAGGGTCATATGTTTCTTTGGACGCATAAAGCCAGTTTTATTTGCAATAATGTAATCGATTTAAGGCATTTTGATAAAACAGTTGTAATCATTGAAATAATTGCGAGTAACATTAAGTATCAAGTAACCACCTAGAGGTGACTAACCCAATAGCCACCACAACATAGCATGAATCCCTGATTCGTACCACCCATCAAGTTTTAATTAAAATGTTGCAGTCTAACTCTTGAAAGACCTTGCCAAGTATGTCCATAACCTAGGATGAGGCTATTCGAATAGATCAAAACCCTGTAGAGGTGTACCAATGTACACACACTTCAGACCGCCTTTAAGCCTGTAACATCCCAATTTTCTGGCTTTAAAAATCTTTTTAATTGGTTAGTAGGAGGAAAAGTCACCATTTCGATTTATTTGAATTTAATTCAAAAGCTTAATATTGGACTTTACAATAAAAAAACATTTAATGTGAATAATCCCAACCTAAACAATAGCCAAAACTATTTTATTTGGGTTCTATGGGCTCAGATATATTTTCTAGATTTTTCTATAATTTTTTGAGTTCATTTGCCAGTTTCTATTGCTTATTCGAATTTCTGGTATTTTCTAAAATAGAAAAACTAATTAAAATATCGGAAAAGCTCTTGGGCCGAAACCCAGCCCAAAACCCCCCTTGGCCCAGCCCTGTTCAGCCCACTCCCACGCGCGCGTGTCGCCTCCCTCTGACAGGTGGTCCCCGCCTGTCAGCCTCTCTAAGTGTCTCTCTCTCCGCGCGCCCAACTCATTCTCCACCGTTCGATCAAGAATGGATGGCCAGATGTGGCGGGGATGTCGGGTGACCCGAACGTCACCTTGGTTGTGAGCCGTTCGATCACGATTGAACGTCCAGATGTGGCTAAGGTGTCGGGTGGTCCGAACGTCCCTTTCTTTTGGACCCTCTGAGCTGGCTTTGACGGCCAGATCTTCTTGGAGTCTGTTTACACGCGCCTCATGCGATCGTGCGGGGCCCACGCCGTCGTCCTCCTCGCGCCCGGCCGTCCGTGCGGCGTGTCATACATCGCCACCATTGCCACCTTTTAGAAGCTCGTACGACAATGGAACTTCCTAACCAAAACCTTCTAGATTTTTGTACCAAACTCAATCTCTATCTTCTCCGCATCTTTTGGGATAAAAATCATATCCCGATTCCGTTTCTATCTCTGTTTTCCCGCGAGATCAACTCAGACTCTTTTAGGGTTTCGCGCCACACACTCCTAGCCTCCGGACCTATAAAATAGGTCCCACAGGATCGCATCGGCGTCGCACTGATCCTCAACCTATCTACGCAACTTGAGCCTAGCGCCACATGTCGGAGTTTTAGGTTTCGTCGCGCCACGCGTTTCTTAAATATTGCCTGCCGTCGACGTCGACCTGCCCTCGTGATCCACACCACCGGGTCCTCCGTCGCGTCCTCTACCTCCCGGAGCCCTCGCCGTCGCCTGCACCTCGCCGGAACTCCCGTCCGACAAAACCTGAGCCACTCCGCCGCATAAACCTTGCCGCCGGCCATCTCCGTCGACCTTGACCACCCGGAGTTGGATCAAAAGGTTCGCAATAACCTCAGCTACACGTCGGTACCACTCGCCGCCGGTAGATCGCTTCCGTTCGCCGTTGTCATCGGTTCCCGAGCGCCGCTGCCGGTCGATCTGACGTGTCACGCCACGTTGCTCGCTACCTCAGCATATGTGCGTGCGTATCGTCCTAGGTGGCGCCGCGTCAGCGCCGTGTGAGCACGAACGTGCCACCCGAGCTGGTTCCATATTCAATTGGTTCGATGGACTTGGTCTACCGTGAGCCATCTCGCTGGCATGTGGGTCCCACATGTTAGTATTTTCTTTTAATTTCCTTTAATCCCGAAATCCCTATGCTGACATCACTGTGCGCAATAATCCGATTTTTCTTTTAATAAATAATTTGGAAATTCTGGTAAATCCAAAATTAGGGTTTCTTTAGATTTTCAATCTTTCAGAGCCCATAACTTTTGCATCCGAACTCCGTTTGAGCCCATTCAAATTCCAAAATTCATCTAAATTCAAGCTCTATTTATCTGAGTTTTTTTAATTATTTTTTGGATTTTGTTTTGCCTCTGTTATTTATTTATTTTGTTTATTTTTTTCATTTGCGAGTAGACGTCGATTCGTCGGGGGATCTTGGAGAAGAAGGAGCACCTCAAGATCAAGACCAGTACATAGATCTTTTCCAAGGCAAGTCATACCTTTGATCATCTTGAACACAGTTTTCAAATTACTTTGTTTCAAAGTATTGCATTCTACTTTAATTATGTATTTAAATGCTTTTGGATATAGTTATCATCCAATTTGTTAATACACCTTGGCCTTGTATGTCATAATACCTTGTCACCCTAGATTGGTTTAGTTGGTAATATTGTAGCACCAACGTGGGTTGGTTAGATGCGAGTACAATTGCTTAGCCATGCTACGAGTCTCACATCTCATCCGAGTTGCAACTATTAAATCTGACTAAGTGACTATGGAACTTCGTGTAAAACTGTGTGCTATGTGTTATTACTTCGTGATAGCATGTGTTGCACTAAAACCAACTGGGTGGGAAAGGATTTAGACTGAGGCATGTGGTAGATACTTTGTGATATGGCGGACTTTGTGAATGGGAATGATAATCTTTGTGGCATAGTTAGACAATGGAAGTCTTGCCTTGGTCAATTAAGAACTTAACTTTGTGCGCCATTGAACTGAGCCTTACTGTACGACCACATGCCTGATGGGATGGGCCTAACTTAGTAGGTTATGGATTCTTGGCATTGATTACTCAGGCTGTAGATTAGACTATGGGTGGAGGTGTGTACTACAAGGTAGTCGCATCACGGGGCGGTTCGCCGTGTCCCTGTCCAACGATGTGTGTTATGCCAAAGCACTTCGTTTGAGTTGGTATAGCGGTTTGTAAGCACGTCGGGAGTGTCAATGTTAAGATGAAGTTTCTGAACCGTTTTGTTATGATTAGTGCTTGCAACACTAGTTGTATCGTGTGGGTAAAGTGTACAACCTCTGCAGAGTGTTAAATCAATCTATTCGAATAGCCACGTCTGCGGTCATGGACATGCTCGGGGATTTCACACGAGGGGTAGTTTTTCATAAAATGCTTGGGATGGGAGCTATGTGATCTAAGTCATATGGCTATGTGAAATGATCTGTTTAGCTTTGTGTCTTTGTGGAAACAACTGTTAAATTAATATTGTCTATTTGTTTTGAGTTGCTTTCAATCTATTATTGTATTCAATTGCAAATGTTGCTTTCATGCAAAAGAACCACAGAAGCCTTTTCTTTTATAATAAGCCTGCATCTATAAATTGCATTCTGTGGTGTGATTTGCGAGTATGGTTATGTACTCACGCTTGTTGTAAAACTTGCGTCCAAACCTACAGAAGAGGAGTCACTTTGCTTTGAGGAGGAGTTCGCGAAGGTTCTGATCGTTAAGGTGCGGATCGATCGGTTGCTGTGGTGAATTGATGGGATCTACGCTGAAGTTATTTCTGTTCCGCTGCTATTTTGTTCTCTGTTAGCCCTACGTGGCTCAATAAGTGTAAACTTGACCATAAGATCAAAACCCTTATTTGTTATTCAAACTAATTGTTTACTTTATTTATCGCTTGTGTGGATTGATAATCACCTATGTTGGCACTGTGTGCACTAGCGTGATCCTGGACTAGTGCATTATACACAGAGGGTTCCAGAATCGTAATTTTGAGTCCCGACAAAGCCACATGATTAGCACACTTCCAAAGGTATACCGGCACGGCTAAGTCCTACGAGACATTTCCAATATTATGTATCAGCTACGAGCTGCTTGTATGGACCGTAGCCCATACGCTTACATTGTAAAGCCATAAAGACAACTACCCCTTGGGGTAAAGCTTTACGGACAACTACAATGCTCCAGTCACATACCCACCTCATTTTAACACAACACAACACACACGCCCTCCTGCGACTCGCAGCCAACACACGCCAAAGTACTAGGTCAAGAGAGGTCCCATACCCTCTAGTGTGGTTATCACGCAAGAAATGCTTGGTTTAGTGTAAGAAGATGTTCGGTCCTTGTTGACTCGGGCACCGTTCCATTCACACCCAACATCACACCATCTTACCATTGTGCCCAAGTCCAAATCCTTTTTGTTTTTAGTTTTCAATTTTTGCAATTTAACATAGCATCAAGACTGAAATCGTAAAGTCATAATAAGTATTTGTGTGATCAAGGTTATCGACAAGTCGATAACCGCCTATTTCTACCGATAGCTAAGCATGACTAAGCACATACTCGAAAAACTATTAAGTGACAAGAGTTCATCCAACGAACTCTAAATCACAGCAAGTATTCCTGGCTCAGTAGTAGAGAATAAACATTAGCCTACTGATAATGCTTCTAATGGGTCAACTATCGACAATAGTTAAAACAAGATAGCCATGCATACATAGAATTTGCAAACAACATATTAGATTTTGAACATAATAGGTACAACATGATCAAATGAATGCTACATCTACTTGCTTGGCTGTGGTGAAGGGTCTGGCTGCTGTGGTTCAGAATAAATATCAATAATACCTTCAGAACCTAACGCGAAAATACGATAAAGCCAATAAGAACGAAGAACACCAAATAAAATCCAATAGCAAAAGACATCCAAAACTTATGAAATTTATACAGCAGCTAGGGATTGATTTTAGACAATTTTAGGAACAAGAATTACTTCATTTGGATTTAGTATGGAAAACTTATAGCTAAAACCATTTCTGTCAGCCTAATAATTCAATTTTAATTCCTACCTATTACTGTTCATGGCATAAATTTCTAGAATGATCTGAAGCCTAAAATTTTCACAGCAGGTAGATATTGACACCCTAAGAACAGAAAAGTTGAGTTTATTAAATTTGGAGTTATAATGATTTACTTATAATTTTTCTAAGTTGTAAACCTAGCACAAGTTACTTTACAGAAATATAATCATGATCAAAACCTATTTCATATTAAAATTTGCTAACAGAAGAATTTATGAAAATTGAGTTTGCACAATTTGGAGTTACCCAGAGAAAGATATGCATTTTACAAGTTTTAATTCTATTTCTGGAATATTCTAAAATGGCTGATATCAATTCATTAATGTTTGTAAAACTTTCTGCTACAGAAACATGTCTAAAAGCATTTATAGATTAAACTTTAGTTAATCTAGAATTTAACCTTACCGGAATCATCTAAAAAGGATTTAAATTGAATTAGTTATGAGTTTCTAAAGTTTAATATAATTTTTAGTTGATAAATAGATGCTTACTGAAATATAAACAACCTTATCGCAAATAAAGTGATGTGGACGAATATGGACCTTAGATACGAAATCTAACGTCCCACGCGCATGAAGAACAGCGCGCGCGCGATCCTAACGAGAGTCACCGTTGGATCAAGATCCAACGGTCCACATGAATTGGGCCGTTCGGGCGATCGCGAACGCCACAATCAACTACGGCCGCAGATCTTGAGATGGAGGGCTCAGAATCATGGGCGCTTCGCAAGGTCCGAACGGTGCATCGATCTCGACCACAGATCGAGAGATGGGCGGCCCAGGGCACGGAGCCCTTCGCGAGGTTCGAATGGCGCATCCATCTCAGCCGTGAATCACGAGTTGGACGGCTCGCGTGATTTGGAACGTTCAGGGGAACTCGAAAGTCCCGAAGATCTAGGTCGTTGATCAGGAAATCGACGGTCCACGATCTCAGTATATGCGCATGTGGGTTTTAAGCGCATGGGGAGGTTTTAAATACATGGGCCCACATGTCAGTGAGACCGGTGGCTATTTTAAGACAGCAATTAATTACAAATCCCATGATTAGTGATGATTAGTAATTAATGTGTCCTAATAATTTTGCACAGAGGTGGATTTAAGAGGTTGGAGGCCCACCTGGCAGTGGTACAAAGTGGCGGCTTAGGACACATTAATTGCTAACAATGATTAGCACTTAATGAATCCAAAATTAGCCTTTATAACCTCTGATCTACGGTTTGAGGCCTATGGGCCCACATGTCATTGACCCAAAAGGCATTTTTGGACACAACAAATGCTAAGACAGAGGTTACAAATAATCATTAGAATTAATGATGTCCGAATGCAATCAGCTAGCACCAGTGGGGTTTTGAAAAGGCTGGGCCCACTGGTCAGTGGCACATTTGGGCCAGATTTAGACACATTAATCACCCCTAATGATTAACAATGATTAGATCATTAATGGTGTCCTAATGACGATCAAAACAAAGATTCGCCTAACAAAACCGAGTGGGATCTCGACTTGTCGCGGCGACTCGGCGCGGACGCGCACCAAGCACCAAAATGGATTCACAATAGTCTTGCGGACCCAACGGTGGTGACCTCGCCAATCAAAGGCCCTAGCAGCCGTGCCAAAATTAAAGATGATGACAAAATCGGCCAAAGCGAAAATGATCAAAGCTCATAGCGGTCAAAGAAGCGAGTGCCACGGCACCTAAGGACTTATAAGAAGCTACCTTGGCCAAGAAGAGCTTCAAAGATGGCCGGAGAAGGTTTGACCACGGTGGAGCTTGCCGGACCCGAGGAAGAAGATGTGAAAATAGAGACCTGGGCCAAAATGAACACCACTGGTGGTCAAAATAGCTTCATTAAAGCTTATAGAAGGTCCATGAGCAATTAATTACCAAAAGAACCACTTACCGGAGTTGGATAAAAAAGGGGATGATTTCGGCCGAAATGGATCCAAACTCAAAATTGGTCAATTCCTGTGAATGAAACTCAAAATTGTGTTAGGGGAGATGATTAGGGTACTAAGGAGCTCAAAAGAGTACAAAAAGATTTGAAGAAGAACCACTGGAGCACCAAAGTCCACAATTGAGCTCCACGGGTCAACAATGGTGATTTTGCTATTTTTGAGTGTTTTGAGCTCCACTAGCAAGGAGGAGCTAAGGGCGGTGTAAAATAATACCAGGAGGGGTTTGGGGAGCCTTATAAAGCTTAGAAACTAGGGTTTGGGCGAAATGAGCTCCACGAGTGAGCTAAGTCCAGGACACAACCATAGACCGAAAAGTAAGGATGGAAATGTTGGAGTAGGGCATGCCTCTCGGCCGAAAGCACCTGCAAGCACTTAATGCCGACCAGGGAGACGTTGTCGGGGAGCACGATTTCACTAAAACCATGCCGTCCCCCTGTTCACGCATGGCTCGAGGTTGAAGATGACCAGAGAAAAGCTAGGGTGATTTTGGGCGATCCGATTTTAATCCAACGGCTGAGGTTCGCCCAAGGTTCCTGAGGTTGAAAACAAAAGAGAGGATCGTGAGCGTTGGATCTAAAATGGACGGTCATGATTGAATGTGCCCTCCGAGTGACCCGAACGACACAATTAATCTGCACGGTTGGATCTTGATCCAACGGCCCAAATGAGTGGGTGGTTCGCGAGGTCCGAACGTCCTCGCGAACGTGGGCCGAGCGTTAAAATCCAACGGCTGAGATTGAAGGCGCGTTATAAAGCTAGCCCGGTACAGTTAGTTGACTGAGCCAAGTCAAGTGGTTCGAGCCCGAGTCTGACTCGAACCCGAGGAACAGTGAAATCGGGTTCTGGGTTTTAAATTTGAGCTGATACTTTGGGGATTTATTTGGGATAGCAAATGAACTCCAAAAATTCTGAAATTTTTACAGGAGCTTGCTAACTTAGATATTAACCCTGTGTAAAATTTGCAGAGGTTTTTATGCAGTGTATTTTTCTCCAAAAATTCTGCAAGGTTCTGGAATAGGGTTTGGCTGAAAGTCAAACAGATTTGACTGCCCTCGAAAAATATTCAAACAATTTCCAAAAATTGTGAAATTTTCCAGAGGGGTCACATGCCATCCCAGGTACTTAGGAAAAATACTTCCAAAGGTTGATCACAAGATTTGACAAGATTGTTTTTGGAAGACAAGGTTTTGGATCAAAAGACTTGTGACTTTGTATTTCCATAATTCCCTTTTACCAGAATTGTTTAGAACATACAGGAAATACATGATGTGAGAAAAAGTTTTAATTTCTACACATTTCCTTACATTTGAAACACAAGTCCAAGATTAGGATGTTACAATTACCCCCGGTGGGTAGTTGTCTTTCGGCTTTACAGTGTGAGCATTTGGGTTTCTATCCATACGAGTGGCTCGTAGTTGATACACAATATTAGAAACATATCGTAGGACTTAGCGTCTTGGCATACCTTGGAGTGTGTACGTGGCAAAAAGCGATCGAAGTGTGGGTACATTGGTACACCCCTGCAGGGTTAAATTTATTCGAATAGCCTCGTCCTAGGTTATGGACATGCCCGGATACACCTCAAGAGAATTAGACTATGACCTTTTAATTAAAACTTGATGGGTGGTACGAATTGGGGATTTGTGCTATGTTGTGGTGGCTATTGGGTTAGTCACCTCAAGGTTGTTACTTATGATTACTTAGTGTTACCTCGCTGTTATTTCAATGATTAAAAACAGATTTGACAAGTAGCCTTCAATCTATTACATTATTGCAAATGAAAATTGCTTTATGTGTCAAATTAACCATAAAGCCATCTCCTTTGTTACAACTTTCATGTAGCTATGTATAGGATTGTTACTCGTAAGTCTTGTGTAACATCCCAATTCTAGACTTGTGTTTCAAATGTAAGAAAATGAGTAGAAATTAAAACTTTTTCTTACATCATGTATTTCCTGTATGTACTAAACAAATCTTGTACAATAAGTTATGGAAATACAAAGTCACAAGTCTTTTGGTCCAAACTTTGATCTTCCAAAAATGTAATCATGTCAAATATTATGATCATCTCCTGGAAATATTTTTCCCAAGTGCTAGAGATGGGATGTGACCCCTCTGAAAAATTTCACAATTTTTACAGATTGTTTGAATATTTTTGGAGGGCAGTCAAACCTGTTTGACTTTTAGTCAAACCCTAAATCACAACCTTGCATAATTTTTGGAGAAAAATGCACTGATAAAAACCTCTAAATATTTTACACAAGGTCAATATTTGAATCAGCAAGCTCTTGTAAAAATTTCAGAATTTTTGGAGTTAATTTGCTACCTCAAATAAATCCTCAAAAGTCTCTATTCTATTTAAAACCCTAAACCTGGTTTGCAGTGTTCCTCGGGTTCGAGTCAGACTCGGGCTCGAGCCAATTGATCTGGTCAAATCAGCTAACTGCACCAAGCCGGCTTATTAAACCCACATCGAATTCCAACCGTTAGATCTTGATCTGACAGTCCTAAATGATTGGGCCCTTCGGACCCCGCGATTGCACTACTCATTTTGAGCTGTTGGATCAAGATCCAACCGTCCAGATTGAGTGTGACATTCGGGTCACCCAAAGGGCGCATTAAATCGTGGCCGTCCAAATTTGATCCAAGGGCACGCGAGTTCCTCTGTTGTTTTAAAAGCCCCAGAGCCTTATGATCTCAGCCGTTCACGTTCAATCCAACGGCCCAAAATCACCCAAGTGCATTTCGTGTCTTCTTCAACCTCAGAATCGCGTGTGAACAGTGGGGGAGGTATGGTAGTGTCATTTCTTGCTTCCTACAGCCGCCCTAGCCGACATTTAGGTGTGTGAGAGATACTTTCGGCCATGCCATGCCCTAGTGCACCATCTACCACTTTTTCTTTGTCGGCCATGCCTTGAGCTTTGCACCATGTCTCCCGAAAAGCTCTTTTGGCAAAACCCTAGTCTTTCAAAGCTTTATAAGCACCCTCAACCCCTCCTGGTATCCCTTTACACCACCCTTAAGCTCCATGTTCAATTTTGGAGCTTAACACTTCAAAAATCACAAACCACCACTGTTGACCCATGGTGCTCCATTGGTGATTTGGTGTTCCAGTGGTTCTCCTTCACATTTCTCTACACCATTTTAATCTCCTTACTACCATAAACATTTCCCCTCACTCAATTTTGGATTTGATTCACAGGAATTGTCCAATTTGGGGTTTGTTCAAATTCGGCCGATTTTGGTCATCTTCTTCCTCAGCTCAGGTGAGTGCTCCATTTTCAAATCATTTGCTCATGTAGCTTCTGTGGACTATAATGAAGCTATATTGATGCTTTGGTACCACTCATTTTGCTCAGGGGGCACTTTTCTAACTTTCTTCTTCAACTCCGGCAAGCCTCCACCGTGGACAACCTACTCCGGCCATCTTTGAAGCTCCTCTCCATTAAGGTAGCTTCTTATTAGTCCCTAGAGGCCTTGGCACACGCTTCTTTGGACTACAGTGGAGTATTTTGCTATTTTCAAGTTTGCAGTAAAAGCTCCATTTTCGTTTTTCCGGCTAACCGGCGTTCTGGTCCCTCACCGCCGGCGAGGTCGCCACCATTAGCTCCGTAGTGATATTGCTGTTCCATTCCAATGTTTAGTTGGCGCCACCACGGCCAGAGTCACTGGCGGCAAGCCGTTGAACACGCTCAGGCTCGTGCCGGCGAAAACTCCCGTTTTTGTCAAAAACTTAGGACACATTTAATGCCCGATTATTGTTAATCATTGGGTGCAATAATCGTGTCTTAAAATGTGCCCGATGTGTCACTGACAGTGGGCCCAGTTATTTAAATCACACCGCTGGTGCACGTAAGTGTTGTTCAGACATCATTAATGCCTAATCAGTGATTAATTATGGGTCGGCATTTATTAGTTGTTGGAAACCACCTCTGGGTCACTGACAGTTGGGCCCGTAGGTTTAAAATTAAAATCCAGAGGTCATTAGTGCCGTTTGGAGTTCATTAATTGCCAATCATTAGCAGCATTAAATCTGTCTTAGCCGCCACTCTTACTCACTGACAGGTGGGCCCTCTAATCACTTAAATCCCGTCAGTGCAAATCACCCAGTCACATTAAATCCTAATCATCAGATTCGGTGTTTTATTGTTGTCCTAAACATCCTCTTTTAGTCGCTGAAATGTGGACCTTATGCACTGTGCACGTGGGGTAAATGTTCACGTGTGTGACTCACAGTCACTGACATGCAAACCCACGTGTCAGCACCTATTTTTGAACCCACGTGGGGTAAATGATTTTTTGAACTAAATCATTTTAAATCCTTTTTAGTTGATTCCAACTGTAATAAATTTGTATTGGACTAAGGTTTTATATAAAAATGCTTTTAGCTATGTTTCTGTAATAGAAAATCCTCTAAACACTAAAAACTTGATTTCAGCTATTATTGGCTTTTCCAGAAATTGAATTAAATATTATAAAATGAATATCTTTTCCTGTAAATATCCAAAATGGGTGTTTTCAACTATAATAAATTTTTATTAACCAAACTTTAATCTAAAAATGTTGGTAGGCCCAGGATAGCACCAGAAAAATTAGTTAGATACTTTACCCCTGTTTTCAGCATTTAGAAAATTCTGTTAACTTTGTAAAAGACACAAGTAATTCCCTGTAAACCCAAAATATATAGACTTAGTGCTGGAAAATCCCTCTGTCAACATACTTCAATATAAAATTGGTTGTGAACATGTTTATGTTTCTGGAAAATGTGATATGCTTGGTTTACAACTTAGAAAAATCATAAGTAAATCATTATAACTCCAAATGTAGTAAACTCAACTTTGCTGTGATTAGGATGACATAAACTATCTACCATAAAAATTTTAGGTTCCAGATCATTCTAGAAAATTTCGCCATGAACAGTACCAGTAATTAATTTAGGGGATTTATGGGCTGAGAGAACTAGTTTTAACCATAACTTTTTCATACTAAATCCAAATGCAGTAATTCTTGTTCCTAAAATTGTCTAAAATTATACCCTTGCTGTTGTGTGAGTTTCATTAAATTTGGATATCTTTTGCTGTTGGGTTTTATTTGGTTTTTCTTTGTTCTTATTTTGGTTATCACCTTTTCGCGTTAGGTTCTGAGGACATTATTGATCTTGATTCTGAGCCACAGCAGCCAGATCTGCACTTCAGCCAGGCAAGCAGATGTAGCATTCATTTGATCATATTGTTCCTACTAATTTCAAATTCTAATATGTTGTTTCCAAATTCTATGTATCCATTGCTATGTTGTTTTAAACTATTGTCGATATTTGGCCCAGTAGATGCATTACCAGTAGGAAATGTTTTATCCTCTACTACTGAGAATAGAATTACTTGCTGTGATTTTGGGTTCGCTGGATGAACCCTTGTAACTTAGTAGTTTACGTGTCATTATGCTTAGCCATGCTTAGTTAACGGTAGAATTGGGCGGTTATCGACTTGTCGATAACCTTGATCACAAACTGATTATGATACTATTGTTTTCAGCTTTATGCCATATTAATTGCAAAACTAAAACTGAAAACAAAATGATTTGGACTTGGGCACAATGGTATGTTGGTGTGCTTTGGGTGTGACTAGAATGGTGCCCGAGTCAATTAAGGACCGAACTACTTGTGAGTACCTGCTATCCGAGCATTTTTGTGCATGCTAACCACACTAGAGGGATATGGGACCTCTCTTAGCTGAGTACTTTGGGGTGTGTTAATTAATGAGTCGCGTGGTGGGTTGCACATTTGATTATGTGCAACATGGACATGTTTGTGGGGAGAGGAACACCCGCCGAGGCCGGGTATCCTGCTCCACGTATGGGTCCTTGTGATCCATATTTCGTCGACAGATCACTAAGGGTTAACCCCCATATGTGCGGCTCTTGATTAGCATATTCCATTGGAAAGGGTTCGTAGGACTTAGCCGTGCTGACATACCAAAGGAAGTATGCTTAATAGCTTGGCAAAAAGGCGGTCTGAAGTGTGGGTACATTGGTACACCCCTGTAGGGTTACAAACTATTCGAATAGGCTCGTCCTAGGTTATGGACACGCTTGGGTAAGCTTTTCAAGAGTTAGACTCCAACATTTTAACTAAAATTTGATGGGTGTTATAGCTTGTGAAACCCCGGTTTATTAAGTTTATAATACTAGGGCCAATGGAAGGCTAAGTATTATAACCTTAATAAACCGGGGTCTCATAAGCTTGGTATCAGAGCCATACTGACCGTAGAAACTCCTAGCTTGGTCGTCTTTTAGGATATTTTGAAAACTTAGTTTTTGAATATCAAATGATTCATGAAATTCTTAAGTAGAGTCTCAGATTTTACTTCTTATCTATCTTAGCTTGCTCATCTCACCTTGTTCTGGAATGAATTTGGAAAGATATTTTCCCTCTTGTCTTCTTTCAAAAGATAGTGTTTATTCGATTAAATTGGTTTTGGGTGAACCATGAGAGATATAACTAAAGTGTCGGCTGTCTTTTGGAGAAGATTAGGAGTTCCTGAAGTCACAAATTTCGGCCAGAAGCTTGGAGAAGAAATCTGGACAGCAAGCAGAATTTCTGGACAGCTAGCTATTAGTAGTATATAGGGCTGAAAATGAGAGGTTAATGCAACTAAAACTTGTGGGAATAAAAAGGGTAAGAAGTGATATGAATTAGCTATATACTTAACCCTCTGCTAGTAGTTTTTGCCCTGTTTTATGGGCTGAATCGAACCCAAGCTTGGGTGCTGAAAATTTATTTCCTGAAAACCGAATGCTCGTTCTCCATACGAGTTAGTCATTTTTGGAAGTCAGTTTTTGAAAAACAGAGTTACTGTATTTATTGTATGCTGGTTTTTGAGCATTTTGGAGGTTGGTTTTGCAGTAGTAATCATTGCTTTTCCTTGCCTCCTGTCCTAGATTTTTTGCTGATTTATCTTGATGGAACAGGATGGCGGGAAGAACACATGGTAGTTAGTCGGCTGGTCCAAATGAGGAGGTCCCACCTCCTCCGACCATGGCCGAGGTGTTGGCTCAGATCGAGAGGAACCGGATGGACCAGACTCGCATCTTGGAGGTGATTGCGAGGAACACCTCCACCTCCTCTAATGCCTCCGGATCGGGAGGAAGTGGCCATCAGTCACGTGGGGGACTTGCGGAGTTCCTCCGTACCCAGCCACCCACTTTCTCCAGGTCCGAGGATCCTCTGGACGAGGATGATTGGCTGCGTCTTATTGAGCGTAAGCTCAACATTGCTCAGTGCCAGGAGCAGGAGCGGGCACTCTTTGCATCCCACCAGCTGGAGGGTGCAGCTCTCTCATGGTGGGAGAACTATCTCGCTATGCAGCCTGCGGACCATGTGGTCTCGTGGGGTGAGATCAGATCTGCTTTCCGTCGGGCCCACATCCCCGATGGCCTGATGAAGTTGAAGAAGGAGTTTCTGGCGCTTAAACAAGGGCGCAAGTCTGTTACGGAGTATCTATACGAGTTTAATCACTTGGCTCGTTATGCTCCGGGAGAGGTGGCCACTGATGAGGCCAAACAGGAGAAATTCATGGATGGCTTGTCTTAGGGGCTGCAGGACAAGCTATCTATTGTAGACTTCGCTGATTTTCAGGCCATGGTTGATAAGGCTGTTGTCGCCGAACATAAGGCGAAAGCGCTGGGCGAGTCTCACAAGCGCAAATGGGAGGCCCACCGGTCTGCACAGGCCAGCCTCACTCGTCCCTGAGTTGGGCCAGCACCAGGGGCCCGTTCTTCGGCTCCACTTCCGCCGAGGTCGTCGACACCAGTCGCTCGTCCTTCGCAGGCCATGATCCAATCACGTGCACCTGCGACCCAGCAGCCGGTTGTTCTCCGCAACCCGGCTGCCGACGTCACCTGTTTCTCTTGTAACCAGAAGGGTCACTATGCTAGCAGTTGCCCTAGGAGGGTTGGAGCAGCCCCTCGTCCTAATGGAGGACGCGGGCAAGGGAGTGGTCACCCACCTGACCAGAAGACTATCCAGAAGACTCAGAGTTTGGGGAGCGGCCGAGTCAATCATATTTCGGCTGAGGAGGCTCAAGAGGCGCTCGACGTGGTGTTGGGTACGCTTCTTGTTAATTCTCGTCCTGCTGCAGTATTATTTGACTCAGGAGCATCACATTCTTTTATTTCGAGATCATTTACTACAGCTAGTGACCTTCACTTTGTGCCTTTGGGGGTTCCCTTGATTGTTCGCTCTCCGGGTATGGAAATGCGAGTTGATCAGGAGTACCAGGATGTGCCTATGGATATTGAAGGAGTGGGATTCTGGGCGAATCTCATCTTACTTGACTCGGCAAGTCTGGATGTTATTCTCGGCATGGATTGGTTGTCCCAACACTTAGGGCAAATCGATTGTGCCAAGAAAATGGTCTACCTCACCAACTCCTCGGGCGAACAGGTTGGGTTTTCGCCACGGCTGCAAGGGCCCCATCTTTGTGCCCTTGAAGCAAAGCCAGCATTGGAGATTCACGATGTCCCCACCGTGTGTGACTTCGCGGATGTCTTTCCTGAAGATCTGCCTGGGAAGCCTCCAGTTCAAGACCTGGAGTTCATAATTGAGTTGCTGCCCGGTACCGCCCCGATTTCTAAGGCGCCGTATCGAATGCCTCCTAATGAGTTGGAGGAGCTGAAGAAGCAACTTGGTGAGCTCCAAGCAAAAGGTTTCATCCGTCCTATCTCATCACCCTGGGGTTGTCCCGCAATATTTGTGAAGAAGAAAGACAAGACCCTGCGTATGTGTGTTGATTACCATCCACTTAATGAAGTGACGGTGAAAAACAAGTATCCTTTGCCTCGTATTGATGATCTTTTTGATCAGTTGACTGGAGCCCGTGTCTTTTCCAAGATTGACTTGAGATTGGGCTATCATCAAGTCCGGATCAGGGCTGAGGATATTCCGAAGACGGCTTTCACTACTCGTTATGGTCTTTACGAGTACACCGTCATATCGTTTGGCTTGACCAATGCTCCAGTTTTGTTCATGAACCTTATGAACTCAATATTCATGGAGTATTTGGATAAATTTGTGGTGGTTTTCATTGATGATATTCTTATCTACTCCAAGAATGATGAAGAACATGATGAGCACTTGAAGATTGTGTTGGGCAAGTTGCGTGAGCACCAGCTATAAGCAAAGTTCAGCAAGTGTGAGTTCTGGTTGAAGGAGGTGGCATTCTTAGGCCATGTTCTTTCAGCAGGAGGAGTAGCTGTGGACCCCAGCAAGGTCAGTGATGTGTTATCTTGGGGTCAGCCCAAGTCTGTCACTGATGTTTGGAGTTTTCTTGGTTTAGCGGGATACTATCGCCGCTTTATCGAGAATTTTTCCAAGATTGCGAAGCCCATGACCGAATTACTCAAGAAAGATAAGAAATTTGTGTGGTCCTCTGCTTGTGATGAGATTTTTCAAGAACTCAAGAAGAGACTAACTTCAGCCCCAGTGCTTGTTCTCCCTGATGTCCATAAGAGCTTTGATATTTATTGCGATGCTTCTCGTCAGGGACTTGGTTGTGTTCTTATGCAAGAAGGCAAGGTTGTGGCCTATGCATCAAGGCAGTTGAGGCCATATGAACTCAACTATCCTACCCATGACTTAGAGTTAGCTGCAGTGGTCCATGCACTCAAGATTTGGCAGCATTACCTGATTGGTAACCGTTGTGAGGTGTCTTCGTATCACAAGAGCTTGAAATATTTGTTCACCCAGCCAGATTTGAACCTCAGGCAAAGAAGATGGTTGGAATTGATCAAATATTATGATATGGGCATTCAATATCATCCGAGTAAGGCCAATGTTGTTGCCGATGCACTTAGTCGCAAGGTATATTGCAATACCTTGTTACTTCAAGAGCAACAGCCTGCTCTCCATGTAGAATTTCAGCGGCTTAATTTGGGCTTAATTGAGCATGGTTCACTTGCTTCCTTGGTTGTGCAACCACCTTTGGTGGACCAAATCAAAGCCGCGCAGCCGTCCGATGTTGGTGCAAGCCAGATCAAGCAGAACATCAAGAATGGGACAGCCAAGTGCTTTTCTGAAGATGAACACGGTGTTGTATGGTTTTGATAGCGCCTTGTGGTTCCAAAGGTCATGGAATTACGGAAGTTGTTTCTTCGTGAGGCCCATGACTCCCCCTTGTCCATCCATCCCGGGGCCACCAAGATGTATCAGGACCTTCGTCAGAGATTCTGGTGGACCCGAATGAAGCGAGAGATTGCCAAATTCATCACCGAGTGCGATGTGTGCTGTTGTGTCAAGGCCGAGCATCAGTGTCCAACAGGCCTGCTACAGCCTTTGCCAGTACCCGAGTGGAAGTGAGACTCCATTGGTATGGATTTCATCACCGGTATGCCCCATACTTCTTCAGGAAAAGATGCCATTTGGGTTGTCATTGATCGATTGACAAAGGTAGCACATTTCCTGCCAGTGCGTACCACTCTCTGTGTCAGTCGATTGGTGGATCTCTACATCTCTCGTATTGTGAGCTTGCATGGTGTGCCACGAGCGATTGTTGTGAGGTCCCCAATTTATTTGGCTTGTAATGCTTAACCAACCACCTGGTCCTAGCATCACAAATCAAATAAACTGATCCTCGAGGTATGTATACTTCCCAGAAAGCAGTATACACACCCCGTTACAAAATTAGACATCAACTCCATTCCAAACATAGAGTCCAAACAACACACTACCAAGCGGAAGATAAACAAATAGAAGAGTTATTACAGGACAAAGGCCGATGTGCCACAAGATACACAAATAAACAAGAACGATAAATGAAGCAAAAGTGCCATAAGATGGCTATAAACAAAGCCAATCGGTGTGCCTCCAACCCACAAGGCATCGACCGGACCGCCAAGTCTAGTCTTCCACGAAAGCGGCAACACACCTCACGAAGTGAGGCCCCAGGGCTCACCTTCTTCCTCTGCAACAAAACATTAAGCAAAGCACACGAGTACAAAGATTGTCTTTGTACCCGCAAGATCGACGTGTGAACTAGCGACTGTTCATATGCTACATGCAGGCTTGTTTGGTGGAGGCCATATGTTTCATTTGCATAAAGCCAACTTTCATTTGCAATAGTATAATACAGTTTGAAGGCAGGTTTGCAATTCGTTTTTAATGTTGAAATAATAGTAAAGGTAATAATAACAAAAGGGAAAGATAAACAACCTAGAGGTGACTATCCCAATAGCCACCACAACAATAGCACGAATCCCAGATTCGTACCACCCATCAAGTTTTAATTCAAATGTTGTAGTCTAACTCTTGGAAGACCTTGCCAAGCGTGTCCATAACCTAGGGCGAGGCTATTCGAATAGTTTTAAACCTGCAGGTGTACCAATGTACCCACACTTGCATCGCCTTTAAGCCAAAGCACACTTCCGAAGGTATCTTTGCACAGCTAAGTCCTACGAGACTTTTTCCAATATTGTGTATTAACTACGAGCGCTCGTATGGATAGAAATCCATACGCTTACATGGTAAAGCCGAAAGACAACTACCCACTCGGGATAAAGCTTTTGGACAACTACCATGCTCCCACCTCCATCCCTCCTGCGACCCCGCGACCGAGCCAATACACGCCAAAGTACTAGGTCAAGAGAGGTCCCATATACTCTAGTGTGGTTAGCACGCAAATTCTTGGTTTAGTGTAACAAGATGTTCGGTCCTTGTTGACTCGGGCACCATTCGATCACACCCAACAGATCACACCAATCATACCACAGTGCCCAAGTCTAAATCATTTTTGTTTTCAGTTTTAGTTTTGCAATTAAACATAGTAAAAATGCTGAAACAAAAGTTATAGAAGATTTTGTGATCAAGGTTACCGACTAAAGTCGATAACCGCCTGATTCTACCGATAGCTAAGCATGTCTAAGCAAGTTGACCGGATCTACTAAGTGACAAGAGATCATCCAGACCTCTAATCACAGCAAATAACCTATGCTCGGTAGTAGAGATCAATATTTTGTCTACAGGATATGCAGCTACGGATTTAACTAATCAATTTAACACAAATTAAGCAATGCATACATACAGCTGAAACAAAATATTAGACTTTAAAATACTGGGATAGGAATGATCAAACTGCTTGCCTGGCTGTTGTTGCTCAATTTGTTGCGGAGGGTCGTTCTCAGGGTTGCCGCAAATATCGAAGCCTAACGATAGAACAAATAACAGCGAATAAGAGCGAATGACACCGACAAAACTCAACCATACAATAACAACAAAACATACCAAACTCACACAGCAACCTAAGCAAGATATAACAAAATTTTAGAAACAGAGAGCAAATCATTTTAAGTTATTAAGAATTTTCTATGAATTTTCTAAGCTAAAAACACATCAAAACACTAGTTAATTACTTAACAAATTTTCATGAACAGAAACAGTATCTAAAACCTATCCTGATAATTAGTATACTAAAAATGAAATTTTACAGAATTGGTTTCACTGGATTTGGACAATTATTGAAAGAGATATACATTTTCTAATTTAGAAGATACATAAAACATCCTTTAATTAATTAACAGATTTTTACTACAGATACAAGGTTGAAACTAATTTTAGTAAATACCACATTTAAAATGAAAATTAACGACCTTTGGATTCATGCGATTTAGATAAAAATTGAATTAGTTATGCATTTTCTAAGTTTAAATGAATTAACGATTAACAGAAAACACATTACTAAATACTAAAGCATTTATTCCTTTCTCTACCCACAATGAGCTAGCCACACCACGGGCATGTGTGGACCACGCGAAACGGCGACTAGGTCAAACTTGACCCAGCGGCGCTAACGGCGACGTCGGCGTATTCTAAGAATCGTCTTTGACTTATCAAAGTGTACTTCTAACATATACTCACAGAGAAATCGTTTCCCAACAGAGAAAACGTAGCATCAAAGCTACAACCCCAATCGACAAAGATGGACCCACATGGCGTTGACTAAGGGAATAACATAACGGTTGGATTAAAGGATTTCTAAACGCGATTAACAGAGAAGGCCCACAAGTCTGTGATACTGACTAAAAGACGATTAGCACTAAAGAGTAGGGTTAGATCTTAACACTGCCGGCGGCTCACCGGCAACCACGGGGACGGTGGCGCGGCCGCACAACTGTTCTCGCGAACCAGGAGGTCTTAGGGCGAGTGAGATATACCTTCAGGTTCGCAAAGACCTCGCAAACTCGTTGACGGTGACCCGGGACCTCGAGGATGCCGGCGGCGAGCTGACGGCGAACGGAGGCGGAGAAGAAGATGCGGTGCTCGCGGAGAAGACGCTGCGAGTTTCGAGAAGACCCCGGAAGGTGCGCACCAGCTTCGCCTTGACTCCAGGAAGGTTTCGCCCACGATCAAGACGATGATGGAGCACGGAAGTGGCCGGAAACGCCGCGGCGGCAAATCACCGTACTTGGAGAAGAAGGGGTCGCACACCCTCCATGATGCATCAAAGACAGAAACGAACCCACCTAGAGCATCAGTGGAGCATTGCGATCAAGTGGAACCAAACACTGAGGCTTGAGACTTACCAGAACGCTAGCAAGCTCGCGGGGCCGAGGCTACCGGAAGCGAAGACGATGAAGTTGCTCCAGGCGATCCACTGGATGCTGATGATCCGGGATGGGCAAAATGGAGGCGGCGAGTAGAGTGGATCACGATGGTGCGGACGCGGGCTCAAAGGCGGCTCCGATTAGGCGGTACTACGCTCGGGTTCTTCTCCGACGCGGAGGAAATTTGGGCGGAGAAGGCACGAGAATGGGCGCGGCGGATAGTGGATGGACTCGGTGGGTAAATGAGACCCGGCGATGCTTCTCGGGTGACACGAGGACAAAAAGGTGGCAGCGACGGTGCGTGGCGAGCATCTTGCGCCGCGAGCTCCGGTGAGGTGCGGAGAAGACGAGGCGGACGGCGACAGTAGGGTCCACTTGTCGTGGCGTGACAAGCGGTGCGAGTCAAGGTCCGATGCGGCGCGATGAGCTGGTTTGACTCGATCAAGATTGTCCTGACCGCTAGATCTGAGATGGACGGCTGAGATTGGTGTATGCATTCGGACAGGTCGACGAGGCAAGCAACGTGGACCGTTCGATCTTCATCGGACGGCTACGATCGATTGGACTCGCGCTGTGCAGTTAGGCGGTGCGACCGAGTCCATTAGGTGCGGTCGGACTCGAGCCCAAGTGGGGTTTGAACCCGAGGAACAGTGATTTCGGATTTGAATTAAAAAGACAAAGAGGGTTTGAGGAATTTTTAGAGGTAGTTCCTGAGCTCCAAAAATTCTGACATTTTTATGGAAGCTTGCTGGAACAGAGAACAACATTGTGTAATTTTTCCAGGAATTTTCATGCACTACATTTCTTCCAAGAAAATTCACAAGTTGCTGACCAAGTGTTTGACCAGAAATTCAAACTAGTTTGACTTGGCCATTTGAAATAGCAAATAAAATCTAAAAATTGTGAAATAATTCAGGGAGGTAGATAGGATGATCAAGATGATGGGAAAAATAATTTCAGAGGATGATTACAAGTTTGAAAGCTAAGAATTTGCTGACAACAATTTCCAATCACAAGAATTAAATTCTAAAAATTGGAAATTGCTAGGGAAAATTGTAGAAACTCTCAAATGATTTCATGAGGCATCAAAAGTTTTTATTTATCCTCATAATTTACATTTGAAATACAAACCCTAAGTTAGGGCTGTTACAATTGTGTCAGATCGTGGTTCTCTTTTTACCTCTCGGTTTTGGCACAGTCTGCAAGAGGCTATGGGGACTCGTCTTTCTTTCAGTTCAGTTTATCATCCCCAAACTGATGGTCAGACAGAGAGAGTCAACCAAGTGTTGGAAGATATGCTCCGTGCTTGTGTTCTTTCCTATGGGAAGAATTGGGAGAAATTCCTACCACTTGCAGAGTTCTCCTACAACAACAGCTTCCAGGCCAGTCTTGGCATGGTACCTTTTGAGGCTTTGTATGGGAGGAGATGTAGAACACCGTTGAACTGGTGGCGGTGGCGGCGAGTTCTTGACCAATTCCATCAATGAGTCTGAAAGCCAGGTTCTGTTGATTCGCGAGCATTTGCGTGTGGCCCAGTCCAGGCAAAAGAGCTATGCGGATCGTCGTCATCGAGAGTTGAGCTTTGAGCCCAATGACTTTGTTTATCTCAAAGTCTCACCTTTGAAGGGCCATCAGCGCTTTGGCATCAAAGGCAAGCTGGCTCCTCGATATGTTGGGCCTTATCGCATCATCAAGAAAATTGGAGCTGTTGCATACTAATTGGAGTTGCCAGCTACACTTGAGGGGGTGCATGATGTGTTCCATGTGTCCCATTTGAGAAAGTGCCTCCACGTTCCAGCCGAGGAAACTCCATTGGAAAGTCTCAATGTGCAGGAAGATTTGACCTTCCGCGAGCACCCTGTTCGTATTCTTGAGGAATCTGAACGGAGAACAAGGAACCGTGTCATCAAGTAGCTTAAGGTAATTCAGTGGTCAAACCATTCCGAAGATGAGGCAACTTGGGAGCGTGAAGATCGCCTTCGTTCAGACTACCCATCCTTCTTCTCCGAGTAAATGGAATCTCGGGACGAGATTCTTGTAAGGAGGGGGAGGTTTTGTAACATCCCAATTCTGGACTTGTGTTTCAAATGTAAGAAAATGAGTAGAAATTAAAAAATTTTCTTACATCATATATTTCCTGTATGTACTAAACAAATCTTGTACAAGAAGTTATGGAAATACAAAGTCACAAGTCTTTTGATCCAAACTTTGATTTTCCAAAAATGTAATCATGTCAAATATTGTGATCATCTCCTGGAAATATTTTTCCCAAGTGCTAGAGATGGTATGTGACCCCTCTGAAAAATTTCACAATTTTTAGAGATTGTTTGAATATTTTTGGAGGGCAGTCAAACCCTAAATCAGAACCTTGCATAATTTTTGGAGAACAATGCAGTGCATAAAAACCTCTGAAAATTTTACACAAGGTCAATATTTGAGTCAGAAAGCTCCTGTAAAAATTTCAGAATTTGTGGAGTTAATTTGCTACCTCAAATAAATCCTCAAAAGTCTCTGTTCTATTTAAAACCCTAAACCTAGTTTGCACTGTTCCTCGGGTTCGAGTCAGACTCGAGCTCGAGCCAATTGATCTGGTCAAATCAACTAACTGCACCAAGCTGGCTTATTAAACCCACATCCAATTCCAACCGTTAGATCTTGATCTAACAGTCCTAAATGATTGGGCCCTTCGGACCCCACGATTGCACTACTCATTTTGAGCCGTTGGATCAAGATCCAACCGTCCAGATTGAGTGTGACATTCGGGTCACCCAAAGGGCGCATTAAATCGTGGCCGTCCAAATTTGATCCAAGGGCACGCGAGTTCCTCTGTTGTTTTAAAAGCCCCAGAGCCTTATGATCTCAGCCGTTCACGTTCAGTCCAACGACCCAAAATCACCCAAGTGCATTTCGTGTCTTCTTCAACCTCAGAATCGCGCGTGAACAGTGGGGGAGGTATGGCAGTGTCATTTCTTGCTCCCTACAGCCGCCCTAGCCGACATTTAGGTGTGTGTGTGAGATACTTTCGGCCATGCCATGCCCTAGTGCACCATCTACTACTTTTTCTTTGTCTGCCATGCCCTAGTGAAGGGCAACGGGTAGGCTACACTAGCGCAAATTAAAAATTCTACCCGTAAACCAAGATCACTGCAGTTATAGATCACGGTCTTACCACTAGACACGCAGGTGCGAAAGTTGATGCAGCACTTCAGGGCAGTGTAGTCGTACTCAGTTGATGCAGTACATCGGGGCAGAGTAGTCGTATTACTTCCTCGTTCTCGTCGTGGCGTCCCACGTCTGACTCCTTTCTTGCGGTTCGTCCCAGCGCCACGGATGTAGCGCCTTCAAAGGTATCCACCGTGCGGAAGAAGCGGCGCACGCGGACCACTAGATCCGCGCGGCGACTAGGCGTGAGAGGGTGGCGGCGGGGTTTGAGGATGTCACAAAAACTCATCCCTCATCCCGTGCGCCCTGCCCTCCTTTTATAGGCGTCCTTACAATGGGCTTCTACGAATAGAGGCCCATTAGGACTTAATGCCCATCTAATTTGGATCCAATCGAATTAGGCTTCAACTCATAAGTGTGTGACCTATGGTTCACATATGTTTAGACATGACGCGAGTACACATACTTGGTCAATAGTTGGTAGAGGCCTCTAGCAAGGCGTGCCAACTCCTAAACATACACAAAGATCATATCGGACGAACCATCACAGCGTTATGTACATGCCAATCCCTTTGCCTCACGTTATTCGGTCGAGCTCCAAGCTGACCACTCTTTCTCGATCACGTGATCGTAATCCATTACTAGGTTAACTCTTAACCTTAAGTAGCACGACCATGCATTTGGATCCGATCACTCGAGGCCGAGATATCTCTCTCGTAGAGAGGGGCAAATCCCATCTCGCCCGACCATGCCCCAAAGACATGCTTCATGACAAACCAGAATGCTACCTTTATAACTACCCGATTCACGGAGTAGCGTTTGATAGCCCCTAAGTAGAGTCGATTCACATCTCAAGTACATGCGACAATCTCAGGTCTAAGGACAAGGCGTACACATTGTGTAGAAGAGCGATAAGTATAATTGCTATGTCTCATGTTGGGTCGGTCCAACCCCATGTTCTAAACATGTGTCCACATTATTGGTTTGACATCTCCATGTCTATGACACATGAAACATGGTCATCAACCGATACATGTGCTAATCCATCATTCATGTGTGTCCTCACATGAACTCCGACTAGGGACAACTTTAGAATAACCATACAAGTAAAGAGTTTCACAAACAAGTCACATACTTGTTAATCAACACAAAGGCAATATTCAAGGAACATTTATTAAATCATGGATACAACGAAATATCATCATCAATATGATTGCCTCTAGGGCATATCTCTATGATCTCCCACTTGCACTAGAGTCAATCTAGAAGATATCTAATACCCATAGCTCTTGTGTGCGCCTCATGCTTAGGTCAGGGAGAGGCTTCGTCAAGGATCTGAAATATTCAAATCCGTGTGTATTTTGCATATCTTTAAATCTCCTCGATTAAGGATCTCTCGAATGAGATGAAACCGCCAAATATGTGTTTGTTCTTTTGGTGATTCCTCGGCTCCTTGGCTTGCGCAATGGCCCCTTGTTATCACGATAAAGATCCGGAGGACTGCATGCACTAGGAACCACACCTAGTTCGAGTTATGAACTTCCTTATCCAAACACCTTCCTTTGCCGCTTGAAGCGCAATGTACCGAAGCCTCCGTTGTAGAGTCGACATACGATCTCTGCTTGAACTCTTCCAAGTTACCGCACCACCGTTCAAAAGGAACACAAAACCCGATTGCGATTTGTAATCATCTTTGTCGGTTTGGAAGCTTGCATCGGTGTAACCATTTACAACGAGCTCTTCCTCACCTCAGTAGACTAGGAACACATCCTTAGTTCTTCTCAAATACTTGAGGATGTTTTTAACATTGTCAGATGACTCTCACCGATCACTGGTATCTGCTACGTAACACTTAGAGCATAGGAAACATCTGGCGAGTACATATCATAGCATACATGATAGATCAATGGCGAAGCATATGGAATCTTACTCATGCGATCTCGCTCATCGGTTGTCGAAGGACACCGAGTCTTGCCAAGATTTATGCCATGAGACATGGGCAAGAACCCTTTCTTTGTCTCCTCCATGTTGAACCGTTTCAACACTTTGTCAATGTAAGTACTATAGCTTAATCCTATTAGCCTTTTTGATCTATCTCTATAGATCTTAATACCCAAAATATATGCACTTCCCTAAGTCCTTCATTGAGAAACTATTTTTGGTGAGGTCTTAACGGACTCGAGCATAGGAATATCATTTCCAATCGGTAATATGTCATCTACATATAAGATTAGAAATACGAGTGAGCTCCCACTTGTCTTCTTGTAAACACAAGATTCTTCTTCGTTTTGATGAATTCAAACCCTTTGACCACTTCATCAAAGCAGATGTTCCAACTCCGAGATGCTTGGTTCAATCCATAAATGGATTTTTGAAGTTTGCATACTTTTCTAGCATTGTTTGGATCGACAAAACCCTCGCCGTATCATATACATGTCCTCGGTTAAATTTCCATTAAGGAAAGCCGTTTTGACATCCATCCGCCATATCTCATAGTCAAAATATGCGCAATAGCTAGAATGATCCGTATTGATTTAAGCATCGCTCTGGTGAGAAAGTCTCATCGTAGTCAACTCCTTGAACTTGCCGAAACTTTTTGCGACAAGTCGAGCTTTATGGATATGAACATTTCCATCCATATCAATCTTTCTTTTATAGATCAATTTGCACTCTATGGTTTGACACCATCAGTGGTCAACCAAATTCCAAACTTGATTGTCTCCCATGGATGCTATCTTGGATCTCATGGCACTATGCCATTTCTCGAGTGCAGGGTCCTTCATTGCTTCCGCATAGGTCGTAGGCTCATCATTGTCTAACAATAACATATCTCGCGCATTGCGAGCCTTCCGACCTTCCGTGGTGGTGGTGCTTCCTTTGCCATGGGTTCCTCAACTTGTTCTCGCCACATGGGCATCATTCGTCGAGTCTTCCCGATTGGTTCATCTTGAACCTCTTCAAGCCGCACCGTTCTTCCACTTGTCTCCTGTTAGAAACTCTTTCTCTAGGAAAACACCACTTGACGACAAACACTTTGCCCTCTAGTCGGTTGTAGAAGTAATATCCAAAGGTTTCCTTGGATATCCCACGAAAATGCATTTATCCGACTTGGGTGTGAGCTTGTCCGATCAGTAGTAAACGACAAACGCCTCACATCCCCAAATCTTTAGAAAAGACAAGCGTGACTCTTCCTATCCATATCTCATATGGTGTCTTAACTACTGATTTAGACGGTACCTATTAAGTGTGAAAGCCGCCGTTTCTAGAGCGTAACCCCAAAGGATAATGGTAAATCGGTGGCTCATCATCGATCGAACCATGTCCAATAAGGTCCGATTACGTCGCTCGGATACCCCATTTCTTTGAGGCGTTCGGGCGGTGTTAGTGTGGAACAATTCGCAACTCTTGGATGATTGCTAAATTCATGACTCAAATACTCGCCACCACGATCGGATCGCGAGCCTTAATTTTCTTGGCACGTTGATTTTCAACCTCATTCGGAACTCTTTGAACTTTTGAAAGTTTCGGACTTATGCTTCATTAAGTAGACATAGCCATATCTACTAAAATCATCGATGAAAGTTATGAAGTAATGAAATCCACCTCTAGCGATCGTGCTCATTGGTCCACATACATCGGTATGTATGATTTCCAACAAGTCGACGCCTCTCAAAACAACCTTTGAAAGGTGATTTGGTCATCTTACCAAGCAAACAAGCTTCACATGTCTCGTATGATTCAAAATCAAACGAAGTTAGAAGACCATCGACATGGAGCTTCTTCATGCGCTTTTCACTTATGTGACCCAAACGACAATGCCAAACATAGGTGGGATTCAAATCATTAGGTCAAGTCTTTTAGCATTTATGTTAAAGATAGGCGCATCATCAAGATTTAAAATAAATAACCCATTCACAATGGGCGCAAAAAGCCATAAACATTCCATTTTAGAGATCAAACAACCATTGTCTTTACTTGCAAGCGAATAACCATCTCTCATCAAACATGAGGGGATAAAATGTTTCGACTCATACTAGGAACATAATAACAATTATTCAATTCCATAATAAATCTTGAAGGAAGCTGAAGTTGCATGGTGCCGACGGTCAACGCAGCAACCCTTGCTTTATTTCGACGCGAAAATCAACTTCACCTCTTGCGACTCCTCTACTTCTTATTAGCCTCTGCATCAAGTTGCAAATGTGAGCAACCGATCCGTATCAAATACCCAAGAGTTAATAGGAGAATCGCGAGAAAATGTCTAAAACATTTATGACAAGTGTACCATGGGTGGAAGTCTTACTTCGGCCTTCTTCTTGCATTCATCGAATCCATGTACTTCTTGCGTTTCTCTTCGGTGGCGCTTTACAATAGAAGCATCTTGTCTCGGCTCGAGTCGAAAGATTAGGCTTAGGCGTTGGCTTCGAGATCATATCTTTAACCTTGCCCTTATTCTTTGGCCATGGCTTCTTACCCTTTTTCTTGAAGCTAGACTTGTTCTGCACAGTCATCACATGGCTAGGCCCTGCACACTTCTTAATGTCACTCTCTGCTGTTTTGAGCATCCCACAAAGCTCATTAAGGCCCTTATCCGCCCCATGCATATGGTAGTTCGAAATGAAATGTCCATAGCTAGGTGGAAGAGACGCTAAAATGAAATCAGTTGCCAACTCTTGGCCAATTGGAAAACCAAGTTTATCCAAAGTCTGACTGTAACCAACCATTTTGATCACATGTGTGCCTACAGGTGCACCTTCTGTTAACTTGCATTCCAGAAAAGCCTTAGAGACATTGAACCGTTCAGTCCTGGCATGTGTCTGGAACATATCCTTAAGCGCTATGATCATATCATACGCTTCCGATCCTCAAACGCTTTTGAAGGTCGAGTTCCATTCATGCAAGCATAAGACAAACTAATCTCAAGAGAGTCATCACATGCTTTCTTGTAGGCATTTTTAACGTGAGCGTATTGTTAGCGTGTTCTTACGAGATTGGGGTGTCGAACGTTTTCCTTTTATCTACCACGAGAACAATTCTCAGTTACGGACCGATCCGAATAGTTTGTTCCATTTAATTTTTCTTTCTCAAGAATCGATCGCAAAGCAAAAGGGTGTGCGTGGTTGCTAGATGCCATTGATCTACAATAGGAAATGCAAAATACTAAGACAAATAAAACCATGATAGAGTAAAGCGTATTAAACAAATTTAATAGAATGTACTCCCACTAAAATCAACATCCTCTGTTGATTCTTAGCGATTCAAGATCCGCAATTAACGAGTCTACTAGTGAGCTTTTGCATCACCGCTAGAGACAAGGTAATTCGGTAAGCAACACCTTGCTAATCATATCTCTATATGACTCTTGTTGTTGGGTGACATCTCTATGCCCCGGCGCCCAACCTTTATGCCCCAAGGCCCATAACCTTTATGATAACCTTGTTAAGTTCACCAATCCTTATGCATGTAAGTATCCGATACAAAATCCATCTAGTCAAGGAAAGTTGATGGTGCCCTAATTTTATAGACCCACCATCAATTTACAAGACATGGGATGGTGCAAAGTTTAATTGGGAGGGCATATGTTTAACTTAACATTTTGTGAGGGATCGCTATACTTCTACCATTCAAACATGCATAGGAGTAAAACAACAGGAATAACATTCACACAGTTGTGACTCAGTATGGCCTATTTTCTCATGGTGATCTCCATCGCCATAGAATCTATCCACCATGATGATCTCCATCTCCATGGTTCATGTGTGCCATCCCTCCAAGTGATGTGTCCTTCGAGTACTAATATAAGCTATTACTCATAACAGCTAGTAATAAAATACATGGATACTTGGAATCATCACAAGTCGCACGCAAAGTTAATACAATACTTCGACAACACATTGGCTCCAAGTGTTGCGAACCCATGACACGCAGTCATGAAATATTACAAACATGCATCACATACACATTAGGTCATCTGGTCACATACATCCTGCAAAAACAAGTTATGCATAGAATCGCAATCTCTGGATAGGGGTCGAGGGGTTTCCCATCAGGTTCGAAGGCGGCGCCCCTGGTATATCTCGGCGTCCAACATTCGTAAAAAAGCAGATCAATATATGCAATTTTACTTAGGATTTTGATCGGCAAATCATATTTACCACAAATCGACTCTTTGTTCGATTCGACCAATTTGTACCGATCTTCGCGTGCGACATGCCGTGGTTTGAGAACCAAGACAACTCTCACTCATGGAGCTCGATCGTGCGATCACGGTACATCGATTATTAATCTAGGTTCGATTCGACCAATCATATTGGTCTTCGCATTCGCAATCGGTTTTACGTGTCACTTTGTCTACCCCGATGGCGAATCCGGCCGGTGAGGTATGTTGTTTCACGACCTTAGCGGCATGATCATGGAAACCGATCAATCCATTACGAGAACTATACAATCGATCACATCGATCATACCGATTACATATCGCCATATGCAAATCACCCAACCTATAACATGACACACAACGGCTCGATACCATCAAGGGCAACGGGTAGGCTACACTAGCGCAAATTAAAAATTCTACCCGTAAACCAAGATCACTGCAGTTATAGATCACGGTCTTACCACTAGACGCGCAGGTGCGGAAGTTGATGCAGCACGTCGGGGCAGTGTAGTCGTACTCAGTTGATGCAGTACGTCGGGGCAGAGTAGTCGTACTACTTCCTCGTTCTCGTCGTGGCGTCCCACGTACAGCTCCTTTCTTGCGGTTCGTCCCAACGCCACAGATGCAGCGCCTTCAAAGGTATCCACACGTACGGAAGGAAGCGACGCACGCCGGACTACTAGATCCGCGCGAGCGACTAGGCGTGAGAGGGGTGGCGGCCAAGGTTTGAGGATGTCACGAAAAACTCATCCCTCATCCCGTGCGCCCCTGCCCTCCTTTTATAGACGTCCTTACAATGGGCTTCTACGAATAGAGGCCCATTAGGACTTAATGCCCAGTCTAATTCCAGCTCCTTAAGTGTGTGACCCTATGGTTCACATATGTTTAGACATGACGCGAGTACACATACTTGGTCAATAGTTGGTAGCGGCCTCTAGCAAGACGTGCCAACTCCTAAACATACACAAAGATCATATCGGACGAACCATCACAACGTTATGTACATGCCAATCCCTTTGCCTCACGATATTCGGTCGAGCTCCAAGCTGACCACTCTTTCTCGATCTGTGATCCGTAATCCATTACTAGGTTAACTCTTAACCTTAAGTAGCACGGCCATGCATTTCGGATCCGATCACTCGAGGGCCCGAGATATCTCTCGGTAGAGAGGGCAAATCCCATCTCGATTGACCATGCCCGCAAATGCTTCATGACAAACCGGATGCTACCTTTATAACTACCCGATTCTGGAGTAGCATTTGATAGCCCTAAGTAGGTCGATTCACATCTCAAGTACATGCGACAATCTCGTGTCTAAGGACAAGCGTACACATTGTGTAGAGAGAACCATAAGTATAATTGCTATGTCTCATGTTGGGTCGGTCCAACCCCATGTTCTAAACATGTGTCCACATTATTGGTTTGACATCTCCATGTCTATGACCTGTGAAACATGGTCATCAACCGATACATGTGCTAATCCATCATTCACGTGTGTCCTCACATGAACTCCGACTAGGGACAACTTTAGAATAACCATACAAGTAAAGAGTTTCACAAACAAGTCACATACTTGTTAATCAACACAAAGGCAATATTCAAGGAACATTTATTAAATCATGGATACAACGAAATATCATCATCAATATGATTGCCTCTAGGGCATATCTCCAACACCTAGTGTACCATCTACCACTTTTTCTTTGTCGGCCATGCCTTGAGCTTTGCACCATGTCTCCCGAAAAGCTCTTTTGGCAAAACCCTAGCCTTTCAAAGCTTTATAAGTACCCTCAACCCCTCCTGGTATCCCTTTACACCACCCTTAAGCTCCATGTTCAATTTTGGAGCTTAACACCTCAAAAATCACAAACCACCACTATTGACCCGTGGAGCTCCATTGGTGATTTGGTGTTCTAGTGGTTCTCCTTCACATTTATCTACACCATTTTAATCTCCTTACTACCATAAACATTTCCCCTCACTCAATTTTGGATTTGATTCACAGGAATTGTCCAATTTGGGGTTTGTTCAAATTCGGTCGATTTTGGTCATCTTCTTCCTCAGCTCAGGTGAGTGCTCTATTTTCAAATCATTTGCTCATGTAGCTTCTGTAGACTATAATGAAGCTATATTGATGCTTTGGTACCACTCATTTTGCTCAGGGGGCACTTTTCCAACTTTCTTCTTCAACTCCGGCAAGCCTCCACCGTAGACAAGCTACTCCGGCCATCTTTGAAGCTCATGTCCATTAAGGTAGCTTCTTATTAGTCCCTAGAGGCCTTGGCACACGCTTCTTTGGACTGCAGCGGAGCATTTTGCTATTTTCAAGTTTGCAGTAAAAACTCTATTTTCGTTTTTCCGGCTAGCCAGTGTTCTGGTCCCTCACCGCCGGCGAGGTCGCCACCATTAGCTCCGTGGTGATATTGCGGTTCCATTCCAGGGTTTAGTTGGCGCCGCCGTGACCAGAGTCACTGGCGGCAAGCCGTTGAACACGCTCGGGCTCGTGCCGGCGAAAACTCCCGTTTTCGTCAAAAACTTAGGACACATTTAATGCCTGATTACTGTTAATCATTGGTTGCATTAACCGTGTCTTAAAATGTGCCCGATGTGTCACCGATGGGCGATTATTTAAATCACACGTGGGCGCTCGTAAGTCTTTGTTCGGACATCATTAATGCCTAATCAGTGATTAATTATGGGTCGGCATATATTAGCTGTCGGAAACCACCTCTGGGTCACTGACATGTGGGGTTTAAAATTAAAATCCAGAGGTCATTAGTGCCGTTTGGAGTTCATTAATTGCCAATCATTAGCAGCATTAAATCTATCTTAGTCGTCGCTCTTAGTCACTGACGGGTGGTCCCTCTAATCACTTAAATCCCGTCAGTGCAAATCACCCGGACACATTAAATCCTAATCATCAGATCGGTGTTTAATTGTTGTCCTAAACATCCTCTTTTAGTCGCTGACATGTGGACCCTGTGCACTGTGCACGTGGGGTAAACGTTCGCGTGTGTGACTCACAGTCACTAACATGCGGCCCCACGTGTCAGCACCTATTTTTGAACTTTGCTCAACAGCCACCGTCCGTTGCTTTATGAACGGCTCTGATCGAGTGGGCCGTTCGGGTCGCCGCGAACTCACCATCATTGTGGGTCGTCCATCTTTTGATCAACGACCGTGATTCGTGGATCATTCGCGAGGTCCGAACCGCCCCCCAGCCTTGACGGTTTGATCTTTGATCAACGGCCACGATGCATTGGGCTGTTCAGGTTGCTTCCGCCCCCCTTGCGCGCGTGCCGTTTGATCTGGGATCAACGGCTGTTGTGCAGCCACGTCTTTTCCTTTTGATTAGGGTTATCTGTAATTCGTTAGGTAGTTTTTTAACAACAGAAAATTGTATAAAAACTTTAGAAATTCATAACTAAATTATTTTAAATCCTTTTTAGTTGATTCCAACTGTAATAAATTTGTATTGGACTAAGGTTTTATATAAAAATGCTTTTAGCTATGTTTCTATAATAGAAAATCCTGTAAACACTAAAAACTTGATTTCAGCTATTTTTGGCTTTTCCAGAAATTGAATTAAATATTATAAAATGAATATCTTTTCCTGTAAATATCCAAAATGGGTGTTTTCAACTTTGATAAATTGTTATTAACCAAACTTTAATATAAAAATGGTGGTAGGCCCAGGATAGCACCAGAAAAATTAGTTAGATACTTTAACCCTGTTTTCAGCATTTAGAAAATTATGTTAATTTTGTAAAAGACACAAGTAATTCCCTGTAAACCCAAAATAAGTAGTCTTAGTGCTGGAAAATCCCTCTGTCAACATACTTCAATATAAAATTGGTTGTGAACATGTTTATGTTTCTGGAAAATGTGATATGCTAGGTTTACAACTTCGAAAAATCATAAGTAAATCATTATAACTCCAAATTTAGTAAACTCAACTTTGTTGTGATTATGATGACATAAACTATCTACCATAAAAAATTTAGGTTCCAGATCATTCTAGAAATTTTTGCCATGAACAGTACCAGTAATTAATTTAGGGGATTTATGGGCTGAGAGAACTAGTTTTAATCATAACTTTTTCATACTAAATCCAAATGCAGTAATTCTTGTTCCTAAAATTGTCTAAAATCATACCCTTGCTGTTGTGTGAGTTTCATTAAATTTGGATATCTTTTGCTGTTGGGTTTTATTTGGTTTTTCTTTGTTCTTATTTTGGTTATCGCCTTTTCGCGTTAGGTTCCGAGGACATTATTGATTTTGATTCTGAGCCATAGCAGCCAGATCCTGCACTTCAGCCAGGCAAGTAGATGTAGCATTCATTTGATCATATTGTTCCTACTAATTTCAAATTCTAATATGTTGTTTGCAAATTCTATGTATGCATTGCTATGTTGTTTTAAACTATTGTCGATAGTTGGCCCAGTAGATACATTATCAGTAGGAAATGTTTTATCCTCTACTATTGAGTCTAGGATTACTTGCTGTGATTTTGGGTTTACTGGATGAACCCTTGTCACTAGAGGGATATGGGACCTCTCTTAGCTGAGTACTTTGGGGTGTGTTAATTAATGAGTCGCGTGGTGGGTTGCACATTTGATTTTGTGCAACATGGACATGTTTGCGGGGAGAGGAACACCCGCCGAGGCCGGTGTATCCTGCTCCACGTATGGGTCCTTGTGATCCATATTTCGTCGACAGATCACTAAGGGTTAACCCCCATACGTGCGGCTCTTGATTAGCATATTCCATTGGAAAGAGTTCGTAGGACTTAGCCGTGCCAGCATACCAAAGGAAGTGTGCTTAATAGCTTGGCAAAAAGGCGGTCTGAAGTGTGGGTACATTGGTACACCCCTGCAGGGTTACAAACTATTCGAATAGCCTCGTCCTAGGTTATGGACACGCTTGGGTAAGCTTTTCAAGAGTTAGACTCCAACATTTTAACTAAAATTTGATGGGTGGTATGAATCAGGGATTCATGCTGTGTTGTGGTGGCTTTTGGAAAAGTCACTTCTAGGTGGTTACTTGTTATTTATTATTACTCGAAGTTATTTAAATGTTTAAAAACAGATCTTATCAATTGCATTCAATCTAGTACAATATTGCAAATGAAACTTGCTTTATGCGTCCAAAGAACCATATAACCCAATTCCTTTGATATCAGCTTTCATGTAGCTATGTATAGGCTTGTTACTCGTAAGTCTTGCGAGTACATTATTGTACTCATCTGCATTGCTTGTTGTGTGCAGAGAAAGAAGGTGAGCCCCATGGGCATCACTTTTGTGAGATGTCCAGTTTTTGGGACGACTAGCTTAGCGGTCCGGTCGGTTGCCCTGTGGTGATATGTGGCTAACCGGTCGTCTTTTGGTTTAGGCCATCTTATGGCACTCTTTTGCTTCCGCTGTCATTTCATTACTTTGCTACTTATGTCATTTGGCCGGTCGGCTGTTCTGTAATAACTTATATTATGTATATCTTTTGCTATACTTGTGATATATTGTTGTATGGGAATGATGCAATGCTTTTGTATGATGTATGTGTGCTGCATCTCTGGGAAGCACATGTCCATCGAGATACGGTATATTTTGTTTATAATACTAGGGCCAATGGGAGGCTAAGTATTATAACCTTAATAAACCGGGGTCTCACATCTTGCGAGTACATTTTTGTACTCAACTGCATTGTTTTGTTGTTGTAGAGGAGGAAGTGGATCCCCAAGGGATCAACTTCTGTGAGTTTTGCTGCGGATCATGCGACTAGCTGGGCGGCCTAGTCGGTTGCCTTGTGGGTTGTGTTGGCTAACTGGTCGTCTTTTTTATAGCCGTCTTATGGCACTTTTGCTTCCGCTGTCACTTGTTACTTTGATGTCATTTTGTAATAACTCTATATATTGTATGTCTTTTGATAGACTTGGTATTATGTATTGTATGGAAATGATGCATGATTTTGTAAAGATGTATATGTGCTGTAATTTTGGGAAGCACATGTCCATTGAGGCTTAGGATATTTAATTAGTGATACTATAACCATATGGAGGTTAAGTATTACTAGTTAAATACCCCGGGTCCTCACAAAGTTGGTATCAGAGCCATACTGACCGTAGAAGCCCCTAGCTTGGTCGCCTTTAGGATATTTTGAAAAACTTAGTTTCAAAACTAATCAAGTGGTTTGTGAAAATCTAAGTAAATTCTCATATTTTTCTCCTCACCTACCTTAGCTTGCTCACCTTACCTTGTCTTGTTATGTTTTGAAATACTGATTTTCCTCTCTTCTCTTTTCAAAAGATAGTTGCTTATCGGTTAACTCAGTTTTGGAAAAACCATGAGAGTTGTGAATTGGTAAGGTGGCTGTCTTTTGATGAAGAATGAGAGCATCTGGAGTTGGAAGTTTCGGCATGGGATTGGAAAGCAGAATCTGGACAGCAAGCTGTTAGTTAGTAAATAGGATAGAAAATGAGGGGAAAACTCAACTAAAACTTGTGGAAATGAAAGGGTAAGAAGTGATATGAGTTAGCTAAATATCTAACACACTCCATTAGGTGGTTTACCTTGCTCTTTAGCTGTGGTAGATCTAGAATTGAGCTCTGAAATTTTATCTTCTCAACCGATTACTCGTTCTTTCAATAGGGGTTAGTCATGCTGAGAAGTTGATCTTTTGAAAATGAGGTCTTGTGCTGAATTTGTGATTGTTTTTTAGGCTTTTGAGTTCATTTCTTAGTGAGTTAATTGTTTCCTTGCCTTCCGTTTTGGGCTTGTTGCTAACTTATCTCAGTGGAACAGGATGGCTGGAAGAACTCGAAGTGGTCAGAGTCAGCCAGCTGGTCCCGATGAGGAGCTCCGGCCTCCTCCGACCATGGATGAGGTTCTCGCTTAGATCGAGCGAAACCGTATGGATCAGACGCGGATCCTGGAGGTTATTGCGAGGAATACCTCCACTCTTTCTGGCGCCTCCGGATCAGGGGGAGCTGGTGCACATCAGTCTCGGTGGTGGACCAATTTTTGATATGCTTAGAATGCTAGGATCTTTCTACCATAAAAATTTCATATTAAAAAACTTTTTGGCAATTTGTGCGATGAACAGTAACAGATAGCAATTAAATTTGAATTTTCCAGCAGATTAAAATTGTTTAGGCTATAACTTTTGCATGCTTAGTCCAAATCGAATGATTCTTGTTGCTACATTCATTTAAAATCATGCTCTTTCTGCTGTGTAAATTTCATGGATTTTTTATGACTTAGGTTTTTGAGCCTTTTTCGTGTTCATCGTTTTTATTGGATTTTCTCGTTCTTGAGATAGCTTCTGAAGAATTTGTTGATTGTGAAAGTGACACTCTACAGCAAGCACGTGATCCCCAGCAAAGCAAGTGATCAATATTGATCCCATTACTTTTAAAGTCTAATATCTTGTTTGCAAAAACTAAGTATGCATGCTTCTTTGCATCAAAGTTAATTTTTGTTGATTAGAGGTAGCTAATCCTAATACATTGTTTCCCTGAAATTGTTCACCCCTGCCACAACCCTAAGTTAATATTCTCACTAGTGAATTAGAGCCCGGTGAATAATTTATGCTCTTTTATTGTCTTTACGATATGATGCTTAGCAATGCTTAGTTACCGGTGGAATTGGGCGGTTATCGACTTAGTCAATGACCTTGATCACAAAAACTTATTATGACTTTATGTTCAGCACCTTGTGCTATAGTTATTTGTGAAAACTGAAACTAAAAATAAAATGTTTTAGACTTGGGCACAATGGTAAGATGGTGTGCTTTTGGGTGTGTGACGGTATGGTGCCTGGGCCAACAAGGACCGAGTTACTTGTGTCACTAAGCCAAGCGATATTTGCGTGCTAACCATACTAGAGGGATATGGGGCCTCTCTTGACTAAGTACTTTGGCGTGTGTTAGCTCCGAGTCGCAGGAGGTTGTAGGAGGCAGATGTTCGGGAGCATTGTAGTTGTCCGAAAGCTTTACAATGTAGCATATAGGTTTCTATCCATATGAGCGGCTCGTAGTTAATACACAATATTGGAAATGTCTCGTAGGACTTAGTCGTGCCGGCATACCTATAGAAGTGTGCTTAATCATGTGGCAAAAAGGCGGTCTGAAGTGTGGGTATATTGGTACACCCCTGCAGGGTTTGATCTATTCGAATAGCCTCGTCCTAGGTTATGGACATGCTTGGTAAGGTCGTGCAAGAACTAGACTATAACTTTTCATTAAAACTTGATGTGGGTGGTACGAATGGGTAATTCATGCTATTGTTGTGGTGACTATTGGGTTAGTCACTTCCAGGATGTCTTATGCTTATTACTTATTGTCTCGCTGTTATTTGAACAAATAAAATCAAATTGTTAAAACTGCTTTCAATCTATTACTTATTGCAAATAAAATCTGCTTTAATGTGAAAATGAACATTTAGCCTTCTCCTTTGATTAAAGCCTGCATGTAGTAGTATCTAGGTTTGTTACTCGTAAGTCTCGTGAGTATATTTTTGTACTCATTTGCATTGCTTAATAGTTGCAGAGGAAGTTGATCCCCAAGGGATCGACTTTTGTGAGTTTTGTCATGCGTGGGCGACTAGCTTGCGGCTGGCGGATTGCCTTGTGGGTGTATGGCAACCCGGTTGGCTCTTGTTTATAACCATCTTATGGCATTTTGCTTCCACTGTTGTTTAGCTCTTTTAGCTTGTTCTTGGCCAGTTGACCTCTCTTTTGTAATAACTTTGCTATATGTCTTTTGCTTGTAAAGCTTTAGCTTTGGATCTGTGTGTTGTATGGAATTGATACAATATTTTGTAAAAGGGTGTGTATACTACAATTCTGGGAAGTATACATTTTCTCGAGGCATGGGATATTTTGTTTGTAATTTAGAGTCAATGGGAGACTAAGCATTACAAGCTAAATACCCTGGGGTCTCACATGGGTTGAGATGGTCAGTTTTAGAGCCAGTTTGGTATGGCTGCTGTTTTCTGAAAAAAAAAACAGCTGTCGGCTAGGCTGAACGGCTGAATGACTGAGCTAAATACGTTTAGTGTTTGACAATCTGTCTTTTAGGTAGATTGACTGGAGCTTCTGAGGTGGAAAATGTCTGAAATGCCCTGAGGAAAATGACAACAATTAACAACAATTAATGACAACTAATGACAATCGACGACAACTAAGAAAAATTAATGACAATTAACCTTAATTAATGACAATTAACAGTGTCGGTGAGGGAGGAGGAGGAAAGCTGGGGTGGTGGTGGCGCAGGAGGAGGATGGAAACTGGGGCGGCGCTTGGGATGGAGGCTGGCTGGGGCCGAGGGAGAAGGAGACCGAGGGGAGGACGTCGCAGAGGTCGGAGGTTCGACAGAATCCGCATGAATTTGTGGTAGGAAGGTGTAATTTTTAATATTTTAGTTTAAAAAAATCCGAGGACGCCAAGGGCAAGATTTTAGTTTTAAAAAAAGTAAAAAAAACAAAGGAGGGGGGCTAGCGCACCCCTAGGGGCCGGACGAGGGAAATACGACGTCCTAGGGGTTAAGACGAGGCAAATCCGCCCCCCAAGGGTGTGGACGAGGACATATGTCATCCGCACAGTAAATCAGGGAGGTAGTTTTGTTATTTCACGAGGCAACTGCGCTATTTTAGCCCAAAAACTCATCACCGAGTTCCTCATACCACGTGTCCGCTTTGTCCTGTTGCCTATCACACTACCACTAGCTTGTCGTACCCAATCCGGTACTCAGTGCTATATACCTTTCCGTGCCTTTTCATGCTTGCACATATGCATCACTAGTGTAGGAACAAAACAGTGTGGGGATTCGATGTTTCAGATTCTAAGAATGTGCATGGTGACGCATACGGTTGTTTCTTAATTTTGAGCAGTATAGGAATGTTTGTCGAAGATTGATGAACTTTCATATGCAACTAGAGCCTGGCAGGCGTGGTAATCTTTGGGATTATATTAGTGGCTATTATAGGATTTTTTTATTTAATCTTTATTTAATTTTATTTTAAAGTTAATCCCTCACGAACTATATTTCTAATTCTGACCCTTTTGGCCACGCCACCACCCGTGGCGTGGCCAAACCGTACTATCACACCATATACCACGGCGTGACCAAATATGCCACGCAAACCCTCGTCCACATGCTGTGCCAGCGTGGAGGCAGGCGTAGTAGTAGTCACGTCAGGTCCCATAGCGTGACAATCCTGCCTTATCACGCCTTGATATGTGGCATGACAGGGCCAAACGTGTTTCACTTTCGTATGCATGGTTACAGTTGGTTTGTAAATTTTGAATCAAGCTTATGGTTGAATTTAGTTCGAACTTGATTTATGGATTTGGAAGCTTAGGATTTGGTGGTAAGATGGTAACAAAGGGACTACCTTTTGAAAGATAAAAAACAATTGAAGTTATGATGATACATAACACCATGTACATGTAACATTTAACAATCCATAACTTAAAAATATAGAATCTATTTGCGAACCAAATATAACAACATCCTTTTAATTGAGAGTAAATACATATATAGACTGATAATCTTTTTGTGGATTGATAACTTTTGACACTTCAGCGTACATATCCATCATAAACACCCGCACAATATTTCCAGACCGTGTCCCAGAAGTGATACATACTGCATCCTGGAAAAAATTACTAATATGTGGACTGTGTGGTACAACATAAGGCACAAGGATGGACATATGCTAGACAGTACCTCTGATGAAAGTTGTGTAAACATCCTACTAGAATGATAGGTGGTGCTCGTCGTCACTTTGTGGTCATAGACCATTTCGTGCCTACTTCTAGAACTCATTTTTTTCATGTTGTTGGATACCTTGCTACGCGAAGAATTGAATGCGAAAAGACGACGAGATTTGAAGTTGCGAATTAAAATAGACTTTATAATAAAGCTGGAAATAACACGGCGCATAGGGTTTGGTTACATGCATAAGAAACAGTATAATGCACGATGCAACAAACTGAAGTACTTGTACGTTACATATGCGCCTTTTTGGAACAGAAATAAATTTGACCTTTGGGGGACTAGTACTAAATGGCCCGACCTACTGTGTGGACTGGAGCCATTTTCCCTTCCTTGTGAGCTCAGCGTTGAACTCCTCGCTCTCCTCTTTGGCCTTGGCCGCCATTTCCCCCTTTTTCTCACGCTCCCTACACCTTCACACCTTGAGATGAGCTTTCTCCTCCTGACGGATACGCTCATTGTGCTCGTCGTTGTGGCGCTCCTCCTCCCGGATCTCACGGGCCCTTTTGGTATCTCACTCCTCGTAGTCGATTTGCCACTAGTCGCGTGGGTGGTTCTCTTGGTCGATCCACTTGCTGTAGCCACATAGCGGATCTGGGACTACGAGTACACAGAAGAGGTTGTTAGTGTGTACTTTGAAAGAGAAAAGGTAGGGGAACACACTGTAACTGGTCCTTACCAATTGTCGATAGCTGCTCGTGTCCCAACGGCAGTTGGGATAGTCACAGCAGTAGTTCACGTGCAACCCCAGTAACGCATGCCCAAGCTGCGCCGCTGCTTGGACTTGAAGAACATGCATGGCTCCTGCACCAACAGAGGGGCAGCGTTTCCTCCTCGGGTGGGTGTTGCGGCGAAGGCTCGGTTGGAATGATTAGGATGGGGTTGCTGCTACAGGGGGTGTCATTGCAGGTAGTATGCCTCCTAGCATGCTCCACTTGTTCGTCCTAGACCGCAGCAGCCCTTGCTTGCTCGTGGGTCTCCTCCCATTGCTTCTTCTGCATCTTGTCCATTCCGACACGGTGAAGCAAGCTCTGGTGTAGTGTTGGGTTTGGTTGTATAGTGTTCTCTCCTAGATCTCTTCCATCTTCTTTTATAAGCGAGAGGGTTGGCATGGTGTGGTTAATTTCATGTGAGTAGCCTACGAGGCAGTGTTGCCTTGTCTTTCTAAAAAGTTGCTGGCGAGGTAGAGTGTTATCACGTCTTACTTTGCAGAGTGTTGTCACGTCCTACTTTGCAGAATTCTGTCTTTTTGTTCTGAAAAGCTGAGGAGGTAGAGTGTTGTCATGTCAATGTGAAAATCTGGCGAGGCAGAGTGTTATCACGTCTTACTTTGCAGAGTGTTGTCACGTCTTGCTTTGTAGAGTCCTTTCTTTTTTTGGTCTAAAAAGCCGAGGAGGTTAGTGTTGTCAAGTTGATCTGAAAAGCTGGCGAGGCAGAGTGTTATCACGTCTTACTTTGCAGAGAGTGATGTCAATGTTGCAGTCAGTGAAGAGAGTTGTTGGTTAATCCAAACCCTAAAACCTAAAACCCTAAACCGTAAAACCGTAAAACCCTAAACCGTAAAACCCTAAACCCCTAAACCCTAACGTAAACCCTAACGTAAATGTGAACCTAAAACCCTAACCTAAACCAAAACCAACCCCTAAACCCTAACGTAAACCCTAACATAAACCTGAACCTAAAACCCTAAAACCTAAAACCCTAACCTAAACCAACCGCTCATGAGCATTAAAATAATGTTGATAGCATTAAAATAATCTAATGTTTCCACTCCTCATTGTCTTTAATAATGTATCATATGTTCTGTTGTTCTTCCGGTTAAGGGTAATGGTATCGTAATTGGACACTTCTACTTCATTACTTATCTTAGTAGAACAATTTTGTCATATCCCCATTTTAATAAATAGAATTTTTATGCATCTCATGAGCATGCATATTGTTTTTGAAGCATTTGCATCATTTATTGCACTTTGAAAATCTTAATTAAACATTAAACTTTCAACTCAAAAAGAAACTCCCAAAAGAAAACAGAAATAAAAACATGTGATCATCTTTGGGAAATAATTTATTTAGATACGATAATATTTATCATGAATAAATATAATTTTTCCCAAATTTTTAGACCTTAATTCAACCTTGTAAAAATTCAAATCATGTTCCAAAAATCCTAGCTATTAATGAATTAAAATAAGAGGAATAAGTCTTGAACAGCAAGGTTACAAATTTTATATGGGTACTAGATCATCCCGGGAACACCTCTGAAAATTTATATAATTTTAGGAATTTATTTGCTATTTTTTAGCCCGATCAAACTCGAGAGGTTTGAAGTTAAAACAATAATCCTAGTAACGTTCGAACTGTCCAAACATCACTTTTGGGCCGATCGGACTATCTGAACATCTTCTGTCACGCCATTTATCACGGCGTGACAGTAGTGTTGTGTCACACCATTAATATTGGTGTGGCTAAACCGTACTGCCATGCCAAATAACCTGTCGTTCTAGAGGGGTTGCTATAGAACATCGATCATCGTGGGGCTATGTCCTGTCACACCATGTAAACCGGCGTGACAAGACTGCTCTGTAACGCCAGGATACATGGCGTGGCCAAACTATACCGCCATGCCAAATGGCCTCCCGTTCTAGAGGGGATGCAAAATAAAAGTAATGGCTCTGGTGCTAAGTCCTGTCACGCCATTTATCTCAACGTGATAGGACTTCTTTGTAACGCCAATACCCATGGCGTGACAATAGGCTTATACTCAGTGCAATCATCCAAATTGACTTCATTCGAACAACATTTCATGCAATCAGATTTCAGGCAATAAGAATCATTTCATTGATTTCATTCAAACAATTCATGCAATAAAAATCATCCATCTGTCTTCTCATTTCATCAAATATCCAAAATCCATCAACTAAGAAATATCATTTCAACCAAACAGAGTCATTGAATGTTTCATACAATATGAAATTTACAGACATGCATAGACACATTCATTGCGTCACTTGCGCTTTCGGCATGCACCCAACCTCGGTGTGAACCTCGCTGCTGAGTGTTGGCCTCGCGTGCCCACAACGACGTTTACCGAACTAATGTCCACGCGATCACGCTGTTTATAGCGTGTAGGCATGACCAGAGTCGGCTGCGTAGAGGGCGATGCACCAACAAGGTCCTCGAGGACCATCTCATCGAGAAACCTAGCATCGACGTCCTCCTTGTCCTTGCTGCCATCCTCGTGCACAACCCTCCTCCTTATCCTCGTTGGCCTCGTCGTCATCCTCTAGGTCCTCGTCGAGGGTGGCCTAAGCGGATGTCGTCACTCCCGATGTTGTAACACGCGAGGAGCCACTCCGAGCCGAGGCAGGTTGCATGACTTCTCCCGTCGCTGCCACGCGGTTCATCGTTGCCGCCATTCGTCGGCATTGGCTATGAACCAACTGCAAGGTTAACTAACAAAAAGGTAGTGAACTTTAATACAACAAAATAAATAACAAGGGAGAACATGTTAATTTAGCATAGTGTGTGTTACCTCAACAAAGTCCCTGAAGCGTTGGAAGCTCCCCTCCGAACCCTCTTGTAGCATGAGAACCCCCCCCCCCCGGCCTCGTTGCGTATGCGGGTGAGCTACCTTCCCTGGGAACGGGTGAACATAGTAAATTAGTTTGCGCATAGTGACATTGCAAATTAGTGGTGGGATAGAATGTATTCACGTAGTAAGCATTGATGGGGTCCTCTCCAGCTGAGTGCCCGTCCATGTGAACTCGTTGTAATTGTCCACAATATCCTCATTGGACAAGTCACCCTCCCCTATATCCGCATAGGTCATCGTCGATCGAAGCTGCAGACGCACGACGCCATGTAGCCACTCTAGGTATCTCACAAGTCATGCTTCTGATGGATCTGGGGAACGTTCCTTGATCAATTTGTTCGGTCCACCCAGTCCAACACGTAGGCACGGTGATAAGCGGACCAATCGATGTGCTGGTATCTCCGCCTTCGGTTCATCCTACGACGGGGCCAATCTAACTGTTAGCATGAAAAGTGCTACCGAAGTTGCACATACACGACGATAGGTATCCTTACCCATGAAGGTTTATGTCTGTCGAGAACACCACTGGTGGACATGCCTGAAACTTCCCGAACTGCCTCATGACCCGATGGGGCAAGTGGTACTCCACCGCATGGAAGTAGATCAGCGGTGAGAGGGTTAGCCACGAAGCCTCGTCCCGCTCGCACATCAGGTTTAGCTCAATTTGGAGGACCTTGTCGCGGATGTATGACAGCCACGTGACCTACACCAAATGGAATCATAGTTTGAATAGGTCAATGCAGCAAGCAAAGTAACTTATCAAACAATACCTGGTCCTACGTGATGACGTCGAGCTCATTTGTATACGTGAGGTACCGTGACCTCGGACACCCAGTAGGTGCCAAGATGGAGCTCCAGAGGTAGGCTACCGTCGATTACGACACAGAGTCTTCAAGGGGCCATGGCCATGCTTGCATGGAGATATATATCAGTCGCACTTTTTAAGGAATGAGATATGTATGATTAATTAAAAAATACATACCTACACGGTAGCACGAGTGGGTCGACCCACAGGCAAACGCTCCCACATCCAGACTTGTAGAGGTATGCGCAGCCACCCAAGTTGTCGTCCAGACTCCGTGATTGGCACACGTTGCACAAATGCCAGTACAAACACGATAGTGTAGTAGAACCCCAACTGTAGGTCCTTACTGTAACTAAATTTGACAAAATCGGCAAGTAAATGCAGGAGATGGCGTTGCCGATACTGTCTAGGAACAGGAAGGAGCCGAGAAGATGCCAAATCCATGCTCGTGCAAAGCGCTGAACCGTGTCATCATCTGCTCCCGGTGGACACACGTTGAAGTGCGTGCACAGCCAGGATGCAAGCTCCACGGATGGCTGGCTGTCCCTCGAGTCCGTAGGGGGTCCTCCGGTCGTACTCCAAGCCACTCTCCCACCAGGTCTTGCCAGCCCGTGCTGTTGATGTCCCCAGTCACTGCAAGGCTATCTATGGGGAGGCCCAGAATCATACCGACATCCTGAAGGGTAATGGTGATCTCGCCTGATGGTAGGTGGAAGGTGTGGGTCTCGAGGCACCACCGGTCCATCAGTGCGGTAAGCGCAACATCGTCCATACGGGGGAGTCCGTTGATGACTATTCATGCCAAAGCAAGTAGATTGGCCTGGTGGACATGTGGCTCATACCGCTCATCCCAATGTAGAGGGGTGTGGATGCGAGGTCGAAGCGGCTGGAGTACCTACAGGAGAGATATGCAAATGAATGAGTGAAACAAGCACATAGACAATAATTTGGAAGCATGACCGAATAACATATCAGCAAGTCTCACCGCACCCTCGTCGGCTATGCGGTGCTCGCAGTGGTCGTCATCGTACTCCGAGAGGAGCAACGCATACTGTGGGTGTTGTGGCATCCTGCATTACAGGAAAAGATTTTCAATACGTTCACATGACGTACAAAACAATATGTTAAATTCAAATGAAAGTACTGCATACGTAAAGAACAACCATTTTCACGGAACAACAGCATTGGATACCTCAAGCAGGGGGCGACACATGAGCGTCGCCGCCTTACCCTGCGCGCCTGGGAATCCCTACTCATATGCTTTGCCCTGGTGTGTCTGTACTCATGACACTCTGAGCACCTGTTGGTGCTGCCAACGTTGTTCAAGTCCCTGAGAGACTACATGTCGTTACCACATTGCTGTGAGAGATCCATGTCATTATGAAACCTCTGTGAGGACCCGGAATATTTAATTAGTAACACTTAACCTCCAAATGGTTCTAGCATTACTAATTAAACATTCTAAGCCTCGATGGACATATGCTTCCCAGAATTGCAGCACATGCACATCATCACAAAATTACACATCATTTCCATACAACATTTATCACTAAGTTCAACAACGACATACATAAAGTAATGTTATTACAAAAGAGCCGACCGGCCAAATAGAACAATATACAAGAATGACAGCGGAAGAAAAAGCGCCATAAGATGGCTAGAACAAAAGTCGACCGGTTAGCCACACAACCCACAAGGCAACCGACCGCCGCTAAGCTAGTCGCGCATAGCTACCACAACACAGCTCACAAAAGTGAGGCCCTTCAAGCTCACCTTCTTCCTCTGCAACAATTACATTTAAGCAAGACAACTGAGTACACAAAGGTACTCGCAAGACTGACGTGTGGAATAGCAGACCTATTCATAAACTACATGCAAGCTTATTTAGGTGGAGGTTGTATGTCTCATTTTGCACAAAGCCAACTTTATTTGCAATAATGTAATACATTTAAAAGCAAGTTTGCAAATCTGTTTTGTTGTCAAAATAACAAATGAAATAAGGATACATACAAGTAACCACCGAAGTGACTATCCCAATAGCCACCACAACATAGCACGAATCCCGATTCGCATCGCCTATCAAGTTTTAATTAAAAGGTTGTAGTCTAACTCGAAAGACCTTGCCAAGCGTGTCCATAACCTAGACGAGGCTATTCGAATAGTTTTAAACCTGCAGGGTGTACCAATGTACCCACACTTGCATCGCTTTAAGCCAAAGCACACTTAGAAGGTATGCCGACACACTAAGTCCTACGAGACGCTTTCCAATATTGTGTATTAACTATGAGCCGCTCGTATGGATAGAAACCCATATGCTTACATTGCAAGTCGAAGACAACAAATCCCATCACTGTGAAGTCTTTCGACACTACAATGCTCCCAACACCATCCCTCCCGCGACCAAGCCAATACACGCCAAAGTACTAAGTCAAGAGAGGTCCCATACCCTCTAGTGTGGTTAGCACGCTAAAATGCTTGATTTAGTGTAACAAGATGTTCGGTCCTTGTTGACCCGGGCACCATTCCAGTCACACCCAAAATCACACCATCTTACCATTGTGCCCAAGTCTAAATTATTTTGTTTTCAGTTTTAGTTTTCATAAGTAGACATGGCACAAAGCTGAAATCATAGATCATAATAAGTTTTAAGTGATCAAGGTTATCAACAAGTCGATAACCGCCCATTTCTACCGGAAGCTAAGCATGGCTAAGCAATTTATTTGCAACTACTAAGTGACAAGAGCTCATCCACGAACTCTAAATCACAGCAATAACCTAGGCTCATGGTAGTAGAGGATAATCATTTGCCTAAGGAAATGCATCTACTAGGTAAACTAACGACAATAGTTTAACACAAAGTAGCAGTGCATACATAGAATTTGTAAGCAACATAAATACTTAAAATACTGGGATTAACATGATCAAACTGCTTGCCTTGCTGGTCTTGCTCTTGCTGCAGAGGAGGATTCTCAGATTCAATATAACCTTCGGAACCTAACGCGAAAATGCGATAAAACCAAATAAAAACGAAGAACACCAAACAAAACTCAACAACAAAAGACATACAAAACCCATGAAATTCACACAGCAGCTAGAGGTTGATTTTAGACAATTTTTGAAACAAGAATCACTTCATTTGGACTTAGCATGAAAAAGTTATGGCTAAAACTAGTTCTCTCAGCCTATAAATTCCCTAAGTTAATTACTGGTACTGTTCATGGCCAAAATTTCTATAATGATCTAGAGCCCAAAATTTTTATGGTAGGTAGTTTATGTCATCCTAATCACAGCAAAGTTGAGTTTACTAAATTTGGAGTTATAATGATTTACTTATGATTTTTCTAATTTGTAAACCTAGCACATTACACTTTCCAGAAACATACATATGTGCAAAACCTATTACATATTAAAGTATGCTAATAGAGGGATTTTCTAGCATCAATTTCATATTTTTAGGATTTACAGGGAATTACTTGTGTCTTTTACAACATTAAATGAATTTTTAATTGTTACTAAGAAGGTTAAATTTATTAACATATTTTTCTCAGCCGATTTAGGCCTACCACCATTTTTAGATTAAAGTTTTAGTTAATAACAAATTTATCAAAGTTAAAATCATTCAATTTGCAGATATACAGAAAAAGATATGCATTTTCTAAGTTTTAATCCAATTCTGAAATATATAAAAAATAGCAGAAAACAAGCTATCAAGGATTACAGAATTTTCTACAATAGAAGCATAGCTAAAAGCATTTTTATATTAAACTTTAGTGAAATACAAATTTATTACGGTTGGTTTCATGTAAAAAAGATCTATTTTGAATTAGACATGAATTTCTAAAGTTTTTACACAATTTTCAGTTGCTAAATAAATACTTACAGAAATAAACAACACTTAACAGAAAAGAATCGACGTGGACAAATATGGACCCTTGATTTGAAATCCAACGGCGCGCGCGAGGGGTGCGCGAGAGCGACCCGAACGGCCCAATAGATCACGACAGTTAATCAAAGATCAGAGGGTCCATACTGAGCGCGGTTCGGCACCGAACAACAAGAAGAACCACGACCACGATCAAGCGATGAACGCCCACGCGATGAGAGGATCGGGTGACCCGACGCGCAACGATCCGGGCCACGATCGCAAAATGGACGGCGGCCAATGAACGAAGTGCAACTAGGAGCGCTGACATGTGGGGCCGCATGTCAGTGACTGAGAGTCACACATGCAAGCTTTAACACACGTGCATAGAGCTCGGGTCCCACATGGTAGTGACTTACAGAGGATCTTTAGGACAGCTAGTTAATTACTAATGACCAATGATTAATGATGATTAGCAATTAATGTGTCCTAACGATTTTGAGCAGAGGTGATTTAAATGATTGTGGGCCCACCTGGCAGTGGCACATGTGGATAGTTTAGGACCAATTAAATGCTAACAATGATTAACATTTAATGAACTCGAAAATTAGTCTTAATGACCCCGTGACTGAGGTTTAAGGCCTACGCCCACACGCCGCTGACCAAAGACAATTTCGGACACATTAATGCTAAGATAGGGATTTAATGATAATCATTAGCATTAATGATGTCCGAAAGCAATTGGTTAACGCCAGCGATGATTACAGGGGGTTGGGCCCACATGTTAGTGAGACATTAAGCCAAATTAAGACACCATTAATACTACTAATGATTGGGTATTAACTGTGTCCTAATTAGATGACGAACGGAGTTTACGCGCGCAAAAACCCCGAGCGAGAATAAAGGCTTGTCGCCGCGACTCGGCATGCGCGCCCACAAAACATCAAAATGGACTCGCAATAGCGATGCGAACCTAATGGTGATGACTCACGCGGCGGTGGAGGTTTAGAACGCCGCGAGCCGAAAACACGTATGAGGCCATTTCGGCAAAACATGAAAATAGCAAAATGCTCCACATGTCCAGAAAGCGAGTGCCAACACTTCTAGGACTAATAAGAAGCTACCGAACCGAGAGGAGCTTCAAAGATGGCCGGAAGACTTGAACACGATGAAGTCCACCTGAGCCGAGGAACATGAAGACGAAAATGACAACTGAGCAAAATGAACACCAATGGGTGATCAAAATAGCTCCATCAAGGTTCCCACGAGCTCCATAAGTAAGCAATTGCAAAAGAACCACTTACCTGAGTTGGAGAAGAAAGGGGGTGAAATCACTGAATGTCCAAACTTAAAATTGAGTGATTCCCGTGAATGCAACCCAAAATTAAGTTAGGGAAATATAAAGGAAGTTGAGGAGCTCAAAAGGGTGCAAGAAATATTGAAGGTGAACCATCGACACCAAGATCCACATTGGAGCTCCTCGGGTCAACAATGGTGGTTTAAAGATTTGAAGTGGTTTTGAGCTCAAACACGAGAAGAGCTAGGGTAAAGGAACACCTGTGAGGACTCGAGGGGTTTAAATAGAGGAAGGATTAGGGTTTCGAGCAAGAACAAGAGCTCACGGTGAGCTCGGTTCATGGCACTGGCCATGGACCAAGAAGTGATGGGAGCAGCTGAGACTCGGGATGGAGGAGCCGAAAGCCTAGGGCGCATTTAATGCCCACAGAGTGATGTTGACGAGGCACGCTCGAAGTGACACAACAAGCCACCCTCCCTCTCTCTCTTCTCGCCATGGACGACGCGCGCATCGAGAGACAGAGGAGGAAGAAGAATGAAAAGAAATCATGGCCGTTGGATTGACAATGAACGGTCACGATTCAAAGGGTCCACCGAGGGTTTTACACTCCAAGCAATCGTGAGCAACCGATCAAGATCGAATGGTCGGGATCCATTGAGATGTTCGCGTGACCCGAATGACCCAATGAACCAAGACGGTGGATCTTAATCCAATGGTCTAAATTAGATGGCGCGCTTATGCGGCGGCCGAACGGCACCATCTCCCGAGCCGCTTGATTTAGATCCTATGGCTGATATCGATCACGCGATTAAAAGGGGACCGGTGCGATTAGCTGATTAGGCTCAACCAAGTGGCTCGAGCCCGAGTCCACTCAAACCCAAGGAATGATGAATCACCTTTAGGTTTAAAATTGCTCGAGACTTTTGAGGATTTATTAGAGGTAGCAAAATAACTCCAAAAATTCTAAAATTTTTACAGGAGCTTGCTGACTTAGATATTGACCTAGTGTAAAATTTTTAGAGGTTTTAATGCTATGCATTTTTCTCTAAAAATTCTGCAAGGTACTGGTTTAAGGTTTGACTGAAAGTCAAACAGGTTTGACTGACCTCTCAAAATATTCAAACAATTTCTAAAAATTGTGAAATTTTCAGAGGGGTCACATACCATCCCAAGAACTTAGGAAAAATATTTTCGGAGGATGATCAAAAGGTTTGACACGATTGTTTTTGAAGGATTGAGATTTGGATCAAAGACTTGTGACTTTATATTTCCATAACTCTTGTACAATAATTGTTTAGTACACACAGGAAATACATGATGTAAGAAAAAGTTTTAATTTCTACTCATTTTCTTACATTTGAAACACCAGCCCAAAATTGGGATGTTACAACTCTCCCCCCCTTACAAGAATCTCGACCCGAGATTCCGTTTACTCGGAGAAGAAGGATGGGTAATCTGCACGAAGGCGATCTTCCCACTCCCAAGTTGCTTCATCTTCAGAATGGTTTGACCACTGAACCTTAAGGAACTTGATGGCACGGTTCCTTGTTCTCTGTTCAGATTCCTCAAGAATACGAACAGGATGTTCGCGGTAGGTCAAATTCTCCTGCACATCGAGAACCTCCAACGGAGTTTCCTCAGTTGGGACACGGAGACACTTCTTCAGGTGAGACACATGAAACACATCATGCACACCCTCAAGTGTAGCTGGTAGCTCCAATCTGTATGCAACAGCTCCAACTCTCTCGACGATGCGATAAGGCCCAACATAGCGAGGAGCCAACTTGCCCTTGATGCCAAAACGCTGATGGCTCCTTCAAAGGTGAGACTTGAGATACACAAAGTCATTGGGCTCAAAGCTCAACTCGCGGCGATGCCGACCGCATAGCTCTTCGCTCGATCGCCGCGCAGATGCTCGCGATCAATCAACTCGCTTTCAGCGTCATTGATCGAATCGGGCCGAAAATCGCCGCCACCGCCTCTCGACTGGTTCAATGGGGTTCTCGTGATCTCCTCCCATAGAAGGCCTCAAATGGTGCCATGCCGAGACTAGCCTCAAAGTCGTTGTTGTAGGAGAACTCAGAAATGGTAGGCACTTCTCCCACTTCTTCCCATAGGAAAGAACACAAGCACGAGCATATCTTCCAACATTTGGTTGACTCGCTCCGTCGACCATCGATCTGGGATGAAAAGCTATATCAAATGAAGGCGGGTCCTATAGCCTCTTGTAGACTATGCCAAAACCGCGAGGTAAACAATGCACCACGATCGTAAATAATCGCCTTCTGTACACCGTGAAGACTCACAATCCTCGAGACATAAAGTTCGCCAAAGGCCCCACGCCGGTCGAGTCTTGACAGAAGGAAATGTGCCACTTTAGTTAACCTATCAATGACAACCCAAATGGCATCATTCCTTGGACGAAAGGGCAAACCGGTGATGAAGTCCATGCCAACGAATCCCACTTCCACTCGCACCGGCAAGGGCTGAAGAAGGCTCACTGACGCCGATGCTCGGCCTTCACACGACAGCACACGTCGCACCCGGCAACGAACTTGGCAATCTCGCGCTTCATACGGGTCCACCAGAATCTCTAACGAAGGTCCTGATACATCTTGGTAGCCCCGGGATGGATAGACAAGGGGGAATCATGGGCTTCACGGAGAATCAAATCCCGCAACTCCATGACCTTAGGAACCACAAGACGTTGCCCAAACCATACAACGCCATGCTCATCTTCTGAAAAGCACTTGGCTGCCCCATCCTTGATGTTCTGCTTGATTTGACTCACACCAACATCTGTCTGCTGAGCAGCCTTGATTCGGTCCACCAAGGTTGGTTGCACAACCAAGGTAGCAAGAGAACCATGCTCGATCAAACCCAAATTGAGGCGCTGAAATTCTGCGACAAGGGTAGGCTGCTGCTCTTGGAGCATCAACATGTTGCAATACACCTTTTGACTGAGTGCATCCGCAACGACATTGGCCTTGCCCGGATGATACTGGATGCCCATATCATAGTCCTTGATCAATTCCAACCATCTTCTTTGCCCGAGGTTCAGATCCGTTTGGGTGAACAAGTACTTCAAGCTCTTGTGGTCGAATACACCTCACAACGGTTACCAATCGAGCACGTCGCCAAATCTTGAGTGCGTGAACCACGCAGCCTAACTCCAAGTCATGAGTAGGATAGTTGAGTTCGTGAGGCCTCAACCGCCGCGATGCATAGGCCACTACCTTGCTCGCCGCATAAGAACACAACCAAGACCTCGACGAGAAGCATCACAATAGATATCAAAACTCTTGTGAATATCGGGAGAACAAGCACTGGGCTGAAGTCAACCGCTTCTTGAGTTCCCGAAACTCACATTACAAGCAATGGACCACTCAAACTTCTTGTCTTTCTTGAGCAATTCGGTCATCGGCCGCAATCTTGGAGAAATTTCGATAAAACGGCGATAGTAGCCACCAAACCAAGAAAACTCAAGACATCGATGAGCGACTTGGCCGACCCCAAGATAGCACATCACCGACCTTGCTAGGATCCACACCACACCTCCGCTGAAAGAACATGGCCCAAGAATGCCACTTTCCTTCAACCAACTCACACTTGCTGAATTTCGCATACAACCGGTGCTCATGCAGCCTTGCCCAACACAAGCTTAAGATGCTCAAAGATGCTCTTCTTCGCTCTTGGAGTAGATAAGAATATCATCAATGAATACCACCACGAACCTATCCAGATACTCCATGAATACCGAGTTCATAAGGTTCATGAATAAAGCAGAGCATTAGTTAGACCAAAAGACATGACGGTGGTACTCAGAAAGACCATAACGAGTAGCAAAGGCCGTCTTCTAATATCCTCGCCCGATCCCGACTTGATGATAGTCCAATCTCAAGTCAATCTTGAGAAGACTCGTGCTCGGCCAACCGATCAAAAAGATCATCGATACGGGCAAAGGATACTTGTTCTTCACCGTCACCTCATTGCTTGACGGTAATCAACACACACGCGCAAGGTCTTGTCCTTCTTCCTCACAAAATAATCGACAACCCCAAGGAGATGAGCTTGACGAATGAAACCCTTCTCTTGCAGCTCACCTAGTTGCTTCTTTAGCTCCTCCAACTCATTATGAGGCATGCGACACGGCCTCTTTGAAATAGGGCTGCACAGGCAGCAACTCTATCACGAACCTGTGTCTCGAACGGGAGGCATCCTGCAAGTCTTCAGAAAGACATCCGCGAAGTCACACACGGGAGACATCGCGAATCTCCAATGCTGGCTTTGCTTCAAGGGCATAAAGATGGGGTTCTCAAACTGCGGTGAAAACCCAACCTGCTCACCAAGGACCGTGAGGTAGACAACCTTCCGGCATAATCGATTCGCCCAAGTGTTGGGACAACCAATCCATGCCAAGAATCACATCCAAGCGCGCGAATCGAGTAGGATAAGACTCGCCAAGAATCCCACTCCTTCGATGTGGATAGGAACGCCCCAAGACACTTGGTCACTCTCATTTCCGAACCCGAGAGCGAATAAGTAGTGGAACCCCAAAGGAACACAAAGGAGACCACTATCAACAACAAACGACCTCGAAATAAAAGAATGCGAAGCTCCGAGTCAAATAAAATCAGAGCGGGGACGTAAATTGACAAGAAGCGCACCCAACACCACGCCGGTGCCTCCTGTGCCTCCTCACCGAGATATGGTTGACTCGCCGCTCCCAAGCCCGGGTCTTCGTCGTGGGTGACCACTCCTTTCCCGCATCCTCCATTAGGACGAGGGGCCGCCCAGCTTTCTTAGGGCAACTACTCGCGTAGTGACCCTTGTTGTGGCAAAGAGAAACAGTGACGCCGGCCGCGGGGTTGCGGGAACACCTGCTGGCTGATCGCAGCGACGTGGTCGAAGTCACGCCCGCGAGGACGTGGAGCCGGTGCCGAAGGCCTCGGTGGTGGTGAAGCCAAAGAACGGACCACCGGTGTAGGCCCAACTCGGACGACGAGGCCGCCTGCGCGGCGCCGGCCTCCCACTTGCGCTATGGGACTCGCCGGCGCTCTCGCCTTGTGCTCGGCGATGATGGCCTTGTCCACCAAGGTCCGAAGTCGGGAAGTCCACAATAGAGAGCTTGTCTCAAGCTCCTCGCACAAGCCTCCATAAACTTCTCTGCTGGTCTCATCTGGCCACCTCGGCAGAGCGCACCTCACAAGATGGTTGAACTCGTGGAGGTACTCGATCCGCACTTGCGCCTGCTTGAGCGCAAGGAACTCCTTCTTCAGCTTCACCAGCCGGCGGAACATGGGCCCGACGGAAAGCCGACCGAACCTCCCACGAGACCACGTGTCTCGCGGGCTACATGGCGAGGAAATTCTCCCACCATGAGAGTGCCGCACTCTCCAACATATGGGATGCGAAAAGTGCCCGCCTCGCCTCGGCATCGAGCAACGCTTGAGCTTCCGCTCAACCGCACGCAGCCGTCAAGCCCAAGGGGTCCTGACCGAGAGAAGGTAGGAGGCTGAGTACGGAGGAACTCCGCAAGTCCCCCACGAGACTGATGGCCAACTCCTCCGGATCCAGAGGCACCAGAGGGAGTGGAGGTGTTCCTCACAATAACCTCCAACACCCTGCGGTCCTCCGAACGGTTGCGTTTGATCTGCATGAGGACTTCTGCCATGGTCGGAGGAGGGGGAAGCTCCTCATCGGGACTACCCGACTGATTCCGGCCACTACGGGTCCCTCTAGCCATCCTGTTTCACCAAGATAAGTTAGCTACAACTCGAGGCCCACAGCACGGAATTCCAAACTCAATTAAAAGGGCCCAAAAGTAACCACAAAAGAGCACAAGACCAAAAGTTACCAAATCAACTTCTCGAAACGACTAACCCGTATGGAAGAACGAGTAATCGTTGGAGAAGATCAAAATTTCAGAACTCAACTCTAGCTCTAAACAGCCCAAAAATCAAGGTGTAACCACCTACTAGAGTATTAGGTTCTTAGCTAATTGATATCACTTCTTACCCTTTTATCCCCACAAATTTTAGTTGGATTAGCCCCTCCTTTTCAGCACTATATACTAATTACAAGTTAGCTGTCCAGAATGTGCACTTGCTGTCCAGAATTTCTCCTTCAAGCGCTTGGCCGAAATTTGAAGCTTCTGGAGCTCCTAATCTTCACTCCAAACAGCCAACACTTCAATTTAAGCTCTTATGGTTTTCCCAAAGCCAATTTAATCGATTAAACAACTGTCTTTGAAAGAAGATGAGAGGGAAAACAATTTTCCAAATTTAACCAAGAATAAGGTGAGATGAGCAAGCTAAGATAGGTAAGGAGTAAAATCTGATAACTTACTTAAGTTTTTATAAACTATTTGAAAGTATGTTTTCAAAATATCCTACAAAGTACCAAGCTAGGGTTTCTACGGCCAAGATGGCTCGATACCAACTTTGTGAGGACTCAAATATTTAACTAGTAACACTTAACCTCCAAATGGTTCTAGCATTACTAATTAAACATTATAAGCCTCGATGGACATATGCTTCCCAGAATTGCAGCACATGCACATCATCACAAAATTACACATCATTTCCATACAACATTTATCACTAAGTTCAACAACGACATACATAAAGTAAGGTTATTACAAAAGAGTCGACCGGCCAAATAGAACAATATACAAGAATGACAATGAAGCAAAGCGCCATAAGATGGCTAGAACAAAAGTCGACCTGTTAGCCACACAACCCACAAGGCAACCGACCGGCCGCTAAGCTAGTCGCCCATGCTACCACAACACACAAACTCACAAAAGTGAGGCCCTTCAAGCTCACCTTCTTCCTCTGCAACAATTACATTTAAGCAAGACAACCGAGTACACAAAGGTACTCGCAAGACTGACGTGTGGAATAGCAGACCTATTCATAAACTACATGCAAGCTTATTTAGTTGGAGGTTGTATGTCTCATTTTGCACAAAGTCAACTTTATTTGCAATAATGTAATACATTTAAAAGCAAGTTTGCAAATCTGTTTTGTTGTCAAAATAACAAATAAATAAGGATACATACAAGTAACCACCGAAGTGACTATCCCAATAGCCACCACAACATAGCACTAATCCCGATTCGCATCGCCCATCAAGTTTTAATTAAAAGGTTGTAGTCTAACTCTTGAAAGACCTTGCCAAGCATGTCCATAACCTAGACGAGGCTATTCGAATAGTTTTAAACCCAGCAGGTGTACCAATGTACCCACACTTTAGACCGCCTTTAAGCCAAAGCACACTCAAGGTATGTCGGCACGCCTAAGTCCTACGAGACGCTTCCAATATTGTGTATTAACTACGAGCCGCTCGTATGGATAGAAACCCATACGCTACATTGCAAGTCGAAAGACAACAAATCCCATCACGGTGAAGTCTTTCTGACACCGCAATGCTCCCAACACCATCCTCCTACGACCCAAGCCAATACACGCCAAAGTACTAAGTCAAGAGAGGTCCCAAACCCTCTAGTGTGGTTAGCACGCTAAAATGCTTGGTTTAGTGTAACAAGATGTTCGGTCCTTGTTGACCGGCACCATTCCAGACACACCCAAAATCACACCATCTTACCATTGTGCTCAAGTCTAAATTATTTTTTTTTTAGTTTTAGTTTTCATAAGTAGTCATGGCACAAAGCTGAAATCATAGATCATAATAAGTTTTAAGTGATCAAGGTTATCGACAAGTCGATAACCGCCCATTTCTACCGGAAGCTAAGCATGGCTAAGCAATTTATTCGCAACTACTAAGTGACAAGAGCTCATCCACGAACTCTAAATCACAGCAATAACCTAGGCTCATGGTAGTAGAGGATAATCATTTGCCTAAGGAAATGCATCTACTAGGTAAACTAACGACAATAGTTTAACACAAAGTAGCAATGCATACATAGAATTTGTAAGCAACATAAATACTTAAAATACTGGGATTAACATGATCAAACTGCTTGCCTTGCTGGTCTTGCTCTTGCTGCAGAGGAGGATTCTCAGATTCAATATAACCTTCGGAACCTAACACGAAAATGCGATAAAACCAAATAAGAACGAAGAACACCAAACAAAACTCAACAGCAAAAGACATCCAAAACCCATGAAATTCACACAGCAGCTAGAGGTTGATTTTAGACAATTTTAGAAACAAGAATCACTTCATTTGGACTTAGCATGAAAAAGTTATGGCTAAAACTAGTTCTCTCAGCCTATAAATTCCCTAAGTTAATTACTGGTACTGTTCATGGCCAAAATTTCTATAATGATCTAGAGCCCAAAATTTTTATGGTAGGTAGTTTATGTCATCCTAATCACAGCAAAGTTGAGTTTACTAAATTTAGAGTTATAATGATTTACTTATGATTTTTCTAAGTTGTAAACCTAGCACATTACACTTTCCAGAAACATACATATGTGCAAAACCTATTACATATTAAAGTATGCTAACAGAGGGATTTTCTAGCATCAATTTCATATTTTTAGGATTTACAGGGAATTACTTGTGTCTTTTACAACATTAAATGAATTTTTAATTGTTACTAAGAAGGTTAAATTTATTAACATACTTTTCTGGTGCTGATTTAGGCCTACCACCATTTTTAGATTAAAGTTTTAGTTAATAACAAATTAATCAAAGTTAAAATCATTCAATTTGCAGATATATAGAAAAAGATATGCATTTTCTAAGTTTTAATCCAATTATGAAATATATAAAAATGGCGTAAAACAAGCTATCAAGGATTACGCATTTTCTACCACGTACATAGCTAAAAGCATTTTTATATTAAACTTTAGTGAAATACAAATTTATTACGGTTGGTTTCATGTAAAAGGATCTATTTTGAATTAGATATGAATTTCTAAAGTTTTTATACAATTTTCAGCTAAATAAATACTTACGTAAATAAACAACACTTAATCGAAAAGAATCGACGTGGACAAATATGGACCTTGATTTGAAATCCAACGCTACGCGTAGAGGTGCGAGAGCGACCCGAACGCCCAATAGATCACGCACAGCTGATCAAAGATCGAGGGTCCATATCGAGCGCGGTTCGCGACTAACAACAAGACGAACCACACCACGATCAAGCGATGAACGGCCCACAGCGATGAGAGGATCGGGTGACCCGATCGGCGCAACGATCTGGGCCACAGATCGCAAAATGGACGGTGGCCAATGAACGAAGTGCAACTAGGAGCGCTGACATGTGGGGCCGCATGTCAGTGACTGAGAGTCACACATTCGAGCTTTAACACACGTGCACAGAGCTCGGGTCCCACATGGCAGTGACTTACAGAGGATCTTTAGGACAGCTAGTTAATTACTAATGACCAATGATTAATGATGATTAGCAATTAATGTGTCCTAACGATTTTGAGCAGAGGTGATTTAAATGATTGTGGGCCCACCTGGCAGTGGCACAAGTGGACAGTTTAGGACCAATTAAATGCTAACAATGATTAACATTTAATGAACTCGAAAATTAGTTCTTAATGACCCCGTGACTGAGGTTTAAGGCCTACGGGCCCACATGTTAGTGACCCAAAAGACAATTTCGGACACATTAATGCTAAGATATGGATTTAATGATAATCATTAGCATTAATGATTCCGAAAGCAATTGGTTAACGCCAGCGATGATTACAGGGGGTTGGGCCCACATGTCAGTGAGACATTAAGCCAAATTAAGATACCATTAATACTACTAATGATTGGGTATTAACTGTGTCCTAATTAGATGACGAAAACGGGAGTTTACGCGCGGCAAAACCCCGAGCGAGAACAGTGGCTTGTCGCCGGCGACTCCGGCCGCGGCGGTCTCCACAAAACATCAAAATGGACTCGCAATAGCGATGCGAACCTAATGGTGATGACCTCGCCACGGTGGAGGTCTAGAACGCCGCGGCCGAAAACACGTATGAGGCCATTTCGGCAAAACATGAAAATAGCAAAATGCTCCATTGCGCGGTCCAGAAAGCGAAAAGCAACACTTCTAGGGACTAATAAGAAGCTACCCAACCGAGAGGAGCTTCAAAGATGGTCGGGAAGACTTGAACACGATGAAGTCCACCGAGCCGAGGAACATGAAGACGAAAATGACAACTGAGCAAAATGAACACCAATGGGTGATCAAAATAGCTCCATCAAGGTTCCCACGAGCTCCATAAGTAAGCAATTGCAAAAGAACCACTTACCTGAGTTGGAGAAGAAAGAGGGTGAAATCACTGAAATCTCCAAACTTAAAATTGAGTGATTCCTGTGAATGCAACCCAAAATTAAGTTAGGGAAATATAAAGGAAGTTGAGGAGCTCAAAAGGGTGCAAGAAATATTGAAGGTGAACCATCGACACCAAGATCCACATTGGAGCTCCTCGGGTCAACAATGGTGGTTTGAAGATTTGAAGTGGTTTTGAGCTCAAACACGAGAAGAGCTAGGGGTGGTGTAAAGGAACACCGTGAGGACTCGAGGGGTTTAAATAGAGGAAGGATTAGGGTTTCGAGCAAGAACAAGAGCTCACGGTGAGCTCGGTTCATGGCACGGCCATGGACCAAGAAGTGATGGGAGGAGCCGAGACTGGATGGAGGAGCCGAAAGCCCGGGCGCATTTAATGCCCCACAGAGTGATGTTGACGAGGCACGCCGAAGTGACACAACAAGCCACCCTCCTCTCTCTTTCTTCCCGCCATGGACGCACGCCGCACGAGAGAGACAGAGGAGGAAGAAGAACAAAAGAAATCATGGCCGTTGGATTGACAATGAACGGTCACGATTCAAAGGGTCCAAACGAGGGTTTTACACTCCAAGCAATCGAGCGGTCCGATCAAGATCGAACGGCCGATCCATTGAGATGTTCGGTGACCCAACACCCAATGAACCAAGACGGTTGGATCTTAATCCAACGCCTAAATTAGATGGCGCGTTATCGGCGCCACCGAACGGCACCATCTCCCGAGCCGCTTGATTTAGATCCTATGGCTGATATCGACCGCGCGATTAAAAGGGGACCGATGCGCTTAGTTGATTAGGCTCAACCAAGTGGCTCAAGCCCGAGTCCGACTCAAACCCAAGGAAATGATGAATCACTTTAGGTTTAAAATTAATTCGAGACTTTTGAGGATTTATTAGAGGTAGCAAAATAACTCCAAAAATTCTGAAATTTTACAGAGCTTGTTGACTTAGATATTGACCTAGTGTAAAATGTTTAGAGGTTTTAATGCTATGAATTTTTCTCCAAAAATTCTGCAAGGTACTTAGTTTAAGGTTTGACTGAAAGTCAAACAGTTTGATGACCTCTCAAAATATTCAAACAATTTCTAAAAATTGTGAAATTTTTCAGAGGGGTCACATACCATCCAAGAACTTAGGAAAAATATTTCCGAGGATGATCAAAAGGTTTGACAAGATTGTTTTTGAAGGATCGAGATTTGGATCAAAGACTTGTGACTTTGTATTTCCATAACTCTTGTACAATAATTGTTTAGTACACACAGGAAATACATGATATAAGAAAAAGTTTTAATTTGTACTCATTTTCTTACATTTGAAACACAAGCCCAAAATTGGTTTGTTACAACCTCTTCCTCTCTCGATCAAGATCGCTTGTTCATCGTTATCAGATCGGAATGTATTCCTCCCCACGCATTTATGGCCAATGCGAGGGATCAAGGTAAGGCTCGAATCTCTTCTCCCTAGTCCACATCGTGGCTAGCTTCGAGAATTATGGCGCAATGAAGGTGTCAGAAAGGTGACTTACACCGCTGTCGGGACCCAAAAATATAATTCTGGACCGTCTATGTATAATGCACTAGTCCAGGATCATGCTAGTGCACACAGTGACAACAAAGATGAATATTGAACCACACAAGCGATTAATATCATAACGAGTAGTTTGAATAACAAATAATAGTTTTGACCTTATGGTTGAGTTTTACACTTATTAAGCCACGCAGGGCTAATAATAAAGAAATCAACAGCGGAACAAAATAAACTTCAGCATAGATCCCATTAATTCACCATAGGCAACTGACTGGGATCCAGACCGTAACGATCAGCAACTTTCAACGAACTCCTCCTCGAAAGCAAGCGACCCGTCCTCCTCTTCTGTAGATTTGTTTGTAGAGCAAACATGAGTACACAACCGTGCTCGCAAGACATACCACAGAATGCAATTTATAGATGATGGCTTATTCCAAATGAAAAGGCTTCTGTGGTTCTTTTGCAGAAATGCAACATTTGCAATTGAATACAAATAATAGATTGAAAACATAATTCAAAACAAATAGACAATAATAATTTAATAGTTTATTTTCACAAAGAACACAAATCTAATCAGATTAATTCACACAGCCACATGACTTAAACCACATAGCTGTCCCTTCCCAAAGTTTTATGAAAATCTACCCCTCGTGTGAAATCCCTGAGCATGTCCATAACCGCGGACGTGGCTATTCGAATAGATTGATTAACACTCTGCAGAGGTTGTATACTTTACCCACATGATACGATCAGTGTACCTAGCACCAATCATAACAAAACATTTCAAAAACTTCATCTCAAGCATTGACACTCCTAGTGTGCTTTATCGCCATACCAAAATCCAACACAGTTCTTTGGCATAACACACACTGTTGGACAGGGATGCGATGAACCAACCCGCGATGCGACTACATGGTAGTACACACCTCCACCCATTCCGACATAGCCTAACCTACTACCTGAGTAATCAATGTCAAGAATCCATAACTTACTAAGTTAGGCCCGTTCCATACCAAGCATGTGGTTGTACGAAAGGCTCAGTTCAATAGCGCACAAAGTTAAGTCCTTAATTGACCAAGACAAGACTTCTATATTCTAACTATGCCACGAAGATTATCATTCCCATCCAACACAGATCCACCATAATAGCATATAGTGCCACTTGCCCCAGTCTAAATCTTTTCCCACCCTATTGGTTAAGTGCAACATATGCCATCAACGAGTAATAGCACATAGTACACACAAAGTTTTATCGTATAGTTCCATAATCACTTAGTCAAGTTTATAATTGCAACTCACATGAGATGATTACTCGTAGCATGGCTAAACAATCTACTCATACTAACCAACCCACATTGGTGCTATAGTATTACCAACTAGTAATGAACCAATCTAGGGTAACAAAATGACGAGGATTAAAACCTCTATGTATTATCTTTAATACATAATAGACCATACGACTTCGTGGTCGTAACCCCTGAGGTGCACGACCTCACTGGTCGTAGAGATTCCGAGGTTACACAATGGGTACCCCTGGTGGACGAAGGCTATGCCAAGCTCCCACTGTGGCTCGCTGTAAAGGTATGAACTGATAGTTGAGGCTGATTCCAACTATATTCCCTACCGTGTGATAAATGGGACACGTGCATATTCCATACCACACAACATTTCTTATCCAAAAGCACTAATGAATAACTACCATGCGGTTATGCTTCCCACAAGCATATAACAACCGAACGGTTGATTCTCCATCAACCGTCTCTTAGCTCCGACCAGACGCAACGTTTTACATCAGGCGTCTTCTCCGGAAATAACTGCTACCTCTTCAAAGGCTATTTAAAGATGGAGTATGGACGAAGCAAGGGAAGAGGTGGAACAAGAAGCACAACGGGAGATAGACAGACTAAAGCATAGGTCTTAGTTTCATGTTTTTAGTCTGATATTGTAAGACAACAAGTAGGGTTCTCAGTGTCATAGGAGTAGTTCATCACCTATACATGAGGCATCCCCTGTAATCCCCAGTTTATACTAATAAAAGAGTAGTCCCATTGTTACTCCAGATTTCCCACGTCACTTTCTCCTTTTATTTTCGTAAGATCGACGACTCGATCGTCGACAGCTGGCGACGTCTGTGGGGAGCGTGACGTGGAATCTTGGAAGAATTACTTTGCTCATCAAATCTTTGTCCATTCCCCATTCGTAATCGCTCATGCGGTTATGTCGGGAAGTTGGGATGAAGAAAACTGGTTCGATCTGGCGGACTACTCCAACCTCGACATGGACGCATGCATGCGCGCCACGGAGGAGAATGGAATCTCTTCATCATCTTCCTCTTCCATCAGTTCGCCCATCACAGAGATTAGCGAAGTCGACCGGATGGATGAAGATACGCCGCTGCAATTGGCGGCAGCTTCAGGGGAAGCAATTCCGACCAGTTCAGAGCGTTCGAAAGCCTCAACAAGCCCGAACTTTTCGACCGGCAAAAAAGGTGACGAAAACTCAACACAGCAGCTCGAGGTTCAATATACCCTTGATGCGATCATGGTTGATAGGTACTCACCGACGGCTTCTAGCGATTCTAGGAGCCAAACGACACCTGGTGACGGTGTCAATGAAACCCCCACTGGTTATAAACCAAGTAGGGATAATAAGGCTCAGCATACGATCGGCAGTTCACCGGATCAGGTTGAGACCCTTACAAAGTCCTCAGGAAGTGCTGATCACCGACCGCTCTCCATCATGGAAACTTCTCGCAGAAGCTCTGAAAGGCTCTCTATCGATTACGACGGAAGCTCATCGAAGGATCATTGCTGGAAACACGAGGTCAACGCAATCAGAGATACAGATTAAAATATCGTGTACGGTCCTCCATACGTTGCCTCGCCACCACATAATGATGGAAATGGTATGAGCGGTCAAGCACCAAATGCCAGAGGTAACAGAATTGGTGGACGTCCATCAGTTAATTCGCCTGTTCCTACCCCAACCAATGTAAGGGATCAAGCAAGACCGACCGGGCGATCAGGGGATTCAGGCCATCAGACACCCTCTTCTGGCAGGAACCGTGTGAGATATTCAGTAACAATACAAAACCTGCAGAGAGTTAGAGATATGCTAAATACTTCTAACCCTGTTTTGACAGAGACTCCAGGTTTTTTTCAACTTATAGGTCAGGTATCGGAGATTATTCAACAGACTATGCAGCGCACAGAAGCATATCGGAAACGAAGGCACTCGCAAAGTCAGACCATGACTTCGTCACAGCATTCTTCCCGAAGCAGGGGCCAGCGTGGTCGTGTTGAAGATTTACCTATACCAAGACCACCTCGACGATTCCGACCAACAAGTCATGAGAGGAGAAGACTGTTTCAGGAATCCTCACCCTCACTCCGTCGAGAAGAGCAACCGCTTGGATCTGGTGATCTTCGATATCATCTAAATCGGGCAAGCGGTCGGAGGTGTTCTCGTAACGTCCACGACCGAATCGGGATACCGGAGCACCAAGAACCTGGTCCTAGGAACCGGTCTCCGACCGATTATAATCCGGCACCTTTTCAAAGATGGCGCCATGAAGCTATCATAGGTTGTCGAGCCTTCTCTACAGGGCTCCAAGCTGTACGTTGGCCGAATAGGTTCCGACCAGCCAATCTGGATAAATTCAATGTAACCCAAAATCCTTTGGAATTTCTCCAGATATACACCACCGCTATTAGAGCCATTGGCGCTGACGAAAATGTAATTGCTAACTATCTTCCTACGGTATTAGAAGGATCAGCCCGATCATGGTTGCTTAACCTACCGGTTGGTGTATACTTGGGAGCAACTTTGCGACCTTCTGATTGCAAATTTCTAGGGTACGTATGATCGCCCTGGAAAGAAGGACAACCTCCACAGAATATGGCAAAAATCTGATCAGACTCTCCGACAGTACATCAAAAGATTTAGCTAAGTTCGTAACTCAATACTAGAGGTTGCAGAATCTTCTGTTATCCAAGCCTTTAAGGCGGGATTAAGAAATCGAAGGTTTACGGAGGATTTAGCTATACATCCCCCACGAACAACCATCGAGCTTTTTGACATGGCAGACAAGTACGCGACAGCCAGCGAAGCGGTTGAGTGGAACGAAGTCATTGATTGAAAAGATAAAATCCCCCAAACCGGCTTAGATAGGACAGAAAAGAAACAAAAGAAGGCTCTCAAGAAAAAGAAACATGGCAAAACCAACGATAAAGAAGTCCTTGCTGTTCCTGAAAAATTCATTAAGGGAAGAAAAGATTATTCTGATCATGGCAAGGCCAAGGCTCCGACCAATGAGTACAAGAAAAATAAGAAGTGGTGTCCTCTTCATCAGCAAGCAGGACACGACTTGCGCAATTGTCGTGCTTGGCAAAAGAAGCTGGAAGATTATAATGCAGGTAAAGGTCCACTCCCGTAAATACAAGAACTCGGGGAGACAAGCTCCAAGAAGGACAAAGACGGTGATGAAGAGATGGAATATCAAGAACCTTATCACACTGTCGATGTAATCTTCGGTGGATCTTCTTCATATGAATCCAGACGTCACCTGAAGGCCATGGAGCGAGAAGTCAACCTTACTGAAGCCCCGATCGCCTTTAAACCTTCAAAGTGGTTGGAAACGATAATCTCCTTCAGCAAAGAAGACTGCCCTGTTCCTTCAACTCGACCAGGTAGGTTCCCAATTGTCGTTGAGCCTACTATTAATAACTGCAAGGTTAATCGGGTCTTGATAGATGGGGGTAGTTCTTTGAATATTTTATTTGCAAGCGCTTTGGAGGACATGCAGATTCCCAAATCTAAGGTAAAACCTGTGAAATATGCCTTCCATGGTATAGTTCCTGGATCTACCTGTAACAGCCCTAAGTTAGGGTTTGTATTTCAAATGTAAAATTATGAGGAGAAATAAAAACTTTTGATGCCTCATGAAATCATTTGGAAGTTTTCTAAATTTTCCCTAAACAATTTCCATTTTCTAGAATTTATTCTTGTGAGTGGAAGTTGTTGTCAACAAAATTCTTGACCTTAAACTTGTGATCATCCTCTGCAAGTATTTTTCCTATCATCTTGGTCATCCTAGCTACCTCTCTGAAAAATTTCACAATTTTTAGATTTTGTTTGCTATTTCAAATGGCCAAGTCAAACCAGTTTAGAAATCTGGTCAAACCTCAGGACAGCAGCTTGTGAATTTTCTTGGGAGAAATTTAGCGCACGAAAATTCCTGGAAAAATTACACAAGGTTGTCCTCTGTCCCAGTAAGCTCCCATAAAAATTTCGGAATTTTTGGAGCTCTGGAACCACCTCTAAAAATTCCCCAAACCAACTCAGCCTTTTGAATTCAAACTCTGGAGCTACTGTTCCTCGGGCTCGGACTCAACCCTGGCTCGAGTCCGACCGCGCCGTTTGGCTCAGCCGCACCGCCTAGCTGCACCGCCCGAACCCGAGTGTTGTCGACCGTCCGATGCAAATCATGCGGCTCACATCGCGCCCGAGCCCGAGTCTGACTCAGCCAGCTTGTCGCGCCGCTTTGTCGTTGCCACTGACGGGCGGGCCCCACCGGTCAGAGTCGTCCTCGTCTTCTCCGCGACTCACCGGAGCTCGCGGGCGCTTGCGCATGCGTGCCACGCAGCTCGTCGCTGCCACATCGTGGACGCGTGTCCCCCTCCGAAGGATCGCCAGGAGTCCATCTACCTCCTGAGGTGATCCATTCTCCCTCGCATCCATTCTCGTGTCTTCTCCGCCCACTTCTCAGTTTCGGCCAGAGAAGAAGGAGAGGGCAGCGCCACCACCTCGTTGCCGCTCGTGCTTCCGCAACCCCCTCACCATCTTCCTTGTTCCTCGCCGCTTCCATTTTGCCCACCCCGAGTCCTTGGCATCCCGTGGTTCGCTCGAGCTACTGCCGTCTCGCCTCCCGCCCGCGGCGACCAGCGAAGCTTGCTAGCGCTCTGGTGAGTCTCTAGCCTCGACACTTGGTCCCTCGTGATCGCAATCACCTTCTGAGTCTAACGGTGGGCTCTTTTCTGGCTTTGGTGCATCGTTGAGGGTGTGCGGGCGTTTGTTCCCAGCGCACGGTGATTCGCCGCCGCAGCGATTCCGGCCACCTCGGACCTCCATCGTCGACTTGATCGTGGGCTTAACCTTCCTGGAGTCAAGGCGAAGCTGTTGCGCGCACTCCCGAAGCCTCTCGTCGCCCGTAGCGTCTTCTCCGCAAGAGCCGTGCCTTCTTCGCCTCTGTAACATCCCAATTTTCTGAGCTTAAAAAAAAATCTTTTAAATAGTTAGTAGGGAAAAATTCACCATTTGGATTTATTTGAATTTAATTTCAAAAGCTTAATATTGGACTTTACAATAAAAAACATTTAATGTGAATAATCCCAACATGAACATTAACCAAAACTATTTTATTTGGGTTCTATGTGCTCAGATATATTTTCTCGATTTTTCTACAATTTTTCTGAGTTCATTTGCTATTTTCTATTGCCTATTTGAATTTCTGGTATTTTCTAAAATAGAAAATCTATTAAAATCTCAGAAATCTCCTTGGGCCGAATCTCTCCGGCCCAACTCCTTTCCCTCGCCACCACTCGGCCAACAACGCCGCTGCCTCCCAGCGACAGTGGACCCGCTTTGGCTGACCCCTCTCTCTCTCTCTCCGCGCGCCCGCTCGCTCTCCGCCGTTGGATCAAGCATGGACGGCTAGATGCGCGCGAGGTAACCAGACGGTCCGAATGTTTCATTGATTGTGAACCGTTCGTTTAGATCTGGACGGTCGATCTTGAGCCCGCCGTGGCCGCACGCGCCGCGCGCGCCGCATCTAACCCTAGCCATCGACGTAGGGGCCGCTTGCCGCGTCGCCGTCTTCATCGCGGACTCTAGAGTCCGTGTCCGAGGGTTGCGCCACCGCGCCGCGAACTCGTCGCTCCCGCACTATTTAATGCCGTGACCGCGTCACGAGGATCGCCTCAACCCTAGCCGCCTCTTCTCCAAAACTAGGAACCCTAGAGCGCCGCCTGTACTTCTGAATCGGAGCTTTTGCCCTAGCGCCGCCTGTACTTCTGAATCGGAGCTTTTGCCCTTTTCGACGAATTGATCGCCGACGTTGAGCTCCAGCCCTCTTCGTGTACCTCTCCGAGTTCGCCACGTCAAGCCCCGCCTGGTGCGCACCCTATCATCGTCGGGAGCTCGTGGCGCCGCCGCACCGCGGAAGTCCCATCTACCGCGCCCGCCTTGCCGCCGCCAGTGTTCGGCCGCCGATGACCATTGGGTCCCGCTTTAGCCCTTAAGCCGCTGATCCTTGCGATCCCGCTGCGCGCCAAAACCCCACCGAGGTCCCCATCGCCGTTTAGCCGCCGACCGAGTCGCCGCCATCGCCCTCGCCGCCGACGGCCCTTGCCGCCACCCTTCACCGTGACGGAGCCGTTGGATGTGATCGCCGGCACCAACATACGACCGGTGACCTTGTTGCGCCGCCGGCCGCCGTTCGCCTCGCCGAGTTGAAATCGCTCTCGCCAGATCCTCGCCGCCGTGGCATGCCACCACCGCCACCTCATCTCGTATCTCGTATGCGCCACGTGGTCCGACAAGTCGGCGCCTCGTGGCGCCCAAAGACACCAGCAGCCAGAGGCTCGGTGGACCTAGTCTACCGTGAGCCTAGCTCGTGACATGTGGGTCCCACATGTCGAGATTTCTTTATTATTTCTTTTTCGGAAATCACGACGTCACTTGCGAATAATCTGATTTTCCTTTAGGAAAATAATTGAAATTCATGAAATACCGATTTTCAAAGATTTTATGTATTTTTAATCTTCCAAAGGCCATAACTTTTTCATCCTAACTCCGATTGAGCCCATTCAAATTTCTAAATTTGTCTAAATTCAAGATCTATTTATCTGAGATTTTTATTTAATTTTTGGGGTTTGTTTTGCCTCTGTTATTTATTTGTTTTGTTTGTTTTGCTTAGTTTGTGCGTGAGCGCCGATACTTGGGGTTTTCGTCAAGAAGGCTTCAACCAAGTTCAAGACCAGTACATAGACCTATTCCAAGGCAAGTTATACCTTTGATCATATTGACTCCCAGCTTTTAAAATTACTTTGATTTAAATTATTGCATTTACTTTAAGTAATTATTTAAATGCTTTTGGTTTAGCTATTAATCCAATTTGTTATATCCACTTTGTTTATTGTATTTCATAATCTTTTGTCGCCTAGATTGGTTTATTATTTAGATGGTATTAACATATTGCCAACATGGTTGGTTAGACCGACTAGAATTGCTTAGCCATGCTACAGTCGTCATCTCATGTGAGTGCAATTATGAAATTGACTAAGTGATTATGGAACTGTGTGATAAAACGTGTGTGTCTGTGTGCTATTACTCGTGATGGCATGTGTTGCACTAAACCAACGGGTGGTAAAAGATTTAGACCGAGGCAAGTGGTGGATACTTGTGTGAACCGTGGCTTTGTGATTGGGATTTATCTGTGTGGTTTAGTTAGAAAAGCGGAAGTCTTGGCTTGGTCAATTAAGGACTTAACTTTGTGCGCCATTGAACTGAGCTATCTTTTACCGCATGTCCGTGACAGCCTAACTTAGTAGGTTACGGAGTTTCAACATTGGGGTTCGTGGATAGGTTAAGCTTTGTGATATGGGATTTGTGTGAATAAGGACGTCAATGTTGAGACGGTTGCCGAATGTTTTTGTTACGATTAGTGCTAGCTACACTAGTTGTATCGTGTGGCTAAAGTGTACAAACCTCTGCAGAGTGTTAATCAATCTATTTGAATAGCCGCGTCCTCGGTCATGGACAACGCCGGGATTTCACATGAGGTAGTGTTCATAAAATGTGGGATTGGGAGTCGTGTGATCTCAATCATATGGTCAGTGAATCAATCAGTTTAGTTGTGTGTCTTTGTGGAAACAATCATTAAATTAATATTGCTTATTTGTTTTAAATTAGGTTTTCAATCTATTATTTGTATTCAATTGCAAATGTTGCATTTCGCAAAATAACCACGAAGCCATTCCTTTGGAATAAGCTCGCATCTGTATATTGCATTCGTGGTATGATTTGCGAGTACGGTTGTGTACTCACGCTTGTTGTAAAACTTGCGCCCAAACCTCTGTAGTGGAGGAGTCTTCACCGCTTTCGAGGAGGAGTTTGTGGAAGAAGGTTGATCGCTAGGTCATCGATCCCATCGGTTGCTGTGGTGTCTTTGATTGGAGGTTGCGAGTTTATTTTCGTTCATTGCGGTATTTCTTTAGTGTTAGCTCTGCGTGGCTTAATAAGTTGTAACCCGACCTTAAGGTCAAAACTCTAAGTTGTTACTCAAACTATTCGTTATGTTATATTTCGCTTGTGTGGATTGATATTCACCTATGTTACCATTGTGCACTAGCGTGATCTGGACTAGTGCGAATACACAGAGGGTCCGTGCATTTTGGGTCCCGACAGAGGTGGTATCGAGCCATACTTGATCAGAGGTCTTGACCTTAAATAGATCGGCCGTTCTTAGAGAGTCCAAATTATTTTCTAAAAGAAAACTAACTTGCAAGAGTGACCTATTGCTTAACTCCTCTCATGTCTCTCTAGACTCATCTATTGCTAGGAATTTTTCCCTCTCTCATTGTTTTTAAGTTGTTCTTACCCTCTCTCTGTCTTTTGGACAGATGCCTGCTTCGGACCTATGGTGAGCATTGTGGAGGTTACGCCACGAACTTTGGAAGCTTCGCAGTGCTTGGAGGTTTTGATCGTCCGTTGTACCGAGGAAACAAGCTGGATGGTGGATGGACATAAGCGGGTAACGATCCGTCGCTTGACGATCGACGCCAGGATGAACACCAAGGCAAGCCACCACTGAACATCTCCGTCGAGGATCACTTGGAGTGAAGGAATACAGAATCGCCGCGCTCGCCATGCTTCGGATCTCGCCACATCTACGCGCGAGTTGCAAGGAACCGTCTTCGCTACCACCCCGCAGCAACCGCCGTGGAGCTACTCGCACACTATCCATCCACGGAAGAGAAGAAGATGCCACGTTGGTACACCTCGCCGCACGTCGTCGCCCAAGAGGAATCCATGGAGATGATGGCCGCGATCTAGACGGTGCCTACAAGAGCCTCGCACTAAGGCAAGAGAAGATCGCCATCTGGAAGAGATACCTGGGCGCCCACCACCGTGCGGATCAAGAAGAGGAAGAAGATCTAGAAGAACATGAAGAATCGAGGAAGATCCGGAGGAAGTGGGCGAACTAGAGGAGCCGCCCGCCATCGGCGCTGTTCTGTTGCACCACCCCGGGCACGGGACCGATTCTGCGAAGATGCCGGCAGTTCAAGGTCTACAAGAGGTGAGCACAACCGTGGTTGTGAAGGTTACCTCAGCGACTGGGTTCGCTAAGGCCTAGGTTCGCAGTTGAGGCTTAGTGTGTTAAGCCGCGTCAGTCTAAGCCTAGTTGTGTCGCCCTTTAGGCGTTAAATTGTGTGCTTAGGTTCGCTATTTTTCTTTGAGTGTGTGTATGAGCTGCAAAGGCCCTTAGGCATCTGTTGCAAGCCATACTAAGTTCTTAAGTAATAAAGTTGCTTTTGGTTCTCTCAGTTGTTGTTGGGTTTAACCAATCCGCCGCTTAGTTCTTAGCTCACCCCATGCTTGTTACCTTATCTAACCTTTGGAGCTTCACCAGATGGTTACAACTCGCCAGACAGTTGCAAGTGGTTCGGTACCCAAAGACGATGAGCGGTGGGCAGCCCAAAGAAGGGAGCGCTCTGCCACCAAAGACCTTCGTGATCTGCAGAACTTTGGGTCTTTATGGCGGCCGACAGATACGCTTGATGCATGCAATGATGAACCAGATGCAAGCTATAAGTGAGTGGAATAACAACAACCATCACCCCTAGGGAGCCCCAGCTGCTCATGGCCACCAAGGACCTTCTAAGTTGGCAGAATTCATGAGGACCCGTCCACCAACATTCGCTGGACATGTCTCACCCGTGGAAGCTGATGATTGGCTTCGGGTGATTGAAAGAAAGCTGCTGATCACTCAATGCAGCGACCATGAAAAAGTTCTCTATGCCTCTCACCAATTAGAGGGCATCGCAGCAGAATGGTGGGAGAATTTCTGCGTCGCTCATGAGGCACCACAGAATATCACTTGGGAGGAATTCTCTACAGCATTCCGCCAATACCACGTACCAGAAGGAATTATTGAACTAAAGAAAGATGAATTTCGTGCCCTGAAGCAAGGAAGCTTGTCAGTGTCTGACTATCTCAACAAGTTCTCGCAACTTGCTCGCTATGCTGCAGAAGATGTTGCAACAGACAAGGCTCGCTAGAGTCGTTTCAAGGGATCGAACATCGGACTTCAGTCAATCTCCTTGCACATACCTTCCCGACTTTCAAGAACTGATCAATAAAGCTTTAGTCATGGAGGATAAGCGCAAGGAACTGAAGACAATCGCAAGCGCAGGATGATCCAAATAGGGGCCAGCAATTCCAGCAGAGCAAGGCGGTGCCACCGCAGCTCATTCGGTTTTCCGCGAACTCCGCCAGACACCCGCACCAACCTCGGCACCCGTCCGCTGCTCGTAACACCCGCACTCAAAGACCACCAACGCTAATCCAAAGAGAATAACAAATCGCAAGAGCCAAGGGTGTGCTACACTTGCCGTCAACCGTGCCACTACGCAAATCGGTGTCCACAGAGGGGAACGATCACTCCGATTCTATTCAACCTTGAGCTACACCAAATAAGACACCGCACCGGTCACCAACAGGAACTTTCCAAGCCTCCAACCAGCCAGAGGAGGGACGCGGTCCGTGGTCCGAGGCCGTGTCAACCACGCCACCACGAAGGAGCACGAGAAGCACCGACGTCGACCGGGGGTAAGTTCCCGGTTAATTCGATACCGCATCGCCTACGTTTGATTCGAGCTTCGCATTCTTTTGTGTCCAAGTTTTTGCAACTAAGAATAAGTTGGAGGCTATACAACTTAAGCATACTCTATTAGTTCAATCGCACAGAGCGAGCTAAGCTCTAGAGTGGGTTGTTTAGGAGCTAAGTTACTCATAGCCGGAGTTCGCCAGCCAACTTAATTGTTCTAGACACCCAAACTCTAGATGTCATTCTTGGCATGGATTGGCTATCCAAGCACAAAGTCGTGGCGGATTGTGGCGAAGAGCCGAATAATTGAGAGTACCGATGGAAGGAAAGTGGAGTTTCTAGCCACATCGGTTCGTGAAGGACACTTGCTAGTAAACAATCCAAGACCATTGCAATGGAGAATGTACCAATAGTCGAGAATACCTGATGTGTTTCGTAAGAGTTACTCTGAATGCCACCGATCGTGACATCGAGTTCGTCATCGATCTAGTGCCGAGGACAGCGCCAATTTCTAAGCGACCTTATCGAATGCCACCGACGAGTTAGCGAAATGAAGAAGCGATTGAAGAACTTCGAGAAAGGTTTCAGAAGACCAAGTTCGTCACCGTGGGGAGCACCATCTTGTTCGTCAAGAAGAAAGACGGAAGCATGAGGATGTGTATCGACTCACCGCTCTCTCAACGAGGTCACTATCAAGAATAAGTATCCATTGCCCGGATAGATGATCCGCTTGACCGGATGAAGGGGCCGAGTGTTCTCAAAGATCGACTTGCGATCGGGCTACCATCGATGAAGATCTACCCGAGGATATACCAAAGACCGCTTTCAACGCGGTATGGACATTATGAGTTCTTGGTCATGTCATTTGGGTGACAAATGCCCTACTTACTTCATGAACATGATGAACAAAGTCTTCATGGAATACCCGACAAGTTTGTAGTGGTGTTCATTGACGATATTCCAGTTTATTCCAAATCGGAGGAGGAACACGCAGAACACCGAGGTTAATTTTGGAGAAACTCGGGAGCATCGGTTGTATGCCAAGTTCGATAAGTGTGACTTTGGAAGAAGGAAGTGGATTTCCTTGGCCATGTGATGACCGCCGATGGAGTAGCAATTGACCCAGAAAAGTAAAAGGTGTTACACTGGGACCACCCAAGACGAACCTGCATTCGCGATTTCTTGGGAATGGCGGGTTACTACCGTCGCTTCATTGAAGGATTCTCCTCAATTGCTAAGCCTCTTACGCAATTGTTGAAGAAGGAGAAGAAGTTCACTTGGAGCCCCGCCAGAAACAAGTTTTCAAGAGTTAAAGAAACGCCTGACCACACCTAGTGTTGATTCTACGGACATCCTAAGGACTTCGATATCTCATGTGATGCTTCACCAAGGACTAGGGTGTGTCCTGATGCAAGAAGGGAAAGCAGTTGCGTATGCATCAAGACAACTAATACCACATGAAGAGAATTACCCTACTCATGATCTGGAATTAGCTGCCGTGGTGCATGCTTTAAAGATTTGGCGTCACTACCTTATCGGTCGCCGTGAAGTCTACAGATCATAAGAGCCTAAAGTACATCTTCACCCAGTCAGACCTGAACATGAGGCAGAGAAGATGGTTAGAATTGATCAAGGATTACAATCTTGGAATCCACTACCATCCCGAAAAGCCAACGTAGTTGCGCACGCCTAAGTCGTAAGAGTTACCGTAATGCTTCGAAGTAAGGAAAGTTGCCCGTAACTTTATGAAGAATTTCAAAAGCTAAGGCTAGAAGTTGTGTTCGAAGGAGTTATAGCCAATTTGGAAGTACAAATACCTTGGAGAAGCAGATTCGTGAAGCACAACCAAAGGATCCGTGTTGTCGAGATCAAGATCAAAATGGCGTAAGGAAAATTTAAAGATTTCACGAGGATAACCAGGATATACTGATTAATGGTCGATTCAGTGTACCGGATATCGACGGTCTAAGACAATGATCTTGAAGGAAGCCCATGACTCAAAGTATTCGATTCACCTGGAAGTACCAAGATGTACCAGATGTTAGGAATAAGTTTTGGCGCCAAATTTGAAGCGAAGTCGCGAGTTCGTGGCCTTGTGCGACACTGCCGGAAAATAAAAGCGAAACACGAGAGACCAGCGGGTTTATCGCAACCGCTAAAGATTCGGAATGGAAGTGGGAAGAAATCGGGATGAATTTCATCACGGTTTACCCAAGACCCAATCGAGTTACGATTCGATCCGGTAATAGTCGATCGCTCTAACCAAGGTCGCCATTTCCGCCAATCAAAACCACATACTCGTGAGATCGCCTTGCGGAATTGTACATGGCTAGAATTGTCGGTTTGCATGGAGTGCCCAAGAAGATAGTGTCGATCGAGGATCTCGCTTCACCTCGTTTTGGCAAACTTTGCATGAAGCATTGGGTACCCATTTGAATTTCAAGATCTGCGTATCATCCACGCATGCATCGGACAGATCAAAGCGTTAATCGATATTGAGGATATGCCGAGAGCTTGTGCTCTAGCTAATGCTACCCGATGGGATAAAAGTTTGCGTATGCGAGTTCTCGTACAACAACGATTATCAAGCCATGCGCAAATGTCGCCATTTGAAGCTTTGTATGGCGCGCTACCGCCAACCCCGTTAAATTGGTCGAGACGGTGAGCGTCTGCTGTTCGGGCGATATCATCCAAGAGGCGTAAGAACAAAGCTATGATCGGGAAAGGCTAAAAATAGCCCGATCAAGGCGTAAGAGCTATCGCCGATAACCGCCGAGATCTCGCTTTCGAGCGTAAGATTTTGTCTATCTTGAGTTACCCCGCCAGAGGTGTCAAAGGTTTCATGCCAAAGGGAAGCTTGCCCTAGGTATGTTGGTCTGCTTCAAGATTTTGGAACGCCGTGGAGAAGTTGTTACGATTGAGCTACGCGATCGTTAGCGGGAGTGCATGATGTCTTTCATGTCTCGCAGTTGAAGAAGTGTCTTCGTGTGCCAGAAGAGCAAGCCCCGCTAGAATCAATTGACTTGAAGGAGGATCTTACCTACAAGGAGCAGCCAATCAGGATTTTGGATGTCACGGAGCGCCTCACCAGAAGCAAGACGGTTCGTTTTTGCAAGGTTCAGTGGAGCAACCACTCAGAAGGAGAAACAACGTGGGAACGTGAAGAAGAGCTGAAAGCCGAGTTTCCTAGCCTTTTCTCTAGCTAGCCTGAATCTCGGGGTCGAGATTCCTTTAAGGGGGGAGGTTTGTAACATCCCAATTTTCTGAGCTTAAAAAAAAAATCTTTTAAATAGTTAGTAGGGAAAAATTCACCATTTGGATTTATTTGAATTTAATTTCAAAAGCTTAATATTGGACTTTACAATCAAAAACATTTAATGTGAATAATCCCAACATGAACATTAACCAAAACTATTTTATTTGGGTTCTATGTGCTCAGATATATTTTCTCGATTTTTCTACAATTTTTCTGAGTTCATTTGCTATTTTCTATTGCCTATTTGAATTTCTGGTATTTTCTAAAATAGAAAATCTATTAAAATCTCAGAAATCTCCTTGGGCCGAATCTCTCCGGCCCAACTCTTTTCCCTTCTTGGCCACTCATTGGCAACGCTACCAGCGCCGCCTCCCACCGACTGTGTGGACCCTTTGGATGACCCTCTCTCTCTCTCTCGCTCGCGCGCTTCCGCTCGTTGGATCAAGTATGGACGGCTAGATGCGCGAGGTAACCGACGGTCCGAATGTTTCATTGATTGTGAACTGCTCGCTTAGATCTGACGGCCGATCTTGAGCCCGCCGTGGATCGCACCGCTTTACGCGCGCATCTAACCCTAGCCATCGACGTGGGCCTCGCTTGCGCGCGGCCGTTTTCATCGCGGACTCTAGAGTCCGTGTCCGAGCCGGTTGCGCCGCTGCGCCGCCGCGAACTCGCCGCCCCGGCACTATTTAATGCCGCGGATCAAGCCACGAGGATCGCCAACCCTAGCCGCTTCTCCAAAACTAGGAACCCTAGAGCGCCGCTGTGACTTACGAACCCGAGCTTTTGCCTAGCGCGCTGTTCCGAATCGGAGCTTTTGCCTTTCGGACGAATTGATCGCCGACGTTGAGCTCCACCCTCTTCGTGTACCTCCGAAGTTCGCCACGCCAAGCCCCGCCGTGCGCACCTATCATCGTCGGGAGCTCCGAGCGCCGCACCGTGGAAGTCCCATCTACGCGCGCCGCCTTGCCGCCGCTGTTCGCCCGGCCGCCGATGACCATTGGGTCCCGCTTAGCCCTTAAGCCGCCGATCCTTGCGATCCCGTTGCGCGCCAAAACCCCACCGAGGTCCCCATCGCCGCTTAGCCGCCGACCGAAGTCGCCGCCATCGCCTCGTCGCCGACGGCCCTTGCCGCCACCCTTCACCGCGACGGAGCGTTGATGTGATCGCACGGGCACCAAAGATACGACCGGTGACCTTGTTGCGCCGCGGCCACCGCCGTTCGCCTCGCCGGAGTTGAAGTCGCCTCGCCAGATCCTCGCCGCCGGGCATGCCACCACCCGCCACCTCATCCTCGTATCTCCGTATACGCCCACGTGGTCCGACAAGTCGGCGCCTACGTGGCGCCCACCCACCAGAGCCGAGGCTCGGTGGACCTAGTCTACCGTGAGTTTAGCCTCGTGACATGTGGGTCCCACATGTCGAGATTTCTTTATTATTTCTTTTCCGAAATCCTCGCGCGTCACTATGCAATAATCTGATTTTCCTTTAGGAAAATAATTGAAATTCATGAAATACCGATTTTCAGCATTTTATGTATTTTCAATCTTCCAAAGGCCATAACTTTTGCATCCTAACTCCGATTGAGCCCATTCAAATTTCTAAATTTGTCTAAATTCAAGATCTATTTATCTGAGATTTTTATTTAATTTTTGGAGTTTGTTTTGCCTCTGTTATTTATTTGTTTTGTTTGTTTTTGCTTCGTTTGTGCGTAGACGTCGATACTTCGGGGGTTTTCGTCGAAGAAGGCTTCAACCAAGTTCAAGACCAGTACATAGACCTATTCCAAGGCAAGTTATACCTTTGATCATATTGACTCCCAGTTTTTAAAATTACTTTGATTTAAATTATTGCATTTACTTTAAGTAATTATTTAAATGCTTTTGGGTTTAGCTATTAATCCAATTTGTTATATCCACTTTGTTTATTGTATTTCATAATCTTTTGTCGCCCTAGATTGGTTTATTATTTAGTTGGTATTAACATATTGCCAACATGGTTGGTTAGACCGACTAGAATTGCTTAGCCATGCTACGAGTCGTCATCTCATGTGAGTGCAATTATGAAATTGACTAAGTGATTATGGAACTGTGTGATAAAACTGTGTGTGCTGTGTGCTATTACTCGTGATGGCATGTGTTGCACTAAACCAACTGGGTGGTAAAAGATTTAGACTGAGGCAAGTGGTGGATACTGCAGTGTGAACCGGTGGCTTTGTGATTGGGATTTATCTGTGGTTTAGTTAGAAAAAGCGGAAGTCTTGGCTTGGTCAATTAAGGACTTAACTTTGTGCGCCATTGAACGAGCTATATCAGACGACCGCATGTCCGTGACAGCCTAACTTAGTAGGTTACGGAGTTTCAACATTGGGGTTCGTGGATAGGTTAAGCTTTGTGATATGGGATCAGTGTGAATAAGGACGCCAATGTTGAGACGGTTGCCGAACTGTTTTGTTACGATTAGTGCTAGCTACACTAGTTGTATCGTGTGGGTAAAGTGTACAAACCTCTGCAGAGTGTTAATCAATCTATTTGAATAGCCGCGTCCTCGGCCATGGACAACGCTGGGATTTCACATGAGGGGTAGTGTTCATAAAATGTGGGATTGGGAGTGTGTGATCTCAATCATATGGTCAGTGTGAATCAATCGCTTTAGTTGTGTGTCTTTGTGGAAACAATCAGTTAAATTAATATTGCTTATTTGTTTTAAATTAGGTTTTCAATCTATTATTTGTATTCAATTGCAAATGTTGCATTTCGCAAAATAACCACGAAGCCATTCCTTTGGAATAAGCTCGCATCTATATATTGCATTACGTGGTATGATTTATAGTACGGTTGTGTACTCACGCTTGTTGTAAAACTTGCGCCCAAACCTACTGTATGGAGGAGTCTTCACCGCTTTGAGGAGGAGTTTGTGGAAGAAGGTTGATCGCTAGGTCATCGATCCCACGGTTGTCTGTGGTGTCGATTGGAGGTTGCGAGTTTATTTTCGCTCATTGCGGTATTTCTTTAGTGTTAGCCTGCGTGGCTTAATAAGTTGTAACCCCGACCTTAAGGTCAAAACTCTAAGTTGTTACTCAAACTATTCGTTATGTTATATTTCGCTTGTGTGGATTGATATTCACCTATGTTACCATTGCAGTGCACTAGCGTGATCCTGGACTAGTGCGAGAATACACGTAGGGTCCAGTGCATTTTGGGTCCCGACACCTCCCATTGTCGCGAGCCCACCTCCGGCGACCATCGGACTCCGCGTCACCGTCATCGTGTTCGCGAGATCATTGCGAACCTCAAGGTATCACTCACTCGCCCTAAGACCTACTGGTTTGCGAGATCCGCTGCGCGGCCGCGCCGCCGTCCCCGTGCGCGCCGGTGAACCGCCGGTGGCATTTAGTTTAGCGCTAATCTCTTTTAAGTGTGTCTCTGTCTTGTGGGCCCTCCCGAGTTAATCGCGTTTAGGAAATCTTAATCCAGCCGTTATGTTTATACTCTGAATCGCTGCCTTGTGGGCCCATGCTGTCAGTTAGTGGTTGTGTAGCTCTGGTAATACGTTTTCTCCGTTGGGAAGCGAGTCGCGTTGTGTGTGTGTGTTAGATTGCGTTACGCTAAGCCAAGACGTATTCTTAGAATACGCCGACGTCACTTTCGTGGTAAGGGTGACCAGTCGGCATTCTCGCCGGTCCCTTTGTCGCTGATCGTGGCTAGTTTCTGCGTCGGTGAAAAAGGTTTAAATGCTTTTAAGATTTACGATTTGTATTTACATTGTAATCATTAATTCAATTAAACTTAGAAAATTCATAACTAATTCAATTTTTCTCCAAATCGCATGAAACCAGTGCTGTTAATTTTCATTTTAAATGTATTATTTACTAAAATTAGATTCAACCATGTCTCTGTTAGCAAAAATCTGTTGATTGATTAAATGGTGTTAATTGTATTTTCCAAATTAGAAAATTCATATCTCTTTCAATAATTGTCCAAATCTAGTGAATGCAATTTTGTAGCTTTTCATTTTTAGTGTACTAATTATCAGGATAGGTTTTAGATATGTTTCTGTTCATAAAATTTTGTTAGGTATTTAACTAGTGCTTTAATGTGTATGTTTGCTTAGAAAATTACTAGAAAATTCTTCACCTCTTCAAATAAGTTGTTCTCTGTTTCTAAAAATGTGTTAATTCATGCTTAGGCTGCTGTGTAAATTTTGGTATGTTTTGATATTGTTGAATGTTTGAGTTTTGTCGGTGTTATTTGTTCTTATTCGTCATTTTTGCTCGATCGATAGATTGCAACGATTCTGGTATTCTCGAGAGTGATCCTCAGCAGCACATTGAGCAACAGCCGCCAGGCAAGCAGTTTGATCATGTTAATCCCAGTATTTTGAAAGTCTAATATTTTGTTTCAGCTGTATGTATGCATTGCTTAATTTGTGTTAAATTGGTTAGTTAAATCCTGTAGATGCATATCCTGTAGGAAATATTGACCTCTACTACCTGAGCCTAGGTTATTTGCTATGATTAGAGTTCGTTGGATGGACTCTCGTCACTTAGTAGATTACGAGTCCAGTTGCTTAGCCATGCTTAGCTACCGGTAGAATTGGGCGATCATCGACTTAGTCGATGGTCTTGATCACCTAAAATTATTATGATCCTTATGTTACAGCTTGTGCTTTGATTAATTGCAAAAACTAAAAATGAAAAAAAAAACGATTTAGACGCGGGCACAATGGTAAGACGGTGTGATTTTTGGGTGTGGCGGAATGGTGCCCGGTCAATTAAGGACCGAACATCTTGTGAGTACATTATCCGGGCATTTCAGCGTGCTAACCACACTAGAGTATATGGGACCTCTCTTGACCTAGTACTTTGGCGTGTATTGGCTCAAGTCGCGGGAGGGATGGTGTTGGGAGCATGGTAGTTGTCCGAAAGCTTTACCGGGTGGGTAGTTGTCTTTCGGCTTTACCATGTAAGCGTATGGATTTCTATCCATACGAATGGCTCGTGAGTTAATACACAATATTGGAAAAGTTTCAGAGGACTTAGCGTGCAAAGATACCTTGGAAGTGTGCTTTGGCTTAAAGCGATCAAGTGTGGGTGCAGTGGTACACCCTGCAGGTTAAAACTATTCGAATAGCCTCGTCCTAGGTGATGGACACGCTTGGGTAAGCTTTTCAAGAGTTAGACTACAACCTTTTAAATTAAAACTTGAAGGGTGGTACGAATCTGGGATTCGTGCTATTATTGTGGTGACTATTGGGATAGTCACTTCTAGGCTGTTTTATCTTTACTCTTTTGTTATTATTATCCTTACTGTTATTTCAATTAAAAATGAATTGCAAACTCGCCTTCAAACTGTATTACATTATTGCAACTAAATTTGGCTTTGTGCAAATGAAACATATGGCCTCCACCAAAGAATCCTGCATGTAGCATATGAATAGGTCTGCTAGTTCACACGTCAGTCTTGCGAGTACAAAAATAATTTTTGTACTCAGCTGCTTTGTCTAATGTTTTTGTTGCAGAGGAAGAAGGTGAGCCCCAAGGGCCTCACTTTTGTGAGATGTGCTGCGGCGGAGTGTGGGACGACTAGGCTTGGCGGTCCGGTCAGTTGCCTTGTGGGTGAAGGCACACTGATTGGCTTTGTTTATAGCCATCCTATGGCACTTTTGCTTCCGCTGTCGTTCTTGTTTATTTATGTATCTTTTGGCCGGTCGGCCATTGTCTGTAATAACTCTACTGTTGTACTTTCTGCTTAGTGGTGTGATGTTTGGACTCTATGTTTGGAATGGAGTTGATGCATAATTTTGTGGTGAGGTGTGTATACTGCTTTCTGGGAAGTATACATATCTCGAGGCTCGGTTTATTTGATTTGTGATGCTAGGACCAGGTGGTTGGTTAAGCATTACAAGCCAAATAAACTGGGGACCTCACAAAGTTGGTATCAGAGCCAGGTTGACCGTAGTAACCCAAGCATGGTCATCCTTAGGGTATTTTGGAAAAGCTTATTTGCGAACTATAAAAAGGTTTATGAAAACCTAGGCAGATTCTCAGATTTTACTCCTTACCTATCTTAGCCTTCTTGTGAGGACCCCAATTTATTTGGCTTGTAATGCTTAACCAACCACCTGGTCCTAGCATCACAAATCAAATAAACTCATCCTCGAGATATGTATACTTCCCAGAAAGCAGTATACACACCTCGATACAAAATTAGACATCAACTCCATTCCAAACATAGAGTCCAAACACTCCACTACCAAGCGGAAGATAAACAAATAGCAAAGTCATTACAGATACAGGCCGACCGCCCAAAAGATACACAAATAACAAGAACGACAATGAAGCAAAAGTGCCATAAGATGGCTATAAACAAAGCCAATCGGTGTGCCTCCAACCCACAAGGCATCCGACCGACCGCCAAGTCTAGTCGCCCACGAACGGCAACACGACTCACGTAGTGAGGCCCCGAGGCTCACCTTCTTCCTCTCGCAACAAAACATCAAGCAAGCACCGAGTACAAAGATTGTCTTTGTACCCAAGACCGCGTGTGAACTAGCGCACTGTTAATATGCTACATGCGACTTGCTTAGTGGGCCATATGTTTCATTTGCATAAAGCCAATTTTCATTTGCAATAATGTAATACGATTTAAAGGCAAGTTTGCAATTCATTTTAATGTTGAAATACAAGTAAAGGATAATAATAGCAAAAGAGTAAAGATAAACACCTAGAAGTGACTATCCCGATAGTCACCACAACAATAGCACGAATCCCGCATTCGCACCACCCAAACAAGTTTTAATTCAAATGTTGTAGTCTAACTCTTGGAAGACCTTGCCAAGCATGTCCATAACCTAGGACGAGGCTATTCAATAGTTTTAACCTCGCAGGTGTACCACTGCACTCACACTTCGCATCGCCTTTGCCAAAGCACACTGAAGGTATGCTACATGACTAAGTCCTACGAGACTTTTTCCAATATTGTGTATTAACTACGAGCCTCGTATGGATAAAAATCCATACGCTACATGGTAAAGCCGAAAAGACAACTACCCACTCGAGATAAAGCTTTTGGACAACTACCATGCTCCCACCTCCATCCCTCCTGCGACCTCCTCGCGACCCGAGCCAATACACGCCAAAGTACTAGGTCAAGAGAGGTCCCATATACTCTAGTGTGGTTAGCACGCAAAATGCTTGGTTGATGTAACAAGATGTTCGGTCCTTGTTGACTCTCGCACCATTCCAAATACACCCAAATGATCACACCAATCATACCACAGCCCAAGTCTAAATCATTTTGTTTTCGCTTTAGTTTTGCAATTAAACTTAGCAAAAATGTGAAACATAAAGTTATAGTAGATTTTGTGTGATCAAGGTTACCGACTAAAGTCGATAACCGCCGCTTCTCCGATAGCTAAGCATGTCTAAGGTGTTGACCCGATCTACTAAGTGACAAGAGATCATCCAAACCTCTAATCACAAAGAAATAACCTAGGCTCGTAGTAGAGATCAATATTTTGTCTACAGGATATGCAACACGGATTTACTAATCAATTTAACACAAATTAAGCAATGCATACATACAATTAAACAAAATATTAGACTTTAAAATACTGGGATAAACATGATCAAATCGCTTGCTGGTTGTTGTTGCTCAATTTGTTGCGAGGGTCGTTCTCGTGGTTGCCGCAAATATCGAATCCTAACGATTGAACAAAACAAATAATAAGAACGAATAACACCACCAAACTCAAACATACAACAATAACAAAACACACTAAACCTTTCACAAGCAGCCTAAGCATGACATAAAAAATTTTAGAAGCAGAGAACAATTCATTTTAAGTTATTAAGAACTTTCTATGAATTTTCTAAGCTAAAAACACAACAAGACACTAGTTAATTACTTAACAAATTTTCATGAACAGAAACAGTATCTAAAACCTATCCTAATAATTAGTATACTGAAAATGAAATTTTACAGAATTGGGTTCATTGAATTTGGACAATTATTGAAAAAGATATGCATTTTCTAATTTGAAGATTACATTCTACAACATTAAATCAATTAACAGATTCTTGATACAGGGACAGGGTTGACACTAATTTTAGTAAATAGAACATTTAAAATGAAAATTAACAGCACTGGTTTCATGCAATTTGGATAAAAATTGAATTAGTTATGCATTTTCTAAGTTTAATTGAATTACCAGGCAATGTAAAAGCATTCTGATTTACTAAAGCGCTTAATCCTTTTTCTACCCACGGCTATCTAGCCCCGCACAATCGACAGCGGGCCACGCGAAAGTGCTGACCAGAGCAGCCCGCCGCGAAAGTGACGCCGGCGATTCTAATAATACGCCTTCTGGCTTACCAAAGTGTACTTCTAACATATACTCACAGAGAATACGCTTCGGACGGAAAACGATCACCGAGCTACACAACCACTAATCGACAAAGACGGACCCACATGGCAGACTCGAGAACAAATAACTACTGGATTAAAGATTCTCTAAACGTGATTAGCCAACAGGCCCACAAATCGAGACTCAAACTAGACATGATTAGAGTTAAACTAACTCCACCGGCTCACCGGCGCGCGCGGACGGGCGGCGCGCCGCGATGGATCTCGCAAACCGGTGAGTTTCAAAGCGAGTGGCCCGATACCTTCGGGTTCACAGAGACTTCGCGAACCCAGGTGGCGACGCGGTCCGATGGTCACCGGAGTTGAGCTCACGACGACCGAGGCGGAGAAGAGCACGGCCACGCGGAGAAGGCGATACGGACTTCTAGAAGACTCGGAAGGTGTGCTTAAGCCGCCAACACCGTGAGCAAGAAGCACACGATAACGCCGACGAAGAAGGCTCAAACGGCCGGAATTTCACACGCAAGCGAAACCGAGCTTGGAGAAGAATTGGTCGCACGCCCACAACGATGCACCAAAGATGAAAACGAAGACACCGCTAGACTCAGTGCATCAATGCGCTCCTAAGGGACTAGGTGGCGGAGCTAGAAACTCACCAGATCGCAAACGAGCTCACGGTACCGAGATCGCCGGAGGCGGAGACGACGATACCGTCCCTGGTGATCCACTGGACGCCACGAGCTAGGGATGGGCAAAATGGACGCGGTGAGGAAAGTGGATCACGACGAGGGGTCGCCGTTGCTCGAACAGCGGTGAGGTGGTGGTGCCGCCGGTTTCTTCTCCGGCGAAGAAACGGGCGAGAAGGCGTAAGAATGGTCGCGAGGAGGAATGGACGACCCTAGAGGTAGATGGACTCGGCGATCCCACGAGGCGACACGCGTCCCGGTGTGGCGCCGACGAAGTCGCGCTGGCACGCGATGCGCGATCGCCACGAGCTCCGGTGGCGCCGAGTCGGCGAGGAAGAACTCGACAAGGAGGGCCCACACGCCGCGGCGGTGGCAGCGGCTCGAGTCGAGTCCGCGCGAGCTCGCTTGTTAGACTCGATCAATATCACACCGACCGTGGGATCTAAAGCGGGCGGCCGAGATCGATGTATGCATTCGGACAGTCGATTGCGCACGCGACGTGGATCGCTCGATTTGCATCGGACGGCCGACATCCATCAAGCTCACGCGCAATGCTAGGCGGTGCGACCGAGTCAAGTGGTGCGGTGGACTCGAGCCCCGAGTTGGGTTCGGGCCCGAGGAACAAGTGTTTTGATTTGAATTAGAAAGACAGAGAGGATTTTGGGAATTTTTAGAGATAGCTCCAGGGCTCCAAAAATTTCGACATTTTTATGGTAGCTACTAGGGACAGAGGACAACCTTGTGAAATTTTTCCAGGAGTTTTCATGCACTAGATTTTTCCCACTAAAATTCACAAGCTGCTGAACAGAAGTTTGACCAGATTTCAAACTAGGTTGACCTGGCCATTTGAAATAGCAAATAAAATCTAAAAATTGTGAAATAATTCAGGGAGGTAGATAGGATGATCAAGATGCTAAGAAAATATTTGCAGAGGATGATCACAAGTTTGAAGGCTAATATTTTGATGACAACAATTTCCAATCACAAGAATTAACTTCTAGAAAATTGGAAATTGCTAGGGAAAATTTGGAAAACTTCCAAATGATTTGAAGAGACAACAAAAGTTTTTATTTCTCCTCAAAATTTTATATTTGAAATACAAACCCTAAGTTAGGGCTGTTACACTTCTACTCTCATCTTACTCTAATTTGAGTTTTAAAACTTGGTTTCTCTCTTTCCTTTCAAAAAGATAGTTACGCATCCGGTTGAATTAGTTTTGGGAGAACCATGGAAGATTAATCTAACAAAAACTTGTGGGAACAAAAGGGTTAGATGATATGAGTTTACTAAGTGTCTCATTTTGTCAGTTGGTTGGCCTTGTTTATAGCTGTGTTGAACTAGTGTTGAATTTTGAAACCTTACCTTCCTTAACAATGGCTCGTTCTGTCAATACGAGTTGGTCATTTCGGGAGATTGATTTTTTTGTAGTCTAAATGCTTGTGCTTATCATTAGTTGTGTTTTGTACTGTTTCGGTGATTTATCAATTTCTTGCTCTCAGTCTATCACTAACCTATCTTAGCAAACAGATGGTCGAGAACAGCGTGGCGATCAAATTTACCGGTCATGATGAGGAGCTTCCCCCTCCTCCGACCATGGCTGAGGTCCTTGCTCAGGTTGAGCGAAACCGCATGGATCAGACGCGCATTTTGGAGGTCATTGCGAGGAACACCTCCACTCCTTCCGGTGCCTCCAGATCTGGAGGTGGCGGACACCGGTTTGCGGGGACTTGCGAGTTCCTCCGCACGCAGCCCACCCACTTTCTCCCGCTCCGAGGACCCTTTGGACGCGGACGATTGGCTGCGCATGGTTGAGCGAAAGCTCAACATAGCTCAGTGCCAGGCACAGGATAAGACACTCTTCGCATCCCACCAGCTTGAGGGCGCGGCACTCTCATGGTGGGAGAACTATCTCGCCATGCAGCCCGCGGGCCATGTGGTCGCGTGGGAGGAGTTCAGGTCAGCTTTCCGTCGGGCCCACATCCCTGATGGCCTGATGAAGCTGAAGAAGAAAGAATTCCTCGCGCTCAAGCAAGGGCGCAAGTCTGTGACGGAGTACCTCTACGAGTGAGGTGGCCTCTGATGAGGCCAAGCAGGAGAAGTTTATGGATGGCTTGTCCGAGGAGCTGCAGGACAAGCTGTCTATTGTGGACTTCCCCGACTTTCAGGCCTTAGTGGATAAGGCCATCGTTGCTGAGCATAAGGCAAAGGCGCTGGGTGAGTCCCGCAAGCGCAAATGGGAGGCCCATCGATCTGCACAGGCCAGCCTCACTCGTCCTCGGGTTGGGCCCAAGACGAGGGCCCGTTCTTTGCTCCACCGGGCGCCGAGGCCATCAGCGCCGATTCTCGCCCACCGCAGGCGTGTTTGCCACACGCGCGCCGCGATTCAGCGGCAGATTGGCCTCCGCAACTGGGCGCCGAGGTCACTTGCTTTCACTACCATAACAAGGGCCACTATGCTAATGCCGCCTCGTAAGATTGGAGCACCCCTGCATTAATGGAGGTCGCGGGGGAGTGGTCACCGACCGACTGTAAGATCATCCGTAAGACCTGTGTGCGAGCAATGGGTCGAGTCAACCACCTTTCACCGAGGAGGCTCGGAGGCGCCGATGTTGTGATGGGTACACTTCTTGTCAATTCGTCGCTGCGGTATTATTTGATTCTCGAGCATCGCATTCTTTTATTTCAAGATCATTTGTCGCCGCTAGTGGTCTTCACGTGTTCCTTTGGGGTACCTTTGCTTATTCGCTCCCGGTCGAAATGAGAGCCGATCAAGAATGTCGGGATGTTCCTATCATAGTCAAAGGAGTGGATTTGTGAGGACCGGAATATTTAACTAGTAACACTTAACCTCCAAATGGTTCCGCATTACTAATTAAACATTCTAAGCCTCGATGGACATATGCTTCCTGCACTGCAGCATATGCACATCATCACAAAATTACACATCAATTCCATACAGACATCACTAGGTTTAACAACGACATACATAAAGTAAAGTTATTACAAAGGAGAGCCGACTGCCAAATAGAACAATATACAAGAATGACAATGGAAGCAAAAGCGCCATAAGATGGCTAGAACAAAAGTCGACCTGTTAGCCATACACCCACAAGGCAACCGGCCGGCCGCTAAGCTAGTCGCCCATAAGCTACCACAACACACTCACAAAAGTGAGGCCCTCAGAGCTCACCTTCTTCCTCTGCAACAAAACAATTAAGATAGCAACCGAGTACAAAGATTGTCTTTGTACCCGCAAGATCGACGTGTGGAATAGCGCACCTATTCATAAACTACATGCAAGCTTATTTAGGTGGAGGTTGTATGTCTCATTTTGCATGAAGCCAACTTTATTTGCAATAATGTAATACATTTTAAAAGCAAGTTTGCAAATCTGCTTTGTTATCAAAGTAACAAGTAAGTAAAGATACATACAAGTAACCACTGGAAGTGACTATCCCAATAGCCACCACAACATAGCACTAATCCCGATTCGCACTACCCATCAAGTTTTAATTTAAAAGGTTGTAGTCTAACTCTTGAAAGACCTTGCCAAGCGTGTCCATAACCTAGGGCGAGGCTATTCGAATAGTTTTAACCTCGCAGGTGTACCAATGTACCCACACTCGCACCGCCTCAAGCCACAAGCACACTATCGGTTGTATGCCGGCCTGGCTAAGTCCTACGAGACATTTCCAATCTTGTGTATTAACTACGAGCCGCTCATATGGATAGAAACCCATATGCTTACATTGCAAGTTCGAAAGACAACAAATCCCATCACGGGTGAAGTCTTTCTGACACTACAATGCTCCCAACACCATCCCTCCCGTGACTCCCCGCGACTGGGCCAATACACGCCAAAGTACTAAGTCAAGAGAGGTCCCATACCTCTAATGTGGTTAGCACGCTAAAATGCTTGGTTTAGTGTAACAAGATGTTCGATCCTTGTTGACTCGGGCACCATTCCGTCACACCCAAAATCACACCATCATACCATTGTGCCCAAGTCTAAATCTTTTGTTTTCGCTTTAGTTTTCATAAGTAGACATAGCACAAGGTGGAAATCATAATCATAATAAGGTTGATGTGATCAAGGTTATCGACAAGTCGATAACCGCCCATTTCTACCGGCTAAGCATGGCTAAGCAATTAATTCGCAACTACTAAGTGACAAGAGCCCATCCATGAACTCTAAATCACAAAGAAAGTAACCTAGGCTCATGGTAGTAGAGAATAATCATTTGCTAAGGAAATGCATCTACTAGGCCAACTATTAACACAAAATAGCAATGCATACATAGAATTTGTAATCAATGTAAATACTTAAAATATCGGGATTAACATGATCAAACCGCTTGCCTTCTTGCCGTTGCTCAAACTGCTGTGGAGGGTCGTTCTCTGGATTACCGCAAATGTCGAATCCTAAGCTTAAAAGGCAAAAAGAACCAAGAACAACCAATAAGACGAGCCACACTTAAACAAACGAGCAAGCAAAAATTATCCAAATGCTACAAAATTTACACATAAGGCAGAATACGAATATACCTAGACATAGAAACTGGAAAAACTTAATTTGGATTTGTGGTGCAAAAGATATTACCTAAAAACCCATTTTCTACCATAATTAGCACGTAGCAAAACATTTTCTAGAAAGATTTGAAGCTGAAATTTTTATGGTAGCTATCTACGGCATAGAGGTAACCCATATAAAATTTCAGGTCATTTGGAGTTAAAATGATTTAGGTATGATTTTTCTAAGATGCAAAATTAGCATAATGCACTTTCCAGAAATATAAACATGTGCACAACCTATTTCACATTATAGCATGATAACAGAGGGATTTCCTACATCAAATTTCTATTTTTAGGATTTACAAGGAATTACTTGTGTCTATTACATCATTAAATGAATTTTTAATTGCTACTAATAAGGTTAAATTTATTAACATATTTTTCTTGTGCTGATTTAGGCCTACTACCATTTTTAGATTAAAGTTTAATTAATAAAAAATTTATCAAAGTTAAAATCATACAATTAGCAGATATACAGAAAAAGATATGCATTTTCCAAGTTTTAATACAATTGAATATATAAAAATAGCAGTAAAACAAGCTATAAAAGATTACAGAATTTTCTACTACAGAAAGAATAGCTAAAAGCATTTTTATATTAAACTTTAGTGAAATACAAATTTATTGCAGTTGGTTTCATGTAAAAAGGATTTATCTTGAATTAGTTATGAATTTCTAAAGTTTTGATACAATTTTCAGTTGATAAATAAATACTTACAGAAATAAAAACCAACCCAACCGGAGATAAATGACGTGGGCGCTCGTGGGCCGTTGATGCAAAATCCAACGAGCCACACGCACGGAAAACAGCCAAGCACGCCGCGCGATTCGAACAGAGCTCACCGTTGGATCAAGATCCAACGGCTCACGAGGACGAATGCAACCGGACGGCGGTTGCCTTGGCGCCACACCGAGATCTCAAGATGAACGGCACGAGAGCACTTCCGCCTGGAAGGTCCGACAGACGCATGATCGTGTCCGCAGATCAAGCGATGGACGGCCAAGAATGATGAGGGAACCGGATGGTCCGAACGCATACAAGATCTAGGCCGCAGACGCAAAATGGACTACGGTCCAAGATTGAAGTGCAAACAGAATATGCGACACGTGGGGTCGCATGTCGCTGATCGAGAGTCACACATGCGAGATTTAACACACGCGTACGCGTGCGTGGACCCACCGCAGTTGACTTAAAGGAGGCTCTTAGGACGCCTAATTAATTACTAATGACCAATGATTAATGATGATTAGCACTTAATGTGTCCTAACGATTTTGAATGCGAAGGTGATTTTAGGATCAAGGCCCACACGCTGCTGACCTAAAAGGTAATTTTGACACATTTATTGCTAACAATGATTAGTAATAAATAACCCAAAATCAGCCCTAATGACTTCTCGTTTTCGTTTTGAGCTTACGGCCCACCGCAAAGCGGGCACGGGGTTATTTCCGATGTACCAATAGTGCCGACACTTTAATTAACCCATGATTAGCATTAATGATGCCTAAACGCATGGATAAAAGCCAGCGGGTGATTTAAGGGGGCTGGACCCACATGTCAGTGAGACATTAGGCCAGATTAAGACACCATTAATGCTCTACTGATTGGCAATCATTAAACATTAAATGTGTCCTAATTATCTGACGAAAACGGAGCTTCTCAACTGACAAAACCCGAGTGGCTTTGCCGGCTTGTCGCCGGCGCATCTCCGTGCGCGCGCCACAAACTATCAAATGGGTTCGCAATAGTGTTGCGGACCTAACGGTGATGACCTCGCACGCGGAGGTTCGGAACGCCACAGCCGGAAAACAAAGAAAGAGGCCGACACCAAGAAACACGAAAATAGCAAGATGCTCCAACGGTCCAAGGAAGCGAAAAGCATGACTTCTAGGGCTATATAGGAGCTACCTTAACCGAGAGGAGCTCCAAAGATGGCGGGAAGACTTGAACACGATGAAGTCCACCGGAGCCGAAGAAGATGAAGTGGAAGATGAGGTTCGAGCAAAATGAGGGAACCAAATCACCACCACAGACTTCATTATAGCTCAAAGAGGCTCCAAAAGCAAATAATTGCAAAAGGAATCACTTACTGAGTTTGGGAAGAAAAGGGGTGAAACCAACCGAAAATCTCCAAACTTAAAATTGAGTGATTCTCGTGAATGCAACCCAAAATCAAGTTAGGGGAAATACAAAGGAGGTTGAGGAGTTCTAAAGGGTGCAAGAGATGTTGAAGATAAACCATCTGGACACCAAGGCCGCTATGGAGCTCTACGGTCAACAATGGTGGATTGAAGGTTTGATATGGTTTTGAGCTCAAACACAGAGAGTAGCTAGGTGTGGTGCAAAAGAACACCAGAGGACCTAGAGGCCAATTTACGTGAAAGGAATTAGGGTTTCGAGCGAGAACCCGAGTCCATGGTGGTCTCGGTTCATGCTCGATTGCGCATCAAGAAAAGATGGGAGCAAGTGAGCATGGTGACAATGGAAGAGAAAGCCTGCGCATTAAATGCATTGCGAGAGACGTTGACAAAGCAAACGCGGAGGTGACACATCACGCCGCCCCACGCTTTCTCGCCTCGCCATGCCGCGCGCGCGCACTGAGAAGCCGAGGAGGAAGAAGAACAGAGAAGACAAACCACGCCCGTTGGATTTTAGATGGACGGCGGTGATTTAAAAGAGTTCACGACATCCGATTGCCTACGAAATTGGGCGGTTGATTGAGATCCAACGGTCCCAATTGGCTAATGCAACCGAGGGTCCGAACGACATCATCAATGCGGGCCACGCGATTGGGATCCAGCGATCGATATCGCACGCACGCTTTAAAACGCGCTCGGTGCGCTTAGGTGGTTCAACCAAGTCAAGGGCTCGGACTCGAGCCCACTCAACCCAATGAATAGTGAATCACTTTAGGTTTTAAATTAAAGCTGAGACTTTTGAGGATTTATTTGGGGTAGTAAAATAACTCCAAAAATTCTGAAATTTTTACAGTAACTTGCTGACTGAGACATTGACCTTGTGTAAAATTTTCAGAGGTTTTTATGCATTGTATTTTCTCCAAAAATTCCACAAGGTACTGGTTTTAGGTTTGACTGAGAGTCAAACAGGTTTGATCGCCTCTAAAATATTCAAACAAATTCTAAAAATTGTGAAATTTTTTCAGAGGGTCACATACCATCCCAAGAACTTAGGAAAATATTCAGGAGATGATCACAACATTTGACAAGAATGTTTTTGAAGGAACAAGATTTGGATCAAGGACTTGTGACTTTGTACTTCCATAACCTTTTGTACAATACTTGTTCAAGACACAAAGGAAATACATGATGTAAGAAAAGTTTTAATTTCTACTCATTTTCTTACATTTGAAACACAAGCCCAAAATTTGGGATGTTACAGATTTTTGGCAAATCTCATCCTGCTCAACTCAGCAAGTCTAGATGTAATTCTTGGCTTGGATTGGTTATCCCAACACTTGGGACAGATCGATTGTGCCAAGAAGATGGTTTTCTCACCAATCTTTCCGCGAACAAAGTTGGCTTTTCCGCATTTGCAAGGGCCACACCTTTGTGCACTTGTAGCAAAGCCAGCTTTGAAATTGTGAGGTTCCCACCGCTTGCAATTTTGTGGATGTTTTTCCGATGATTTGCCTCGGGATGCCTCGGCTCGAGATCTTGAGTTTGTCATTGAGTTGCCGCCTGGCATCGCCTATCTCGGCGGCGCCGTATCGGATGCCTCCCAATGAGTTAGAAGAATTGAAGAAGCAGCTTGGTGAGCTTCAAGCAAAGGTTTCATCCGTCCCACTCATCACCTTAGGGTTGCCCGCGATCTTTGTGAAGAAGAAGGACAAGACTTTGCGCATGTGCGTTGATTACCGTCCGCTCAATGCAGTGACGGTGAAGAATAACTATCCTCTGCCCCGCATTGATGATCTTTTTGACCAGTTGTCTAGAGCTTAGGTGTTCTCCAAGATTGATCTGAGATTGGGATATCATCAAGTCGGATCGTATGAGGATATTCGAAGACGGCTTTCTACTACTCGTTATGGTCTTTACGAGTATACCGTCATGTCTTTCGGCTTAACCAATGCTCCAGCTTATTTCATGAACCTCATGAACTCGGTATTCATGGAATATTTGGATAAGTTCGTGGTGGTTTTCATTGATGACATTCTTATCTATTCCAAGACTGAAGCAGAGCATGCTGAGCATCCGAATATTGTTTTGGGCAAGTTGCGGGAGCACCAGCTGTATCGCAAGTTCAAGAATGCCGATTCAGTTGAAGGAAGTGGCATTCTTGGGCCATGTTCTTTAAGCCGAGGCGAGTTTGGGATCCCACAAGGTCGGGCGATGTTCTACCTGGGGTCACCGTCGATCAGCGATGTACGGAGTTTTCTTGGTTTAGCGGGCTACTACCGCCGCTTTATCGAGGGCTTCTCCAAGATCGCAAAGCCGATGACTGAATTGCTCAAGAAGGACAAGAAGTTTGTGTGGTCCTCTGCTTGTGATGAGAGCTTTCAGAAGCTCAAACAGCGATTGACCTTAGCTCCAGTTCTTACTCTTCCCGATGTCCACAAGAGCTTCGATATCTATTGCGATGCCTCTCGTCAGGGACTCGGTTGTGTCCTTATGCAAGAGGGCAAGGCAGTTGCCTTTGCATCTAGGCAGTTGAGACCTCATGAGCTCAACTATCCCACCCATGATTTAGAGCTTGCTGCTGTGGTTCATGCACTCAAGATTTGGCGGCATTATCGACGCGGAATCACGCGAGGTGTATTCGATCACAAGAGTTTAAAATACTTGTTCACACAGCCGGATCTGAACCTCAGGCAGAGAAAATGGCTGGAATTAATCAAAGATTATGGCATGGGTATTCAGTATCATCCTGGCAAGGCCAATGTCGTTGCTGATGCACTTAGTCGAAAGGTGTACTGCAATACTTTGATAATCCAAGAGCAGCAACATGCACTTCTTGCGGAGTTTCAGCGTCTCAACTTGGGTTTAGTTGAGCATGGTTCCCTTGCTGCCTTGGTTGTACAACCAACCCTGGTAGATCAAATCAAGGCAGCACAACAATCAGATGTTGGTGTGAGAAAAATCAAGCAGAACATCAAGAATGGATCAGCCAAGTGTTTCACAGAAGATGAGCATGGCGTTGTGTGGTTTGGGCAGCGTCTCGTGGTCCCAAAGGTCCCAGAATTGCGAGATTTGATTCTCCATGAGGCCCATGATTCTCCATTGTCTATTCATCCCGGAGCTCCCAAGATGTACCAAGATCTGCGTCGGTGATTACGGTGGACTCGCATGGCGAGATTGCCGTGTTCATTGTCGGTGCGACGATATCTTTGTCGTGTGGTAGGCCGAGCATCGGCGTCCAGCCGGTCTTCTTGACCCTTACCTATACCAGTGGAAGTGGGATTACGTGGGCATGGATTTCATCACCGGTCCGCCTGCATTTCTTCGGGAAGGATGCTATCCGTTGTTATTGATCGGTTGACAAAGGTAGCACACTTTTTGCCGTGCGTACCACCCTCGCAAAGTCGATGAAATTGGCGGATCTCTATATCTCCCGCATCGTGAGCTTACATGGTGTGCCACGAACGACAGTCGAGCCGCGTTCTTTGTTCACTTCTCGATTTGGCACGCTTCTGTGGAAGCCATGGGAACACGCCTTACTTTCAAAGACGGCCTACCATCCTCGATCGATGGTCGACGGAGCGAGTCAACCGAGTTTTAGAAGATATGCTCCGTGCTTGTATTCTTTCCTATGGGAAGAATTGGGAGAAGTGCCTACCGCTTGTCGAGTTCTCCTACAACAACAGCCTTCCGTGCTAGTCTCGGATGGTACCGTTTGAGGCCTTGTATGGGAGGCGTATGCGAACCCCTTTGAACTGGTCGAAGCGGGAGAGACGCTTTGGCCCGCATTCAATTAATGAGGCCGAAAGTCAAGTGCGCTTGATTCGGAGCACTTGCGCCGTAGCTCACCTCCGTGCAAAAGAGCTATGCAGTACGGCGTCGTCGTGAGCTGAGTTTCCAGCCTAATGACTTTGTGTATCTCAAAGTCTCACCCTTGAAGGGCCATCAGCGTTTTGGCATCAAGGGCAAGTTGGCTCCTCGCTATGTTGGTCCATATCGCATCATCGAGCGAGTTGGTGCTGTGGCATACAGATTGGAGCTACCAGCTACACTGGAGGGAGTGCATGATGTTTTCCATGTATCACAGTTAAAGAAATGCCTCCGTGTTCCGGTTGAGGAAACGCCATTGGAAAATATCGATGTGCAAGAAGATTTGTCCTACCGTGAGCATCCTGTTCGTATTCTTGAAGAATCTGAACGAAGCACTAGAAATCGGGTGATCAAGTTCCTTAAAGTTCAGTGGTCGAATCACTCCGAGGACGAAGCCACTTGGGAGAGGGAAGATCGTCTCCGTGCAGACTACCCGTCCTTCTTTTCCTAGTGATCAGAATCTCGGGGTGAGATTCCTGTAAGGGGGGAGATTTGTAATAGCCCTAATGTAACAGCCCTAACTTAGGGTTTGTATTTCAAATGTAAAATTTTGAGGAGAAATAAAAACTTTTGTTGTCTCTTCAAATCATTTGAAAGTTTCTACAATTTTCAAGAATTTCAATTTTTAGAATTTAATTCTTGTGATTGGAAATTGTTGTTATCAGATTCTTAGCTTTCAAACTTGTGATCATCCTCTGAAATTATTTTTCCTATCATCTTGATCATCCTATCTACCTCCCTGAATTATTTCACAATTTTTAGATTTTATTTGTTATTTCAAATGGCCAAGTCAAACTAGTTGGAAATCTGGTCAAACCCTAGGTCAGCATGCTTGTGAATTTTCTGCAGAACTTCTCATTGCATAAAAAGTTCTGGAAAATTTATGAAATGTTGCTCTCTGTCTCTAGTAGCTACCATAAAAATTTCGGAATTTTTGGAGCTCGGGAGCTATCTCTAAAAATTCCCTAAATCTCTCTCAGCTTTTAAACTCAAAATCAGAAATCACTGTTTGTCGGGCTCGAACCCGAGCCCGACTCAAACCAGATCGCACCACTTGACTCGGCCGCACCGCCAGCTGCACCGCGCGACGAGTCCAATCGATCGTGACCGTCCGATGCAAATCGAACGATCCACGTTGCGCGCATAATCGACTGTCCGAATGCATACACCAATCTCGGCCGCCCATTTCGGATCCAACGGTCGGGTGTTGCCGATCAAACCAAACCACCGGTTCGCACCGCCGTCGATCGCGATGTGGACCCCACTCGCCGCCTTCGCCTCGCTTTCTCCGCCTCACCGAGCTTCTGGCCAGACGCCGCATGCTTGCCACGCTCGTCGCCGCCACATTTCTGCCCTTCGTGTCGATCCGAGAAGCATCGCCGGTCTCATCTACCCACCGAACTCATTCATTCCTTCTCTACCCCATTCTCGTGCTTTCTCGCCCGCTTCTTTGTCTCGCCGAGTTGAACCCAAGCGGCGCCGCCGTGTGAAGGTGCCTCTCTCAAGCCCGCGATCGTACCATCGTGATCCACTCTCCTCGCCGCCTCCATTTTGCCCATCCGGATCATCGGCATCCGGTGGATCGCCTGGAGCAACTTCATCGCCTTCGCCTCGGCCTCGCCCCGCGAGCTTGCTAGCGCTCGTGAGTCTCAAGCCTCGCCGCTTGGTTCCACTTGATCGCAATGCTCCACCGATGCTCACGGTGGGTTCGTTTCGCTTTGGTGCATCGTGGAAGCCGTGCGACCGATTCTTCTCCGAGCTCGCAGCTTCGCCGCCGTGGTGATTCCGGCCGCCTCGACCTCCTTCGCCGCCATCATCTTGTGCTTATTGTTCCCGGATCAAGGCGAGCCGAGGCGCATCTTCCGGGTCTTCGGCTCGTAGCGCCTTCTCCGCGAGCACCGCGACCTTTCTTCTCCGCCTCCGGCCGTGGCGGAGCTCAACTCCGTGACCATCGGACTCGCCGCCGCCGCCATCGTTCGCGGTCCTCGTGGAACCCAAGGTATCACTCACTCGCCTTGAAGCCCATCGTTCGCGAGATCCACCGCGCGCCGCGCCGCCGCTGCGGCGCCGGCGAGCCGCGTGTCATCTCACCGCTGCTAATCTTGTTTAGTGTAGTCACCGACTTGTGGGCCTTTGCGTTAATCATGTTTAGAAATCATTTAATCCAACCGCTTTATTTCACCTTGAGTCTCGCATGTGGGCTCGAATGTCGCTAGGGTCCTGTAGTTTAACGCGCTTTAGCTCGAACCACTCTAAAATTCCCCAAACCAACTCGACCTTTGAATTCAAACTCGAGCTACTGCCTCTGCTCTGACTCAACCTCGCTCGAGTCCGACACGCGCCTGCTTGGCTCACCAAGACCGCCTAGCCGCATCGCCAACCCGAGTGTTGTCGAGTCCGATGCAAATCATGCGGCTCACATCGCGCCGAGCCCAGTCCGACTCAACCACTGTGTCGCGCCGCTTTGTCGTTACATCGACGCGCGGGCCCCACCGGCCGTAGTCGCCCTCGCCTTCTCCCGCGACTCACCGGTGCCGCGTGTAAGCTCGCGCATGCGCGTCACGTACCGCCGCTGCCACGCCGCCGCGGACGCCGTGTCCCCTCCGGGATCGCCAGAGTCCATCTACCTCCCGAGGTCATCCATTCTCCCTCGCATCCATTTCTCGTGTCTTCTCCGCCCACTTCGCCGCCGGAGAAGAAGGAGAGGGCGCCACCACCTCGCTGCCGCCAAGCTCCGCAACCCTCGCCATCTTCCTTGTTCCTCGCTTCCATTTTGCCCACCCCGAGTCCTTGGCATCCCGTGGTTCGCTCGGAGCTACTTCGCCGCTCGCTTCGCCAAGGTGCGTGGGCCGCGAAGCTTGCTAGCGCCTCGTGAGTCTCTAGCCTCGACACTCTGGTCCTCCCGATCGCAATGACCTTCCGAGTCTAACGGCAGGCTCTTTTCTCGGCTTTGGTGCATCGTTGAGGGCGTGCGGGCTTTCTCCTCGCGCACGGTGATTCGCCATCGGCAGCGATTCCGGCCACCCCGACTTCCATCGCCGACTTGATCGTGGCTTAACCTTCCCGAGTCAAGGCGGCCGCGCCGCGACTCGGCGCCTCGTCGCTCGTAGCGCCTTCTCCGCAAGAGCCGTGCCTTCTTCTCCGCCTCCGCCATCGCGAGCCCACCTCCGCGACCATCGGACCAGCCACCGTACCGTGTTCGCGGCGATCGTTGCGCAACCTCAGGTATCACCACCGCCCGAGACCCATCGTTCGCGAGATCGGCCGCGCGCCGAGCCGCCGTCCCGCACGCCGGTGAACCGCCGGTGGCGTTTAGTTTAGCGCTAATCTCTTTTAAGTGTGTCTCTGTCTTGTGGGCCCTCCCGAGTTAATCGTGTTTAGGAAATCTTAATCCGACCATTATGTTTATACTCGCAAGTCGCCTCCAGGGCCCATGCCGCCGCTAGTGGTTGTGTAGCTCGTAATACGTTTTCTCCGTTGGGAAGCGTAGTCCGTTGTGTGTGTGTTAGGATTGCGTTCTGCTAAGCCGAAGACGTATTCTTAGAATACGCCTTCGACGGAACTTTGGTGAGTAATGACCCACAAGATTCTCGCCGCCCCATGCTCGATGTGATCGTGGCTAGTCACGCCGGTAGAAAAAGGTTTAAATGCTTTTAAGATTTCTGATTTGTATTTCTGTTGCACTATTAATTCAATTAAACTTAGAAAATTCATAACTAATTCAATTTTTCTCCAAATCGCATGAAACCAAGTTCGTTAATTTTCATTTTAAATGTATTATTTACTAAAATTAGATTCACCATGTCTCTCATAGCAAAAATCTGTTGATTGATTAAATGGTGTTAATTGTATTTTCCAAATTAGAAAATTCATATCTCTTTCAATAATTGTCCAAATCCAGTGAATCCAATTTTGTAGCTTTTCATTTTTAGTGTACTAATTATCAGGATAGGTTTTAGATATGTTTCTGTTCATAAAATTTTGTTAGGTATTTAACTAGTGCTTTAATGTGTATGTTAGCTTAGAAAATTACTAGAAAATTCTTCACCACTTCAAATAAGTTGTTCTCTGTTTCTAAAAATGTGTTAATTCATGCTTAGGCTGCTGTGTAAATTTTGGTATGTTTTGATATTGTTGAATGTTTGAGTTTTGTCGGTGTTATTTGTTCTTATTCGTCATTTTTGCTCGATCGATAGATTGCGACGATTCTGGTATTCTCGAGAGCGATCCTCAGCAGCACATTGAGCAACAGCCGCCAGGCAAGCACTTTGATCATGTTAATCCCAGTATTTTGAAAGTCTAATATTTTGTTTCAAATTGTATGTATGCATTGCTTAATTTGTGTTAAATTGGTTAGTTAAATCATGTAGATGCATATCCTCAGAGGGAAATATTGACCTCTACTACCCGAGCCTCAGGTTATTTGTCGTGATTAGAGTTCGTTGGATGGACTCTCATCACTTAGTAGATTACGAGTCCACTGCTTAGCCATGCTTAGCTACCAGAGATTGGGCTTATCATCGACTTAGTCGATGGTCTTGATCACCTAAAATTATTATGATCCTTATGTTACAAACAGTGCTTTGATTAATTGCAAAACTAAAAATGAAAACAAAAACGATTTAGACGCTGGGCACAATGGTAAGACGGTGTGATTTTTGGGTGGATCGAATGGTGCCCGGTCAATTAAGGACCGAACATCTTGTGAGTACCGTTATCCAGCATTTCGCGCATAACCACACTAGAGTATATGAGACCTCTCTTGACCTAGTACTTTGGCGGTGTATTGGTCCCGGTCGCAGGAGGGATGGTGTTGGGAGCATGGTAGTTGTTCGAAAGCTTTACCTGTGGGTAGTTGTCTTTCGGCTTTTTACCATGTAAGCGTATGGATTTCATCCATACGAGCGCTCGTAGTTAATACACAATATTGGAAAAAGTTCAGACTTAGCCGTACAAAGATACCTTCTAAGTGTGCTTTGGCTTAAAGGCGGTCTCAAGTGTGGGCACAAAGTGGTACACCCCAGTGGTTAAAACTATTCGAATAGCCTCGCCCTAGGTGATGGACACGCTTGGGTAAGCTTTTCAAGAGCTAGACTACAACCTTTAAATTAAAACTTGAAGGGTGGTACGAATCGGATTCGTGTTATAATTGTGGTGACTATTGGGATAGTCACTTCAGGTCAGTTTTTATCTTTACTCTTTGTTATTATTATCCTCATCGTTATTTCAATTAAAATGAATTGCAAACTCGCTTCAAACTGTATTACATTATTGCAACTAAATTTGGCTTTGTGCAAATGAAACATATGGCCTCCACCAAAGAAGCCTGCATGTAGCATATGAATAGGTCTGCTAGTTCACACGTCAGTCTTGCGAGTACAAAAACAATTTTGTACTCACCGCTTTGTCTAATGTTTTGTTGCGTGAGGAAGAAGGTGAGCCCCAAGGGCCTCACTTTGTGAGATGTGCTGCTTGCGAGTGTGGGACGACTAGGCTTGGCGGTCCGGTCAGTTGCCTTGTGGGTGAAGGCACACTGATTGGCTTTGTTTATAGCCATCCTATGGCACTTTTGCTTCCGCTGTCGTTCTTGTTTATTTATGTATCTTTTGGCCTGTCGGCCATTGTTTGTAATAACTCTACTGTTGTACTTTCTGCTTAGTGGTGTGATGTTTGGACTCTATGTTTGGAATGGACTTGATTCATAATTTTGTGGTGAGGTGTGTATACTGCTTTCTGGGAAGTATACATATCTCGAGGCTCGGTTTATTTGATTTGTGATGCTAGGACCAGGTGGTTGGTTAAGCATTACAAGCCAAATAAACTGGGGACCTCACAAAGTTGGTATCTGAGCCAGGTTGACCGTAGTAACCCAAGCATGGTCATCCTTAGGGTATTTTGGAAAAGCTTATTTATTTAACTATAAAAGGTTTATGAAAACCTAGCAGATTCTCGATTTTACCCTTACCTATCTTAGCCTTCTACTCTCATCTTACTCTAATTTGAGTTTTAAACTTGGTTTCTCTTCCTTTCAAAAAGATAGTTACGCATCCGGCTGAATTAGTTTTGGGAGAACCATGGAAGATTAATCTAACAAAACTTGTGGGAACAAAAGGGTTAGATGATATGAGTTTACTAAGTGTCTCATTTTGTCGGGCTGGTTGGCCTTGTTTTTAGTCATGTGTTGAACTGGGAAGTTGAATTTTGAAACCTTACCTTCCTTAACGATGGCTCGTTCTGTCAATACGAGTTGGTCATTTCAGGAGATTGATTTTTTTGTAGTCTAAATGATTGTGCTTATCATTAGTTGTTTTTGAACTGTTTCTGTGATTTATCAATTTCTTGCTCTCAGTCTATCACTAACCTATCTTACCAAACAGATGGTCGGAGAACGCGTGGCGCCACCTACCGGTCATGATGAGGAGCTTCCTCCTCTCCACTACATGGTCGAGGTCCTTGCTCGTGTTGAGCGAAACCGCATGGATCAGACGCGCATTTTGGAGGTCATTGCGAGGAACACCTCCACTCCTTCCGGTGCCTCCGGATCTGGAGGTGGCGGACACCAGACTCGCGGGGGACTTGCAGAGTTCCTCCGTACGCAGCCAGCCACTTTCTCCCGCTCCGAGGACCCTTTGGATGCGGACGATTGGCGCGCATGGTTGAGCGAAGCTCAACATAGCTCAATGCCGTGCATGTGATAAGGCACTCTTCGCCCCACCAGCTTGAGGGCGGCACTCTCATGGTGGGAGAACTATTCGCCATGCACCGCGCGCCATGTGGTCGCGTGGAGGAGTTCAGTCGCTTTCCGTCGGGCCCACATCCTCGATGGCTGATGAAGTCAAGAAGAAAGAATTCCTCGCGCTCAAGCAAGGGCGCAAGTTCAGGATTTCCGAGTACCTCTGAGTTTAATCACTTGGCTCGTTATGCTCGTGAGTTGGCCTCTCGATGAGGCCAAGCAGAGAAGTTTATGGATGGCTTGTCCAGGAGCCGCGGGACAAGCCGCCTATGTGGACTTCCTCACTTTCGTGCCTTAGTGGATAAGGCCATCGTTCTTGAGCATAAGGCAAAGGCGTGGGTGAGTCCCGCAAGCGCAAATGGGAGGCCCATCGACCGCACAGCCGCCTCACTGCGTCCTCGGCTTGGGCCAAAGCACTGGGGCCTGTTCTTTTGCTCCACCGCCGAGGCCATCGCGCCGATTCCTCGTCCACCGCAGGCGTGTTTTAGCCACGTGGCGCTGCGATTCAAGCAGCAGATTGGCCTCCGCAATCCGGCGCCGAGGTCACTTGCTTTCACCGCCATAACAAGGGCCACTATGCTAATGCCCGCCGAAGATTGGAGCACCCCCTCGTCAATGGAGGCGCGGGCGAGGAGTGGTCACCGACCGACCGTAAGATCATCCGTAAGACCCGAGGTGCGGCGGGGCCGAGTCAACCACCTTTCACCGAGGAGGCTCGGAGGCGCGGATGTTGTGATGGGTACACTTCTTGTCAATTCGTCGCCCTGCAAGTATTATTTGATTCTGGAGCATCGCATTCTTTTATTTCAAGATCATTTGCTGCTGCTAGTGGTCTTCACTGTGTTCCTTTGGGGGTACCTTTGCTTATTCGCTCTCCGGGGTAAAAAATGAGAGCTGATCAAGAATGTCGGGATGTTCCTATCATAGTCAAAGGAGTGGGATTTTTGGCAAATCTCATCCTGCTCAACTCAGCAAGTCTAGATGTAATTCTTGGTATGGATTGGTTATCCCAACACTTGGGACAGATCGATTGTGCCAAGAAGATGGTTTTCCTCACCAATCTTTCCGGCGAACAGGTTGGCTTTTCCCCGCAGCTGCAAGGGCCACACCTTTGTGCACTTGTAGCAAAGCCAGCTTTGGAAATTCAGGAGGTTCCCACCATTTGCAATTTTGTGGATGTTTTTCCTGATGATTTGCCTGGGATGCCTCCGGTTCGAGATCTTGAGTTTGTCATTGAGTTGCTGCCCGGTACCGCCCCTATCTCGAAGGCGCCGTATCGGATGCCTCCCAATGAGTTAGAAGAATTGAAGAAGCAGCTTGGTGAGCTTCAAGCAAAGGGTTTCATCCGTCCCAGCTCAACACCTTGGGGTTGCCCGGCGATCTTTGTGAAGAAGAAGGACAAGACTTTGCGCATGTGCGTTGATTACCGTCCGCTTAATGCAGTGACGGTGAAGAATAAATATCCTCTGCCCCGCATTGATGATCTTTTTCACCAGTTGTCTGGAGCTCAGGTGTTCTCCAAGATTGATCTGAGATTGGGATGTCATCAAGTCCGGATCAGGGCTAAGGATATTCCGAAGACGACTTTCACTACTCGTTATGGTCTTTACGAGTATACCGTCATGTCTTTCGGCTTAACCAATGCTCCAGCTTATTTCATGAACCTCATGAACTCGGTATTCATGGAATATTTGGATAAGTTCGTGGTGGTTTTCATTGATGACATTCTTATCTATTCCAAGATCACAGCGAGCATGCCGAGCATCCAATATTGTTTTGGGCAAGTTATGGGAGCACCAACAGATCGAAGTTCAAAGAAATGCCATTCTGGTTGAAGGAAGTGGCATTCTTGGGCCATGTTCTTCCAAATGGAGGCGAGTCTGTGGATCCCAGCAAGGTCGGCCGATGTTCTATCTTGGGTCACCCAAGTCGATCCACTCGATGTACTGAGTTTTGGTTTAGCGGGCTACACCGCCGCTTTATCGAGGGCTTCTCCAAGATCGCAAAGCCGATGACCGAATTGCTCAAGAAGGACAAGAAGTTTGTGTGGTCCTCTCGCTTGTGATGAGAGCTTTCGAAGCTCAAGCAATGATTGACCTCGGCTTTCGATTCGTACTTTTCCGATGTCCACAAGAGCTTCGATATCTATTGCGATGCCTCTCGCCGTGACTCGGTTGTGTCCTTATGCAAGAGAGCAAGGCGCTTGCCTTTTGCATCTAGGCGCTTGAGACCTCATGAGCTCAACTATCCAACCCATGATTTAGAGCTTGCTGCTGTGGTTCATGCACTCAAGATTTGGCGGCATTATCTGATCGGTAACCGCTGCGAGGTGTATTCTGATCACAAGAGTTTAAAATACTTGTTCACCCAGCCGGATCTGAACCTCAGGCAGAGAAGATGGCTGGAATTAATCAAAGATTATGACATGGGTATTCAGTATCATCCTGGCAAGGCCAATGTCGTTGCTGATGCACTTAGTAGAAAGGTGTACTGCAATACTTTGATGATCCAAGAGCAGCAACCTGCACTTCTTGCGGAGTTTCAGCGTCTCAACTTGGGTTTGGTTGAGCATGGTTCCCTTGCTGCCTTGGTTGTACAACCAATCCTGGTAGATCAAATCAAGGCAGCACAACAATCAGATGTTGGTGTGAGAAAAATCAAGCAGAACATCAAGAATGGATCAGCCAAGTGTTTCACAGAAGATGAACATGGCGTTGTGTGGTTTGGGCAGCGTCTCGTGGTCCCAAAGGTCCCAGAATTGCGGGATTTGATTCTCCATGAGGCCCATGATTCTCCATTGTCTATTCATCCCGGAGCTACCAAGATGTACCAAGATCTGCGTTAGAGATTCTGGTGGACTCGCATGAAGCGAGATTGCGGTGTTCATTGCCGGTGCGACGATGTTTGTCGTGGTGAAGGCCGAGCATCGGCGTCAGTGCGGTCTTCTTCACCTTACCTATACCAGAGTGGAAGTGGATTCGTGGGCATGGATTTCATCATCGTCCGCCTGCATTTCTTCGAGGAAGGATGCTATCCGGGTTGTTATTGATCGGCTTGACAAAGGTAGCACACTTTTGCCGTCGTGCATTCACCCTCGGTGTCGAGAAATTGGCGATCTCTATATCTCCCGTGATCGTGAGCTTACATGGTGTGCCACGAACGATTGTGTCAGACCGACCGCGGTTCTTTGTTCACTTCTCGATTTTGGCACAGTTTACAGGAAGCCGTGGGAACACGTCTTACTTTCAGCACGGCCTACCATCCTCAGACTGATGGTCAGACGGAGCGAGTCAACCAGGTTTTAGAAGATATGCTCCGTGCTTGTATTCTTTCCTATGGGAAGAATTGGGAGAAGTGCCTACCGCTTGCCGAGTTCTCCTACAACAATAGCTTCCAGGCTAGTCTCGGTATGGCACCGCTTGAGGCCTTGTATGGGAGGCGGCGAAACCCTTTGAACTGGTCGAATCGGGAGAGACGCTTCTTTGGCCTGTATTCAATTAATGAGGCCGAAAGTCAAGTGCGCTTGATTCGTGAGCACTTGCGTGTAGCTCACCCAGCAAAGAGCTATGCGCAGCGGCGCTGCCGTGAGTCGAGTTTCCACCAATGACTTTGTGTATCTCAAAGTCTCACCCTTGAAGGGCCATCGCGTTTTGGCATCAAGGGCAAGTTGGCTCGCCATGTTGGTCCATATCGCATCATCGAGCGAGTTGGTGCTGTGGCATACAGATTGGAGCTACCAGCTACACTGAAGGGAGTGCATGATGTTTTCCATGTATCACAGTTAAAGAAATGTCTCCGTGTTCCGGTTGAGGAAACGCCATTGGAAAATATCGATGTGCAAGAAGATTTGTCCTACCGTGAGCATCCTGTTCGTATTCTTGAAGAATCTGAACGAAGGACTAGAAATCGGGTGATCAAGTTCCTTAAAGTTCAGTGGTCGAATCACTCCGAGGACGAAGCCACATGGGAGCGGGAAGATCGCCTCCGCAAGTGTACTACCCGCCCTTCTTTTCCTGTGATCGAATCTCGAGGCGAGATTCTGTAAGGGGGAGATTTGTAACAGCCCTAAGTTAGGTTTGTATTTCAAATGTAAAATTATGAGGAGAAATAAAACTTTTGATGCCTCATGAAATCATTTGAAGTTTTCTAAATTTTCCTACACAATTTCCATTTTCTAGAATTTATTCTTGTGAGTGGAAGTTGTTGTCAACAAAATTCTTGACCTTAAACTTGTGATCATCCTATGCAAGTATTTTTCCTATCATCTTGGTCATCCTAGCTACCTCTGAAAAATTTCACAATTTTTAGATTTTGTTTGCTATTTCAAATGGCCAAGTCAAACCAGTTTAGAAATCTGGTCAAACCTCACGACAGCAGCTTGTGAATTTTCTTGGGAGAAATTTATTCACGAAAATTCCTGGAAAAATTACACAAGGTTTTCCTCTGTCCCAGTACGCTCCCATAAAAATTTCGGAATTTTTGGAGCTCTGGAACCACCTCTAAAAATTCACCAAACCAACTCAGCCTTTTGAATTCAAACTCTGGAGCTACTGTTCCTCGGGCTCGGACTAACCTCGCTCGTGTCCGACCGCTGCTTGGCTCAGCCGCACCGCCTAGCTGCACCGCCCGAACCCGAGTGTTGTCGACCGTCCGATGCAAATCATGCGGCTCACATCGCGCTTCGAGCCCGAGTCGACTTCACCACTTCGTCGCGCACGAGTCGTTGCATCGACGGGCGGGCCCCACCGGTCGAAGTCGCCTCGCCTTCTCCGCGACCACCGAGCTCGCGGCGCGCGCGCATGCGCGTTACACAGCTCATCGCTGCCACGTCGGGACGCGCGTCCTCCGGCGATCGCTAGGAGTCCATCTACCTCCTGAGGTCATCCATTCTCCCTCGCATCCATTCTCGTGTCTTCTCCGCCCACTTCTCAGCTTCGACCGGAGAAGAAGGAGAGGGCAGCGCCACCACCTTGTTTCCGCTCGTGCTTCCGAAACCCCCTCGCCATCTTCCTTGTTCCTCGCCGCTTCCATTTTGCCCACCCCGAGTCCTTGGCATCCCGTGGTTCGTTCGGAGCTACTTCGCTGCTCTCGCCTCGGTTCCGGCAGCCCCGCGAAGCTGCTAGCTCGGTGAGTCTCTAGCCTCGACACTTGGTCCTCGTGATCGCAATCACCTTCTCGAGTCTAACGGTGGGCTCTTTTGCGGCTTTCGTGCATCGTTGACGGCGTGCGGGCGTTTCTTCCCCGCGCACGGTGATTCGCCGCCGCAGCGATTCCTGCCACCTCGGACCTCCATCGTCGACTTGATCATGGGCTTAACCTTCCCGAGTCAAGGCGGCCGCGGCGCCGCACTCCCGCCTCTCGCGTTCGTAGCGCCTTCTCCGCAAGAGCCGTGCCTTCTTCTCCGCCTCCGCCGCCGCGAGCCCACCTCCGGCGACCACTCGACCACGTCACCGTCATCGTGTTCGCGAGATCATTGCGAACCTCAAGGTATCACTCACTCGCCTCGAGACCCATCGTTCACGAGATCGCATAGCGCGCCGCGCCGCCCCCCGTCGCGGCGCGTGAACCGCCGGTGGCGTTTAGTTTAGCGCTAATCTCTTTAAGTGTGTCTCTGCCTTGTGGGCCCTCCCGAGTTAATCACGCTTAGGAAATCTTAATCTAGCCGCATGTTTATACTCCGAGTCGCCGCCTTGTGGGCCCATGTCGCGCTAGTGGTTGTGTAGCTCGTAATACGCTTTCTCGCGGGGAAGCGAGTCCGCTGTGTGTGTGTGTTAGATTGCGTTGCTAAGCCAAGACATATTCTTAGAATACGCCGACGCTCACTTTCGGGCGCGGTGACCCGATCAAGATTTCGCCGTCCCGCCGCCGTTGATCGTACACTAGCTGCGTCGAGAAAAAGGTTTAAATGTTTTTAAGATTTCTGATTTGTATTTCTGTTGCACTGTTAATTCAATTAAACTTAGAAAATTCATAACTAATTCATTTTTTCTCCAAATCGCATGAAACCAGTGCTGTTAATTTTCATTTTAAATGTATTATTTACTAAAATTAGATTCAACCATGTCTCTATTAGCAAAAATCTGTTGATTGATTAAATGGTGTTAATTGTATTTTCCAAATTAGAAAATTCATATCTCTTTCAATAATTGTCCAAATCCAGTGAATCCAATTTTGTAGCTTTTCATTTTTAGTGTACTAATTATCAGGATAGGTTTTAGATATGTTTCTGTTCATAAAATTTTGTTAGGTATTTAACTAGTGCTTTAATGTGTATGTTAGCTTAGAAAATTACTAGAAAATTCTTCACCACTTCAAATAAGTTGTTCTCTGTTTCTAAAATGTGTTAATTCATGCTTAGGCTGCTGTAAATTTTGGTATGTTTTGATATTGTTGAATGTTTGAGTTTTGTCGGTGTTATTTGTTCTTATTCGTCATTTTTGCTCGATCGATAGATTGCGACGATTCTGGTATTCTCGAGAGTGATCCTCAGTAGCACATTGAGCAACAGCCGCCAGGCAAGCAGTTTGATCATGTTAATCCCAGTATTTTGAAAGTCTAATATTTTGTTTCAGCTGTATGTATGCATTGCTTAATTTGTGTTAAATTGGTTAGTTAAATCATGTAGATGCATATCCTGTAGGAAATATTGACCTCTACTACCAGAGACTAGGTTATTTGCTGTGATTAGAGTTCGTTGGATGGACTCTCGTCACTTAGTAGATTACGATTCCAGTTGCTTAGCCATGCTTAGCTACCGGTAGAATTGGGCGATCATCGACTTAGTCGATGGTCTTGATCACCTAAAATTATTATGATCCTTATGTTACAGCTTGTGCTTTGATTAATTGCAAAAACTAAAAATGAAAACAAAAACGATTTAGACGCGGGCACAATGGTAAGACGGTGTGATTTTTGGGTGTGACTGGAATGGTGCCCGGGTCAATTAAGGACCGAACATCTTGTGAGTACCGTTATCCAGCATTTCGCGCATAACCACACTAGAGTATATGGACCTCTCTTGACCTAGTACTTTGGCGTGTATTGGCTCCGGTCGCAGGAGGTCGCAGAGGGATGGTGTTGGGAGCATGGTAGTTGTCCGGAAAGCTTTACCCGTGTGGTAGTTGTCTTTTCGCTTTACCATGTAAGCGTATGGATTTCATCCATACGAGCGCTCGTAGTTAATACACAATATTGGAAAAAGTTTCAGAGGACTTAGCCGCACAAAGATACCTTCTGAAGTGTGCTTTGGCTTAAAGGCGATCGAGTGTGGGTACAGTGGTACACCCTGCAGGTTAAAACTATTCGAATAGCCTGCCCTAGGTGATGGACACGCTTGGGTAAGCTTTTCAAGAGTTAGACTACAACCTTTTAAATTAAAACTTGAAGGGTGGTACTAACTGGGATTCGTGTTATTATTGTGGTGACTATTGGGATAGTCACTTTTAGGTCAGCTTTATCTTTACTCTTTGTTATTATTATCCTCATCGTTATTTCAATTAAAATGAATTGCAAACTGCCTTCAAATCAGACATTATTGCAACTAAATTTGGCTTTGTGCAAATGAAACATATGGCCTCCACCAAAGAAGCCCGCATGTAGCATATGAATAGGTCCGCTAGTTCACACGCTGGTCTTGTAGTACAAAAACAATGTTTGTACTCACCGCTTTGTCTAATGTTTTGTTGCAGAGGAAGAAGGTGAGCCCCAAGGGCCTCACTTTTGTGAGATGTGCTTCGGCGGAGTGTGGGACGACTAGGCTTGGCGGTCCGGTCAGTTGCCTTGTGGGTGAAGGTACACTGATTGGCTTTGTTTATAGCCATCGTATGGCACTTTTGCTTCCGCTGTCGTTCTTTTTTATTTATGTATCTTTTGGCCGGTCGGCCATTGTCTGTAATAACTCTACTGTTGTACTTTCTGCTTAGTTGTGTGATGTTTGGACTCTATGTTTGGAATGGAGTTGATGCATAATTTTGTGGTGAGGTGTGTATACTGCTTTCTGGGAAGTATACATATCTCGAGGCTCGGTTTATTTGATTTGTGATGCTAGGACCAGGTGGTTGGTTAAGCATTACAAGCCAAATAAACTGGGGACCTCACACTACCGCTAAACCAATTGAGCACTTATCCCTACTGGTTACGTTCGGAAAACCCGACAACTTCCACACAAAAAATTTTTCATTTGATGTGGTAAATTTCGAAACCGCATATAATGCAATCCTTGGTAGTCCTGCTTTAGCAAGATTCCTTATAGCCACGTATTACGATTATCAGAGTTTGAAAATGCCGAGACCAAAGGGTGTTATCACGGTTTGAGGTGATCGAAAAATCGCCTACGCATGAGATCGAAAATGTTTAGAACTGGTCGACGAACTTCCGACCAGAGGGACTAACAACACTACCATGGAGGTGGAGCACTCGAGACCAAAGATGACGCCAAAACCTTCCGACCAGATAAAAGAGGTACAACTTGGCGAAAGCGCTTCTTCAGAGGGTGCCAAGATACTCGTCGGGGCAGGACTCAACCCTAAATATGAAGAGTTGCTCGTCACCTTCCTCCGAGCAAATCAGGATGTATTCACCTTGCAGGCATCCAATATGCCCGGAGTCCCCAGGGACGTGATCGAGCATTGTGCTAGCTCTTCACCGACAAAAACCGGTCAAGGTGCTAAGGCGTTTATCGATCGATCGAAAGAAGCAATCCAAATTGAGATTGACAAGCTTCTCAAGGCTGGGTTCATTCGTGAGGTCGACAACCCAGAGTGGCTCGCCAATCCTGTAATGGTTAAAAAAACTAATGGAAAATGGCGAATGTGTATTGACTTTATAGATCTTAATAAAGCTTGTCCGAAGGACGATTTTCCCCTTCCTCGCATTGATCAACTTGTAGACTCTACTTCTAGGTGTGAGTTGTTAAGTTTTTTAGATGCTTACTCAGGGTACCACCAGATTAGTATGAATAAAGAGGATGAAGAGAAAACTTCCTTCATCACTCCATATGGTACTTACTGTTATGTAAAGATGTCATTTGGCCTCAAAAACGCGGGTGCAACATTCCAAAGGTTAATGCAGAAAACCTTCAGTCCACAGATAGGTCGGAATCTCGAAGCCTATGTTGATGATCTGGTCGTGAAAAGCATCAACGCTGGTGATCACATTCTAGATCTACAGGAGACTTTCAATAATTTAAGACGCCATAACCTTAAGTTAAATCCAAAGAAATGTGCATTCGGAGTTTCATTTGGAAAGCTTCTCAGATTCCTAGTTTCGGCTAAACGAATTGAGGCAAACCCAGTGAAAATCACTGCTATCGATCAGATGCGTTCCTCGACTACAAAAAAAAGAGGTCCAGAAGCTAACCGACTGTATGGCAATGCTAAGTCGTTTCACAGCTCGGTTAGGCTGAAGAGGCCTGAAACGTGGAAGTTTTGAATGGACTTAAGAGGCAAGCAACGCCTTCGAAGAACTTAAACGGTACCTTACGAATCCACCAATCTTAGTTTCTCCAAGATTGGGAAAGACATCGCTAATCTACGTGGCAGCAACGTCACAAACAGTTAGGGGTGTGCTGGTCGTAGAACGTGATCGTGTCCAACGACCAATATATTACGTAAGCGAAGTCTTACGTGGACCAAAAGAAAGACATCCGCAGGTACAAAAATTGCTCTATGGTCTCCTTATGGCTTCGAGAAAACTAAGACATTATTTTCAAGCCCATAAAGTGGTCGATCGACCGATATCCCCTTGGTCAAGTCCTAGAAACAGGAGTCATCAGACTAATAGCAAATGGGCAGCTGAGCTTGGGGCGCTCGACTCCATTTTGTCCTACGAACAGCAATCAAGTCCCAAAGCGATAGCGAATTCATTGCCGAATGGACAAACCCTGAACCCACCCAAGGGCCCGAGTACGAACACCACGACGAGTGGACAATGTACTTTGATGGTTCCTTGATGCTTCACGACTTTGGGTGGTCGTTTTGATTTCCCCTTCGCGTAACAAATCAAATCGCCATCCGCTTAAACTTTCCTGCTACTAATAATATGGCAGAATATGAAGGTTTGCTGGCGGGACTTCGAGCAGCTCGTTCGCCAGGGATTCACAGATTGCTAGTGAAAGGTGATTCTCAACTAGTAGCAAATCAAGTAGGGAAAGAGTATCAATGCTCTAGTACCAAGATGTCATCATATATGGCGGAAGTACGAAAACTCGAAAAGTATTTCTTCGGTTTTCAGATCCAACACATCCCTAGAAAGGAAAACTTTCTGGCAGACCAGTTGGCACGGATGGCTTCTACAAGGGCATCCGTCCCACCCAGAGTTTTTCTCGAGAAACCCGATTCACCCTCGGTGGTTGAGCCTTCCGAGAACATAGATGTTCGCAAGGAGGTTGTACACCTTGATTCTACAAATATGGATGCTCCACAGGTTGATGACAGTTGGCGCTATCACGATCAAGGTAGAGATTGGATGACATCGATCTACAATTATCTTCAGCATGACCTAATTCCAGAAGATGATGTAGAGGCTGATCGTATAGCACGAAAAGCCAAATCATACACTCTAATTGAACGTACCTTGTACAAGCGAGGATCTCATGGAGTGTTGATAAGATGCATATCTCACTCGGATGGCATAAAATTGCTAACCAAATTCATGGAGGAGTTCAGGAGCTCATCATTCCTGCGAGCGCTAGATCGGTAAAGCCTTTAGGCAAGGATACTCGCCAACCGCTCTTCATGATGCATAAGAGCTCGTGACGGCGCGTATAATGTCGATTTCATAGCCGATAAGTACATCAGCCATCCCAAGCTTTGCAAACAATTCCTCTTTCTTGGCCTTTCGCAACTCCGGGAACTAGACATTCAGGACCTTTTCCAAGAGCACCGGGGCTTTGAGTTCCTTTCGTCATGATTGATATGTTTACTAAATGGATCGGTTTGAGCCGCTGTGAAAATTACAACGAGGCCGCAAAGAAGTTTCCCACAAAAGCGTGATCACACGATTTGGTGTGCCCGATCGTATCATCACGGATAATGGTACCGGCCAAGCGGTAATTTTCAAGAATTCGCGAAGACCTAGGTATCAAGATACATTACGCATCATCGCTCATCCATGAGCAATGGAGCAATTGAGCGAGCCAATGGTATCATAATGCAAGGAATCAAACGACGAGTTTTCGACCAGTTGATAACACGGTCAGGGGCTTGGGTTCAAGAACTTCCTTCTGTATTATGGGCCGTTCGTACCACAACAACTCGTGCGACCGGTGAAACGCCATTCTTTTTGGTTTACTGGTCAAGCCATGCTTCCTCCGTAACTAAAAATTGGTTCTGCTCGAACTGATTGCTTTTCCGAAAGTGATCAATGTGAACGACGACTTGATGACATCAATTTCCTTGAAGAACGACGAAATCATGCTTTTGATACGATCAGCAATCTACCAACAAGCCATGCGTCGGTACCACAGCCATAAGGTGCAACCTCGCAGCCTAGCCGTGGGCGATCTGGTTCTCAGAAAAATTCAGAACCAAGCGAATCGCAATAAACTTTCACCCAAATGGGAAGGTCCATACGCTGTGGTCGAAGTCACCCGACCGGGGTCGGTACGATTAGCTATGTCGGATGGGCAAATTTTGTCTAATTCTTGGAATATTGATCAATTGCGTAAGTTCTTTGTATAAATTTCTTGTATTTATTTCATTTTATGATTCAATAAAGATACATTTCCTTTTCAACGATGAGTATGGTTGTTTATAATTATTATTTGTTGATACTGGTCATATACCATTATTGTTGATAATTGGTCGGAGAAGACACTCATTCTCTCCGATATCCCTTTACAAGAATTAACGGGGATCTCCATTATTCATTGCTGCTGACTTAAGTGTCAAATACCACACCAGTCTTAGTCGTGATCATTGCTTCAATGATACACATGCACGACCACTCCCTCTTTTCTTAAAGAAACATCCGAGTATATGGAGTACAATTAAGACAATATATTTGGTTTTCTTATTTTTGAGATTTCAAAGATTGATACTTTATTTCAACAAACTGTTCTACACGAGTTTGGCTACTGGTCGGGACACGGAAAGCATCCTAGTGGAAGTCTCTCCTCTCTGCACGTGGTCCTGCCCACTGGAAGGAGCTTCCTAGCGACGGTCATTTTCTTACGATCCTCGCTGCCAGTCGGACTTAAGCATGAGCACGTTTCGCGAAATATTTTACAAATCTTTACTTCTCGAAATTCATTATGACCAGTTTCGAATAGTTTATATAAACAAAGGTACTTATCCTTTCCTTTTTTGCATACATTTTTTTGCATATTTTCTTATCATCAAAGTCAGTTTTGTTATATCTTCAGACTATAAGTGGTATCTCACAGTGATTCGATAATGGACATGATCTAAACTAGTCGAAATCATCATCTGGTTCCGACCACATGATTCCCTAGTGTTCACTAGATCATTGTTACAAACATTATCAGCACTTATACCGTGGTCGTTATTATTACTCAGTTTCTTAGTCTACTGCTTCTTTAGTAAAGTTCGTCTACTAAAATAAGCAGTTGGGGCTAGGAGATACAGGAGTATTTAAAAACATCGATAAGACAAAACAAGAACTTCATTGATGATAAAAGGTAAGTTTCATTTTACACAGTCTAAATATTACATCCATCTACTTGTTGGAACCACCATACTGGTCGCTACGTGATGGAGATCCGACTTCTATTTCCTCTGCAACTTTCTCTCTGAGAGTCTTTGCTTCCTTGAGAAGTCTTGTTGCTTCATCTTCGGAGCAATCGAAGTCCTCTTCAACAGCTCTAAGACTAATAGAGGGGTCAGAAGCCTTCAGTTTTGCTAAGGCAACACTCACTCTATTCACGATAGCTTCCTTCATTGTTTGGGTATGGTTTTCCCTCATAGTTTTGAGCAGGCCTTTGAGATCTTCCAGAAGTTGGCCAAGATAGTACATCTTTTTGGTTGGATCTCCTAAGGAAGGCAAGCTTGATCCTGATCCCATATCAAAGATCATTTTGTTAAAAGCCATGATTTTTTCATCAAGGCTATATACAAGAAATTTGTCGTTTGGCGCTCAAACTCGAGTCTTTTACCTCGTTCAAGTGCTTGAGTTTTTTCTGCACCAGTGGAGAAAAAAAGAAGTTAACATACTCTTTAAATTGGAGTCGGGGAATACTGGTTAAGTATACGACCAGTTACCTTTGATTTTCTGTGAGACCCCGGGGTATTTAACCTGTAATGCTTAGATTAGCATCACAAATAAAATATCCATGCCTCGGGAAAATATGTACATCCCAGAAGTGCTGTAAATACGCCCTTTTACAAAGTTATGCATCAATTCCATTCAATCGCATAGAACCGAAGCACAACAAATAAAAACATACATAATAGAGATTTATTACAAAAGAGAGGCCGACCGGCCAAAAGACATACAAATAACTAAGTAAACAACGGAAGCAAAAGTGTCATAAGATGACGATAAACAAAAGCCAATTAGTGTGCCTTTAACCCACAAGGCAACCAACCGGACCGCCAAGCTAGTCGTCAAACCCGCAGCACATCTCACAAAAAGGGAAACCCTTGGGGCTCACCTTCTTCCTCTGCAACAAAACAATTAAGCATAGCATCTTAGTACAAAAATTGTTTTTGTACTCGCAAGACTGATGTGTAAGAATAACAGAACTATAATTTAACTACATGCAAGCTTTATTTAAGTGGAGGAGGCTCTGGACTTATTTTCAGCATAAAGCAAGTTTTATTTGCAATAATGTAATACATTTGAAAGCAAGTTTGCAATTCATTTTTATTGTTCAAATAACCAAGAGACAAATATAACAATAGATAGATCACAACAACAATCCTGGAAGTGACTAACCCAATAGTCACCACAACAGTAGCATGAAGTACCCCTTCATACCACCCATGTCAAATTTTAAGTTTTTAAAAGGTTGTAGTCTAGTTCTTGCACGACCTTACCAAGCATGTCCATAACCTAGGACGAGGCTATTCGAATAGTTTTATCCCTGCAGAGGTGTACCAATGTACCCACACGATAGACTGCCTTTCCACCAGCCACGATTAGCATACTTCCTTTGGTATGCAGGCACGGCTAGTCTAACAAGACGCTTTCCAATGGGCGATGCTAATTAAGAGCCGCAACCCACAGAGGATAAGGATACACTGCATGACCTTTAACCGGTCGCTAATGCTCCCCTCACACACACACACACACACATACACACCCACCGACTCATAATTTACACCTCCAAAAGTACTTAGTTAAGAGAGGTCCCATATCCCCCTCGTGTGGTTAGCACGCAATAAGCGCTTGGCTTAGTGACACAAGTAACTCGGTCCTTACATGACATGGGCGACATCCTACAAACCCCGGGAGCCTCGATGAACCACGCTCACGCGCCGCGCGAACCGTGCACCAACCAAGAAACAACCAAGTTTCGCCCACATCCAAACCATTTTTGTTTTTAGTTTTGGTTTGAATAAATAAACAAAATTCAAGGTGAGAACCATAAGCAATAGTAGTTTTTGTGTGATCAAGGTTACCGACATAAGTCGACAACCGCCCAATTCTACCGGTACCTAAGCATTGCTAAGCATCATATCGTAAAGACAAATAAAAGGCCCTAGATCATTCAGGGCTCTAATTCACGGTGAGGATAATATTCCTAAGGTAGTGGCGGGGTGAACAATTTAAGGAAACAATGCAATAGGATTAGCTACCTCTATTCGCAAAATTAATCATTGACACAAAAGCATGCATACATACAAGTAAAACAAAGTATTAGATTTTAAAAGTAATGGGATTGAGTGGATATGATCAAGCTGCTTTACTAAGCTTCTTTGCACAATTTGTTGCTGAGGATCACTCACGTTATCGACACACTCGTCGGCACCTATCGAAAAGGTAAGCGAATCCAAATAAGCACGAAGAACATCCAAAGAAACTCAACAGCTAAAGAGGTTCAAAGCACATAAAACTTACACAGCAGAAAGTACGATTTTAGACAAATTTAGGAACAAGAACCACTTAATTTGGAAAAAGGATGAAAAGATATGGCCAAAACATTTTATTTTGTTAGAAAATTCAAAATTAAATACTATCATTCTTGTTCATGGTATAAATTTCTAAAAGATCAGAGGCTGGAAATTTTATGCTAGGTAGATACTAGTATTCTAAGGTCGATAAAATTGAGTTTCTTGTATTTGGAGTTAAATTGAATTTATTATGATTTTTCTAAGTTATAAATCTAAGGCATAATTAATTCGAGAATTAAAGATTACTTTAAAACCTATACTATACCAAGGTACTTTAATGATGAATTTATAGAACTTTAGTTTGTTAAATTTGGAGCTACAGAGAAAAGATATGCATTTTTAAGTTTAAAACAATTAATAAAGTGCAAATAAAAGCTTTCGATTTAAACCGAAAACCAACTCAAATCGGGAGGTCGTGGACCGTTGATCAAAGATCGCCGCAAGACACGAACGAGCGCCGCAGCCAAGCGGCGTGGCGCATAAGGAGGTCCCGACTGTTGATATTGAATCCAACGGTCCCGACCACGGGATGCACGATGCGTGCGGGATCTCCTCGCCACTAAGGAGGTCATGAGTCAGTCGGATCTGATCTCGGCGGTCCGGAGCTCCACGAGGCCTAAGGTGCAGATCTAACTGAGGTGCGGATGGCTCGGATCTCACGGGAAGATCTTTAGCGGTCCGGATCTACCAGGAGGGTTCAGCCCGTTAGATCTAGATCTAACGGTCCGAGCTAAGGGAAGGTCCTAGGCGGTCAAGATCTCTGTGGGGAGGTCTTGAGCAGCTAAGATGAAATCGAGGAGGTCTGGACAGCCAAGATCTCGGGGAGGTCATGGATGGCCAAGATTTAAACGAGAGGTCCTACGCGACGGGGTTTTGGAAGGAGATCTCGGCGCCTCAGTTGGGCCTAGGGAGGTCTGAGCGGTCCCGATCGACGCGAGGAAGGTCAGAAGGCTAAGGATTTACAAAGGAGATCTAACGCTCGGATCTAAACTGGGAGGTCGTGTGACGGCTAGGATTGAGCCTAAGAGGTCTGGCGGGTTTTCTTTTTGGGGACCGGGGTGGTCTTGCGCAAGAGGACCCTAAGGGTTGTTTAAAGGTTTTCTTTACAAAAGGCCAAGGTTGGGCTTTTGCAAAGAGGACCCTAAGGGTGGTTTTAAAGTTTTCTTTACAAAAGGCGGGGTGGTCTTTTGCAAAGAGGACCCTAAGGGTGGTTTTAAAGTTTTCTTTACAAAGGCCGGTGGTCTTTGCAAAGAGGACCTGGGAGATCTTTTGCAAAGAGAACCCCAAGCGGAGAGTGATCCTAGCGGTGAGATTTAACCTCGAAGGTCTTTAACGGCGAGGATTTCGGAGGAGGTCACGGGAGCTAAAGACTTTACGGAAGATCTAAAGGCCAAGGCTAATGCTAGGAGGTCCTCAACGGCTCACGATTGAACCTCGGAGGTCTAGCGATTTAACCGACACACGTGATGCCGACAAGAACGACCAATTAACACTAATGATTAGGCTTCGGACAACTTAAATGCTAATCATTAAGCTACGATGCTTTGCCAGAGTAAGGCACGACAAAACACGAGTTCGGTTTTAGCTCACCGCGGCGGCGGGGACTCGTGGCGAGAACCAAAAGCTGCAGGCGGCTCAAAATAGCGAAGAGAACCTAAAGGCGCCAAAGCTAGGGCTAGAATGCATCCAGCGGCTAGCCTGAGATGACGTGGAGGCAAAACACGGCAAACGGAAAAGCTAACGAGATCTAAAAGAGCGGGTTGCTAACACTCTGATACTAACACAGGAATGGAGGAGGTCCAAGAATGGTCGCGGGAGCTCGGTGATGATGGTAACTCGCGGAGTTGGGAAGACGACCAAACCGGCCCGAAAACAAGCTCCCAATTGTCAACCTGCGAAGGTTAAACAAAACAAGTTAGGAGGCTTGAGGTGACCAAGAGAACAAGATGACCAATATTGCAATATTGAACTACTGGAGCTCGAAGGTCGCCGAAGAGCTCCAAAGTTCAGCAATGGTGGCAATGACTATCGGGTGCTTTGAGTACAAGAGCACCGAGAGGAGCTAGAGTTGCAAAGGAGTGTCTAAAGAAACTTAGAGAGAAAGCTTTGGAACTCATATATAGCCCGGGAGCCAAAAGGAAATAATTGCAATGCCACCGGGTGCACTGAGCTAAGGTACACACGAAAAGACGGGAGAAGGTGACAGAGAGAGACTTTTGTGCAAAAAGGTCTGACCTCCAATTAAGGATGGCAGCATATAGCCGTTTGTCAGACCTAGAGTTGACAAGGCACTGCTCTCTACTGCCATGCGCACAAAAATTGATACTGACTAGGCCCACCAGTCAGTGAGAGAACCAGGGCGGACCGGTCATCAAGTGCAACGGCTAAGATCAGCCCTGAGCTCCCACCAGGGAGGTCTGAACGGTTGGATGAGAATCTAAGGGCTCAGATTTCAAGTGCGGATTTGAGGTCCTAACACTTAGGGAGGTCCAGCCCCTGATCGGAAGATGGGCGACCCACCATCACCCAAACGCTAGGGGTGGTCGTGGAGGTGCGAAGGGACGCTTGAGGTGGTCTTTGCAAAAGATGCAAAAGAGGTCTAGGGAAGTCCTAGAGGTTGTCTTTGCAAATAGAACATGAGGAGGTCGTGGGGTTGGATTAAGATCCAAGAGGCTGCGGGTGCGAGGTTGCACGCGCGGCTGGTGCTTTTAGTTGGTTTGGCCAGGACGGTTGGCACGAGCCGGACTCGTGCGCACTGAGAACAGATGAATCAATCTAAGTTTGAAATACAAAGCTGAGACTTGGGAGTTATTTGAGTAGCAAACTAACTCCAAATGTTATGAAATTTTGACAGAGCTTGCTAACCTTGTGATGGACCTTGTATAAGATTTCCGAGAGGTTTTGGCGCTACACATTTTTCTCCAAAACTTCTACAAGGTTCTGTTTAAGGTTTGGTGAAGTCAACGAGTTTACTGCCCTCTAAAAGTATTTAAACAATTTCTAAAAATTGTGAAATTTTCAGAGGGGTCACATACCAACCCAAGAACTTAGGAAAAATATTTCCAGGAGATAATCAAAATATTCGACCAGATTGTTTTTGGAGGATCAAGCTTTGGATCAAAAGACTTGTGACTTTGTATTTCCATATTCTTGTACAATAATTGTTTAGTACACACCGAAAATACATGATGTAAGGAAAAGTTTTAATTTCTACTCATTTTCTTACATTTGAAACACAAGTACAGAATTTGGGATGTTACAAAACCTCCCCCCCCTTACAAAAATCTCGTCCTGAGATTTGTCTCACTTGGAAAAGAAAGAGGGGTAGTCAGCACGGAGACGATCTTCTCGTTCCCATGTAGCTTCATCCTCGGAATGGTTTGACCACTGAACTTTAAGGAACTTGATGGTCTTATTCCTTGTTCTTCGTTCAGCCTCTTCAAGGATGCGAACAGGACGCTCGCGGTAGGTCAAATCCTCTTGGAAGTTGAGATTTTCCAATGGAGCTTCCTCGGTTGGAACACGAAGGCACCTCTTTAGTTGGGACACATGGAACACATCATGTACCCCCGCAAGTGCAGCAGGCAACTCCAACTTGTAAGCAACAGCTCCTATCTTCTCGACGATGCGGTAAGGACCAACATATCGAGGAGCCAACTTACCCTTGACACCAAAACGCTGGTGGCCTTTAAGAGGAGAAACCTTGAGATACACGAAGTCATTGGGCTCAAAGCTCAACTCACGACGACGGCGATCCGCATAGCTCTTTTGCCTGGATTGAGTTGTGCGCAATCGATCTCGAATAAGCTGAACTTGATTTTCGGCCTCATTGATCGAGTCCGGGCCAAAGAAAGGTCTTTCGTCGATCTCAGACCAATTCAACGGGGTCCTACACTTTCTCCCGTATAAGGCCTCAAATGGTGCCATACCGAGACTGGCTTGGAAGCTGTTGTTATAAGAAAACTCGGCGAATGGCAAGCACTTCTCCCAATGCTTCCCATAGGAAAGGACACAAGCTCAAGCATGTCCTCCAAAACTTGGTTGACCCTTTCGGTCGACCATCGATTGGGTGATGCTCAGGTCTTGAAAGATTTAGTTCCCATAGCTTCTTGTAGGCTATGCCAGAACTGAGAAGTGAAGATAGAACCACGATTGGAAACAATAGTCTTCGGCACACCATGCAAGCTCACGATCCTGGCGATATAGAGCTCCGCTAGGTGACTGGCACGAATCTTGGTTCCGACCAGGTAGAAAATGTGCCACTTTAGTTGACACAAAGAAACTTACCAAGTCCAGATAAAACAAGGATCGGCAGACTGAGAGATCTTTCTAGATCCTAAGGTTGATGGAGCAAGGCCGTTGTTAGCTGGTGGAGCGATTTGTCTGGTCAATTCCGCCAACAACGGGATCTCAGCCTGCTAACTAGCTATGCGGAGTCATCCCTCCACAGCTAGCTATCTTAGAGGAGCCATGGCCTTTCTTAGTTGGTGGAGCAATTTGTCTGGTTACTCCACTAACGAACGAGACCTCGGCTTGATAACTGGCTATACGGAGTCATCCCTCCGTAGCTAGTCCGTTAGAAGGACTATGGACATTTAAGCCAAAGAAATTTGAGGCAATAACCGGTATGTGATGGCCTTGAATATAACCGGAAAGGAAATATGTCACTTGAGTCGAACAATTGATGACAACCCAGAGGGCCTTTTGGGGTTCGGGATAGACTAGCAAGATCTTTTCGAAACTAGGGTGGTACCGGGCACCAGATAAAAGAGCAAAACAAGGGCCACCCATAGTAGCAAAATAATGGAGCAATTGAATAAAATAGTATCGGGGCAAGAGGTAACAAGAAGCGTACCTAACACGACGTCGGGTACCTCCTATGCTTTCCCAGCCGAGATGGAGTCGCCTTGAGTACGAACAACCCTCAGGTCACAATGTTTCACAGGTGCATGTGATCGAATCACGGGTCGTGAAAAGAAACGAAAGGTTGCTGCACGCCTCTTAGGAGAATTATTCGCATAATGGCCCTGGAGTTTGCAAAAGAAACAAGTGACTTGGGCTAGATTGCGGAGGCCACTCTGCTGACTCGCAGGTGCACGAGATTGGGGCACGGCCTGGAGAAGACGAGGAGTGGCTGCACTCTCCTTAGGACAATCAAGCGCATAGTGACCCTTGTTGTTGCAGAAGAAACAAGTGACATCAGCTATCTGTTGACGCTTGCGACGATCCCTTGGCTTTCCCTTTCTGCCTTTAGCAACAACGGGATTTTCCACCACAACCTGAAAGTCGGGGAAGATATAGACTGGTATTCTATCATGCAGTTCCTTAGAAAAATCATCTGAGAACTTCTCTGGTCCGGAGGCATTGGCGATTGCGATACTTGTAGATGACTGAAGAAGTAGTCGCTGAAGTTCTAGTGACTTGGCGATCACCAGGTTCATGCTACACTCCTTGGGATAGTGATTGCTTCCCTCGCAGAGGAAACAAGTGACTTTGGTAGTAGGGCAATTCCCGGGCAAGTGGTCTTCATCGTAGTTTGGGCAAGCTGTAGTACACTCGTTGCTGTAGTGTCCTTCCTCACCACAGCGCTGGCAGACCTTAACCTGCCCCAGTTTGCAACCTTCGGAGACATGGCTTCCTTCCCCACAGCTAAAGCAACGAAGAGGTAATTGCCGTTCCTCGGGCAATGGGACCAAAATCCATCACAATCGCTAGAGGGGAGGCGCTTGCATGCCTTATGCAGGCGGTTGGGGCGAGAGATTTCCATTCGGCCGACGTCTTGACCTAGTCCGTTCTTTGGGCTTCGCACGATACTCGTACGAAGAGATGGGTTAGTACGAACCTGAAGACTAGAAGTTGAAGGACGCAAAAGAAAAGCCAAGGACTAGAGGATCCTGCTGAAAGTTGAGGTGGGGATAGATACTAAGATGGACAAGGGCCAAACCCCGAAAACTGAAGGCAAAGAGAAGCAATAACTCGCACAGAAATGAACTCAAGAGCTCAAAAACAAACACAAAATCAGCACAAGGCCTCAACCACGAGATCAACTTCCTAGTACGACTAACTCGTATGAAACAAACGAGCAATCGGTTTAGGAAGATAAATTTCAGAACCTAACTCAAGTCTTAGCACACCTAAAGAGCAGGGAGACACTACTAATATAGTGTTAGGTACTTAGCCAACTAGTATCACTTCTTACCATTTTATTCCCACAAGTTTTAGTTGATTAACCTCTCATTTTCTACCCTATTTAGAACCTTTGAGCTTGCTGTCCGGAAATTGATTGCTTGTTGTCCAGATTTTGCATCCAAGCCTCCAAGCCGAAATCTTCAACTTCGGAAGCTTCAAAACCTTGTAGAGGGCAACCAACACTCCAATTTGCCAAACTCATTGGTTCCCAAAACCCAATTTAAACGATAACACTATCTTTTGAGAGAAGGAGAGGGAAACAACTCTTTAAAAACTCAAATTAGAGCAAGATGAGAGAAGAAGCTAAGATAGGTAAGGAATAAAATCTGAGAATTTACTTAAGCTTTCATAAATCATTTGATATTTTGAAATTAAGTTTTCCAAAATATCCTAAAGACGACCAAGCTTGGGTTACTAAGGTTGGAATGGCTCTGATACCAAGCTCTGTGAGACCACGGGGTATTTAACTTGTAATGCTTAGATTAGCATCACAAATAAAATATCCCATGCCTCGGGAAAATATGTACATCCCAGAAGTGCTGTACATACGCCCTTTTACAAAGTTATGCATCAATTCCATTCAATCGCATAGAACCGAAGCACAACAAATAAAGACATACATAATAGAGATTTATTACAAAAGAGAGGCCAACCGGCCAAAAGACATACAAATAACTAAGTAAACAACCGAAGCAAAAGTGCCATAAGATGACGATAAACAAAAGCCAATTAGTGTGCCTTTAACCCACAAGGCAACCAACCGGACCGCCAAGCTAGTCGTCAAATCCGCAGCACATCTCACAAAAAGGGAAACCCTTGGGGCTCACCTTCTTCCTCTGCAACAAAACAATTAAGATAGCATCCGAGTACAAAAATTGTTTTGTACTGCAAGACTGACGATGTAAGAATAATGTAACTATAATTTAACTACATGCAAGCTTTATTTAAGTGGAGGAGGCTCGACTTATTTTCAAAGATAAAGCAAGTTTTATTTGCAATAATGTAATACATTTGAAAGCAAGTTTGCAATTCATTTTTATTGTTCAAATAACCGAGAGACAAATATAACAATAGATAGATGAAAACAACAATCCTGGAAGTGACTAACCCAATAGTCACCACAACAGTAGCATGAAGTACCCCCTTCATACCACCCATGTCAAATTTTAAGTTTTTAAAAGGTTGTAGTCTAGTTCTTGCACGACCTTACCAAGCATGTCCATAACCTAGGACGAGGCTATTCGAATAGTTTTATCCCTGCAGGGGTGTACCAATGTACCCACACGATAGACTACCTTTCCACCAGCCACGGTTAGCATACTTCCTTTGGTATGCAGGCACGGCTAGTATAACAAGACGCTTTCCAATGGGCGATGCTAATTAAGAGCCGCAACCCACGGGGATAAGGATACACCAGACAACCTAACCGGACTGCTAATGCTCCCCTCCCACACCACACACACACACACATACACACCCACCGACCAGCTCATAATTAACACCTCCCAAAGTACTTAGTCAAGAGAGGTCCCATATCCCCCTCGTGTGGTTAGCACGCAATAAGCGCTTGGCTTAGTGACACAAGTAACTCGGTCCTTACATGACATGGGCGACATCCTACAAACCCGGGGGAGCCTGATGAACCACGCCCCCCGCCCGCGCACGCTGAACCCGTGCACCAACGAAGAAACAACCAAGTTTCGCCCACATCCAAACCATTTTTGTTTTTAGTTTTGGTTTGAATAAATAAACAAAATTCCAGGTGAGAACCATAAGCAATAGTAGTTTTTTTGTGATCAAGGTTACCGACATAAGTCGACAACCGCCCAATTCTACCGGTACCTAAGCATTGCTAAGCATCATATCGTAAAGACAAATAAAAGGCCTTAGATCATTCACCGGGCTCTAATTCACCGGTGAGGATAATATTCCTAAGGTAGTGGCAGGGGTGAACAATTTAAGGGAAACAATGCAATAGGATTAGCTACCTCTATTCGGCAAAATTAATCATTGACACAAAAGCATGCATACATACAAGTAAAACAAAGTATTAGATTTTAAAAGTAATGGGATTGAGTGGATATGATCAAACTGCTTGCCTGCTTGCTGCTGCACAATTTGTTGCTGAGGATCACTCACGTTATCGACACACTCGTCGGCACCTATCGAAAAGGTAAGCGAATCCAAATAAGAACGAAGAACATCCAAAAGAAACTCAACAGCTAAAGAGGTTCAAAGCACATAAAACTTACACAGCAGGAAAAGCACGATTTTAGACAAATTTAGGAACAAGAACCACTTAATTTGGAAAAAGGATGAAAAAGATATGGCCAAAACATTTTCAGGCTGTTAGAAAATTCAAAATTAAATACTATCTGTTACTGTTCATGGTATAAATTTCTAAAAAGATCAGGAACTGGAAATTTTTATGCTAGGTAGATACTAGTATTCTAAGGTTAGTAAAATTGAGTTTACTGTATTTGGAGTTAAATTGAATTTATTATGATTTTTCTAAGTTATAAATCTAAGGCATGATTAATTCCAGAATTAAAGATTACTTTAAAACCTATACTATACCAAGGTACTTTAACAGATGAATTTATAGAACTTTAGTTTGTTAAATTTGGAGCTACAGAGAAAAAGACATGCATTTTTTAAGTTTAAAACAATTAATAAAGTGTAAATAAAAGCTTTCGGGATTTAAACTGGAAAACCAACTCAAACTGGGGAGGTCGTGGACCGTTGATCAAAGATCGCACGGCACACGAGCACAGGCACACAGCGCACTGACGTGGCGCGCATAAGGGAGGTCCCGGTCGTTGATATTGAATCCAACGGTCCCGACCACCGGATGCACAGTACGTGCGAAGGATCTCCTCGCCCACTAAGGAGGTCATGAGCCGTCAGATCTGGATCTGACGGTCCAGAGCTCCACGAGGAGGCCCTAAGGTAACAGATCTAACGGAGGTCTGGATGGCTCAGATCTCACGGGGAAGATCTTTAGCGGTCCAGATCTACCAGAGGAGGTCTAGCCCGTTAGATCTAGATCTAACGGTCCAGAGCTGACGGGAAGGTCCTAGACGGTCAAGATCTCCAGGGGGAGGTCTTGAACGGCTAAGATGAAATCGAGGGAGGTCCTGGACAGCCAAGATCTCGCGGGGGAGGTCATGGATGGCCAAGATTTAAACGGAGAGGTCCTACGCGACAGGGTTTTAACGGAAGGAGATCTGGACGGCTCAGATTGGGCCTAGGGAGGTCCTGAACGGTCCAGATCGACGCGGAGGGAGGTCCGAAGGCTAAGGATTTTACAAAGGAGATCTAACGCTCAGATCTAAATCCGGGGAGGTCGTGAACGGCTAGGATTGAGCCTAAGAGGTCCTGAGCGGGGTTTTCTTTTTAAGGACCGGGGGTGGTCTTTTGCAAAGAGAACCCTAAGGGTTGTTTTAAAGGTTTTCTTTACAAAGGGCCAAGGGTGGGCTTTTGCAAAGAGGACCCTAAGGGTGGTTTTAAAAGTTTTCTTTACAAAAGGCCAGGGGTGGTCTTTTGCAAAGAGGACCCTAAGGGTGGTTTTAAAAGTTTTCTTTACAAAAGGCCAGGGGTGGTCTTTTGCAAAGAGGACCTCGGGGAGATCTTTTGCAAAGAGAACCCCAAAGCGGAGGGTGATCCTAGCGGCTGAGATTTAACCTACAAAGGTCTTTAACGGCCAGGATTTCGGAGGGGAGGTCCTGGGAGCTAAGGACTTTACACCGGAAGATCTAAAGGCCAAGGCTAATGCTAGGAGGTCCTCAACAGCTACGATTGAACCTCAGAGGTCTAGCGATTTAACCGGGACACACGTGCTGCCGACAAGAACAGCAATTAACACTAATGATTAGGCTTTCGGACAACTTAAATGCTAATCATTAAGCTACAGTGCCTGCCCGAGTAAGGCACGACAAAAACACGAGTTTGGTTTTTAGCTCACCGCCGGCGACGGGGACCTCGCCGGCGAGAACCAAAAGCACGGCTTGCTCAAAATAGCGAAGAGAACCTAAAGGCGCCGAAAGCTAGGGCTAGAATGCATCCCACCGGCGGCTAGCCGGAGATGACGCTGGAGGCAAAACACGCCAAAACGAAAAGCTAACCAGATCTAAAAGAATCGGCTTGCTAACACTACAGTACTAACCTGGGAATGGAGGAGGTCCAAGAATGGTCGTAGGAGCTCCGGTGATGGTGGTGCTCGCCGGAGTTGGGGAAGACGACCAAACCGGCCCCGAAAACAAGCTCCCCGAATTGTCAACCTCTGTGAAGGTTAAACAAAACAAGTTAGGGAGGCTTGAGGTGACCAAGAGAACAAGATGACAGCCAATATTGCAATATTGAACCACTGGAGCTCGAAGGTCGCCGGAGAGCTCCAAAGTTCAGCAATGGTGGCAATGACTATCGGGTGCTTTGAGTACAAGAGCACAGAGAGGAGCTAGAGTTGCAAAGGAGTGTCTAAAGAAACTTAGAGAGAAAGCTTTGGAACTCATATATAGCCCGGGAGCCAAAAGGAAATAATTGCAATGCCACCAGATTTCAAGTGCGGATTTGAGGTCCTAACACTTAGGGGAGGTCTGAGCCCCAGATCGGAAGATGGACGGCCCACGATCACCCAAACGCTAGGGGTGGTCAGGGAGGTCTGAGAAGGACGCCCCAGGGTGGTCTTTGCAAAAGATGCAAAAGAGGTCCTAGGGGAAGTCCTAGAGGGTTGTCTTTGCAAATAGAACATGAGGAGGTCGTGCGGGTTGGATTAAGATCCAAGGGCTGCGGGGCTGGCGAGGTTGCACGGGCGCGGGCTGGTGCTTTTAGTTGGTTTGACCGGGCCAGTTGGCACGAGCCAGACTCTGGTGCGCACCCGAGGAACAGTGAATCCAATCTAAGTTTGAAATACAAAGCTGAGACTTGGGGAGTTATTTGAGGTAGCAAACTAACTCCAAATGTTATGAAATTTTGTCAGTAGCTTGCTAACCTTGTGATGGACCTTGTATAAGATTTCCAGAGGTTTTTGGCGCTACACATTTTTCTCCAAAACTTCTACAAGGTTCTGGTTTAAGGTTTGACTGAAAGTCAAACAGGTTTGACTGCCCTCTAAAAGTATTTACACAATTTCTAAAAATTGTGAAATTTTTCAGAGGGGTCAGATACCAACCCAAGAACTTAGGAAAAATATTTCCAGGAGATGATCAAAATATTCGACCAGATTGTTTTTGGAGGATCAAGCTTTGGATCAAAAGACTTGTGACTTTGTATTTCCATATTCTTGTACAATAATTGTTTAGTACACACCGGAAATACATGATGTAAGAAAAAGTTTTAATTTCTACTCATTTTCTTACATTTGAAACACAAGTACAGAATTTGGGATGTTACATTTTCTGCTCGCAAGAATCAAAAACTTCTTTCTGCCTAGTCATCGCATGCTCGATCGACCGGTCTTTATTTTGATTTTCTTCCTTAAGTTTTATTATCATGGCTTCCTTAGCCAAGACATCTTCTTTAATTTTCTCTAAATCTGTCGAACATGATAGAGAGAGAACATTTAATTAAGAAGGAGGATGGGATGATAAAACACAGGAAATCAAGAAAAGAGAAAAGTCCTTACTTCTCAATTCGGAATGCTTTTGCTCCAGATTCTTATTCGCTGGGTCAGTCCTCCTATCACAGCATAATTCTCGACCAGGTGCTATAAAAATAAAATCCTTTGTAAAGTTTTTAAGGAAACTTCAAAAGGAAAAGCTATGACAGATGGTCGTAGAACACCAACCTTAATTGCCACGTCATTATAATCGGCAAAAATCATATCTGGACCCATCTCAATTTGGCGGTCTGATATCTTCCCCCAGGCCTCGTCAAGTTCCTTATCCTCGATAAATCGGGGAGAAAAAGGGAACTTGTTAACCTGAGGAGTATTCGCAGGAGGAGGTGGAACCTGTTGAGGATCTCTGGGGAGGACTACCCCTAGAGAAGGAGTAAGGATTACTAGAGGATCTTGATCAGTTGACGGAACTGGAACCTGCTCGGGGGCTTCTGCAGCCACTCTGTCCTCTTTAGTCTTTTACGAAGGGATGTCCCGATCAGGAACCTCCACGACCACTTCTTCCCCAGGAACCTTTTCTTGAGGGGTTTCCTGGTCGGAAACGACCGGAATACCATAAGATCTACAAAAGAGAGAAGGTATGCAAAATCAAGGTCTCAATACATCAAAAATGTCCAAGGTATGTATACGACCTCGTCATTTAATATATACCTGGTCGATTTTTTGAGTTTAACTTTGTAACGCATCGAAGAAAAATCCATTGCGCTAGCCTTCCTCTTCTTCTCAATTGACTTCACCAGTTCTGAACCGGTGGGGGTAACTATGTCCTGCAAGTCCACTGATCGGAAATCAAAAGCAATATCTGTAATGTCCCAAAAGTTCGAGAGGTTCGAGAAAGAGTTTCGGGAGGGACTTCTCAGTATTAGTAAAAGGATCAAAAGGAAATAGTTGATTTTCGCAGCTAGCAGGGGTGAAAGCGCGCTTACGCCAACTGGCTCAGGCTCCGCCCATCAGCCTTAGGTGGCCGACCAAGGGGGAGGCACCACTTTCCCCCAACCCCAGCCGAGCCCCCTCTCCCTTTGGCCGCCCCATCTCCTCTCCTCCCCATGCGCACCACCTCCTTGGCAGCCACCTCCTGGTTCCTCCCCTTGCGCCTCAACCTCCTCCAAGAGCCCTCCATTGCTGCCGGCCTTGAGGAGAAGAAGCCCTCCTGCACCGGCCATAGAGGAAGAAAGGAGGGAAGAAAGGAGGAGAAGAGAAGGAAGAAGAGGAAGAGGGAGGGATCGCAACTGGGGGTTCGCATTCGCAGCGTCGCCAAGGGTAACATGCTGTTCTTGAAGGATAATTAGTCTTGGGAGAGATTTTGGTTAGTCTTTGTTTAGATGGTAGTCGGCCTGCTATAATGCAATTTTCGTCTAGTGGCTTGCGGGGTAAATTTCGTGTGGTTAGAGGATGAATCTGGAGTTTTGGTCTCCTAGAGAGTTGTAGGTTATTGTCTTAGCTTTCAGTGGCCGCCAAGTTCACTCAAATCCGATTAACGGTTAGAGAGTTATGATTTTTCTAAGTCTGCTGTTCCACTGCTCTGTCAGTATTTAGACAGATTGTAGAAAACCAATTAAAAGTGATGGATAAAGTGGAAATCTGAGAACTCCAGTATAACGAAAGTTGTAGATAATCCTTCTATCTTTCAGGAAAACTAAAGATCATGAAATTCGGACGAACGTAGAGAAAGTTATGATAGTTGCATTGTTGCTGTCCAGAAACCCGATGTGAAAATTGATACTCTGTTGTTTAGATTGGTAGGGCTAGTAAATGGCCGAATCAGAGAACCTCACCAACTAGGTTTAGAAGGGGAATTCAATAACCTTTTCAGAATGTCCAAGATCACTCCATTTGGATTTCTGTACATTTAGTTATGATTTTTCGAAGGGGGCTGTTCTCTGGAAAAGAAATCTGACAGCCGCTTTAACGTTGGGGTTGCGCTTAGTGGACGATGTACTCATGTTGTGTTTATGATTTTGTTATTAGACCCTTATGGTAGCCTTAGCTTGTCTCAATTGTTGTCCAGGTGTGGGTTTGGCTCCGGGAGCACTACCTCATTCCCGACATCCACCTTCGCACGGTTGAGGCAAGTGCATTGTTGTTTGAATGATTGTCTAAATTGTGTGTTATTTGTTGTATGGATGCATTGCAAGATGGTATACTTAATGAATGCTTAAGTATGGTTATTGCTCAAATGATGCTCATGCTTTACTATGATTAGGTGATGTTGTACTTTGGTAATTTGATGATGATTACATGATAAGCATTTGCATAGAGATATCATGTTGAGGCTTGGTCACGAGTGTCCAAGTATGTTTCCTTTGGAGATCCCCGTCATGAATGTGACGGGCCCGAGATCCTCACTGCGTGGAGTGTGGGCTTGAGGTCCCGCTACTTGCGGAGTAACGGCAATTGGTCCTCGTGCGTGCGCGCAGCAGTGCATGGGTATGCGGCGATGTCGCATACTCTACATTACAGTGTAATGTACACGTAAAGTTAAAGATAAAAGTCCTTGAGCATTGCATTTGCATACACGATGTTCTAATGTTAATCTCCTTACATGTGTGTTATTGCCATGGTTTCTTAATGTACTTGCTGAGTCTATGGACTCACTCTTGCTTTATTGTTGTTTAGGTACCGAGACAGAATGACATGCATGGGGAAAGTAGATCGCTAGTCACACACATACCACATGAACTAAATAAGGATGAATGATCTTCAGAGAATGATTGATCTTTGAATATTATGAATTGTTTTATGCTATGGATTAAATGTAATAATGAGGAGTAGTGGAATTTTATACCTCTCTAGTTATGATGGATTCTTAGCATGTTTCGATTATCCTTTGATGTCTTGGAATGGAAGTTTAATTAATATTTGATTATCTCTGTGTGTTGGAACCTTCATGTAAATAACTTTACAAGGGAGGTTCTCACAAAATTTATTAGAATTGTCTTCCTTAGAGTTTTTTTAGAGTTTGTTTAGTAGCATTCCAGTTCATGACGGATCGGGGTGTTAGCTTGGTATCGAGCGGTCAGAGGTCCGTGGAATATGAAAGGTTAAATTTGACACACTATGCACAGAGGTGGGAATGGGTTAATGCATTGCATTATGTCGCTTTGAGATTTTTGATTTCTCTTGTGTGATAGCTGCTAGATAGACTACTCTTGTGGTCCTATATGATGAAATTGCTTATTGTTTGATTGTTTTGTCGTGATGATTAGATATGGCAAGGGGTGGAGGCCGGGTCGTGGTCGAGGCCGCAGGAGCCGGCAAGGCTGCATCGCTCCCGCCGAAGTTCGAATTCGTAGTGGAGAAGCTAGCCTGCGGAGTCGAGGAAGAGGTTGCTTCAGCAGTACAGAGAACCAGCCCCGCCACCGCGCTCGTCGCTCTCCCGTGGTGGCTCCCGCAGCGGCACCGCGGCGATGCCATGGGATTACATCAATGGAACGCTGAGGTGGACACCTCGACGGGTCAGCACGCCGCCGACGCAGCCTAATTGGTCATGACACATGGAGAGGCACTCGAGCTCGGGGATGACATCCAAATGAGGGCTCGGCCATGGCCTTCCAATTGAAGGGGCAAAGCGGATATCCGTGGGAAGGAGTTCATGGCGTGACAAGAAACATGGACCGCCACTCGGGAGTATTTTGTTGAGCACTTCAGAAGAGGTTTTATCCACTTCATATGTGGAGCGAATGGAGGTCTCCTGCGTAACTTCAAGCGGGGGAAGATGACAAAGGATGAGTATGAAGGTGTTTAACAACTGGTTCGTTTTGTTCCACTGTGGCCACAAATGATGAGGAAAAAGCTAAGAGGTTTCGCGGGGCTCAGCAAGAGTTCCGGCAGTATTGGGAGCATTGGAGTTGCGGGATTTCAGCTCCCTGGTCGAACAAGCCAGGGGCATGGAACTGGAGATGCAGCTTGGTGAGGAGCTGCCAGGAGGAGAAGGCGCTGTGGTATCTGAGGGAGCAGGTGGCAGCCAGAAGAGGGGTTTTGGCAGTGGGGGTGGGACCTTCCAGAGGCCTACTTCCAAGAGGTTCAAAGGTCCGCAGAAATCATTCAAGACCAAGTTCACAGGGGCACAGTCTTCTTCCACCTCTCGAGCGTCTGCAGCTGCACCTAGGTTACGTCCGGTCCCAGGGCAAGGCATGAAGTGCTTCAAGTGCGGCAGTGAGCATAGAGCTTCGGAGTGCAGCTGGTTCGGGTCTTGTCGCCATTGTGGTCAGGAGGGCCATAAGGCATTGGTTTGTCGGCGGAATCCCGCCAGTATCATCAAGTGGGAACTGTGCGCGTCGGTGCGGCGCCACAGCTTTCTTCTCGAGGGTCGGTTCGATGTTAGCGGCTACTCCTACTCCAACTTGGGCACCGCCACACCTTACTTCCTCGCTCCAGAGGAGCTCCACCGCTGTATTTTTGGCCGCCTCCCGTGGCTCCATTTCCAGAGTAGCACCTTCAAGACCTCCAGCCAGCCCCGCACCACCGCATTGGGCGTTGAGCCCCTTCCGCCTCAGCCAGCAGCCTCCTACGCTATGCCGACGGCAGAGTCGGTGAGTCGTCGTGATGTGGTGACAGTGCGCGCTTGGTGGATTCAGAGAGGCACTTGTTCTATTTGATTCGGGGCTACCTTTTCTTTTGTATCACTAGATTTTGTTAGTAAGGCGAGTTTGAGTCTGCAGCCAATAGCTCGGTCGATTCTAGTTAATTCTCCCGGGGAATTCTCTCTAGCTCTACGCTTTGTCCTGGTTGTGTGATTTCGTTAGATGGAGAAGAGTTCATTGCTAACTGATGGTTATGAGGATGGAGCCGCTTGATGTCATCTTGGGGATGGACTGGTTGCATAATTACCGTCTTTGTCATTTCTGCTTTTGGAAGACAATAACCCCGCAAGCTCCATCCGGGCGGAGATAGTATTCCAATGTAGCGCTCCATCTCACTCACTTTTGTGATGGCTAGTCTTTTCCGGTGGCGTCGCAGCGAAGAATGGGTTTCTTTTGTCTCTAGTGGAGAAGCCGAGTTCATCTGCAGAGCAGAGAGAAGAAATTTTGGTCGCTCGGGAGTTCTGGATGTTTTTCCAAACAGAACTACCAGTGGATGCCACCACCTCGTCTGTAGAGTTCAGAATTGATTTGGTACGTGCGCGCCACTGCCTCTATGACCCCTCACGGTTGGCCCGTCCGCTCCAGGAGGAACTAAAGAAGCGCTTGGATGATTTAAAAGCAAAAGATCTCATTCGTCCCAAAGGTGTCTCCATGGGGAGCCCTGTTCTTTTACCAAGAAGAAAGATGGTAGTTGGCGCATGTGTATTGATTATCGTGCTTTAACCGCTTAACCATCAAGAATAAGTATCCTCTCGCTCGTATAGAAGATCTATTTGATCGGTTGAGAGGGGCCAAGGTATTCTCAAAGATTGATCTTCAATCGTGTTATAATCAAATCCCTGTCCAAAGGAGGATATTGAGAAGACGGCATTCTCTACAAGGTATGGGCATTTTGAATTTAAAGTTATGTCTTTTGGACTAACGAACGCCTCGCCGCTTTCATGGAGACTATGAACAGGATGTTGCACGAATACTGGATGATTTTGTGGTAGTCTTTATAGATGATATCTTGATATATTCAAAGACCAAGTCGAACATGAGCGACACTGAGGCTTGTGTTGGAAACACTAAGGGAGCATAAGTTTTATGCCAAACCAAAAAGTGCGAGTTTTGGACGCCTCAAGTGGGATTTGGGCATGTCATCAATGATAAGGGAATCACGCTTGATCCAAGTAAGATTTCTACATGGTAGAATGGAAGACGCCAACCAATGTCAAAGAAGTGAGAAGCTTTCTGGCATGGCGGGATACTATCGGCGCTTTGTGCGTGATTTCTCCATTATTGCTAAACCCTTATCCGCACTCACGGAAGGATGAAGTTCGTGGGATGATGACCGTGAGCGTAGTTTCCAAACCCTTAAGGAAAAGTGGTGACCGCCCCTGTCCTTACACTTCCCGAGCCTGGGAAGCGATTTACAGTGTACTCTGATGCGTCTCGGATTGGGTTGGGTTGTGTCCTTATGCAGGAAGGGAAGGTGATAGCTTATGCGTCAAGGCAACTGAAGAAGCATGAATGTAATTACCCAACTCATGATTTAGAGTTGGCAATGTAGTGTTTGCCCCAAACTTTGGAGGCATTATCGTATGGTGAGGGTTGTGATGTTTTTACTGATCACAAGAATCTTAAGTATATTTTCACTCGTAAAGATCTGAATTTAAGGCGCCGCAGTGGTCGGAGCTAATTAAGGATTATGATCTATCTATTCAATACCATCCTGGAAAGGCAAATGTGGTGGCTGATGCTCTAAGTCGCAAGGCGACGCCCGCTACATTGGATTATCTCATTGCTGACTTTGACCGTATGGGTATATCATTTTGCTATGCGGGGACTGCACGTGTTGAAACACGCCGATCTTGGAGTCGGCCATTCGAGCGGTGCGAGAGGCACAACAGAAAATCAATTATTGCAAAGGGTTCAAAGCGTTGGATTTGGGCAAGGACGAGATTTCAGTTTGATGGGTGTGGTGCGTTGCGGTTTAAGGGCCGCTTTGCGTACTACGTAAAGCGAAGGTCAAGGATGATATCTCGAAGAGGCACATCGCACTCGCATAATCGCTCATCCGGTGAAACGAAGATGTATCGTGATCTAAAGCGCAATTTACGTGGAAAAGGATGAAGGTGGACATAGCTAATTATGTGGCCTCATGTGGTGTTTGTCAACGGTGAAGGCGAACACAAACGTCCCGCAGGTTGTTGCAACCTTTAGAGATTCCGCAATGGCCGTGGGACGATATTTCTATGGATTTTGTAGTTGCGTTACCCGGTCACCAAGGGGTAAGGATGCGGTGTGGGTGGTAGTGGATCGTCTCAATGAAATCGCACACTTTATACCACCCGCACTACTAACTCAAAGAAGTGATTTAGCTCCCATCTATGTGCGGGAGATTGTGAGATTACATGGGGTGCCAAAGACCATCATTTCCGGCGAGATGCCAAGTTTGTCTCCAAGTTTTGGGAAAGTTTACAGAGTGCCTTGGGCACACAAATCCGTCTGAGTACAAAGATTCCATCCACGCATGCATCGCAGATTTAACGCACCATCCGCACTGGAGGACATGTTGCGAACTTGTGTTTTGTCTTGGAAGGGTAGTGGAGGATCAATTGCCTTTAGCAGAATTTGCTTATAACAACAGCTATCATTCAAGCATAAAAGCCGCCTGCTCGAGGTTTTGTATGGGCGTAGTGCAGTCACCACTTTGCTGGAAGCCGTGGGTGAGAAGGCGCTTTGGGTCCTGATTGGGTACAAAAGATCAGAGCGAGTGGCTCGTGAGACAGAACCTATTAATGTACCGTGAGCGCATGAAAAGTTATGCGACGTGAGAAGAAGAGACTTGGAATTTGAAGTGGGGATCAGTGCTCTTGAAAGTGTCCCCACTAAAGGTGTGGTGAGGTTCGATACTAGAGGAAGCTTAGCCCAAGGTACATAGGACCATTCACGATCTTGGCTCGAATCGGGAAGTTGGCTTATCGCTAGACCCGCAGAGTCTATGCGTGGAGTGCACAATGTTTTTCATGTATCCATGCCGAGGAAGTACTTGCGAGATCCGAGCATCATGTACCGCTAGAGCCTCTACTCATAGAGCAAGATTTGACCTTTGAGTCAAAGCCATGGGATCTTGAGAAATCGAGAAGGTTTTGAGAAACAAAACGCTCAAGTATGTTAAAGTTCTTTGGTCGCAGCAAATCAGAAAGAAGCCACACTGGAGTTGGAGGCAGCATGCGCGAGCAATATCCGAATTATTCTCTACAAAGTGCGTGTTGTGCTTTAAGTCTTTTCGTATCCGTCCTTGGCGTGGTGGGTTAGAATTCGAGGACGACTGCGTGTAAGAGGGTAGAATGTAATATCCCAAAAGTTCGAGAGGTTCGAGAAAGAGTTTCTGGAGGGACTTCTCGTATTAGTAAAAGGATCAAAAGGAAATAGTTGATTTTCGCAGCTAGCGAGGGTGAAAGCGCGTTTACGCCAACCCTGGCTCAGGCTCCGGCCCATCAGGCCTTAGGTGGCCGGCCAAGGGGAGGCACCACTTCCCCAAACCCTAGCCGAGCCCCCACTCCCTTTGGCCGCCGCCCATCTCCTCTCCTCCCCCATGCGCACCACCTCCTTGGCAGCCACCTCCGGTTCCTCCCCTTGTGCCCCCAACCTCCTCCAAGAGCCCTCCATTGCTGCCGCCTTGAGGAGAAGAAGCCCTCCTGCACCGCCATAGAGGAAGAAAGGAGGGAAGAAAGGAGGAGAAGAGAAGGAAGAAGAGGAAGAGGGAGGATCGCCATCCGGGTTCGCATTCGGCAGCGTCGCCAAGGGTAACATGCTGTTCTTGAAGGATAATTAGTCTTGGGAGAGATTTTGGTTAGTCTTTGTTTAGATGGTAGTCGGCCTGCTGTAATGCAATTTTCGTCTAGTGTCTTGCAGGGTAAATTTCGTGTGGTTAGAGGATGAATCTGGAGTTTTGGTCTCCTAGAGAGTTGTAGGTTATTGTCTTAGCTTTCAGTGGCCGCCAAGTTCACTCAAACTGATTAACGGTTAGAGAGTTATGATTTTTCTAAGTCTGCTGTTCCACTGCTCTGTCAGTATTTAGACAGATTGTAGAAAACCAATTAAAAGTGATGGATAAAGTGGAAATCTGAGAACTCCAGTATAACGAAAGTTGTAGATAATCCTTCTAGCTTTCAGGAAAACTAAAGATCATGAAATTCGGACGAACGTAGAGAAAGTTATGATAGTTGCATTGTTGCTGTCCAGAAACCCGACGTGAAAATTGATACTCTGTTGTTTAGATTGGTAGGGCTAGTAAATGGCCGAATCAGAGAACCTCACCAACTAGGTTTAGAAGGGAATTCAATAACCTTTTCAGAATGTCCAAGATCACTCCATTTGGATTTCTGTACATTTAGTTATGATTTTTCGAAGGGGCTGTTCTCTGAAAAGAAATCTGACAGCCGCTTTAACGTTGGGGTTGCGCTTAGTGGACGATGTACTCATGTTGTGTTTATGATTTTGTTATTAGACACTTATGGTAGCCTTAGCTTGTCTCAATTGTTGTCCAGTGTGGGTTTGGCTCCGGAGCACTACCTCATTCCCGACATCCACCTTCGCACGGTTGAGGCAAGTGCATTGTTGTTTGAATGATTGTCTAAATTGTGTGTTATTTGTCTTTGTATGGATGCATTGCAAGATGGTATACTTAATGAATGCTTAAGTATGGTTATTGCTCAAATGATGCTCATGCTTTACTATGATTAGTGATGTTGTACTTTGGTAATTTGATGATGATTACATGATAAGCATTTGCATAGAGATATCATGTTGAGGCTTGGTCACGTGAGTGTCCAAGTATGTTTCTTTGGAGATCCCGTCATGAATGTGACGGGCCCGAGATCCTCACTCGTGGAGTGTGGGCTTGAGGTCCCGTTACTTGCGGAGTAACGGCAATTGTCCTCGTGCGCGCGCGCACCTGACAGCATGGGTATCTGCGGCGATCGCATACTCTACATTACAGTGTAATGTACACGTAAAGTTAAAGATAAAAGTCCTTGAGCATTGCATTTGCATACACGATGTTCTAATGTTAATCTCCTTTACATGTGTGTTATTGCCATGGTTTCTTAATGTACTTGCTGAGTCTATGGACTCACTCTTGCTTTATTGTTGTTTAGGTACCCGAGACAGAATGACATGCATGGGGAAAGTAGACCGCTAGTCACACACATACCACATGAACTAAATAAGGATGAATGATCTTCAGAGAATGATTGATCTTTGAATATTATGAATTGTTTTATGCTATGGATTAAATGTAATAATGAGGAGTAGTGGAATTTTATACCTCTCTAGTTATGATGGATTCTTAGCATGTTTCTGATTATCCTTTGATGTCTTGGAATGGAAGTTTAATTAATATTTGATTATCTCATGTGTTGGAACCTTCATGTAAATAACTTTACAAGGGAGGTTCTACAAAATTTATTAGAATTGTCTTCCTTAGAGTTTTTTTTTAGAGTTTGTTTAGTAGCATTCCAGGTTCATGACGGACTGGGGTGTTACAATATCCGTGACGAGTTGGTCAAGGATAAGGTCCCTAATCTCTGGATCAGTGGGTGTAGATTCGTCGACCTCCAAAGCAGTAGCTTCAGAAGCTACTGGTAGGTCTTCAGCGGCCTTGCTGGGAGATACAACGACTGCCTAAATACATCATCAAGGATAGTTAGGCGATGAAAATTATTTGTCCGAATATTATTTATGTTCGGTTACTGACCTCTGGGAGGCTGACATCCTGTATGATCGTAGGGGTGGTCGGATCATCGATTGGCTCACATCTTTCAGTGGCCTCATTGATCTTCAACCCGACCGACTATACACCAAAGAGGATTTATGGTATACTGATCAGAAATAATATGTACGGCAAATCAAAAGAAAAGACGTCACGGTTGATAATCTCACCTTAAGTCTCTCGATCCTCTCTTCGGCGGATACAACCGCTAGGATTTGAGGAAAACTAACCTTATCACCAGGCTCTCCGGCGCAGATCATTTTGATCCGGCTTCTAATCTCATCGGAAGATAGAGCTGTAAGGGTAAAAAAAAAAAGAACAGAGGACTTAAGAATACAGAAATAATCAACTGATATAGGCAAACTGGTCGGAATCCCTCTTGGCTTACCCTCTTTGGAATCTCTGGTCGTATCATCATGACCAATATACCAGAGCATCTGGTGTGTACGGGCTTTCAAAAGACTAACCCGGCGGATGGAAAAATCCTTCACTACGTGCCAGGATGTTAGACCCTTGACACTAAGAAGCTTTATAGCTTCGGCCCATTTCTTTATTTTTCCCTCCTTCTCTGAGGAGGAGCGCCATCTCGGATTCTCGACCGCCTTCTTGCCAAAATAATAAAGGTTGTCTTCCTCCGTGACCGTCATATAGAACCAACTTTTCTTCCACGACGACCACGAAAATTTCGAGTACATGTAGATGTACTCATCGGCTTTTCCGTCATGGAGGCGCAAGGTGCATTCTCCAGGCGTCCCAATCGTCTTCCCAGACTTCGTCATCCTGTAGTAGTACTTGAATAGATCCAGATCTGCGGGAATCCCCAAGTACGCTTCGCAGAGATAGGTGAAGATACTGAGATTAGCAATAGCATTGGGGGGCAAGATTCACCAATTCAACTACATAATACTCCAAAACACAGGGAAGGAAGGAGTGAATTGATAGCCTAAATCTGCATTCAATGTATGAAAGAAAAACTGGAATTTTTCTATCTTCATTACTCGGGGAGTATTCTCTAGCCGCCGATCTCCCAGAGATCAGACTTTTGCTAGGAAGCATCCCAATCTTCTCCAGGCTCTCCAATTTATTCTCGCTCAAGTCAAAGACCGACCAGTTAGTAATTTGGTCCGACATGGTCGATTCTCTCTTGATGGGGAAAGGAAAGGAGGTCGGAGGTAATTTTTTACTTGAGGGATGAAGAAGGAAAGTAGGAAGTAGAAAAACCCTAAGTCTACAAAGGGGGTTTTATAAGCTTCAGGATTTCTAACTGCTATCGAGAGTTACCCAAAAAAAGTCCAACGGACACAAAAACTCTTCGATCCCCAGAGGCAAGTTCTCAACTTTAAGATGAATATAAACCGCTTCCAATGTCGTTGCATTTAAAGAGCGTCGGCTTGATATGACTTCATCAGAAAGAAAAGCGTTCACACGACTTATTCATTTAAAGTTCGGGGGCTAGCGGACGAGGATTAAAACCTCTATGTATTATCTTTAATACATAATAGACGATACGACTTCGTGGTCGTAACCCCTGAAGTGCACGACCTCACTGGTCGTAGAGATTCCAGAGGTTACACAATTGGTAACCTAGTCGGACGAAGGCCTATGCCAAGCTCCCGACTAGGGGAACTGCTTGTAAAAGGTATGAACTGATAGTTGAGGCTGATTCCAACTATATTCCCTACCGTGTGATAAATGGGACACATGCATATTCCATACCACACGACGTTTCTTATCCCAAAGCACTGATGAATAACTACCATGCGGTTATGCTTCCCACAAGCATATAACCACCGAACGGTTGATTCCCATCAACCGTCTCTTAGCTCCGACCAGACGCAACGTTTCACATCAGGCGTCTTCTTCAGAAGTAACTGCTACCTCTTCAAAGGCTATTTAAAGATGGAGTATGGACGGAGCAAGGGAAGAGGAGGAACAAGAAGCACAACGGGAGATAGACAGACTAAAGCATAGGTCTTAGTTTCATATTTTTAGTCTGATATTGTAAGACAACAAGTAGGGTTCTCAGTGTAACAGGAGTAGTTCATCGCCTATACAGGAGGCATCCCCTGTAATCCCTAATTTATACTAATAAAAGAGTAGTCCCATTGTTACTCCAGATTTCCCACGTCACTTTCTCCTTTTATTTTCGTAAGATCGACGACTCGATCGTCGACACAAAAGATCATGGCATAACAATAGTCAAGGTGGATATACCAATTGGATTAATAACTACACCCAAAAACAATTAAATAAATACTTAAATTAGAATGCAATAATTTGAATCAATATAGTTTGAAAAATGGGATTCAACATGATCAAAGGTATGACTTGCCTTGGAAAAGATCTAGGTACTAATCTTGGTTTTGAGGCACTCCTTCAACAAAGCTTCCCAAAGTATCAACGTCTACTCGCAATCGAAGCAAATAAACAAAAAAATAAATAACAGAGGCAAAACTAACTCCAAAAATTAAATAAAATTTTTAGATAAATAGATCTCGGATTTAGAAATTTGAATGAGCTCAAATGGAGTTCGGATGCAAAAGATATGGGCTTTGGAAGTTTGAATCTAAAGAAAAACCCTAAAAACTGAATTACTGGAATTTCTGAATTATTTCTTAATAGAAAAAATGGATTAACACACAACGATGATGTCAGCAAAGGATTTTTGGGAATAAGATAAATAAAATAAAATACTGACATGTGGGACCCACAAGTCAGTCTCGCGGCTCATGGTGAACCAAGTTCACCGAGCCGATTGATCTGGAAACTGGTGAACTGAGCCACGCGACGCTGACGAAGCGAACACGTGCGCGACAAGTCAGCACAGAGGATGACGTGGCTGGTGATGTGGACGTCCACGTTGACTCAACGTCAACAGCGGCTCTGGATCCGATGGTCACCGGCGAATGGCAGTGATCTACCGTGAGTGAGTGATACCAACATGTAGAGGGCGCTATTGTGAACCCAATGAGCTATCTCCAGGTGGTTGAGGTGGACAGAGACGGCCGACGGTGAGGTTTTGGCAACAGAGACCTTCGGCTATTGTCGGATGAAGACTCCGATGATGATCTGAGGCAATGGATGGGCGTCTGAGGTAGCGGCTGCAACGGTGAAGCTGTTGGTGTGGCCAATGTCGACGGTGCATCCACGACGACGGCAGAATTCACAAAAGAAGGAGCTCGACCGAAAACCCTAGATGAAGGATTACGGCGGCGCTAGGGCTCTTGGGGCTCAAATGGTTGGGGGGTTTGATGCGGACGCACGGGCGATCCTGATGGTCCTATTTATAGGGTCTGGGCGGCACGAGCAGGCATATTGGCAGCGGGGTTCTAAAGAGTCTGAGATGATTTCGCGAAGAATTTGGAGATAGAAACGAATCTGAGTTTTGATTTCAACTGATACGGGTGCGGAAAAGTTAGAGATAAGATTTGGTAACAAAATCTAGAAGGTTTTAGTTAGAAAAGTCCAGTTGTCACACAAAACTCGAAGGAGCAACAATGGCGGACGAACACGTCGAATGCGCGGAGACGAAGACCTAACAGGTGGGGCCCTCCTAGTAGAGAGAGAAGGGAACGGGCCCACGCGCTAGTGGACACGAGCAAAAGCAAACATTCGGACAACCCTTGATCTGACTGTCCACGTACGATCGAACGGCTCAAATCGCCGGTGACGTTCGAATCGACCGAATGTCCCATGCCATTGGACCATTTAAATACGATCGGACGGTGGCAGATGGAAGGCTATGCGGATGCGCACGAATGGGCGGCGGGATTGGACTGAGGTAGCACGCGATTTGGGCTGCAAGCGGGCCACGCACGAGTGAAAAGAGACTGGGCTGAAGAGATTCGGCCAGAAACTTTATCTGAGATTTAGATTAGGTTTTCTATTTTATAAATACTGAGAATTCAAATAAGCAATAGAAAATATCATATGAACTCAGAAAAATTTTAGAAAAATCTAGAAAATATATCTGAGCACATAGAATCCAAATAAAATAGTTTTGACTATTGTTCAAGTTGGAATTATTCAGATTAAATGATTTTGGTATTGAAAGTCCATATTTAAGCTTTTGAATTAAATTCAAATAAAACCCAATGGTGAATTTTCTCCCTACTAACTATTCAAAAGGATTTTTTAAAAACTTAGAAAATTAGGATGTTACAACCGCGCACGCGACAAGTGGTGATGGCGTGAGAGCATGGGACATGTAGCAATGTCGGGACCATGCAAATACAATCTCCCGCAGTCAGGTTCACTCTATGGTTTCAGCCACCATAACGCTCGCCTTCGGCTGCCTTGACGACGTATATGTGCAAAGTGGGATTGTATTCCTCCACTTCCTAATTGCTTGACTCTGCCTCCGTGATAGCAAGGTGCATGGCAGCAGCTGCACCCCAACGCTGGCCAGCGTTGTATGCATCCCTTGCTCGGGTCCAACGATCCACAAAGTACGAGTTGGTCTTTCAAAATGAGTACCCCAAGATAGCAAATACTAGCATCGCACGGATGCGCTTAATAACGTTGTTGACCACCTCTGAGATGTTTGTTGTCATCATTCCATACCGACAGCCATCTTCATCGTATGCCTGTGCCCACTTCGTCTTCTACTGCAAGACCTCGTCCAACCACAAGTTACCCTGTTCGTTGGTCAGTCCCCTTAGCTCTGTCAACTTGACCTCGAATTCCCTCTTCTCCAAGCATCCACACAACAGCTTGAATTTTTTGGTGAGATCTTCCCTGCTACATTGCTTAAAGAAATTAGCCGCTAAATGATGCATGCACCACTTATACAGCACATCCGTGTGTCCGTCAAGTCTACTCTTCATAGCGTTCAGAATGTCGCGTTGCCTATCCGAGACGATGCAAACCTGTCGTCCAGGCCCAATGAGGCATAGACGAATTATATCTAGGAACCATTCCCAGCTTGCATTGGTCTCACCCTTTGTCAATGCGAATGCTAATGGAATCAGCTGGTCCTCCGCATCAATACCCACGGCAAGCATCAAGGCACCATAATACTTCTCGGTTAGGAATGTGGCATCAACAGACAAGATAGGCTTGCAATGTTTGAAGGCCTCTACGCATTGCCCAAAGGACCAGTACATCCTCCCAAGGACATGTTTCACAACCCCTCCACCGAGTTCCATTCGGTTGTTGTGCTAAGGATAAAACTCCATGCCCAGATTCTTGGCCTGCATAGCGGTTAGGATTCGAGAAAGCAAGCCGTACACCTCCTTCCAATCACCCCACAATAACTATATTGCTCTCTGCTTTGCCCTCCATGCTTTTCTGTACTTCACACAGTACTTAATGAACCTGAAGATAACCTCAATGAGGGTGGCGACGGTCACATCAGGATTGACAGCCACGATTGCGGTAATACGCCTTGTAGTCAAATTTGTAGTCACCTGGAGGTGCTCCCCGAACACTTGTGCAGTCCCACAAGAGTGAGGCTGCTTCACATTCACTATTTCCATTGCTTGTCCTTTGTTTTGCGCCCCATACCTTCCATCCGCACCCCCCTTTCGCACCTCACGGAATACCTCTTGTTCACATCAGAGTGTTGCGCTATGAACGAATGATGGTGTCGCATTGAGTATTCTTGCAGCCAAACCTTCATGTCCTCCATGGTTGGAAACAACATGTTCTTTCGTATTATGTCATTTCGCTATGCCATTCCTGCTCTTCAACCCATTAGCACAAACCACCTTATCACCCATACTAACATCATCGAATGCATGCACCGACGGGGCCTCACCCATTACACTGCGAAGAACCTAGCCTTCCTCTGAGGAGAAAAGTGGTGCGGAAGCCTCATTTTTGGTCGAGCTCCATCCTTCAATGGGCTCCACTTCACGGGTTGTTCCATCGCGAAACAACTCCTACTCAAGCTCGTTGTTTATTACAGCTCCATTGAAATCAGTCACAGGGTCAATAACATGTTGCGGGGAAGATACAGGCAGATCCACCGACAAGGGGGCATGGTTGGTAGGACTGACGCTAACGAACTCTTCGGAAGGTTGCTCCTCCATTGGGGGGCCTCGCGAATGGAGAGCAAGGTCTAGTTCCTCCGTGTTGCCATTCACTACATCCAAATTATCTGGCAAATCCTCAACAACGATTGTCCTCTCCACCACCACCTCCAACAACCGGACCTTAGATGCGACCACAATATCCTTGTACATGTCCCAATCATCGACAGACAAGATTGGTACCAACAAAGCGTGCACCTTATAACCCACCCCTGCGTCATATCGCCCCTGCATTCCGACGATGACCTCGGGCTCATCCCATCCAAAGGTCGACTTAATCCTAGTCACAAGAGTTTGAAAAGTCTGGTGATTCGTGAAATAAAAGAACGATCGCTTCCATGCTACCGAAGTCGACAGAACTACCTGTTTGGCTAATCGGCCCACCAATAAATACAAGTACAACTTTGTCCATCTACATCCAACAAAATATTGCAAAGTCAGTGCTGCATGCCATATGAACGAAATACCGCAAGTATGAAATATCACAATCAACATTGCACATAACAAAAGCTATGTTTCAGTTGACACATGCTACTAGTTTGAAGGTACAAACTTATGGTGAATTACAACTTGTTTCCTCCATGTTTCGTACTGCCACAGTACATTACTATATCTACAGTAACGAGCATGATGGTTTACAGTAATCATGGAACAATACGTCTTTTTAAATTAAGTGTGTTAGGCCATACACAATGAGCGAATAACACCAAGAAACAATGAGAGACAAAAATATTCAGATCCTACACTACCTGAGTCTCTCGTGCTCAGTCACGCTCGAGATCCCATTCTCGAGACCATCCAAATTACGTGTTTGGGACCGCTCAGAGCTTGCCTCTGAGTGCGACCTACACTACCCTGGATCCACGTGCCCAGGTACACTCGAGATTCCATTCTTGATACCGCCCAAACCACATGTTTGGGACCGCCTAGGGCTCACTCCTGAGTACGCCCAGGACTTCGCTCCTGGATACGATAGAGCTACACGCTCGGAGTGCCACAATCCACTCGTTCGAGAAATTTGGTATTCAGAAATGAGGTAAGTCAGTGTTTTACGTCTTCAGGCTATACTTTATTTCTTTTTTATGTGACATGCCTTTACTATATTTTTTGAATGGCCAATTAGTAACATGTTGTTAACCAATAGTTCATCTCGACAGGTTACATACATGGACATGTTGATGGATCACTATTATTATTTGCAAATTGCAGAGTTAGAAAGAGTAGTTGATCGACATTAGAGAAAAATTCTTATGAAACCAAGAGCAGAAAGCTCTTAGGAGATACAACTTCGCATTGAAAGCTACGTGGCGCCTCATTTGAAATGGCCATACCCAACAGTGAGTGACGATGACACAAGTTACATGGTTAGCTTCCGTATCCTATCTTGTTATGGTCTAACATACTGTTCATCATACCTTATTTTCGATGTCATATTTTTTGTTTTGCAGTACCATATGTTTTGCCACTATTATGAAATATTAATGTCACTGCATCGATCTAAGATAAATCTTCGAAACAGAAACTCTGATACACATGGGCTTATATATATGCACCAGCCTTTAGCTACACATATTTATTTGGGTCAAACAGGCAGTCAATCATTGATAGAAAGAATCAGTTTCTACTTTTATTTCAAACATACAAAAACAACAATAAGCACCATTGCTAAATATCGAACTTTCAATTACATAACACTATTGCAATATGGCTACACAACTCATCAATTAAATAAAGTAGCCAACTTCATCTGCATTAAACTGATTAGTTCATATCATTGTCCATACTGAACCATCTTAATTAAATCACCAATTCGAACACATTCATATCATTGTCCATACTAGATCTCCTAGGCCTAAAACAACATGCATGAACAAATTGCTATTGTATAGCACTAAAGAGGACAAAAAAAAATAACATATTTCTGTTCTACAATCACCAATTCGAACACATTCACAAATATGTACTACAATCACGAAACTATATTATACAATCATACAAGCACACATTCTAGTATAGCAAAAACAAACAATTTCACAAAGGTACACCGGTTATTACCTTGATCTAGGAGGGCGACGCGGGGAGGAGAGCCGGTGGGGGAGAAGCCGGCCATTTGGGGGAGGACGGGCGGCGGGAGGATGACACCCGGCGGAGGGAGGAGGGCCGATGGCGGGAGGAGGGTGGCGCAGGGAGGAGAGCTAGCGGGGGAGAAGCCAGCCGTCAGGGGGAGGATAGGCGGTGGGAGGATGACGCCTGACAGAGGGAGGGGGGCCGACGGTGGGAGGAGGATGTCTGACAAAGGGAGCAGGGCCCGACGACGGGAGGAACGGAAGGGAGGAGGGTCGACGGCGGGAGGAGATCAGGCGGCGGGAGGATGACGTCCGGCGGCAGGAGGAAGGGGAGGTTAGAGGTCGCACGGGAGATGGGGGCGACGGGGAGAAATGAAGAGGTGCTTGGGTCGAAAGCCTTAAGTCGCCACTGTCACACCATGCGCATTGGCGTAACAAAGGCCACTGTCACGCCACGCGTGTTGGCGTGACTATTGCCACGCAAGCCCTCCACACTGGCACAAGGGCTTGCGTGGCAGCATTTGCCACGCCATTTTCCCCGGCGTGACAGAACGTATTTGCTACACCACGGATGGTGGTGTGAGCAAAGAGGTCAGAATTGAAAATAAAGTTCGCGAGTGGTTAACTTTAAAATAAAATTAAAAAAGGATCAAATAATAAAAAAATTTCCAATTATATAGCGTTAGGAATATCATTTTTCCCTAGTTTTTGAAGGTACATTTTGGATTATGCCGGAGCATTTTAGGCAGTCTAGCGTGTCCAATCTTAGCCAGCTACATGTGTAAGAAGTATGCCGTGTGAATTTCTTGGATGTTAAGGTTTGTGAAGTTAGTACTACACATATAGGACTTATGATATCTGGAGCACACAAAGAAAGGGTAAAATTGGTCTAATCTGATTGTGCTAAGGCTGGCCCGTATGCAATAATACAGTAAGAGAATACCTGGTTAGTCTCCAGTAGTAGTTCTGTCGAAAGTAGAAGCTATAGTTAGCAAAAAAGAAAGGGAAATTCACACAACTTGTAGTACAGAAGTATAGGGAACCCAGGTGGAGTACAGTCAAGTTATATATATAGGACGGTCATAATATTACAGGATATACATAGAGCAAGCTACGTGTTTTTAAGATTCAATTACATGAAAAGAGTCGAGGCTGATGCAGTAGAGAGTATAGAACACAGATTTGTAGGATAGGAGAAAAATGTGAGCCATACTAAGGCATCATGTTATGTCTTACTAATCGCTGAAAAATAGAAACGGATTAGGTTAGAACGTAAATTTGTGAAGCTAATAGGGAGCTCTATAAAGGTGTTTCTAGAGTATGGGTAACAGACCTAGGACTATTTAATGTTTTCTGCATCTCGGCGAGGCTTTTTCCCAAGTTCAGAGGTAGGGATATCCTCGGATGGTGTGACCTGTGTGCTGGAAAATGTTGGCACAAACGTGAGCACAGATCAGAGTTAATTTGACATAGCAAGGTGAGAATTGCAGAGCACTAACCACTCGGCTATAAATCTAGATAAAAGTCATCAATAATTCAGCTCTGTATTTTTTGTGAGCTTTTTGTGGGCAGCGTCGAACAAACACTTGTGTCTATCATCTTCTTCCTCGTGCGCGTGTGTGTCAAGAAAAAGCTATGAGCGAGCTTTCTCCTGGGCAAAGCTAACAATTGGTATCAGAGCCGGCGACGCGGCCGGGAGCGGCGGGGGGCGCAGTTGGTGCCGGAGCTGTGGAAGAGCGTCATGGCGATGGGAATGCTGCAGCCGTCGACCAGGCTTAGGTCCTGGCTCACGTCGTAGAAGTCCAGCGGCGGCGCAGGGCCATGGTCCGGCTTGGGCGGCGTGTGGCCGGATGGGTTCGGGCCAGCGGGGCGCGTCGGCGCGGCGTCGAGCCAGCGGGCCGCGCGACGGAGCATGCGGTGCCGAGAGCAAAGTGCGTCCGAAGCCGCCAAGGCGGCGGCTGCGAGCATGTGCACAAAGATCGGTGTGCGTATGTGCGGGAGCGCGTGGGAAGCCGGGAGCAGGGGCATGCGCACCGCATGGCCGGTAGCGCCGCGCAAATGTACACAGAGCGCGGGCGTGCACAGCAGCGGTCAGCCCAGTCGTGAGCAGACGCGCGGGCATGCGTGTGTGGCGCGCGGGCGAGCGAGCGTACGCGGGTGTGTGCGTGCGAGGGCCAGCTGGTGGTGCAGCACCGCACAGGGGTGCTGGCGCACGTAGGCGATGGCGCGACCGGCGTACAGCGTGGAGCATCCAGCTCCGCGTGAGGAGGCCGACACACGGCGATGGCATGGAGGCCGTCGTCATAAGAAGAATCGGAGGTCCGAGTAGTCCGGTGAATCATGCCACCGGCAACGAAGTTGTAACGGCAAAGAGGTGGCGGTGAAGAGTGGAGACCGGATGTCTCCCAAAGACCCGCTACTAAGGAGCGTCGTCGACAACTGACAAGGGAAGATGGCCGAATGTACAGTCCATCTCCGTGTCCCGACGAGAAAATCTGCCAAATACATGGGTTGCGATGGCGCCCATGTTCACGGTTGCATACGGTGGGGGCGACTGTAATGTCCCTCAAGAGTGATAGCGTGGCGAAAGCAATTGTACTGTCCCTCAAGGCAGAGTGCACCACGTGATAGAGAAGCGGCTGCGAGCATGGATTCGGCAACACATAAAAGAAACTTGTGTTGCTAATCCGTGCCGAGTGAGAAGGCGGAACTTCTTGGAGGATGCGGCTATGCGTGTCAAGAAGCTGCGGGTGATCGGCATTGGAGTACCGACAAGTCAAGATTAGGGGGGGAAATGTTGGAAATAATCTTGACTCATTAATATTATATTTGCATTAAGTACTTTGAGCATGTGTGCATGCATGGATGTGCTAGTAGAGCACGTCTTGGGAGTAGTTTGCACGTTAGACTTTGTTAGTTGTGAGCTGCGTATGTAGATGCATGCCTGCAAGTAGTTGCCGCCTGCATGTTGTGTTAGTTGGCCGTGCTGCATGTGCGTGAGTTAGTTGGGCTCATGGGCGTGAGAATCGGTCAGTGGACGTACGTGCGTTGAGCGTATGACTGTATTTGCTTTGAGGATGAGTAACAAGAAAGAAGAAGAAAAACGATGTGAGCTTTTTGTGGGCAGCGTCGAACAAACACTTGTGTCTATCATCTTCTTCCTCGTGCGCGTGTGTGTCAAGAAAAAGCTATGAGCGAGCTTTCTCCTGGGCAAAGCTAACATTTTTTAGGTTCTTAGATAAGGAGGTATTAGGTGCTGTTAAGTTTATCCAGCACTGTGAGCTTGTTTGTATGATAGCATTATACAAATAGTAATGAAATATATTTTGACACAGAGATGCTCTTATATAGATATCTACATGTTGGCACGGTAGTAGATTTTAGCTTCTTTGAGCTTTTTTCCCCTTTTGTAGCATATGTGATGTTGTTGTATTCTATAGTATTGTAAGTTGTAAGAGGGAGGTGCATTGACTGTTGTTGTTTTGTACGAATGTGACTAACAAGGAAAACTTAGCAGAAACTATTAGTCAATCTTAGAAATTGTGGTGTAAACTATGTACGACAAACTTTGTAACTATAAGAAGACAACCGCAGTAGGCTATCTAGATAGTGGAAACATACGTTTGTTGGCAATTATCAGTTAATGGTAGTACAAACTCAAAAGGGACTATAGGCTGAAACAATGTATTTAGTAAGTTTGTGTGCAACTAAAATTTGGAAGCAATTGGGAAGGTAATGTACGGTTAATTAGAGAACGATAGCTGAACGCACTAACATTTGTTTTTTCCCTTTTCAGTATCACGGATGGCAGCTGGCTCTCTGGTGAAGTAGGCAGCTTGCTCTCGAGGATCTTCAGCTTGTTTGTTCTGTAGATATGCAATATGTAGGTGGAGAAAGTTAAACATTCATATAGCGCATGCTCATATAGTACTGTATGAAAGTAGGTAGCAGTTTGTAAGTTGTGCTATAGGCACTATTTGTAAAGGTATCTACAGTTTTTTTTTCAAGAGCAAAATAACCAAAAGATGAGATGAATACGGACTTGTTTTGTAGGCACTGATGATTCAAATAGGCGCTTTCGAGTAGATGGCAGTGTAGTGTCTAATACACAAGGATATCAATTCAGCCAAACTATTCAGAAATGGAGTGCTACAGCATACTTGATTAAAATGGTCAGAATCTTCTATATGCATACTTGATTTAAATGTTCAGGATCTTCTCTATGCATACTTGATTAAAATGTTTAAAATCTTCTCAATCAGTTCTACTGTAAGTCAACTGTATCAACCATTTCATAATGATTGCAGTTATTTGCAAATATATCAAATTATAGTAATAAAGGAAACTGATCGGGAATAGAATTGCAATCATATGTAAAGTCTTACCTGAATACCATATAAACAAATTGTTCCGATCCCAAGCCAAGAATGCAGACTGTAAAGGTTGGCAATCCCCCTTTCACTGTGAAATTTGAAAGCACAGTATATCTCAACCACAATAAGCACAAGTGTAATTGCGTGGAGAATTAGATGGATAAGCTTAGTTGTGTGATGGTTCCACGGAGGAAGTACCTTGTATACCATTATAGTTGCCAAAATGAAACAACGACATTACTAAATTATGTCATGAGGTAGAAAACTTACACAATTTGTAATATTACCTTCACTGCCAAGAATAATATAGCCAATCAGCATAAGAACAGGGTGAACCTGCAATATGTCTAACACAAAAAAATATTCGATTGTCAATGGATCTTGAGATGCTAATGTAAACCAATTTTATTATCCTGAATAGCTAGAGCCTAGAAGCCTAAAATAGTAAAGATTACACAAATGACTAAGAAACCACATCTCTCATAAAGTGACTTCGGAATTCCATGTCAAAGATTTAGGTGCCGCTGGAAGTGACTTAGTGAATAAATCTGCAAGATTTTCACATGACTTAGTATGCAGTATATTAATTTTGTCCATCTTTTATAATTCATGAGCATAGAAGGACTTAGGGTTGATATGCTTTGTGAGAGGATTCTTCACCTAACCCATCTGCACTTGTGCAACACAAGCTGCATTATCTTCATAGATAATAGTGGGGGTTTGCACGATATTCAATCCACATGACTGCTGGATGTGGTGAGTCATCCGCCGAAGCCAAGCACATTCTCGTGAGGCCTCGTACATTGCTATTATTTCCAAATGGTTCGTCGAAGTCAATACAAGACATTTCTTAGACGATTTTCATGGAATTGCAGTTCCACCACATAGTAATACATAGCATGTTTGCTATTTGGCTATATGCAGGTTCTACAAGTACCCTTCATCTGCATTGCCATTCATAGTTAGGTCTTAGTTCTTTCTGTAGAATAGACCAAGTTCATTGTTTCCTTGGAGGTATCAGAAGATGTCGTTTATTTCCTGCCAATACCTTTGGTAGGTTCTGTACTATACCTTGCTAGTAGGTTTACGGCAAATGTGATGCCTGATCTAGTACAGTTTGCTAAATTCATGAGTGCTCCTATTGCACTTAAGTATGAGAATTCCGGTCCCAAAACTTTCTTCCCCTCTTCTTTAGGTCTGTACGGGCCTTTGTCTTGCTGCAAAGATCTCCCGACCGTTAGCACTTTTAAAGGGTATGCCTTTTCAAAGTCAAACCTTTCTAACACCTTCTGAGTGTAGGTTGACTGATGCACTAATATTCCTTCAGGGACATGCTCAAGCTGCAAACCTAGGCAATATTTGGTTTTACCCAAATCTTTCATTTCGAACTCCGACTCCAGGTAAGAGCTTGCTTTCTTAATATCCTTCAGGGTTTCGATGATATTCAGATCATCTTCATACACTGAGATTATACAAAATCCATCCTGGGATCATTGTATAAATACACATGGTTTATTCTCATTGTTCGTGTAGCCTTTCTTACATAGAAAGTCACTTCAAGCGATTTTATCACATTCTGCCTGATTGCTTAAGTTCGTACAGTGACTTCCTGAGTTTCACACTATACATATTTCTGTTTGCTCTGTTTTGGTTCGGGACAGGGATACATTCAGGTATCTTTATATAAATATCCGAATCCAATATTTCATAAAGGTATGCTAGTACCCCATCCATCAATTTCACTTCTAACTTCAAGTTCACTACCATTGAGATAAATATCTAAATGGAGTTCCGCCCATGACCGGGAAATAGGTTTCTTCATAATCATCTCCTGGACGTTCAGTGAAACCTTTGTGCAACGAGCTTTGCTTCTTTTTATTTCTCTTTAGGACAAAATACACACTTATGCCCTACATGGTGCACAAGGGGAGGCGTGCGGCTTACAGGCCCAAATGTCTTTCTTTTATTCAGGGAGAATAATTCAGTTTATATCGCCTTCTTCCAATCTGATCTTTTCTTTCATTCAGTGAGCGATGCAGGCTCTGGATCAAGATTGATGATTGTGGCAAGTTTCTTTGCAAAGTAAATGTCGACATTGGCTGTTGTCATATTCAAAGATTCTCCCGAGGTCATAAAGTTTATAGCTATTTCTTCAAGGGGTGATTCTTCTAATGCTTCTACTTGCTCACCGCTGCTTCCAATTGCGGAGCAAGTCCCTTTAGTTTTTCAGCTCCGATGTGTGCGCACACATCCATACTGATGTCTCCCTTCATGGGGGATGTTCAATTCTGGTATGCCTTTTCTGAAGGTTCCATACCGATGCCAGGTCTCAACTGGCTCCCCTTCTAGTTTTGGGGCACTTCGGTGATCGTCTGTGTCAAGTCCCTCTCATCCTTTTTCATCAGGCGTCCCCGGTTACTTCGGATTCGAGGGGCCAGAGTTCTCGTCCTTTTCTGAGGCCTCTAGACGGGATTAGGGATACCTTCATCAATATTTCAACCCTCTCCAGTGCATTGAGTACAGGCAAATGCTACTTATCACGCTCTTCAAATCACTAAAGTGATCTTGCAGTTGATTCGCTAATATTTCCAAATCAATTATCTTCTGGACTTCAATTGTCTTCTAGACTTCTTTATTTGCTTTACTAGTGCACAGATCATATGCATATATTTCAATTATCTTCTGGACTTCAATTGTCTTCTAGACTTCAATTATCTTCTTGGCATTCCCGTGACTTGCCACATTATTTCCCGACATTTTCATCAAGGGTTGATTTCCTCCCCCTAATGACGGGAAATTTATCTCATCTAATATACTATCAGCGAATCGGGTATTATGCAAATCTCCATTCATAGGGTCTAAATACTTGATTATGGATGTTGTCTCATAACCAATGTATATCCCAGGCTTTCAGAGAAGGCCCAATGCAGTTCGCTACGGTGGTGGTATAGGTACATAAACCTTGCAACCAAACCTGCGAAGATGAGTAGTTTTCGGTGCTAACCTTTGCGCTAGTTGCATAGGTGGATGGATGTTATAGGCCGACGGTCTAAAATTGATGAGAGCTGCTGCGAGCAGGACTGCGTGTCCCCAACATGTAGTTGGTAAATTACAATTCTTCAAAGTTCTGCTAGTCTGTAATACCCCGAAAGTGAGATAAGCGAATCGCCGGGAGAGATTTAATTAATCGGGAGAGAACTAAATAGATTTACGGGAAGAACCAATTGAAAAACGCTAAATTCTTCAGTTAGAGAGGGGGGGAAACATCATTTGTATCCAACCTGGGCTTGGGCCTTGGCCCATGAGGGCAAAGGGGGTGGCCGGCCAAAGGGGCGCCACTCCCCAAACCCTAGCCGCACCCCCACCTCCTCACCTCTCCCCCCATTGAGCCGCCACCTCCCCTCTCCACCTCTCCACCTCCCTCCACCCTCCTTTGCCCCTCTCCACCTCCCCACCACCACCATTGCTGCTGGCGAAGAAGAGGAGGAGCTCCATTGCAGCCGGCCAAGGAGGAAAAGAAAGGGAAAAGGAGAGAAGAAGGAAGAAGTGAGAAGGGAAAAGAGAGGGATCGCAAGTTGGTGTTTCCGTTCATGATCTTCAGCGGTTCTACAAGGGTAACATCAGGTTTCTTGCAAGGTTTGTTGGTGATTAGATGCGTTTGCGAGTAGAATTGCTTAAATCCAGTCTGTCTTTAATTCGTTCAATTCTGTCCAGTATGTTGCGGGATCTGTTTCGACTACTTAGAGGCAGAATCTGAAGAGTTGGTCTCCTAGAGATATCTGGACCTACTTCTTAAGTTTCAGTGGCCGCCGAGTTCACTCGATTCCGAGGTCTGAGTCAAAAGTTATGGTCGATTTAGTTTCTGCTGCCAGAAATCTGACGAGAATAAACTGTCTGGATATTTCCTAAAATATGATAGGGAAATTGGAAGAATCTGAAAGTTCACCCAACTAGGTTATTGTAGATAATTCGATAACCTTTTCAGATTGTTAAAGAACGATCAATTCGGAGTTATATCTCAAAAGTTATGGTCATCTGAATATTGCTGTTGGACTGCTGTCCAGAGACGGTTTTCTGTCAGTAAGTCGGTGTTCTGCAGTGTTAAAGATTGTCGTTTTTGCATAGGTTGAATGTAGAATTGGGTCTGGACCTCTCCTAGAAAGTTGTAGATATCGTAGTTACCTTTCATTGCCGACAAGAATCAAGTCATTCGGACCTCGGTAGCCAAAGTTATGAATTTCTTAGTATTTCTGTGTTTCTGTAGAGAAGCAGAATTACTAGTGTTGGTTAACCTGATAGAAGCGCATATTTAGAGGGGTTCCCAGAGGGTCTCACCATAACGAAAAACGAGGCTAATCCTCTTATCTTTCAGGAAAACTAAAGATCACTAAATTCGGACGAACGTAGAGGAAGTTATGATAGTTTCTTTGTCGCTGTTCAGAAACCCGACGTGAAATGTTTGCTCTGATTAAATGGATTGGTAGGACTAGTAGATGGCCGAATCAGAGGGTCTCCCCAACTAAGTTTATTTAGAAATTTTAATTACCTTTCCAGAATGTCCAAGATCATCTTATTTGGACACCCGAGCAGAAAGTTACGTATTTTAGAAGCTAGCTGCCTGCAGTGACTGATCGCTAGAAATTATGAGAATTAGAAAATGCTAAGATGTTAGCGAGTTCAATTGCGATGCTACTTATGATTTTGGTCTAGAATGTTGGTCTTAGAATGGGGTTTTCTTCATGTCCAGGTGTGGGATTGGTACCGGAGGCAGCACCGTCTTCACGCCCTCCATTCTCACACGGTTAAGGCAAGTGCATTGTTTGTTATATGGGGGTGATTGATTGGCTATGTTTGTGTGCTTTTTGATATATGATTGCATAGCAAGATGGCTTACTTGATGATTGTTTAAGTTTGGTGATTGCTCAAATTATGCTTATGATTTATTGTGTTACAATGTTGTTGTCTTTTGGTAAGATTGATGATGAATAAGAGATGAGCATATGCATATTGAGAACATGTTGAGGCTTGGTCACGCGTGACCAAGCATGTTTCCTTGAGATCCCGTCATGAATGTGACGGGCCGAGATCCTCACTCGTGGAGTGTGGGCTTGAGGTCCCGTTACTTGCGGAGTAACGGCAATTGGTCCCCGTGCGTGCGCGCCTGTGCATGGGTATGCGGCGCGGCGGTCGCATACTCAGACAGTGTAATGCACACGAAGTTAAAGTTAAAGGTTCCTTGAGCATTTCATTTGCATGTGAGATGTTTGATGTTGATCTTATTTATACGTATGTTGATGTTACTGATTTAGTTATGTACTTGCTGAGTCTGTGGACTCACTCTTGCTTTTATTGTTGTTTTAGGTACCCGAGCCAAGAATGACATGCATGGGGGGAAGTAGACTGCTAGTCACTCACACACCACATGAACTAAATAAAGTTGAATGTTCTTACAACGCAGATTGATTTTAGAATACTACATCATGACTTATGCAATGGATTGATGTAATAATGATGAGTAGTGATTCTTTATGATTCTCTAGTTTTGTTGGAATCCTAGCATGTCATCACAACCTTTTGATGACTTTGGATAAAAGTTTTAATTATTATTTGATTACCTTGTGTGTTGGAACCTCCGTGTAATTAAATTTACAAGGGAGGTTCTCACTAAATTTATTAGAATTGTCTTCTTTAGAGTTATTAGAGTTTGTTTAGTAGCATTCCGTGCTCATGATAAGTCGGGTGTTACATAGTCCATTCAGGTGCGGACATGCGATGTAATGCTCAACTTTTAATTCCCATTTTCATGCAATAATCATCAAATGCCTTCGAAGTAAGTTCTCCGACGTTGTCCATTCAGGTGGACTTCTCATGATGATCAGGAAAAATATTTCTAATTTAATTATCTGTGAGATTTAGCTATGCAAAAGCGTGATTTCTCGTAGACAATAAACATATGTGCGACCATTCCGAGGAAGCATAGATGAGCACCATAAAATACCTAAATGGCCCTTACAGAGGCTTTATAGGACCACAAAATTCTCCCTGGATACGATCCAGGAATGTAGGAACTTCATCCTTCGCTTTCAGAGCAAAAGGTTTAATAATTAATTTTTCAGTGGCACATGCGGGGCACACAAAATCTTTCTAATTCAGGAAATTCTTTATATTTATATTATGTCCCTGTGAATTTTTAATTATATCTCTCATTATCCTAAGACCTAGGCGGCATAATCTATCATGCCAGAGATAGAAAAGTTCAGAGCTTCTAAATACGGTTTCCAGGGCAGTATAGGCTGCAGGTGCCTTAATATTAGTGTAGTATAGCCCAGTTTCATATGAAGGAAGACATTCTAATACCGTTGTTCCACTTTCTTCATGCTTTTTAATGAGTAGGTATTGCTTACCATACTCTTCTCTAGTCTCTACGTGAAAACCGTTAGCGCGAATATCCTTGAGAGTTCTAGTCGATTCTGGGTACAACAAGTTTTCTTCAATGACCAAAGTTATGCCCGTTGAGAGTATAATTATGGCCCTTCCTGAGCCTATTATACAAGCATCGCTGCTTGCGATTGTCGTAAGACTACCAGCATTCTTGCTGATCGACTGAAAAAAATTTCGTTTATCTCATGATGGTATTTATTGTGCCGCTACCTGCTAAGCACACTTCCTCCATAGGGCGCCACACGTGTTCTAATATAATGTACTTTATTAATATGTAGCAGAAAGCAAGCAACACATAAATAAAATACTTCAAATATCAGAACATAACTTGCTATTATAAAGACGGGAAAATAAGCCTTGCAGGACTCATAATAAGAATTTAATGCTTTACTCTCCTAGAGCTTGCAACCATTATTCAATAATTCAAAATTCTGCTTCAATTATAAACTGCAGGTTACTATAAAAAAAATCGCAGTGCAATGCGTGCACTAGATCAAATCGGCGAAGTATTCAGGAACTTCTACCTCAATATGCTCTATGGTGATCTTCTCCTCTTGGTCAACTACAGCTGCGGCCGCTGCAATATCCAAAGGTGGGGTGATGGGGCTGCTACTGGGCTTCCCACATCCATAAGTGCAACTAATGGATGTGGATCCTCTGTGCCTACAATGGCGAGGTGTGCCTCATGCTATTATTTGTCCTTCTTCTTAGACTGGAAAGCATCAATAACGTGTGACTCACGATCTTACCCTTCTTGCCCCTCTCATTCGTGAGAGGCTTCATCGCTTTGTAGCTACTAGCAGTGGCTTCATGGCCAACATTGCTACTAGGTGGTTGCGAGATGTAGTTCTTTCTCAGAACATCATCTTGAGCTTCCGCAACTTGCATGATTTCAATTAGTTCGGCATACTTCTTATAACCATCTTGACGATAGTTGCCTGCGGATTGCACCGTGTTCGGGTGAAAGGTAGAGGGTCTTCTTAATCTTCTACTCATTTGTGATTACATTATCACAGAATTGAAGACTTGTACAAATTTTTCACAAATTCTTGCCATGCTAGGCCAGTTCTTCGAACTACTAGTTCGTGATGCCAGTCATATTCATGCAAAAAGTTCAAATGATTACTGCTGGTAATCTGCATAAAATGGTTGCAAAATTCTCATAATGCTCATCGAACTCCTGGTTCGTGATCCCGTATTTTTCTATGCATTTTTCATTATTTACTGCTATTTTCAGTGATTAAAAGCAATATAAACAATTATAGAGAATCAAAACAGGAAATACAGTAAATAAATTGCATAGAAAAAACAAAAAAAAAAAGTTAAATATGCTTCAAATGCAAAAATCAATTCAAAAATCCAATTCCCAAGACCTTTTTCTGCTGAAAAAAGTATTTTCGGCGAATTTTGCAATTTCCAGGGGTTAAAACACGAAATCTCAGTTCTGAGAGAAAATACGCGTAATTTTGAAATTTTTGGAGGGTTATTCCACAAGATTTTGTTCATTCGCGAAACTTCCTCGTAATTTTTAGAATTTCGAGGGGCCTTTTTTTGCAAAATGGGATTTCCTTTTCCGTTTTTTTCTCTTTTCAGCCGGATTTCCAGGCCACCTCACGGCCTAGTTGGCCTTTCATGGGCCCGCACCACAGGCCCACTTCGGCCCAAGAAAATCCAGCTTGTTTTGGTCGGTTCAAGATAGCCGACAGGGTAGGGTTTCCCTACCCCGGTTCTTATGTGGCTACGCCGCCTTTGCCGGCATGAGGAGGCAAATGCATGTGCAATGGGTGCAGTACGCTTCTCTAAGGCTACAGCCTGAACGGTGGCGCTGAGGCGCTGTAAATATTCCAAGTTTTAGACTTGTGTTTCAAATGTAAGAAAATGAGTATAAATTAAAACTTTTTCTTACATCTTGTATTTCCTGTGTGCTTTAAACAATTGTTGTAAAGAGGTTATGGAAATACAAAGTCACAAGTCATTTTGCCCCAAATGTGTTCTTCTAAAAACTTTCGTATCCAATTTTGTGATCCTCCTCTGAAAATGGTTTCCCCAAGATCTTGGGTTGAGGTGTGACCTCCCTGAAAAATTTCACAACTTTTAGAGATGGTTTGAATAGTTTTGGGGGCAAGTCAAACCAACTTAAAAATTGGTCAAACCCTAGTCTAGCACCTTGCTGAATTTTTAGAGGAAAATGTACAGCACCAAAACCTCTGAAAGTTTTATGCCAGGTCAATAGCTGAGTTAGCAAGCTATTGTAAAAATTTCAGAATTTTTGGAGTTGTTTTTCTACCTCAAATAATTCCCCAAAGTACGGTTCTTTTAAAAATCCAAAAAAAAACAACTCTGGTGCGAGTTAGACTCGGGCTCGAGCCCGAGCCCAACTCAACTGACTCGGTCGAGCCAGTTCAAATAATCTCGCTCGGTTCTGAGCCGAAGGATTAAAATCCAACGCTCACAACGTCCCTCGCTGCTCTTGAACCGCTGGGGCTCTCGGGTGCTCGTGGCCGTCCATTTCTGATCTGAGGGTCCACGACCACCCCAACCTCCTCTGGTCATTGTCTTCCTCGCGCCGTGTGCAGCACTGTGCACAGTATGGTCTTGTCACGTCATGCCCTCGTCAACGTCGCTGTCGGAGCAATTGCGGCGCGTCAGGACTTTCGGCAAAGTCGTGCCCCGCGCTGTCGTGTTCCCGTAGCTTTCGGGCTAGTTGCGGAGGAGCTCGCCGTAGCTCACCTCGGGCCCCTCCCTTGTTCCCGTTGCTCGCTAGTTTCATAACACCCCGAGGTCCTCCTTTGGACCTCTTCCACTCACAATCACCCCCAGCTCACTCTCGCTGTGTTAAACTCAAACCGCAGTGAACACTCCTTTTTCCGCCATTTTGGTCGCGCGAGCTCTTCACGGCAGGCAGTGTTCCAGTGGACTTCTTGCCCCATTCCTTACTCTTCTGAGCACCTCTAGTCATCGCAAATCTTAGCACTAACTTCTTTTTGGGTTGCCTTCTCAGGAGCAACTCGAATCGAGGTTTTCGCGGTTTGCGACCGAAAAAGGGGTTTCATCATTCCCAACTCCGGTAAGCCCCCTTTGTCCGATTCCGTGGTCCTGGATCACCTCTAGGTCCTTACGAAGTTTTCCTGACCGTTATTTTTACCTCTGGTAGCTCCGAGCTTTCTGTCGTCGTCATCGTCTTCATCTCCGGTGACCTGCTCCGCCGCTAGTGCTCCTCCGAGCTACTCTGGACCTTCCCTACACTCGGGTGAGTTCGCTTTTGTCTAGTAGAGCTCAAGGTCTAGCTAGTTTAGCTCGTAGCGCACCTTTTTTGTATTTTTGGTTTTTACCGAAAAGTACCCTCTGCCCCTCTCCGGCTCGCCGGCGTTACAGGCCAGCTCCGCCGTCGGGAGTGGTTCCATTAGGTTCGTAATAGTAATGGGAACGTTTTGGTACTTTAGTTGCGCGCCATCGTGGTCTTGGTCGTCGGCGACGTGCCGGTGAGCTCAACGTTGAGCTCTGTACTTTGTCGCGTTTTTGTCAAGTCATTAGACCTCCTCGGTTTCATCCTAGCCGTCCACGACCTCCCCAGGTTTAGATCTGAGCCTTAGATTTATTTCTGAGAAACTTTAAGTCTTAAGACCTCCCCTAGTTAATCTCAGTCGTTCAGGACCTCTTCGAGGTTAGATCTGGACCGTAGAGTCTTTTCCGACGAAACACTAAGTCACAGGACCTCCTAGAGTTAATCTCAGCCATTAAAAGACCTCTGTGGATTAGCTCTTAGCCGTTGGATCCTCCCTTGGTAAAGTCTTTAGCTGCAGGACCTCCCCTAGTGTTGATCCTAGCCGTTGAGACCTCCCTAGGCCAAATCTTAGCCGTTAAAGATCTCCTCTGTGTTTCCGCAAAAGACCACCCTGGTTATTTTGCAAAAACCACCCTCAGGACCTCCCTCGGGGTCCTCTTTGCAAAAAGACCACCCCTGGTACTTGTAAAGGGAACCTCAGGACCTCCCTCCGCTTCGATCTGGACCGTTCAGGACCTCCCTAGTGTGATCTAAGTTGTCCAGATCTCGTTCTTTTAAACCTCGTCCTTGCGGACCTCCTCGTGTAAATCTTGACCGTTGAAGACCTCCCACGCGAGATTTTAGACGTCGAGATCTCCCTCACTTAGATCTTATCGCATAAGACCTCCCCCGGTTAAATCTAGGCCGTTCAAGACATCCTCTGGTAGATCTTGATCGTCCCAGATCTCCTCCGTAGATCCTTAACCTTAGGACCTTCCCAACAGCTCTGGACCGTTGGATCTTGATCTAACGGGCCGGACCTCCTCGGCGCGTTAGAGCTCTAAGTGCTCCGATATAGTGTCCGCTGTCGATCTCCAGATCTGCGATTGAGATTGGTGAGGACGTTCGGATCCCCAAAGAGTGCAGCGCCCTGAGCCCTCCATTTTTCGATCTGCGGTCGAGATCGTTTCGGCCGTTCGGAACCCCGAATGTCCCAATCCTCGTAGACCGTTGGATTTAAATCCAACGGTGAGCTCCGTTTGATCGCGCGCGTGCGCTATTCTCCGTGCACTTGGGCCATTTGATTTCGCATCAAGGGCCCATGTTCGTCCACGTCATTTCTTTTTCAATAGGTTTTGTATTATTCTGGTAAGTCTTTATTTAACAACTGAAAATTGTATTAAACTTTAAAAATTCATAACTATTTCATTTTAAATCCTTTCTAGATGATTCCAGTTGGGTTAAATTCATATATGACTAAAGTTTAATTTAAAAATGCTCATAGACATTGTTCTGTGCCAGAAAACCTTGTAGGCAATATTGATTAGTTTTTAGCCAATTTAGAATATCCCAGAAATTAATGTGAAACTTGTAAAGTGCATAACTTTTTCTGTATGACTCCAAAATGTGCAAACTCAATTTTGTTAAATTCCTCTGTTAGCATACTTTAATATGAAATAGGTTTTGCTCATGGTTTTATTACTGAAAAATGATATGTGCTAGTTTTTCAACTTAGAAATATCATAACTAATTCATTTCAACTTCAATTTGAGTAAACTCAACTTTGCTGATCTTACGATATCAATACCTACCTGCTGTAAAAATTTTAGGTTCCAGATCATTCTAGAAAATTATGCCATGAACAGTACCCGTAATTAATTTAGTTGAATTTCTAGGCTGAGAGAGATTGTTTTAGCCATAAATTTTTCATACTAAATCCAAATGACTTGATTCTTGTTCCTAAATTTGTCTAAAATCATGCCCTAGCTGCTGTATATATTTCATGAGATTTGGATGAGTTTTGCTGTTGAGTTTTATTCGGTGTTCTTCGTTCTTATTGGTTTATCGTATTTTCGTGTTAGGTTCCGAAGGGTTTATTGAACCTGAGGGTTCTCCTCTGCAGCAAGAGCACATCCAACCAGGCAAGCAGTTTGATCATGTTAATCCCTGTATTTTTCAAATATAATATGTTGTTTGCAAATTTTACGTATGCATTGCTATCTTGTTTTAACTATTGTCGATAGTTAACCCAGTAGATGCATTATCAGTAGGCAAATATTTATCCTCTACTACTGAGCCTAGGTTTATCTTGCTGTGATTTTGGGTTCGTTGGATGAATCCTTATCACTTAGTAGTTTACGAGTTTGTTGCTTAGCCATGCTTAGCTAACGGTAGAAATGGGCGGTTATCGACTTGTCGATAACCTTGATCACACAAATGCTTACTATGTATCTATATTTCAGCTTTGTGCTATGTTCAATTGCAAAAACTAAAACTGAAAGCAAAATAATTTGGACTTGGGCACAATGGTAAGATAATGTGATTTTTGGGTGTGACTGGAATGGTGCCCGAGTCAATTAAGGACCGAACATCTTGTGAGTCTCTGTTATCCAAGCAATTTGTGCGTGCTAACCACACTAGAGGGAAATGGGACCTCTCTTGACCTAGTACTTTGGCGTGGGTTGGCTACGAGTCGCAGGTGGGCGTGTGTGCGTTCTGTTGTTGTAAAATAAGAGGGTTATGTGATGGGAGCATTGTAGTTGTCCGAAAGCTTTACCCCGAGGGGTAGTTGTCTTTTCGGCTTTACAATGTAAGCGTATGGACTGCGGTCCATACGAGCGGCTCGTAGTTAATACACAATATTGGAAATGTCTCGTAGGACTTAGCTGTGCCGGCATACCTTTGGAAGTGTGCTAATCATGTGGCTTAAAGGCGGTCTGAAGTGTGGGTAAATTGGTACACCCCTCCAGGGTTAAAACTATTCGAATAGCCTCGTCCTAGGTTATGGACACGTTTGTGTAAGCTTTTCAAGAGTTAGACTACAATATTTTAATTAAAACTTGATGGGTGGTACGAGTCGGGGATTCGTGCTATGTTGTGTTGGCTATTGGGTTAGTCACCTCTAGGTGGTTACTTGTATTTATCATTATTTCGATGTTAGTTCAACAATAAAAGCAGATTTGCAAACTTGCTTTCAAATGTATTACATTATTGCAAATAAAGTTAGCTTTATGCAAATGAGACATATAACCTCCACTTAAAGAAGCCTGCATGTAGCATATGCATAGGTCTGCTATTCTACACGTCAGTCTTGCGAGTACATTAGCGTACTCATTTGCTTTGTGTTAGACCATGTAGTATTTTAGTGATGAATAATTGACAATGTTGGGTACTAAAGTGATTTGTGCTATGTGTGCGTGTGTGGACTTATGTCGGTCAAGTTGGGAAGAACTTGTGCCGGAAAAATATGTTGTTTTGGTCTTTGCATCTGCAGGGTAACTCGGAGACGATCGTGGTCTACGGCGGTGATCGGGAGGTGGCTTGGTGCGAAGTCATTGTCCAGAGGGTCGAGGATGCTGGAAGAGACGGTCGGGCTCGAGTTGGGGCGCATGGAGATCAAAGATGGATGATGCGTGTTGGAGCTACGGAGGTGCAGTCCGGAGGCTACAACACATGACAATTTTAGGGTGTCTAAAATTGGACTGGGTTGAATTGTGATCAGGTGTTAAGCCCATGTATTGGGCCCTAAGTCTAATGGGCCGTACGTGGGGGGTTAAGTGATTAGGGTTTGAAGGTTGTACGGGTATAAAAGTACGTGCAGCGTCGGCTGCACAGGTTGAGGAGGATTAGGGCCGGCGGCCGAGGCTTTTGGTTGGCTTTCTGTCGGCGGCTGTAGCGTGATCTCACAATAAAAAATTGCCTTGAGAGCTTTTGGCAGCCATGGTGTTTGTTTGATGCTGTAACTTGCGGCAAGGAGAGCGCTATTGACTCGCGGCCGCTAGGCCGACGTGAAGGGCTCTGATCTCTTCGATCTTTGTGCGATGTGACTGCTTTTGCATGCGGTTGATTTCTCCGATTAGAAGAAACGAGGTGCCGCACTTTCTCTCGACTATCGTGCGTGTTGTACTCATCGTGAATCCAAGGCCATGGTAGTGTTGGTCTTGTGGGATACAAAGAGGTTTGGATCGTACTCAACTTTGATTAAAATACTCCAACTCTAATTAAACTAATACTAGTTCAAGATGTGTTTCAAGTTTCAACTCAACCTCTCCTGTAACTAGTAGTACTACCACTTATTGATCTCACTACATTGATTGTTGCATCACTTTGAATACAAAATCTTCTGATGCACGCTTTGCTACAAGATACGTGTGAAGTTGCTACATGCAACAGCACTATTTGCTCTGATACCACAAAAATATTCTTTATTTGGTGTCTTTTGCTTTTTGTGTTATTACTGTTTTGCGAGTTAGACAACAAAAGACAGTTGATTTAAAGGAAAAGTTTTCACTGCGAATTACAATCATTCACCCCCCTCTGATTGTCATTAACGATCCTACACTTTGTTTAATGTTATTTGTTGTAGAGGAAGAAGGTGAGCCCCAAGGGCCTCACTTTTGTGAGATGTGTGGATTTTGAGACGATTAGCTTAGCGGCCCGGTCGATTGCCCTGTGGTGTTATGTGGCTAACCGGTCGTCTTTTGGTTTAAGCCATCTTATGGCATCTTTTGCTTCCGCTATTACTTGATACTTATGTCATTTGGCTGGTCGACTGTTCTGTAATAACTTTATATTATGTAGTCCCTTCAAAAAGCGACTTTGGCGAGCCTTGTCCATGGCTACATCTTCCGCTGCATAGCGAGCTAGCTGAGAAAACTTGTTGAGGTAGTCAGATACCGACATAGCTCCTTGCTTAAGAGCGCGGAACTCATCCTTTTTCAAATCGATAATGCCTTCCGGTACATGATACTGGCGAAATGTCGCAGAAAATTCTTCCCATGTGATATCTTGTGGCGCCCCATGCGCAGCACAGAAGTTCTCCCACCATTCAGCAGCGGTGCCTTCCATCTGGTGGGTGGCATACAACACCTTCTCACGATCGCTACACTGGGTGATCAGCAGCTTCCTTTCAATAACCCTGAGTCAATCATTTGCTTCCACTGGAGAGACGTGTCCGGAAAATATTGGTGGACGGGTTCTCATAAACTCGGCAAGTTTAGAGGGTCCATGGTGACCATGAGCGGCTGGGGCTCCATACTGTTGATTGTTGTTGTTGTTCTGATTGTGCATGGCTTGCATCTGATTCATCATGGTATTCATTAGCTGGGTCTGTGCTGCCATGAAAGCTCCAAAGTTCTGCAAGTCAATTGGGGGTGCTTGTGGCAGAACTGCTCCTGCGGCTGGTTGCTCATTACTTCTCGTACTGGGTGCGGAACCACTAGCAGCTAGATCGACGAGTTTGAACCATCCGCGAAGCTCCATGGGTTAGATAAGGTAGCAAGCACAAGATGAGTTAAGAACTAAGCAGGGGTAGGTTAAACCCAACAAAGCACAGCTCAAGAAACTCCCATGAAATACCTTTATTAATTAGGGTCTTAGCATGGCTACAACAAATGCCTAGGGGCCTTTGCAGCTCATACTCGCACACAAAAGAAAACAACGACCTAAGCACACAAAACTACCGCCTAAAGGGCGACTTACTAAACTGAAACTGGCTAAGCCTGAAAACTGGAACTAAGACCAACTACTCGAGAAAGCCTCCACAACCGCGGCGACGCTCCTGACGGCTGTAGACTCGGAAGTGAGCCGGCATCTTAGCAAACTGATCCTGATGCCCTGGGAATGGTGCAGCAGGAACAGGCGTTCCCGGTGCAACTGGCTCAGCTGGCTCCTCTGGCTCTGCATCATCCTCTGGTTCCATTGGGCTTTCCTCCGGATCTTCTTCAGGATCCTCCTCAGGGTCTTCCTCTTCTTCGGGATCTAGCTTGTAGAGAATCTCTTCCAGAGTAGCGACCTTCTCTTCAGCTCTCTGCAAGGATTCATAGACATGATCCAGCTCCGTGATGGTTCTCTCCAATGCTTCACTCTGGGCTGCAACAAACTGGGCAAGGTGCACCACTGTAGCGTTGCTCTCTTCATCTGTAGATGGGTAACGTGCTGGCAAATCCGCGGCTGCAGCTCTGGGATGGTAGCGGAAGACGGTGTCTTGAAGCTCCCGTGCGTAGATGTTGCAGATACGCAGCATGGCCAAGCGCGACGACTCCTGGATACCTTCCAGCCAAGAGATCTTCCTCACAGAGACGTGCGAAGGTTGGCTCGCCTTGTCGTTCCTCCTGGCGTAGATCGTCAGGCGACAGATCACTCCACGGTTCTGACCGTTCACCATCCAGTTGTTGCCGACGTACAACGGACGATCAAAGCCTCCAAGGACTTGTAGCAGCTTCCAAAGCTCAACAGCGTATCCTCCTGTGCGCTCACCATAGCTCTGGAGACGAGGCATCTGTCAAGACAGACGAAGGAAGGGTAAGGCAACTTTAAAACAGCGAGGGAGAGAAAAGATTACAGCAATAGTTGAGTCGAGAGGGATATGAGAGGAGTTAAGCAACAACTAAATCTTGCAAGTTAATTTTTCTTTTAGAAAATAGTTTGGACACTCTAAAGACGGCCAATCTATCTAAGGTCAAGACCTACAGTCAAGATGGCTCGATACCACCTCTGCCGGGACCTGCATCACGATTCGGAACCCTCTGTATACTGCACTAGTCCAGGATCACGCTAGTGCACACAGGGTTAACATAGGTAAATATCGATCCACACAAACGATAAATAGAGTAAACGATTAATTTGAATAACAAATAAGGGTTTTGACCTTATGGTCGAGTTTACACTTATTAAGCCACGCAGGCTAACAGAAATAAACAAAGAATGAACGGAAATAACTCCAGCGTAGATCCCACCAATTCACCACGAACCGATCGGGATCCGACCTTAACGATCAACAACCTTCGACGAACTCCTCCTCGAAAGCAAAGTGACTCCTTCTCTTCTCAGTAGGTTTGGGCGCAAGTTTTACAACAAGCGTGAGTACACAACCGCACTTTCGCAAATCATACCACGAATGCAATGTATAGATGCAGGCTTATTCCAAAGAAAAGGCTTCTGTGGTTCTTTTGCATAAAAGCAACATTTGCAATTGAATACCAATAATAGATTGAAAGCATAATTTAAAACAAATAAACAATAATAATTTAACAGTTGTTTTCACAAAGACACATAGCCTAATCAAATTCTTTCACACAGCCATATGACATAAATCACACAGCTGTCCCTTCCCAATAGTTTTATGAAAATCTAACCCTCGTGTGAAATCTCCGAGCATGTCCATGACCGCGGACGCGGCTATTCGAATAGATTGTTTAACACTCTGCAGAGGTTGTACACTTTACCCACACGATATAACCAGTGTAGCTAGCACCAATCATAACAAAACAGTTCAGAAACTTCATCTCAAACATTGACATTCCCAGTGTGCTTACAAACCGCTATACTAGCTCATATAGAATTGGTACAACACACACCGTTGGACATGGAAGCGACGAATCGTCCCGCGATGCAACCACCAAGTAGTCACACCTCCACCTGAACATCAATGCTAAGAATCCATAACTTACTAAGTTAGGCCCGTCCCATACCAGGCATGTGGTCGTACAGTAAGGCTCAGTTCAATGGCGCACAAAGTTAAGTCCTTAATTGACCAAGGCAAGACTTCCATTTTCTAACTAAATCACATAGATTATCATTCCCATCACATAGTCCACCATATCACACAGCTTCCACCACTTGCCTCAGTCTAAATCCTTTACCACCCAGTTGGTTTTAGTGCAACACATGCCATCACGAAGTAATAACACATAGCACACAGTTTTACACAAAGTTCCATAATCACATAGTCAAATTTAATATTTGCAACTTACATGAGATGTGAGACTCGTAGCATGGCTAAGCAATTGTACTCGCATCTAACCAACCCACGTTGGTGCTATAATAATACCAACTAATAAACCAATCTAGGGTGATAAGGAGTTATGACATACAATAGACAAAGTGGATATAACAAATTGGATTAATAGCTAAACCCAAAAGCATTTAAATACATAATTAAAATAGAATGCAATACTTTGAAACAAAGTAATTTGAAAACTGGGTTCAAGATGATCAAAGGTATGACTTGCTTTGGAAAAGGTCTATGTACTGGTCTTGATCTTGGGGTGCTCCTTCTTCCACAAAATTTCCCGACGAATCGACGTCTACTCGCAAACGAAACAAAAACAAACAAAACAAATAAAAAAACAGAGGCAAAACAAACTCCAAAAATTAAATAAAAAACTCACATAAATAAAGCTTGAATTTAGACAGATTTAGAAATTTGAATGGGCTCAATCGGAGTTAGGATGCAAAAGTTATGAGCTCTGGAAGATTGAATCTAAAAGAAAAACCCTAATTTGGATTTTCTGGAATTTCCGAATTATTTCTCTAAAGAAAAATCGGATTATTGCGCAATGCTGACGTCATCAGAGGACGTTCGGACGGGATGAAAACTGGTCTGACATGTGGGACCCACATGTCAGTGAGATGGTGCACCGTGGACCAAGTCCACGCCAGATCAGATCTGGGGTTCGGTGGATTGTGCCACGCGGGCTGCTGACGGGGTTGGTGACTGGGCGACACGCGAGCAAAAAGGCCGACGTGGCAGCGGCGGTGGCAGCGACGTGGATGACAGCAAGGGCGGTGGCGCTCGGGTCCCGACGGTCTCGGCGAACGGCGGCTCGCCGGCGGCGACTGGTGGCACCAAGAGGTAGAGGGCGAGATGGCGATCCCGTTGAGGTGCTCACTGGTGCTCGGGGGCGACGAGAGTGACTGGCGGCGAGCGATGAGCGGCGGAGGGACTTCGGGCTCGACGATGACGATGCTGGAAAGGTTCCCCAGCGAAGGCGACGGTGGCACTAAGATGCGGACGACGCGACGGTCCCGAAGGTAGGATCCAGTGGCGTCAAGGAAGGCTGGAACGGCGGCGGTGGCGGCAGGGTTCCTCGGCCGGAGAAGGAGACGAAGGCGGCGCCTAGGCTTCTGGCGGCGCTGAACCTGCGGCGACTAGGGTTTTCAGAGACGGCGAGGCACGGGGTGCGGGATACGTGGGTCCTCAGGGTCTTAAATAGCCCCGGTAGGCGAGTCCGTGAAGGATACGACGCGACGGCGGAGAAATCGGGCGGAAGGCAGAGTCCGCTTCGGAGACGACGATGATGTGGCAGGGTGGGACCCACCAGTCAGCGAAGGTGGCTCGGAAGCAGGCGCGTGCGAAACGGCGCGGCTGCGAAACGGACTCAAGATCTGACCGTTTATCTAAGATCGAACGGTCCACAATCAAGGGGTGATTGGACTGCCGAATCGATCGAGCGCATCCAGCCGTTCATCCCAGATCAAACGGCGGAGGGTGAGCGGGGCACTCGGGGAGCGACAGAGAGAGACGGGGAGGGACTGACAGGTGGGGTCCGCATGTCAGTCGGAGGCGGCGCGCGCGCGGGGGAGCTGGGCCTCGCACGAAACTGGGCCGGAAAGAGAGGAAATGGGCCGGGGTTTTGGATTTCGGCCCGAAGGAATTCTGAGATTAATAAATAGATTTTATATTTTAGAAAATACCAGAAATTCAAATGGGCAAAAGAAAATAGCAAATGAACTCAGAAAAATTCTAGAAAAATCTAGAAAATATATCTGAGCACATAGAACCCAAATAAAATAGTTTTAGATAAGGTTTAAGTTGGAATTATTCACATTAAAGGTTTTTGATTGTAAAGTCCAATATTAAGCTTTTGAATTAAAAACAAATAAAATCCAAATGGTGACTTTTCTCCTACTAACTATTTAAAAGATTTTTAAGCTCTGAAAATTGGGATGTTACACGGCGGCGCCGCTACGTGCGGACCGGGACCGCCATCCGGAGAGGAGGCGGTCATTGGCGGCGTAAGCAGCGCCCGCGAGGATGCTTTCGGCCGCGAGCACCTGCGAGGAGCCAAGACGGCGACGGCAACGCAGTGCGGCAAGCGGCCGGCCGCCGGCTTGTGTCGTGTGGGCGGTGGCGACCGTGCGGTGCGTGGCTGCGAGGGCCGGCGTGGCCCAAGGCGCGGGTGGCATCAAGAATCTAGACCCGCCATTATGTGTTAATGGAGTTTTGGTTATTAATGACAAATCATTTGTGAGACTAACAATCTTACTGATAAACCTATTGTTTAGTCTCAGCTAGGATAAAAATGGAAATCAAATGAGGTATACATTCTTAATGACAAATCTATTTATGAGACTAACACTTCTATTGTTATACAAATTATTTAGTCTTAGCCTGAAGATAAAAAGGGAAAATCCAAACAGGTATGTATTCATAAATGACAATCTATTTATGAGACTAACAAATCTATTGATTATCTATTGCTTAGTCTCGTTTGGATATAAAGATGGAAATACAATAGGTATGCATTCTACTTCTTATTATATATTATTTCATTCCTTGGATCCAAAATATAGGTTGAATTCCATCAAAAGGTTAACTTGAATATGTGCATATATTTCTATTACACATTTGTGTATGCACACATTTAGGGAGAGTTCATTCTATATTTTGTGGTTTCATTAGTATTGATCCATATTCCTTTGTCCACATATATTTGGGATCGATACGTTGAGACATATCCTTGAATATATTTAACTTGTGTAGTTAATATATTCATATGAGTATATGAGACTTGTGTAGTTCATATATGCTCATATATCTTTGAATATATTTAACTTGCGTAGTTAATATATTCATATGAGTATATACAACTTGTATAGTTTGTATACACTCATACTTGGTATATACAACTTGTGTAGTTCGTATATACTCATGGTATATATAACCTGTGTAGTTCATATATACTTGTATGTGAGCATATGAGACTTGTGTAGTTCATATATGCTCATATATCATTGAATATATTTAACTTGTGTAGTTAATATATTCATATGAGTATATACAACTTGTGTAGTTTGTATACACTCATATTTGGTATATATAACTTGTGTAGTTCATATATACTCATGACCTTGTTGTTTCATTAGTATTAATCTTTGTGATCTACTTTGAAACATAACTCTTGAGTATACATATAACTTATGTAGTTTATATATACTCATACCAATTACATTCAATTATCTGTAATTGTGTTGGTTATCATCAATTACTAAAAAGGGAAAGATTTTGGTATCTTGTCCCAACCATTATGAGTTAATGGTATGTTATGGTAATTAATGATAATCATATTGTGGAACTAACATTTCTCCTTGAGGTGGATGAATAGGTTATGTTCTAGGTGATTGAAGACTTTGGATGACATCATAAGTTGATTGTCATCAAGTCGTGATTCTTGAAGAAGAAGAAGAAATCATCATGCGTTGATGATGTTCAAGAAAAGGATGATCATCATGAGTTGATGATATTGAAGTGAAGAGCTTGAAGTAAAGGATGCATCATGAATTGATGCGTGTCGAGTTCAAGAAGATGAGATGATCATTGGTTGATCATCAAGTCAAGAGAAGACTCATCATGTGTTGATGGAAGTCAAGTGAAGAATGCATCATGTGTTGATGCATATCGAGACTCGGGATGGAAGATATCATCATGTGTTGATGGACACCAAGTCGAGATCCCAAAGTAAATAAATCATCATGTATTGATGGTTGTGAAGTCAGGAACCCGGACTTGAAGTAAGGATGTGCGTCATCAAGCTTCAAGTGGTGAGCAAGGCAAAGGTATGACTAGCTAGGGCTAAGGATGTGTTCCTAGTCTTTTACCGGTCTTGGTGTGTGGTTGTAGACCGGATTGTTAGTATAGATTGCCGTACTATTAAGAGGGGTCTTGATTAGTAGTTTGAGTTAGTCATGTGTTGATAGCTCATTGTGTTTGCTCTAGCTCAACTTAACATGTTGCCTATATTTGCGAATGCATTTTGCAAATAGTTGTGGCTCATGGTTAATCCTTGTACCATGTGACTTTAGTTTGCGAATGTGTTTTGCAAATGGCTTAAGTCCATGTACCTTATTCCTTGTGGCGTTGATTCTAAAAGTTGGCAAATGTGTTTTGCAACTTGTTGAGAATCTCTCTTTTATCGTTGATCGCATAGCGCGTCAATTTGGCAAATGTGTTTTTGCAAATTGAGTTGAAGCGAAGTGCAATTTGTGGTGTGATTCTAAAAGTTGGCAAATGTATTTTGCAACTTGTTGAGAATCTCACTTTGAACCCTTGTTTGCATCACATGTCAATTATCAAATGTGTTTTGCAATTGAATTTGTTTTGGATGCAAACTGCTGCTTTTCTCAGAAAATCGGTAGTACCGACATGTTAAGGGCGGTTCAACCGCTCTGCGGTTCGACCGGATTTTGGTGCGGTATGACCGCACATCGGTCGTTCCGATTTCTAGTTGGCGGTTGTATAAAACCAGAACCGATGCATTTTGGCTCGGAGCTCTCTTTGATAATCGGTCGTACCGCATTTGAGAAACGGTTGTACAGCGATGCGGTTGTACCGGATTTTGTATGGTGGTACGTATTTTCCAGAGAGCGTGCATTTCTGGTTGCAATCGGTTGTACCGCTCGTCCGTGCGGTACGACCGGCCTCTGCGGTTGGACCGCATGTTGGTTGGCGGTCATACCGCACCAGTGTCCAATGGCTAGTTTTATAGTCATTAGAGGAAGTGCGGTTGTATCGCTCGATAGTTGGCGGTCGTACCGCATGTGCTGATTTTTCAGTAGACTTGCTCCCAACGGCTAGTTTTTGTGTGTGGGCTATAAATACCCACCTTGGTCGTGTGTGGGTAAGGTTGCTAAGCCCCATTGAGTTCCTTTGAGATAAGAGCAAGCCTCTCATACTCTAGTGTGCATGTGTTGCACTTAGTAAGTGATTGAGAGCAAACCCTAAGTGCATGTGTTGCATTAGGTTGTGGATTTTGTATCCATAGAGCTTTGGCACTTGATTGGTTCAAGTGAAAGTTGAGTCTTGTTACTCTTGGTGTTTGCCGACACCTAGACGGCGTAGAGGCGTCGTGGTCCGGTGATCTTCTCAAGTGAAGCTTGTGAGAAGGCCCGGTTTTTGTGAGTGGCTTGGTGCTCGCCATCTCCGGAGTGGAGTAAGAGCAACCCTATTGGAGCGAGGTGTTTGATACCTCGGAGGAAGGCTTAATTGGTGGAGCCGACCCAATAGGTTTGGGTTCCCTCAACGTGGATTATGGGAGACCGGTAAGTCTCCGACTACCACGGTAAAACATCATTGTGTTCCGTGTGCTTCTTGTGATTAGCTTTCATATGCTTTAATTTGTGCAATTTACATTCATTGTATAATTGCTTATTCATTTGTATGATTGCTATCTTGTATGTGCTTGATTGATCATATCATTAGTTGATATCCTACAAGTCTTTGCTATTGCTCTATTTATTATTGACTTGTATTGTTGGTGCACCTAGTTGGTTTAGGCGTTAATTGTGCTAAACTGAATTGATATTTAGCTTCCGCATTAAAAATCGGTTTTAGCGCATAGAAGTTTTAAATTGACTATTCACCCCCCTCTAGTCGGTCTTCTCGATCTTACAAGTGGTATCAGAGCTTGGTCTCTCATTTATTAGACTTAACCGTCTAGAGAGTAAAGGATGGCGACTATAGATATTGTGCACCTAGGTGAAGCACCACAATTTGATGGCACAAATTATGCACATTGGAAAATCCGCATGTCATGCTATTTTAAGGCCATGGGCCTAAATATATGACGGATTATAAATGTAGGCTTTTCTCCTCCATTGGATCGTCTTGCTTCAACAATTGAGGAAGAGAAATGCTTACATCTCGACGCTCAAGCAATTAACTCTTTATTTAGTGCTTTGAGTGTAGATGTGTTTGATGCCATATGCGATCAGAAGAATGTTCATGAGATGTGGACACATCTTTAAGAATATTATGAAAGGTCCACTTCCACAAGTAATGATCGCATAGAAGACTGGACGTCGGAAAAAGAATGCTCAATCTCAAACTCCGACGATAATGAGTCCACAAGCACCTCCACAAATGAGGATGACATACAAGAATGGATGTCGGGAGAAGAATGCTCAACTTCTAGCTCCGACAATGATCACACATCAACTCCATCAACATCGCCTCATTGCTTTATGGCTAAAGGTAAAAATGAGGTAAATAACTATGAGCCTTCATATGATGAATTGATGAAGATGCTAGAAGAATTAAATGAATATATTGGAAAAGAAAAGAAGAGATTCAAGGTTTTAGAGAAAGAGCATATCTCACTTCAAAATAATTATGATGTACTAAAAGATGAACATGAAACTCTTCTTCTAAATGAGCTTAAAAAGTCCAATGTGGATATTGGCATAACATGTAATTTAATAGATGATTTGTCATGCTTAGCTTCTATCTCTTGCAATTCATCTAAAATTGATATATCCACATCTTGTGATGATTTAATTGATATGTCTTGTTGCTCTAGTGAAAATGCTTCTATTTCCTCTATGCTTGTTGAAACTAATCTTGTAGAGGAAAACAAAAAGCTTAAGGCCTAAGTCGCAAATTTGAAAAATGACTTGGATAGAAGCCACAAAGGGAAAGCCACTCTCGATGAAATATTGAGCAAACAAAGATGTTTGCAAGACAAGAGTGGAATCGGCTTCACTCCCATGAAAAAAGGGAGAATAGCAAGATGAGACACAACAAGAACATCAAGTGCTTTGATTGTCATCAAAAGGGTCACCTCTCCTCCAAATGCCCTAACAAGGAAGATTACAAGAGATGGCTTGGCTACATCGCCAAGAAAAGGTGAAGAGCATCATCCCAAAGCAAAAAAGAAAGAAATACACGAATATCAAATACTTTGGATGTTATGATAAGGGACACATTGCCTCGGTGTGTCCAAATCAAAAGGATGTCAAGCCAAGACATTCAATGAAGAGGCAAGACGGAAAGAAGCAAGAGAAGAAAACAAAGGATAGAAGCAAATATCCAACTTGCTACAATTGCCGGGAGAAAGGACATTTTAGTAAGGAATGTCCTAAAGGTATCACTTCTAAGCCCATTGTTTATAATAATGATTATTTGCTTTGGAAGGATAGAAATGGCAATGTGTTTGCTAGGAATGTTAGTTTACATAAAACTAATCCTAGGGCTATTTGGGCGCCTAAATCTATTGTGACTAACATTCATAGACCCAACCTAGTTTTGGGTACCAAATGCGCTTAAATGCTCAATAGGTACTTGGAGATGCATTGGAGGTTTGGCTCACATATGAAGAGGTGGAATTCACCATATGCAAAATTGGAGCCAAGCTTAAGGATGATCAAGTCATATCATAAGCCAATGCTATTTCGGTAACAAGTACTTACATTGAAGTATCTAGACCATTTACCTTGTGTAGGTTGCATTTCATGAAAATCTTATAAAAAGGGTGTTCTTGCTCTGGTGCTTAATCTTGATTATTGAAATCTTGAGCAAGATGTCTGTGGCACATTAAGGGGGAGTGCTAAGTCATGATCATGTATATCACATCCCTAAGTGTGCCCAAATTAATTAAGTGCTAGTAATGCTTTTCAAAATGATCCATTTAGCCATAAAGTCAAAAATTTGAAATTATTAGTATATCCTTTGAAAAATCAGTTGCAAAATGTATACAAATGTATTTCAAAGGTTCCCCAAAGGTTTTGGCTTAAGAAAAAGCTATTTCAAATAAAAATGAGTTTCTATCCAAAATTCTAGATTCTAGAATCTTGTTTTTGACCTAAACTAGATTTTTGTGTAAAATCTATTCTAAAAGAAATCTAACATTTGTCCCAAAAGGAAAATCCTAGAGTTGACTATTCTAAACCTTTTTGATATTCAAATGATTTCCAAAAGACCAACTCATCAAAAGTTATTTGATTTTGAAACTCGTCCAAAATACTAGTTTGACCTAAGTGGTCACTTTCTAGCACTTAAGTGAGTTTAGCCATTTGAGCCTAAATTATTCACATGAATAGGTCCAAATGGTATTCATGACTCTTACATGCCATCGGATGCCTAAAATATCTTCATTTGCTCAATTTGGCTCTTCTTGTGAAAAGTCTTGAAAATACGATTTCATTTCCAAAATCTAAAGCTTAATTCATAAAAACAATTTTAAAGTTGATTTATTAAAGGCTAGATAAGTTGGAAATGCTCCAAATATCTTTATTTGGATGTTTGTGTGAAAGTTTGGAGCAAAATACAACTATTCTCTAAATTCCAAGCTTTGTCCTTGTTATCCCAGAAAAATCGGAACTACCGGTAGTATTCTTGCGGTACTACCGGGTTGCGGTACTACAGGCCCTTGAACTGCGGTACTACCGGCGTTTATATGACGGTACTTCCGATTATCCTGACAAAACAGCCAATCTCAAACTCTTTCAATTCTAAATCTATTGTGGTTGTTTCCCAAAATTAAGATTGATCCTTGCTATCTTTGCAAGCTACCCTCAAATGCTTATCTTGATCACCTTGTGATATTCTTATCATTACAAGTGGTATTCTTTCAAGTGGTAGCTCCTTTTGATCATCTTTGACCTCGGCATGAGAATCATATGTGTTTGATTCAAGTGGTATCCTTGTTTTTTACAAGTGGTACTCTTCAAGTGATATCATCTTGTCCTTACAAGTGGTATTCTCAATTGATATCATCGTACTCCTTCACGTTGTATCTTTTAAGGGTATCTCTTGTTCTCATTCACAAGTGGTATCTAACTCTTTCCATGCCGATCAATTCTTTGCTTACCAAGCTCTCCCCGATACCTAATCACTTCTTATCCATGTGGTCTCTCCGATACCTCAAATTTCTTGATGTTGTTTTTCAAGAGGTATCTTATCTAAGTGGTTTCTCTGATACCCGATATCTTTTCAAGTCTTATCTCTTCAAGAGATATCTCTCAATTGTATCAAGTGGTATCATCTTATCTTAAGTGGATTTTCTCTCTATCTCTTCTCTCTATGCTTTCTTTAAGATCTTAAAAAGAGAATTTCAAGCACCTTGAGAAGCAAGACCTGTCGACGCATGTTTTCCACAAGTGGTATCAACATATGGATTTACAAGTATTATCTACAAGTGAAATTTACAAGTGGCATCGTCGACTTATAGTATCCACAAATAAAGTTTAAAGAATATCTTTCAACAAGTGGTATCTACAAGAAATCTCTACAAGTGGTATCTACAAGAAATCTCTACAAGTGGTATCTACTAGAATTGTTCAAGGATTACCTTACAAGTGGATACACATAAAGAAAATGAGGGAGAATGCTTTTGTGTGTCAAAAGCTGTAACACCCTGGCCAAACGGAAGCCAAGATGCCACCTAGTTAATCTAACAATCTACACATTTCGGAAGATTATGAAATAATTATATCAACCAACTGACAGCATTAACATAATCAAGATATGGTGAAGGTATCCTTCCTTCACCTTCTAAGTTTTTTAATACTGAGAAACATTAAAGAGGGTTCACATGCAGAATAAATCAACATCATAGCAGAGAAGGTATCCTTCCTTCTCCAATTAAAGTTTAATTATTACAATTCAGCATTAACGAATGTAATATTGAACTAGAATTATGTCTTGAACATGAAATTGGTGATGTAGACAAGTAGTGTGTGTCTACTCCCTCCCAAGAGAATCTCATCAACGATCACCTAGAAATAGACAAAAACAACGCAAGGGTGAGTCCAAGACTCAGCAAGTACAATGATCAATAAGACATTTATCAATACGAATAAGACATGCTCGGCATCAACATTGGTCATAACACAAATGAGTGCGTATGGAGACATGACATGAATGCTTAAAATCAAGGGAATGGACTGCACACACACATATACCGGTATAGTCAGTGAACACCCGTCGGTGTTCACTCAAGCCCGCATCTTAACAAAAATGCGGGGATCCATTTCCCGTATGAAGAACGTTTCATACGGGTGTCCAACATTGCCCATCTTGGAATTAATGGGTCTTACTCAACCATCCTGGAATTGATGGTCTTCCTCATCCACTCCCGTGGACGGCAAATGATAATGAATGCATGCAACAATTAAGTGAAATATACAATAACACCATTTCTATTCATGAATTCAATGTATTGAACAAGGCATGAATAATTCATTTCACATGTCTCACAAGTTACCAAAACAACTCAAGCTAATAACCACAGACACAAACATCCAAATAAACATGGTACTTGCCTTCCGCGCTGCGCGCGTTATCCGCAACGAAGCGCTCTTACACCAAGTTTCGCGCCTAATCCAACGAAATAACTCAATAAGTATACATGATACCCAGCTCAACTAGTCGGTGTTCTATATTACTTCTATTAAGACTCAATTCAATCCTATATCGCATAAACTGAAAAACAGCGGAACCTGTCCATAAAAATAATTCCTGGACAGCAACACGGGACTAACATAACTCACAGCCTGGAAGTCGAAAAATAGCAAACCCAATTTCTGTAGATTCTTAACTGGTCTAACTATAAAACTCTAGTTGACACGACAATCCAATTTGGTCAAATTAATAGGCTAATAATTGTTTGAACATTCAGCACAGATTCAGCCTACCAAATTTCAGCAGAAATATTCAGTTGATCATAACTTCTATGTTACAACTCCGAATTGAGCGTTCTTTACCAATCTGAAAAGGTTATCGAATTACCTACAATAACCTAGTTGGGTGAACTTTCAGTTTCGACCAATTTCCCTTTCAAAATTTAGGAAATAACCAGACAGTTTATTCTCGTCAGATTTCTGGCAGCAGGTACTAAAACATCCATAACTTTTGACTCGGACCTCGGAATCAAGTGAACTTGGTGGCCACTGAAACTTAAGAACGAGGCCTAGATATCTCTAGGAGACCAAACCTTCAGATTCTGCCTAAAAATAACCGAAACACCTCTACAACGTACTGGACAGAAACAGTTTCTAATTTCAGCAAATCTGCCTAATCAAAACGTATCCAAATCTCTTCTACCAACTATCAAACCACGAGGATCGCATCGTTACCCTTGCTGCAACCAGGAGTAGGTGGAAGGATCCTTGGTGAAGAAGCTCTTCTTCCTTTTCCTCCTTTGGCCGAAACACTCAACAGCCCACCTCGATGCTTTGCGAACACCAACCGTGGGGAAACTCCGAGATCGGTTGGGGCAGCACCACGAGAGGAGGAGCAGCCACAAGGGGAGATGGGGCGGCTCCAAGGCAGGCGCAAGGGAGGAGAGGAGGGGAGGAGGGGTGGCGGCCAAGAGGAAAAAGAAGGGGAGGGTGGCGGCCAAGGAATAAAAGGGGAGGGCTAGGGTTTGCACCAAGGGGAGGGAGAGGCGCATGGGCCTAGGCCCATGGCCGCCAAGGCCTGGAAAGGCTACGGAGGCCCAAAACTCTCATCCTCTCGAAAAACGACATTTTTACGCTAGCCAAGTTCCCGATTAAACCTTTCTTTCCGAACAAAAACAGGTATGACATTCTACCCCTAACTGCAATTCGACCCGAATTCTACCCACGCAACGGACACAAGAGCGAAGTCTACGGAATTGAAAACAAGATTTAACACGCATCAAAGAACAAATAGGTTCGATATCGCCGCGGATGCGAGACTCCAGCCCCAAGTGGCTTCTCTCTCGCTTGATGAGACCAAAGAACTTTGACATACTTCAATGTCTTGGTCCTCAGAACCCGCTCTGACTCTTCCAAAATTTTCACTGGTCGGGACTCAAACGTAAGGTCCTGCTCAATGATCAAGGGCTCCAGCGGAATAGCATGCTCCGGTTCCCTCAAGAACTTCCTCAACATTGATACGTGGAACACATTATGAACTCCTTGCATGGATTCCGGAAGATCCAAGCGGTAAGCCAATTTCCCAATTCTTGCCACAACTGGAAACGGTCCGATGTACCTTGGGCTAAGCTTCCTTTAGTACCGAACGCATTACGCCTTTGGTAGGCGATACCTCGTAAGAACCTCGTTTCCACTTCGATTCCAACTCTCGCTTCTCACATCTCGCATAACTCTTACGCGGCTTTGAGCAGCGGCGATTCTTCCCGATCTCGCTACTCTAACCACGCTTTGCTGAACCCAGTCAGACCCAAAACAGCCCGCTCTCCAATCGCATCCCAACACAATGGAGATCTGCATCTCCGCCATAGAGAACCTCAAATGGTGCAGCTCGAATCATCGGCGTGATAGCTATTGTTATAGGCGAACTCGCCAAAGCCGTGTGATCTTCCCAACCCCTTCCAGATAAAACACAACACCGAGCATATCTTCTAAGGTTTGGATTGTACGCTCGATCGGCCATCCATCTCGAGGGTGGAATGCGATACTAAGACAGAGTTGCGTGCCCAAAGCACCGCAAGCTCTCCCAAAACTTGGAAACAAATTTGGCATCTCGGTCGGAAACAATAGTCTTTGGCACCCGTGCAAACGTACTATCTCTCGCACATAGAGTGGAGCCAAATCGCTCGCATTGGTGGTTCGAATAGGAATGAAATGTGCGACTTCTCGAACCGATCCACTATAACCCATATAGCATCCTTCCTCGCTGAGTGCGGGTAAACCAACCACAAAATCCATGGAGATGTCATCCCATGGCCACACCGGAACCTCTAAAGGTTGCAACAATCCTGCCGGTCGCTTATGTTCAGCCTTAACCCGCTGGCAGATCCCACACGAGGCCACATACTGCGCAATATCGACTTTCATTCTCTTCCACCAGAAACTCTTCTTCAAATCTTTGTACATTTTGGTCTCACCTGGATGTACTGTATACGGTGTACGGTGTGCTTCCTTTAGAATCTCATCTTTAACCTGTGCCCCCTGTGGCACACAAAGGCGACCTTTAAATCGCAATGCACCTGACTCATCTATGCTGAAGTGGCCTTGTTTGCCTTCATCTAGGCGTTTCCTTGCACGCTGAAACATTTGATCAAGCTGTTGTGCTTCCCGCACTCGATCTGGAATGGTTGACTCAAGAAGCAAACGGGTCTCAGATTGGGCGGTGCCCGCAAAACAAAAGGAGATATCCATACGCTCTAAATCAGCAATGAGACAACTGAGAGTAGGAGGGGTCGCCTTGCGACTCAGGGCATCGGCTACAACATTTGCCTTGCCCGGATGATACTGAATGGTGAGATCATAGTCTTTTATCAACTCCAACCATCTCCTCTGCCTCAGGTTTAAATCTTTCTGGGTAAAGATGTATTTCAGACTCTTGTGATCAGTGAAAATGTCACAAGATTCGCCATACAAATAATGACGCCAAATCTTCAAAGCAAGAACCACTGCACCCGCTCTAAATCGTGAGTAGGATAATTCGTTCATGATTCTTCAACTGCCCCGCGAGGCATAGGCAATCACCTTGCCATCCTGCATAAGTACACAACCAAGCCCAACTCTAGATGCATCTGAATAAATAGTGAACCGCTTCCCTGGTTCAGGAAGAGTGAGAACCGAGCGGTCACCAATCTATCCTTCAAAGTACTGAAACTTCGCTCACACGCGCCACCATCAAACTTGACCCTTTCGTGTCAATCGTGACAATGGTCTAGCAAGGGTAGAGAAACCTCCACGAAACGCCGATAATAACCAAATAAACCTAAAACTCCTCACTTCTTTTACATTAGTTGGTCTTTTCCATTCCACCACCGTTGAGATCTTACTTGGATCAACCGAAATGCCCTCTTGATTGATTACATGGCCCGAAACCCAACTTCGAAATCCAATTCACATTTCTTGATTTGGCATAAAATTGGTTCACTCTCGAGTCTCAAGTACCAACCTCGATGCCGAGCATGATCTTCTTCGCCTTGGAATAAATCAAGATGTCATCAATGAATACTACGACGAAATCATCAAGGTAAGGGTGCAACATACTATTCATGGCTTCCATGAAAATCTGCAGGAGCATTGGTTAGCCCAAAAGACATAACCTTATACTCATAATGACCATACCTTGTAGAGAAAGTCGTCTTCTCAATATCTTGCTCTCGAACTCTAATCGATTATAACTCGATCAAGGTCAATTTTGGAGAATATTTTAGCTCCTTCAACCGATCAAAGAGATCCTCAATACGGGCAAAGGATATTTATTCTTCACAGCTTGCTTGGTTAAGAGCCCAGAATCCACACACATACGCCAACTACCGTCCTTCTTCTTAGTGAAAAGAACAGAGCTCCCACGCGAAACACTACGCGAATCAAACCTTTAGATAGCAAATCATCTAATTGCTTTTCAACTCCTCCCGAAAGGGACGCATAAACGATATGGAGATATAGAAATAGGTCGGGTTCCTGAACAAGATCTATCCGAACTCCACTTTACGCTTAGGAGGCATTCCAGGAAGCTCTACCGGAAAAACATCGGGAAACTCATTCACTACCAGAATATCTTCGATACGAAGTGGAGATTCAGACTTCTCGCTAAGGGACCAAAGCATTCCAATGGTTGAGGCTCGACGACTGGGAAACAAACTAGCCAACACGAACAAGGAATCAAGCGGCGCGCTACCCTGAAAAACCAGTTCTTCACCCGATGGAGCCTGCAAAGTCACCGTCTTCCAAAAGCAACAAATCTTGGCACGATAATTGAATAACCAGTCCATACCCAAAATAACATCAAAAGGTGATAACTGAATCACCATAAGGTTGGCGTGAAATTCTCATCTTCAATAGTGATAGTACTGACCAGACACGTCAGAGAGCTAGAAATAAGACCCCCCGGAGAACTGACCACCACAGACTCAGATATAAATTGCACACTCAAACTCGCCCTTCTAACAAACTCTAAGGACACAAAAGAATAAGTAGCTCCGGAATCAAATAATACGAAAGCCTCATGTGAATCAACTAGTAGAGTACCTGTCACCACATCGACGGCCCACAAGAATGAGAGTAGGCATGGCGTGACCCCATGGGTAGAGGAGCGTAAGACGCACCAAACACTCAGTGAAGGATGAGCGAGGACTGCTGCAGAGAAGCATACGAAGGTGGTGCAGACGCAGGCGGGGTTCCAGAGAACTCAAGGAGGCGCAGGAGTAAAAACAGCAGGAGGAGCCCATCCTGACGAAAACTGAGGCACAGGAGGTGCAGCTAGAGTCTGTACTGAGCCCCGAGGTGCACTGGAAGAAGACGCAACTGGAACTGCTTCCCACTTGATGATGCTCGCTGGGTTCTGCTTGCAAACTGATGCTTTGTGGCCTTCCCGACCACACTGACGACACGTCCCTCTGAAAGAACACTCTGAAGACCGGTGACCCTCTCCACATCTGAAACATTTCATACCTTGTCCCGGGACGGGACGCAACTGAGGTGCAGCTGACGACGTGCGTGGCGCCGAGAAAGAAGGCTGCCACTGCTGAGCTGAACGAGACTGGCGACTCCCTTGAAATCTCTTGGATGCAGGTCGCTGAGAAGACCCGCCTCCACCACTAAAGCTCCGCTTCTGGCCACTGCCAGAACCACCAACAGGAACAGTGCCACTAGCTGACTGCGTCTGCGAAGGAAGATTCCTCACCAACTCCATTCCTCTAGCTTGTTCAACCACCGTACTGAAATCACGCAAGACAGATGCACCCAGAATCTGGCGATACTCCTGAACGAGACCCCGACGGAACCTCTTGGCCTTCTCCATATCATCATTGGCTACCGCCGTACAAAGCGCATCAGTGTTGAATTCACCTCATACTCAAACCGACCTATTACCCCGAGTCAACGCTCAACAGAGATCGCTCCATCTTCTCCACGAAAGAATCCGGATAGTACTTGGCTCTAAATTGCCCCACAAAAACTTCCCAAGTAACCGGTCCCTGCACCGGGTCTGGCGCATGTAACCCCTTCCCACCGGATATCGGCTTGGCCCTTCGGTTGAAAGGCCACAAACGAACCCTTTGCACCGAAGTTCATCTCCAACGCGTCAAACTGCCGCTCCATGTACCGAGCCAATCTGGCCGCTGAACCGGGTACCGCCCCATCAAAAGTGTCAAGTCGGCGACATCCACTCGCGAGACTTATCCTAGTCTCGGTGGAACCGCTGCAACGATCGGACTGCGGACGGAGACAAAGAAGAATAAAGCAGAACAGCAAGAAGAATAGGAGCAGCAGCAGCAGGAGGTTGAGTGCACTCGCACCGCCGACGAGCACTCGTTCTCCTCTCAAGATTCTCGAATAATAATAGCCGACGCCGCTGGGCATCCACGGCCGCGCAGCTTGAGCTTCATGGGTGGGTGAGCAATGAGGCAACCTCTCGGCAGCCCACCAGACCTCTTCTCATGAGGTTGCGAAACAACCGGACCACGTCCACGACCGCGACCACGGCCCGGCAGACGACCACGTCCTCTACCTCTCGCCATCTAAGAACACCACAACCGAACAAAACTAAACACTTAACTTAACAGTTCAAAAGAAGCACGGAACTAAGCAACAATAACACAACAAATAAATCATAACAACAGAAATTGCGGAAACAATGAATCACCCAACCCATCCTATCAGGTACAAGTGTGTCAATTTAATAATTTTATTTTAACCACGGACCTAAAGCCCGCTCTGATACCAACTGTAACACCCTGGCCAAACGGAAGCCAAGATGCCACCTAGTTAATCTAACAATCTACACATTTCGGAAGATTATGAAATAATTATATCAACCAACTGACAGCATTAACATAATCAAGATATGGTGAAGGTATCCTTCCTTCACCTTCTAAGTTTTTAACTTGAGAAACATTAAAGAGGGTTCACATGCGAATAAATCAACATCATAGCAGAGAAGGTATCCTTCCTTCTCCAATTAAAGTTTAATTATTACAATTCAAAGATTAACGAATGTAATATTGAACTAGAATTATGTCTTGAACATGAAATTGGTGATGTAGACAAGTAGTGTGTGTCTACTCCCTCCCAAGAGAATCTCATCAACGATCACCTAGAAATAGACAAAACAACGCAAGGGTGAGTCCAAGACTCAGCAAGTACAATGATCAATAAGACATTTATCAATACGAATAAGACATGCTCGGCATCAACATTGGTCATAACACAAATGAGTGCGTATGGAGACATGACATGAATGCTTAAAATCAAGGGAATGGACTGCACACACACATATATGGTAGATAGTCGGTGAACACCCGTCGGTGTTCACTCAAGCCCGCATCTTAACAAAAATGCGGGATCCATTTCCGTATGAAGAACGTTTCATACGGGTGTCCAACATTGCCCATCTTGGAATTAATGGGTCTTACTCAACCATCCTGGAATTGATGGTCTTCCTCATCCACTCCCGTGGACGGCAAATGATAATGAATGCATGCAACAATTAAGTGAAATATACAATAACACCATTTCTATTCATGAATTCAATGTATTGAACAAGGCATGAATAATTCATTTCACATGTCTCACAAGTTACCAAAAACAACTCAAGCTAATAACCACATTACACAAACATCCAAATAAACATGGTACTTGCCTTCGCGCTGCGACGCGTTATCCGCAACGAAGGCGCTCTTACACCCGGTTTCGCCGCTAATCCAACGAAATAACTCAATAAGTATACATGATACCCAGCTCAACTAGTCGGTGTTCTATATTACTTCTATTAAGACTCAATTCAATCCTATATCGCATAAACTGAAAACAGCGGAACCTGTCCATAAAAATAATTCCTGGACAGCAACACGGGACTAACATAACTCACAGCCTGGAAGTCGAAAAATAGCAAACCCAATTTCTGTAGATTCTTAACTGGTCTAACTATAAAACTCTAGTTGACACGACAATCCAATTTGGTCAAATTAATAGGCTAATAATTGTTTGAACATTCAGCACAGATTCAGCCTACCAAATTTCAGCAGAAATATTCAGTTGATCATAACTTCTATGTTACAACTCCGAATTGAGCGTTCTTTACCAATCTGAAAAGGTTATCGAATTACCTACAATAACCTAGTTGGGTGAACTTTCAGTTTCGACCAATTTCCCTTTCAAAATTTAGGAAATAACCAGACAGTTTATTCTCGTCAGATTTCTGGCAACAGGTACTAAAACATCCATAACTTTTGACTCGGACCTCGGAATCAAGTGAACTTGGTGGCCACTGAAACTTAAGAACGAGGCCTAGATATCTCTAGGAGACCAAACCTTCAGATTCTGCCTAAAAATAACCGAAACACCCTCTACAACGTACTGGACAGAAACAGTTTCTAATTTCAGCAAATCTGCCTAATCAAAAACGTATCCAAATCTCTTCTACCAACTATCAAACCACGAGGATCGGCATCGTTACCCTTGCTGCAACCAGGGAGTAGGTGGAAGGATCCTTGGTGAAGAAGCTCTTCTTCCTTTTCCCCTCCTTTGGCCGAAACACTCAACAGCCCACCTCGATGCTTTGCGAACACCAACCGTGGGGAAACTCCGGAGATCGGTTGGGGCAGCACCACAGTAGGAGGAGCAGCCACAAGGGGAGATGGGGGCGGCTCCAAGGCAGGGCGCAAGGGAGGAGAGGAGGGGAGGGGAGGGGTGGCGGCCAAGAGGGAAAAAGAAGGGGAGGGGTGGCCGGCCAAGGAATAAAAGGGGAGGGCTAGGGTTTGCACCAAGGGGGAGGGGAGAGGGGCGCATGGGCCTAGGCCCATGGCCGGCCAAGGCCTGGAAAGGCTACCGGAGGCCCAAAAACTCTCATCCTCTCCGAAAAACGACATTTTTACGCTAGCCGAAGTTCCCCGATTAAACCTTTCTTTCCCGAACAAAAACAGGGTATGACAAAAGCAAAGACAATCGGACGAAGAAGGCTTTTGTGTGTCAAAAGCTAAGAAGGAGAGGTTTGGACAAAGAATATTTTTGTGTGTCAAAAAGCAAAGAAACTAAGTGAACGAAGAAATCCTTTGTGTGTCAAAGGTGAAGAGAAAATTTGTCAATAAGAAGAGCCTTTGTGTAAGGGGGAGTTTTCTTAAAAATATTTTGTAAAAATTATTGAAAACCTTTTTGGTTTTAAAATGGGTATACTAATATATGGGAAAACTGATTTGAAAAGACTCCCTTATGGTTTCGCTTTAATTTGGATTTCTTTAGTATTCAATGCCAAAAGGGAGAAATTGTCTATTTGATCTAAATAAAATGGCTTCCCTTGCCTAGCTCTCTGTTATGCAAAATCTTTTGTATAAGGGGGAGAATGTTGGATCAAGGTTGTTTTGAGTTTTTGGTGATTAATGCCAAAAGGGGGAGAATGTTGGATCAATATCTTTCCACATTTGGTTGAGTATCATATATTTTGCATGTCTCTTTGATATGCTTAAAGAATACATTATGTTATTTAGATACTCAATATAAGTTGATAATATCCAAATGTGCTATTGATAAAGGATTTGTCATCAATTACCAAAAAGGGGGAGATTGAAGAATCTAGACCCGCCATTATGTGTTAATGGAGTTTTGTTTATTAATGACAAATCATTTGTGAGACTAACAATCTTATTGATATACCTATTGTTTAGTCTCGGCTCGGATAAAAATGGAAATCAAATGAGGTATGCATTCTTGATGACAAATCTATTTATGAGACTAACACTTCCATTGTTATACAAATTATTTAGTCTCAGCCTGAAGATAAAAAGGGAAAATCCAAACAGGTATGTATTCATAAATGACAATCTATTTATGAGACTAACAAATCTATTGATTATCTATTGCTTAGTCTCGTTTGGATATAAAGATGGAAATACACGAGGTATGCATTCTACTTCTTATTATATATTATTTCATTCATCGGATTCAAAATATAGGTTGAATTCCATCAAAAGGTTAACTTGAATATGTGCATATGTTTCCATTACACATTTGTGTATGCACACATTTAGAGGGAGTTCGTTCTATATTTTGTGGTTTCATTAGTATTGATCCATATTCCTTTGTCCACATATATTTGGGATCGATACGTTGAGACATATCCTTGAATATATTTAACTTGTGTAGTTAATATATTCATATGAGTATATGAGACTTGTGTAGTTCATATATGCTCATATATCTTTGAATATATTTAACTTGCGTAGTTAATATATTCATATGAGTATATACAACTTGTATAGTTTGTATACACTCATACTTCGTATATACAACTTGTGTAGTTCGTATATACTCATGGTATATATAACCTGTGTAGTTCATATATACTTGTATGTGAGCATATGAGACTTGTGTAGTTCATATATGCTCATATATCATTGAATATATCTAACTTATGTAGTTAATATATTCATATGAGTATATACAACTTGTGTAGTTTGTATACACTCATATTTGGTATATATAACTTGTGTAGTTCATATATACTCATGACATTGTTGTTTCATTAGTATTAATCTTTGTGATCTACTTTGAAACATAACTCTTGAGTATATATATAACTTATGTAGTTTATATATACTCATACCAATTACATTCAATTATCTGTAATTGTGTTGGTTATCATCAATTACCAAAGAGGGAAAGATTTTGGTATCTTGTCCCAACCATTATGAGTTAATGGTATGTTATGGTAATTAATGATAATCATATTGTGGAACTAACATTTCTCCTTGAGGTGGATAAATAGGTTATGTTCTAGGTGATTGAAGACTTTGGATGACATCATAAGTTGATTGTCATCAAGTCGTGATTCTTGAAGAAGAAGAAGAAATCATCATACGTTGATGATGTTCAAGAAAAGGATGATCATCATGAGTTGATGATATTGAAGTGAAGAGCTTGAAGTAAAGGATGCATCATGAGTTGTTGCGTGTCGAGTTCAAGAAGATGAGATGATCATTGGTTGATCATCAAGTCAAGAGAAGACTCATCATGTGTTGATGGAAGTCAAGTGAAGAATGCATCATGTGTTGATGCATATCGAGACTCGGGATGGAAGATATCATCATGTGTTGATGGACATCAAGTCGAGATCCCAAAGTAAATAAATCATCATGTATTGATGGTTGTGAAGTCAGGAACCCGGACATGAAGTAAGGATGTGCGTCATCAAGCTTCAAGTGGTGAGCAAGGCAAAGGTATGACTAGCTAGGGCTAAGGATGTGTTCCTAGTCTTTTACCGGTCTTGGTGTGTGGTTGTAGACCGGATTGCTAGTATAGATTGTCGTACTATTAAGAGGGGTCTTGATTAGTAGTTTGAGTTAGTCATGTGTTGATAGCTCATTGTGTTTGCTCTAGCTCAACTTAACATGTTGCCTATATTTGCGAATGCATTTTGAAAATAGTTGTGGCTCGTGGTTAATCCTTGTACCATGTGACTTTAGTTTGCGAATGTGTTTTGCAAATGGCTTAAGTCCGTGTACCTTATTCCTTGTGGCGTTGATTCTAAAAGTTGGCAAATGTGTTTTGCAACTTGTTGAGAATCTCGCTTTTATCGTTGATCGCATAGCGCGTCAATTTGGCAAATGTGTTTTTGCAAATTGAGTTGAAGCGAAGTGCAATTTGTGGTGTGATTCTAAAAGTTGGCAAATGTGGTTTGCAACTTGTTGAGAATCTCACTTTGAACCCTTGTTTGCATCACATGTCAATTATCAAATGTGTTTTGCAATTGAATTTGTTTTGGATGCAAACTGCTGCTTTTCTCAGAAAATCGGTAGTACCAACGTGTTAAGGGTGGTTCGACCGCTCTGCGGTTCGACCGGATTTTGGTGCGGTATGACCGCACATCGGTCGTTCTGATTTCTAGTTGGCGGTTGTATAAAACTAGAACTGATGCATTTTGGCTCGGAGCTCTCTTTGATAATCGGTCGTACCGCATTTGAGAAACGGTTGTACCGGATTTTGTATGGCGGTACGTATTTTCCAGAGAGCGTGTATTTTGGGTTGAGTTTGAAACCCTGCAATCGGTTGTACCGCTCGTCTGTGCGGCACGACCGGCCTCTGCGGTTGGACCGCATGTTGGTTGGCGGTCATACCGCACCAGTGTCCAACGGCTAGTTTTATAGTCATTGGAGGAAGTGCGGTTGTACCGCTCGGTAGTTGGCGGTCGTACCGCATGTGCTGATTTTTCAGTAGACTTGCTCCCAACGGCTAGTTTTTGTGTGTGGGCTATAAATACCCACCTTGGTCGTGTGTGGGTAAGGTTGCTGAGCCCCATTGAGTTCCTTTGAGCTAAGAGCAAGCCTCTCATACTCTAGTGTGCATGTGTTGCACTTAGTAAGTGATTGAGAGCAAACCCTAAGTGCATGTGTTGCATTAGGTTGTGGATTTTGTATCCATAGAGCTTTGGCACTTGATTGGTTCAAGTGAAAGTTGAGTCTTGTTACTCTTGGTGTTTGCCGACACCTAGACGGCGTGGAGGCGTCGTGGTCCGGTGATCTTCTCAAGTGAAGCTTGTGAGAAGGCCCGATTTTTGTGAGTGGCTTGGTGCTCGCCATCTCCGGAGTGGAGTAAGAGCAACCCTAGTGGAGCGAGGTGTTTGATACCTCGGAGGAAGGCTTAATTGGTGGAGCCGGCCCAATAGGTTTGGATTTCCCTCAACGTGGATTATGGGAGACCGGTAAGTCTCCGACCACCACGGTAAAACATCATTCTGTTTCGTGTGCTTCTTGTGATTAGCTTTCATATGCTTTAATTTGTGCAATTTACATTCATTGTATAATTGCTTATTCATTTGTATGATTGCTATCTTGTATGTGCTTGATTGATCATATCATTAGTTGATAGCCTACAAGTCTTTGCTATTGCTCTATTTATTATTGACTTGTATTGTTGGTGCACCTAGTTGTTTTAGGTGTTAATTGTGCTAAACTGAATTGATATTTAGCTTCCGTATTAAAAATCGGTTTTAGCGCATAGAAGTTTTAAATTGACTATTCACCCCCCCTTTAGTCGGTCTTCTCGATCTTACAGTGCACGCTGCGCCTGCGCGCGCAGTGTGGGTCGACGGCGGTGACACGGTCTTGCTTTGCCGGCGCGCGCCGCGCGGTTCAAGCGCGGCGGCAAAGACGCTGCCTTTTTGTTATCGTTTTGTATACGATGCAATGTGCATTGTAAAACGACATTGCAACGGAGGCGCGGCTTCATGCCGACATGTGCGTGCTTACCACGTGCTTGCGGCGTGGCTCTGTCGTTGCCTCCGTGTCGATACGTGATGGCGAACTATGCCGACCGGTAACGTTTTGCGGAGGTAGTGACAGTCGCTTGCAGACGGTGCCTCACACATGGTGCCTTTCACGCTATTGCATCTACAACCTACGGTACAATCATCATCTACTCTTTCATGCAAACCACCGATCGGCTTGGCCGGCGACTTCAAGTCTGCTCGCGGTAGATTAGAGCGGATTTGCACCGTAGAAAAACAATCTAGAAAGCGACAATTGCATAATTGAAAGTGTAACACCCTGGCTATTTGGAAGCCAAGATGTCACCCTAAAATCTCTAACATACAACAATAATCATGAGAATTGAAGCAATAATCCAAGTTATAACGAATGGAAGGAGAATCGCTCAAAAGGCATAATCGCACAAATATAATCTGAACCTATGCAGGTCAAGTACCACAGCGAAAAATAAACATCCATAACCAAACAGGAGACATCACCCACATGTCGCCTCAATTATTACAGTTTATCTCTAAACAAATAAAGGAATTCAACCAAGTTCTATTATTGAAACTGGAATATGGTGATGTGTGTTTAGTGCAAGTCTACTCCCTCCCGATAGAGTCATCATGAACAGCCACCTAAAACAAAACAACAAACAAGAGTGAGTCCGGGACTCAGCAAGTACAACGATTACAAGAACATACTTCATGTAGATACATAGCACATAAGATATATTTGAAAGAAAGAACTGTAATGCATGGATGCCATGAACTGGATGGACTGCACTCGTGCTTATACCGGTATAGCAAGTGACACACCCGTCGGTGTTCACTTAAGCCCGTATTTATCGAAATACGGGGATCCAAAATACCGTATGAAGAACGTTTCATACGGGTGTCCAAAACTGCCCACGTTGGAATGGTGGGACTTCACTTGCCCATACTGGAATTGATGGGACTTTAGACTCCACTCCCGTGGAGCTCCACTCCCGTGGACGGAACATGAACATGATCGCATGAATAATTTTATGAACAATGGTTAATATCATTTCCACACATATGAAAGAGCGTACACAAAGAACATGATCATCATATCATTCTTGTCTACCATAACCTCCACTCCCGTGGATATTCCACTCCCGTGGATGGCATATGAACATTTAAGCTTCTCACACATCAACATAACACCATACCAATCAACGAGTATCCGGGGTTTACAAATCATACATAAGTCATTGTACTTGCCTTTAGTGTTGCGATGCGTTGGGAGGCAACGAAGAAGCCGGTAACCTTGGCGCCTCACCCCCTACACCAAAGTTACTCAATAAGAGCCAAGTCATCAAGACACTACTCGCATCGCCCTAACTCATAACCCTAATCCCACCATCTAAATTATACCCGATACTTGAATTAAACCACATTCTAGCAGAAAGTCTATACGGACAGCAGCGGTATAAATAGCATAACTTTTGATCTAAAACTCAAAAAGGGGTGTTCTCAGGTTTGATTGAAAGGTAATGAAATTATCTACAACAACCTAGTTGGTGGAAATCTCGAATTCTATATGTATCAATCTCCACAAGACCAACAAACACTTTCTGTCAGAACTACCGGCAATTCTGGACAGCAGCACGGTAAATGCCATAACTTCTAATTGGCTAAACCAAACTTTGCGTTCTTTATCAATATAAAAAGCTAATACCAAGGCCCACAATAACTTAGTTGGGTGAAAGCCCTGAATTTTCCATTAACACACTCATATTTTAAAAGACAACTTGACAGTTTATTCTCGTCAGGATTCTGGACAGCAGATACGGAAACTATAATAACTTTTGATCCGTACGTCGGAATTCAGTGTTCTTGGCGGCCACCGAAAGCTAAGAACAATACCTACAAAACTCTAGGAGATGGAAATCTCAAATTCGACCTCTAAGAACCCTAAATAGACCACGCAACAAACTGGACAGATCTGAAATTCTAACAGCAGCAAATCGATCTAACAATCCTAATCGAATTCGCATCTTCTACTAATCAAACAGCGAAGAACTTGTTCGTTACCCTTGTAAAACCACAGGAGATCGCTGAATTCCCCCGCGAAGAGCTCCTCTCCTCTTCTTCTCCTCTCCTCCTCGTCTTTTCTCCTTGGTTGGCGGCACCAGAAGCCTTCTTCTCCCGCCCCGTCCCCCCCCCCTTCTTCTTGGACAGCAGCAATGGAGGGGGGCGTGCACTGTAGCACCGGAGGTACTGTAGCATGGCGGTGACACTGTAGCATGGGGTGCTACAGTACATCTAGGGTTATAGGCTGCCCCTAATGGGCCAAGGCTATGGGCCTTTGGCCCAAGATTTAATCACCATTTTACAGAAATTCTGAAATTTCATTTTAAATCCCAATAAAATGGTTGAGATTCAATTATAATTCTTAGGATTGAACGGAGTATTACATTCTACCCCCCTTAAACAGAATTCGACCCCGAATTCTACTCAAAAGAATACCAACTAAACTTAATAACCATGGACACTTACCCGACGTTAAAAACTCTGGTTAAAGCTCGTACATGCGAGTTCCCAAGTCCCAAGTCTTATCACGCTTAGACCATTACAGATTATCTCAACATATAGGACACAAATGTAAGATCATACTCGTTGGCCAACGACTCTATCGAAAACTAAAGCTTTGGACCTCTCAGTACTCACTCAGCACTGGACATACTAGATGTTGCGTACCCCGCGTATGAACCCGAGATTGTCCTAGCGGTACGTCAAATTCTGAATCCCCACAACTAGCGAAAACAACCCAATGTACCTTGAGTTAACCTCTCCTCTCGGTACCAAACCACACAACATGCGCATAGCACACAAAACTCTTGTTCCACCTCTCAATTGAACTCTTCATCGTAACAAGGATCACCTCCTTTAACGATGGACACACAACGGAACTTGCTTTGAACAAACTCTATTATAAACAGAGTCAACTGAAAGTAAAAGATTCTCATCGCAAACACGCAATGCCAATTCCCACAAAACGGGTCAAATCCAAAATCGAAGATTCATCCCGAAAGCCATTCCACTTTCCAATCAGGCAGTTTGCAAATGGATACCACGAAAGCCAAAGGAGAAATCACTCTAATTCCTAAACCAGATACTTCTTTTGGTTTATTTGAATTAGAAAGAATCAAACATGTCAACACAGCGCCAACTCCAAATTGCGGAAGAGATCAATCAACAACACAAAGCTCAAGCGAGAATAAATAAAACACTTTACTATCCAAGAAGACATCATTTTTCTCAACTTCTCTTTTAGGAATAAAGCCTCTCTCAAACCTTGGAATTCGAATTCATCGCATACCACACGGGCTCAAACCTCTTATTTTAACATCCTCAAAATTATGCTTAAACCAAAATACATCTTCCACACCTTTGTGGAGAGACTCTATTGATTCCACTGAACACTCTAGACAACTCTTTCAACTGACAAAATTAATTTGATAGAAGGCATCAAAGCACCTAAAAAACCCACGCAATCCCATCACCTCCAATTCTCAAGAATAACACCTCAGAATCCTCAGTACACACACTCACGTACTACATCAGAAGAATTCTATCAAAGATCATTCCACTGTTCTAGAAACGCCATTAATCAATTTTCTCTACACACCATCATTGGGCAACCAAAGGTCTAGCTTAAAAATACAAAGCCCAAATTTAATCTCCAAGACATCTACAACGAACTTTTCTTATAACAGATAAAGAAATCGCCAGATTAAATCTCGAACATGCCCACAATTCTAACATACTCACTCATTGACATCATCAGAAATCACCCACACAAACTCGCAATACTTTCCAATTGCGTTACTCTATAAAATTAATCAAGGTTTCCATACCTTCGATAATCCCCAACCTTTCAACATGAACTGAAGTTTTGGAATTTTACTATACCATAGGTTCTACTCAGTCGTAACACAATTTAGAATTACTTCAAAGCCAAACATTCCATGTGAATCAAATTTCCTCTAAGAGGTACAGATCAAAACCAATTCAACTTCTACTACTCCTCCAATAGCTTGGTAGCAAAATCTCACCATTACAATTTCTTATCCACCACCAATAGTTGTCAAAATTACACTTTGTCAAACTTTGCAACACCAAACTGTTGATCCTTTCTCAAAAGAAAGAGACGAATAAGGACAAGTTTCCTCACACAGGAAAACGTTGCTCCTCACAGCGAGCACAAAACCAAAAGAATTACTCTGAGAATGGTGATCTTGAAAAACGAAAGTTGAGTTCGCAGTTGAGGGCACAGATCCCTCAAAAGAGAATGGCAAAAACAACCAATAAGAAAAAAGACATTGCGATTGAAATTCGGCATCTCTTGAGCGAGAAGAGCAGAAAGTTTAGGAACGATTCAAATAACCACAAGTCACAAAAGCGGACTCAAATACTCCTCCGCACTCTTTCCTTTAACACTAAAATCAATCCTTTGACTAGCAACACTTTGCCGCAACGAATCAAGATAAGGTTTTTAGTCCAAACCACAAGAACTAATTAAGATCCAAATACAATTCTTCAACACGTCATATTTGCTCGGAACAGTTCAACTACACAAGAAACATTGGACCCAAATGATCTCAGCCACCCAACTTGAAACATTTTTATTTACGGAATTTCACAAAAAAAACATGCAGATTATTCTCCTCTTAAAGGAACCAACGTAACTTCTTTGATTGCAACCTCACGTTGCCAACTCAGACCAAAGAGTCTTTAAAATTAAATCACACAAATCTCTTAAGAAGCAACAGGACAATCCAATACCTTAATTTATTTAAAATAATTTCAGCTACCAGATGATTCATGAGCTCTAAAATATCGCGAAAGCTTAACTTGAAATATTATCATCTAAACGATATCACCAAAGGCGATCAAATTACTACAGGTATTAACATCAATTTCACAACAACAATTAGAAAACACTTCGAAAGACCCACGTGAAAAGAATGGGTTGATTCTTTATCAAAAGAAGAGACAAATGGAAACGATTTTCACCAACTAGAAAACTCCTCTACCACTCAGACCAACACGGGACCAAGGAAAACCAATTATGCAATGAACTCATAGAACATAAGTGGAGTCCACAGCTGAAAGCATAGGCCTCACAAGAAGAGAATATCGAACCTTAACAGATAAGAACAAATAAGTATTCAATATCAAAGCACTTTCATCACTGAAGAACCATTATAACTTTGCAACATATCGCTACTCGATAAACTTCATTTACCACATAAAGCCTGAACCCCCAAAAGATCATGAACACAAAACTTGAAATTTGATCATTTAGAAAATATCACCATGGGTGATCAAATTACTACGAGAATTGACCTCATTCTCACATTTTGACGATTTAATAGCATCGACAATATATACTAGTACCAAGAATCATCAAACTTTATTACTCCAACCTAAAACTTCCCAAAGAAAACACAAACCACAAGGTTGAAACAAATTTATTATAACAAGGTTGTGCTAAGCAATAACAATATCACAAGCACGCTATCAAAGACTACTTACGAAATTCATCAACTCAACTATTGGTGTTGCTCAACACCATCTTCAGTGCTCATTAACAATTGATGATTGTACTAATCATGTGTGTACATACGGTACTAATTCCATTTGCAATCACATAACCATATATAACATAGATTCACATTTCACCTTTGTTCAGAAATCATTTCAAAACATGATTAAAGATCCACTAACATAATTTCCTATAAACAAGGTTTCATGAATCGATACACCAGCACCCATCTGGTACTTTATACAAGTTTCAACAATTTTAGCATACCAGGAAATAGATAAATCTATCTCTTATGTAAGATCTATAGGTTATGAATGGATATGGACAGTCTTTATTTAACATACACCATGTATCAAATACAAGGACATTTCAAATTAATAAATTTCACTTTCATGGATGGTAGTTAAGAATAATTGATTTACACCATGCTAAAAACCCAACTTGGTAACCCACATCATAGCAGTTTATTCGTTTAGTTATAACTTCTCATTTTTTTTTAAGCATGATAAGACATCATAAAAGGATTCTAACACCTTCATTAAGCAAAAGAGAGACGTTAAACCTCAACGCTCGAGGTAATCCAAAAGAAATAGATAAAGTCAAAGCTTTCACATGTTAAAGCACTTGCAACAGAAAACTTGTAGTATCTGAAATACTAATCGAATAAAGGAGTCATATTTCCCAACAATATGTGTATAACTCCCATGAAAAGTTTAATCTTGCTAATAACCGACGTTCACACAAAAACAACAATAGACCAGCAGTCAGGAGAACAAGTATTCATATTATAAAGCCAAGAATGACTAATGAAAACTCGAAGGTAAGATCTCACTCGATGGTCAACGGCACAAACGAAAACTCAAACTCTGGATCTCCTGTACTCACCCAACACGATAACATACAAGACGCTATGCGTACTCACGCATGGACCGAGACGATCCCTGGCGATACGCCAACTAGCTTAAACAACCCAATGTACCTTGGGTTAACCTTCCCATTGAAACGAACCACACGACAAGCACGAAGAACACGAAACTCGTGTTCCACCTTTCAATCGAACTTTTCACTAAAGCAAGGATCACCTCCTTTAACCAGAAACACACTATCGAAACTCTTTTACCGGCAAAACATATCTGAATAAGAAAGATTCACGTCACAACTATACGTTACCAACTGGGTACTGAAGAGTAAAATCCAGAAATCAGAGTTTCATCAAGAAAACCTTTCCACTTTCCAAGTGGCAATTTGCGAAAAACGTCACGAAAGCCAAAGGGGAGATCACTTGAATGCTCAAACCAAATACTTCTTTTGTTTTGCTGAATTGGAAAGAAGCAAACATGCCAACACAACACCAACTCACAATGCGAAGACACCATCAACAACATAAAGCTCAAATGAGTAACAAGAAAACGCTTCAATACCCAAGGAAACATCCTTTTCTCAATTCCTCTTTAGGAATAAAATTTCTCTCGACATTGGAATTAATTCATCGCATACCACAGGGCTCAAACCTCTTAATTTAACATCCTCAAATTAGGCTTAAATCGAAATACATCATCCACACCTTTGTGGAGAGACTCTATTGATTCCATGAATACACTGGACCACTCCTTCAATTGATGACATTAATTTGATAGAAGGCACCAAAGCCCTCAAAACCCATGCAATCTCATCACCTCCAACTTTCAAGAATATCACATCAAAATTTTCAAGACACCCGCTCATGAACTACAACAAAAGGGTTCTATCAACAATCATTCCACTACTCAGAATATTCCAGTTTTCTATCTCCTCTACACACCAATCTTTGGGTGACCAAAAGTTTAGCATGAAAACAGAAAGCCCAAATTTAACCTCCGAGACCTCTACAACGAATTCCTCTTATAACAAATAGTGAAATCATCGGATTAAATCTCTATGATCCCCACAATTCCGACATACTCACTCATTGACATCATCAGGAATCACTCATACCACATCGCGATACTTTCAATAGTGTTACTGTATAAAATTGATTACGTTTTCCATACATTTGATAATTCCCAACATTTCAACATGAACCAAGGTTCTGGAACTACACTATACCATAGGTCCTACTTAGTCGGACAATATACGATTTTATCTCGAAACCAAACATTCCATCCGAATCAACTTCCTCCAAGAGATTCGAGTCAAAACCAACTCATCTTCTATTACTCCTCCAATAGCCGGGTAGCAAAATCTCACCCCTACAATCAATTAACCACCACCAAACAAACAACAACATACGAGTTGTAAAACTTTCAAACACAAAGCGGTTGATCCTTTCTCAAAAGAAAGAGGCGAACAAGAACAAATTTCACAACACAGAAAATGTTACTGCTCACAAGTGAGCACGAGACCAAAAGAAATAACTGTAACGAAGATCCGGGAAAACGAAAATTGAGTTCACCGTGGAGTGCACGCATCCTCGAAAGGGAATAGCAAATAACCACCAACAAGAAGAATGACATTGCGATTGAAACTCGACAACTCTTGAGTGAAAAGAGCAAAAGTTTATGAACAATTCAAATAACCACAAGTTACAAAACTTGACTCAATTCTCAAATATTCATAATGCACTCTCTCCTTTAACATCGTAATTAATTCTTTGACTAACATCACTTTGCCACAAAGAACAAGATAAGGTCTTTAGTCCAAACCACAAGGACTAATTAAGAACCAATAAAAATTCTTCCATACGTTATATTTATTCGCAGTTCAACTACACAAGAAACATGAGATCCAAATAATCTCACCACCAAACTCAAACATTTCCAATTACAGATTTCGCGAAAAGCAAGTAGATTATTCTCCTCTTAAAGGAACCAACATAACTTCTTTGGTTGCAACCTCGCGTTGCCAACTCTAACCAAAGAGCCTTTAGAGTTAAACCACACAAATCTCTTAAGAAGCAACAGACAATCCAATACCTTAATTTATTTAAAATAATTTCAGATTACGGATGATTTAAGAGCTCAAAGAAAATATCACGAAAGCTAAACTTGAAATATTCACATCTCGAACGATATCACCAAGGGCGATCAAATTACTATGGGTATTAACATCAATTTCACAACAACAATTAGAAAACACTTCAAAAGACCCACGTGAAAAGAATGAGTTGATTCTTTCTCGAAAGAAGAGACAAATGAAAACGATTTTCACCAACTAGAAAACTCATCCACCACTCAGCTTGAACATGGGACCAAGAGAAGAAACCAATTAAGCAATGAACTCACGAACATAAGTGGAGTCCACAGGTTGAACGCATAAGCCTCACAAGAAGAGAATATCGAACCTTAACAGATAAGAACAAATAAGTATTCAAAATCAAACACTTGCATCATCAAGAACCATTGCAACATTGTAACATATCGTTACTCGATAAACTTCATTTACCACATAAAGCTGAACCCCAAAAGATCATGAATACAAATTCTGAAATTTGATCATTTAGGAAATATCACCATGGGTGATCAAATTACTACAGAATTAACCTCATTATCACATTTTTGACTATTTAATAACATCGACAACATACATAGTACCAAGAATCATCAAACTTTATTACTTCATCCTAAAACTTCCCAAAGGAACACAAACCACAAGGTTGAAACAAATTTATCATAACAAGTTTATGCTAAGCAATAACAATATCACAAGGCACGCTAACAAAGACTACTTACGAAATTCATCTACTCAATTGTTGGTGTTGCTCAACACTTTCTTCAATACTCATTAACAAATGATGATTGTACTAACCACGCGTATACATACGGTACTAATTCTATTTGCAATCACATAACCATTTATAAACATAGATTCACATTTCACCTTTGTTCGTAAATCATTTCAAAACATGATTAAAGATTCACTAACATAATTTCCTATAAACAAGGTTTCATGAGTCGATACACCAGCACCCATCTGGTACTTTATACAAGTTTCAAGAATTTTAGCATACTAGGAAATAGATAAATCTAGCTCTTATGTAAGATCTATAGGTTCTATATAGATATTGACAGTCTTTATTTAACATACACCATGAATCAAATACAAGGACATATCAAATTAATCAGTTTCACTTCCATGGATGGTAGTTAAGAGTAATTGATTTGCACTATGCTAATAACCCAACTTGGTAACTCATATCATAACAATTTATTCGATTAATCATAAATTCTCAATTTAAGCATGGCAAGACATCACAAAAGGATTCTAACACCTTACTACAGCAAAAGAGAGACTTCAAACCTCAACGCTCAAGTAATCCAAAGAAACACATAAAGCCAAAGCTTTCCCAAGCAACCGAACTTACAATGGAAAACTCTTCACTAATCAAGTTATCAAATGAGTAAATGAGTCATTCTTTTCAATGAGAAAGAAGGAGCAACCAAGAAAACATCAATCTTGCCAATTGACAACGATCACAAGTAGTAGAAACAACTCAACGGTTGAAAGGCAATATTTGTTTCAGAGAACCAAGAGGATCTATGGAAACCATAACTATCATGGACCACAAATCCGGAGAAGTTCATCAACCACCACAGACAAGAATTGCCAAATTCAAATCAAGAAAGAGAACAACTTTCTAAAGCAACTCACGCTTAACACTGAAACTATGGTACTGGGTAACTACTCCTCTAACCACGTTCTGCGACGATGGTGTAACTCAGTGAATCCAGAGTAACAACCACGACCTCCACTTCTTATCATTTGATAACATCACGCCTCACGAAATACTCAACTATGAATATATAGGATCATCTCATGACAATCATATTATTAGTTCATAGATATTGAATATCATAGCGGATCATATATTACCAACAAGGATGATAGTATGCGAAGCAATTCAACAATTTCTCAACAAAATGAAACATAATAACAGATATTATGGAAGCAATGTAATTTTCAACCCCACCCACATTGTACAGTGTGTCATTTTAATGTTCGTCTATTAACCACGGACCTAAAGCCCGCTCGATACCAATCAGTAACACCACAGCTATCCGAAGCCAAGATGTCACCTAAAACATCTAACATACATCCATAATGCGGAAGAACTTGAAACAAGTATATCAACTAAAGACGAGATTAAGATAAACAGACATGGTGAAGGTATCCTTCCTTCACCTTCTAAGTTATTTAATATCAACATCAATAAAGAAGGTTCACACGCAGAATAAATCAACATCCGGTGGAGAAGGTATCCTTCCTTCTCCAATTATAATTTAATTATTACGGTTCATCGTTAACGAATGAAATATGGAACTAAAATTTAGACTTGAACATGAATTTGATGTTGTGAACAAGTAGTGCGTGTCTACTCCTCCCAAGAGCCAACATCGGGGTTACCTAAAATAAACAAACAACGCAAGAGTGAGTCCATGACTCAAGCAAATCGATTATCAATAAGATAATCATTCAATATGAATAAGACAAACTCATCATCGTTCGATCACATCACAACCGATTACAAATGAAATCATGATATGAATGCTCAAAATCAAAGGAATGGACTGCACACATGCATATATCGTATAGCCGTGAAACACCCGTCGGTGTTCACTCAAGCCCGCATCTTAACAAAAATGCGGGATCCACTTCCGTATGAAGAACGTTTCATACGGGTGTCCAACATTGCCCATCTTGGAGTTAATGAGTCTTACATGCCCATTCGGAATTAATGGGTCTTTCAAATCCACTCCGTGGGCGGGACATGACAATGTCCAACACCGCCCACATTGGAATGGTGGGACTTGCAATCCACTTTCGTGGATGAAACATGCATAATGAATGCATAGAATGAAATACGAATATTGAAAGACATGATAACAAAACATGGATTCAACACATATGAAAGAACATAGACAATCCATCTTCTCTCGTATCATACCAAATCACAAAGATGACCATATAAACATTCATCAATCACAATCATTAAGGGTGGCAATGTACTTGCCTTCCACGATGCGACGCGTTAGTCGGCAAAGGTGATACTCCTAAACCCGAGGCTTCACCTCCTAAACAAGTAAAATAATTTCAATAAGGACATAATATACCCAACACTACTAATCGATGCTAAACATCGCTTCCTGATGACTCTAGTCATTAATACAAAACTTAAATGAAATCAACAATTTCTGACATAACTTAATTCTGGACAGCAGCACGGTAATTGACATATCTATTGGTCTGGAACTCGGAATGAGGTGAGACCAATTTCCATGGATTCTTAACTGACATATCTACAATACTCTGGTTGGGCAAAAGTTCAGATTTTGCCTCTAATAAAATTTGGCCCACGGCTCAAATCTGTTGACTGAATTAATAGACAGAAATATCGGCTAAATTAAAATATCCATAACTTTTGTTGTACAACTCCAAATTGGACGTTCTTTAACAATCTGAAAAGGTTATGAAATTATCTACAATAACCTAGTTGGCACGACATTCATATATTGTCTTTAACAAAAAGTGGCACACGGGTCAAAATTAAAGATAGAAACTGACATACAAACTGGACAGACTGACATACAATCTGGACAGTCACAAAGAAAAGTGCATAACTTTTGATCTATAAATCCAAATGAGGTGTTCTTTATCAATCCTGAAAGCTAGTGATATCACCTTCAAAATTTGTTATGGGAAAGACCTCTGAATCACCCTCTAACTAGGCCATAAATCAACCTATACAGAGACTGCTATTTCTCGTCAGGATTCTGGACAGCAGATAATAAATCTATCATAACTTTTGACTCGAAAGTCGGAATGAGGTGATCTTGGCGGCCACCGAAAGCTAAGAACAAGACCTACAACTCTCCAGGAGACCCAAACTCCTGATTCGGCCTCTAAAGTCACGAAACAGTCCACGCAACATACTGGACAGATTGCTATCTACAGCAGACCGACATTGATCCAAGCAATTCTATTCGTTTCCTCTCCTACGACCAAACCACCAACCCCAACCGAGATACATTACCCTTGGAGCACCCAGGAGCACGACGATCGAACCGTGGTGAAGATCCCCGGCCTCCTTGATCTGAACCCTTGCGAAACACCACCAAAACGACGCGGGAGGCCGGCAACGAGGGCTCTACACCGAGGGAAAACTCCGGGAGAAGGGGGCGCGACTCCGGGACCTTGGGGCAGCACCAATGGGGGAGGAGGAAGGGCGGCACCCTGCTGGAGGTGGCGCACAAGAAGGAGGGGAAGGTGAAAGTGGCGGCTGCACAAGGGGGGAGAGGTGGAAGGGGGTGGGAGCTAGGGTTTTCAGCCGCCCCCCCTAAAGGCCCCTATGGCGGCCCTTGGTGGGCTTGGGCCCCACGGCTGCCCCCTTGGGCTCCAAGTCAGCCCCTTGGCCCACAAGGCCTCCTTTGGGCTTGTTGGCCAAAGGCCGGGCCAAAACTGAAGAATCGACTAAACGTCGAAATTGTGAATTTTAAACTCGATTTGAACCAAAACTTCCTAAATGAAAACGAGGTATTACAAGCACCGTAAGGCTTCTTCTCCTCCCCTTCTTCTTGGACAGCAGAATGGAGGAAGTGCACCTATGCACCGAGGTACCAGTAGCATGAGCGGTGGCACTGTAGCATGGGGGTGCTACAAGACATCTAGGGTTATAGGTTGCCCTAATGGGCCTTTGGCCCAAGATTTAATCACCCTTTTACAGAAATTCTGAAATTTCATTTTAAATCCCAATAAAATGGTTGAGATTCAATTATAATTCTTAGGATTGAATGGAGTATTACAGAAAGCAGTCTAGAAAAACAATTCAATCTACGAGGGTCATTCATCGACAGTTACCTTTTCGATGAGAGGAGAGTCGATCGTGCTGATAACGTGTTGAGGAACCATCGCTGGCAAGTCCAATCCGAGCGATTACCTCGTAGACAAATAGAGAATCGTAAGAACGATGTAAGAACACAAGAACAAAACAAAAGATGAACACATATATGACAGGGGACTACAGGCTTCTCTTTATTGCTCTTTCAATAATGAATGTGGACAATGGCTGGGGGGTCCCCCTCCTATATATAGGCTACGGGTGGATGAGGTGCCCACATGGGCCAAGACTCCTGGCCGGGCCCGGTTTCTTAACAGTTGTGTCAGTTTTATTCCTAAGGAAATTACCATTTCATCCATAGACTCACAGCGTTGTCCCACAAATAGAAAAGGTATAATCATACACATGCTATCGTGCACACACCGTTCAGAACAGACCAAACAAGAAAATACATTTTGCTTTTAAGATCAGTCACATATATTAGCATCTGACATTTTTACGCCGAGACACTAACAGAGTCATACCGTCTACCGCTTCGCCTTTATACACCAACGATTCGCTGGTACTTACTAATGTAGCCTTTTGTTTCGCCCCATCCATAAATACATTGTGTTTAGTACAGACGAAAATAACTCAACATAGAGATAACCACCAAATTATGTACATATTTCATTGTACCAATTACATATGTTGTTCACTAGGAAACATATGCCTTTCCAACTGCCAGTTCCACGCGACATACTGTATAGACAGAATCGGCACATGCGCAGCACAGCGTGCATAACAGTCCATGTTATTGTCATGAGTAGTTATTTCGTAGTATTATTTATTTGTTATTGTCACAATTTATAATTGTTACAATAGTTAAAAAATCCTTGCAATAAAATATTTTTATTGCAACAAAAAATAATTCGTTCTAATAAAATAGTTTTTATTGCAACAAAAAATAATTCGTTGTAATAAGTAATAGATATTACTATGATTTATTCTTTGTTGTAATATTTATAGATATTGCAAAATGTTTAGATACCATGTCTCTAAATATTCATTTCCCTCCCAAACATTTAGTAAAAACAACCAAGGAACGAGGCAGCAGCCGTGTTGAAGCGCACACGGGGATTTATTTTTCAAGTTGTAATGCCAAAAGTTGAAACAGACTGTCTGATCTAATTAGTACTTAAACCAGTTTTCAGTGTTTGTATGGAAATAGCGTAGAGTCTAGGATACCTATCAATTATTCAATTTCGTGCAAACCAATGGTATAACATGATTGATCCTTTCATTTTCATTAACAAGAACAAATAAGTGATCTCAATCTTCGTTAGCTTTATACGTTGAGTCTACCGAGCAGATGAAACACAACACAGGAGGTGTGATGCAAGCTGATGTTGGAAATTTTGTGGAGTAGGAGACTTGAATCACGCCAGAAGCACTTTCCTAAAGCGGTTATGCTTCGAGGGTCTACTGCAAATAAACTAGTAGGATAAGACAAGCCTAGACAAAGTTTGCACCAAAGCAAAGTGAAAACCTGTCGTGAACAGAACAAGAGAATGGGATTGTAAAGTGCATCTCAAAATCTAAAGGGCATTTCTTTATATAGAGATTGAAAGGATACAAAATGAAGAGACACGACTCTTCGAATGCACCCTCCCGTGAAAGGATGCGAAATGAAGAGACACGACTCTTCGAATGCACCCTCTCATTAAGAGACACAACTTGTTATTTGAAAACAACTTCCAACAATGTAAAGAATATTAATACAGTTAGGTATATTTCGATTTGAACCTAACCTTAGTAAATACATAACAAAGTTTTGATGAAATTAAAGGTAGCATAAAAGCTTTGAACCAATTATTCCTTATATCAAAACTGGTCATGCATTACACATATTCTTTACAACGTTCTGTCCACAAAAACACACTTAGCACCATTAATGGCCATGTGCTCATCCTATTTTAATGAAAATTTATGAGAGAAACTCTACTCTCATTTAGAGACGGTACCATCTCATTTTTCATATAGGTAAAATTCTTACGGTATCTTTGTTACTTACAGATACTTGTCCTCAACGATTGAATTTCATTAAGAGTAAAATACTCAACCCTCAAACAGTAACAGCCAACATTTCACAATTAGATAAATGTTGAACCATCCAAGTCACAACTTGTTGTTACCCTCTGAACCATAAAACTAGTTTATTACAAGTGTTAGGTTGGGTTGCCATTGTTAATGGATTTATTATTGAGTTTAAGTCCCATTCCCAAGGAAGTCTTCTTTACCAAGTCTCTTGTGAGAGGTTTAGTAAAGGGATCAGCAAGGTTAACATTTGTTCTCACAAATAATAAAGAAATTATTCCATCCTTGATTAATTTTCTCACATAATCATGTCTTAGACTCATGTGTCTAGACTTACCATTGTACACTTCACTGTATGCTCTAGCTAAAGTAGCCTGGCTATCACAATGTATTGATAGTGTCGATATATTTTCACGTGCCAGCAGAATTTCTAAAAGAAGATCCCTTAACCATTCAACTTCTTGTCCTGCCGAAGCAAGAGCCACAAATTCAGATTCCATAGTGGAATGAGTAATGCAAGTTTGTTTCTTGGATTTCCAACAAATAGCCCCACTGGCCAATGTAAATACCCATCATGTTGTGGATTTGCTATCTCCAACACTTGATATCCAACTTGCATCAGAATATCCTTCTAAGACAGCAGGAAATCTTGTATAATTTAGACTTAGATCTTTGATTTTCCTAAGATATCCGAAGACTCTCCCAATTGCTTTCCAATGCTCAACACTGGGGTTGCTAGTAAACCTGCTTAATTTACTAACTGTATATGATATATCTGGTCTGGTACATTGCATCAAGTACATCAGACAACCAATAGCACTCGTATATTCAAGTTGAGCCACTGCACTTCCTCCATTCTTTTCAAGTTTTACACTTGAATCAAATTGGGTGTTTACTTCTTTAAAATTTAGATGTTTGAACTTATCAAGAATTTTCTCCATGTAATGAGATTGACTAAGTTCAAAACCTCCACCATTTTGTTTCACTTTGATGCCCAAAATAGTGTCCACTTTTCCAAGATCTTTCATTTTGAAACAAGAAATCAGAAATCTTTTTATTTCTGTTATGCCTTTGGCATCATTGCTAATGATCAATATATCATCAACATAAAAGCACACAAAATCACAGTGTTTCCCACAACTTTACAGTATAAACATTTATCAGAAATATTATGAACAAATCCGTTTGAAAGTATGACTGAATCAAAATTTTCATGCCACTTCTTAGGCGCTTGTTTTAGTCCATATAAAGACTTAACAAGTCTACATACTTTTTGTTTATTTCCAGGTAGAACAAAACCTTCTGGTTGTTCCATGTAAATCTCCTCATCGAGATCTCCATTTAGAAATGTTGTTTTGACATCCATCTGATGAACATGTAAGTTATGTAATGAAGCAAGAGTGAATAATATTCTTATTGTAGTTATTCTTGCTACCGGTGCATAAGTGTCAAAATAGACAATCTCTTCTCTTTGCTGAAATCCTTTGGCTACTAATCTAGCCTTGTAAGTATTTAGTGTACCATCCGCATGATACTTTCTCTTAAATACCCACTTGGATCCAATTGTTTTAGATCCCTGTGGTAAATCGACAAGCCTCCAAGTTTGATTAGATATTATAGAATCCATTTCATCTTGAATGGTTTCTTTCCAGAAAACTGAGTCTCTAGAATTCACTGCTTCATTATAAGTACTAGGATCATCTTCCACTTGAAGAATAAGAGGTACCTTTCGAATAAAATTCTCTCTATTTCCTTCAACCAGAAATAAGGAAATACGCTGAGAATCTATTTCGTCTGGTCCTAAGACCTTAGCCTTACGAGCACGCTTACTCTTCCGAACCTCAAGTTGTTGTTCAACAATTTCAGAAGAATTCTCCTTTTGAGAGTTCTTTAAATTTTGTTGTTGTTCAACACCCTTTGAGATATTCTCCTCTTGATAATCTCTAAGGTTTTGAGAAGTTTTACCTGTAGTGGTTAAATTCTTAAAAAAACTCCACATCTCTGGATTCAACAATTACATTAGATTCTAGGTTTAAAAGCCTATAAGCTTTGTTGTTTGCGGCATAGCCTACAAAAGCACTCTTTAATCCTCTAGGACCCAACTTAGTCCTTGTAGGATCAAGGTTCTTGTAGTAAGCAAGACAACCCCACACTTTAAAATACCCAATTACAGGCTTTCTTCCTTTCCATATCTCATATGGAGAAACTTGACTTTTCTTTAGAGGAGTTCTATTTAGAATATGAGAAGCAGCAAGTAATGCTTCACCCCAAAGACTAAAAGATAACTCTGAATGCATCAACATAGCATTTATCATCTCAAGAAAAGTTCTATTTTTACGCTCTGCCAAGCCATTTTGTTGTGATGTTCTTGGAGCAGAACTTTGGTGGATAATACCATTATCTTCACAGAATACATCAAATATATTTCCGAAATATTCTCCACCTCTATCACTTCTTAGAATTTTAATTTTTCGACCTAATTGATTTTCCACTTCTATTTTGTAAACTTTGAAAACACCAAAGGCATCATCTTTATGTTTCAGCAAATAAACATAAGAAAATCTAGAGCAATCATCAATAAAGGTAATGAAATACCTATTTCCACCTCTAGTTAATATGCCATTTAGTTCACATATATCTGAATGTACAAGATCTAACAAGTTAGAACTTCTTTCTACACTATGAAAAGGTTTTTGAACCATCTTTGATTTAACACAAATTTCACATTTATTAAACTCATCAATTTTGAAAGAAATCAAACCATGTTTAACCAATCTTTTCATAGTGCTTATACCAACATGTGCTAATCTATCATGCCATAATGAAACAGAGTCAAGCATATAAGCAGAATGAGAAGATTTATTTATTGCTGCAACATTAGCATTGTCAAAAGTACATAGTTTTATCATCCCATTACATGAATACCCCTTTCCTACAAATACACCACCACGGGTCAAGATTAATTTGCCCGATTCATACACAGTTTTGATACTCGGCTTCCCAAGAAGATCACCACTCACAAGGTTCCTGTTCATATCTGCCACATGAAGAACGTTAGCCAACGTAATCTTCTTTCCAGAAGTGAAGCTCAGTTCAATGCTTCCTTTACCATGCACATTGGATCGATTTTCATTTCCCATCTGAATTTTTTGTCCATCGGTTGCATCAACATAAGTCTTGAATAAAGACTTATCATAGGAAACATGAACAGTAGCACATGTATCATACCACCATCCAGGAACTTTACCTTGTACCGCCATGACTTCACTCATAGCGGCGATGATCTCATCATCATCCATTTTAGTTGCACATGCTACATTTTTGTTATTTGCACCCTTGCGATGCCTACAATCACGAGCAAAATGCATGTTCTTGCCACAAACATAGCAACTTTTTCCTTCCGCACTTTTCTTCTTAAAATTGCCTTTGTTTTTCTTGGGTTTGAGATAAAAACCTTTATTTCCACTTTCTTATTTGGCTTGCTGTCACTTACAGCATTTGCCTTGGAGGAACAGGCGTTAAGATTGACATTTGCCAATTTTTCTCTCACCCTCGATTCCTCTTCGATTCGAAGGTGCTTCTGAATTTGTTCCAAGGAAAGATCCTTAGAATTATGCAGAAATCTTTTCCTGTAGTTACTCCAAGTTGGTGACAATTTTGCAACAATTGCACCAACCTAAAAAACTTCAGGAATATCAATTTTTACTACCTTCAGTTTATTCACTATCACTTGTAACTCATGTACTTGAGAAAGAAGTGATTTATCATCATTCATTTTAAAGTCGAAGTGCCTAGAGATAAGTAACTTCTTTGTACCTTTCTCCTCTATTTTGTATTTGCTCTCTAGAGCATTCCAGATGTCTCTTTCCGACGCGGTGTCAGTGTAGAGATCATACAGCCGATCAGAGAGGGTGTTGAGTATGTGTCCATGGCACATCAGATCATCCTCATTCCTCTTTGTTCTCTCTGCCTTGCGTTCATCGGTGTCGTTCTCCTCGAGCGCTGGTACTGGAAGAAGCGCTGGATCAAGAATGTAGAAGAGCTTCATGGTCGTGAGGAAGAACTTCAGCCTGTCCTGCCAGCGGGTGAAGTTCGTACCGTCGAAACGATCAAGTCGCACCATGTCTTGATTCATGAACTTAATGGCGGAACCAAAAGCCTCAGACTCCATATTAACTGTTTTAGATTGTTGGAAATTTTGTGGAGTAGGAGACTTGAATCACACCAGAAGCGCTTTCCTAAAGCGGTTATTTGCATCCTGTCTAAATGCTTCGAGGGTCTACTGCAAATAAACTAGTAGGATAAGACAAGCCTAGACAAAGTTTGCACCAAAGCAAAGTGAAAATCCGTCGTGAACAGAACAAGAGAATGGGATTGTGAAGTGCATCTCAAAATCTGAAGGGCGTCTCTTTATATAAAGATTGAAAGGATGCAGAATGCTCCCGTGAAAGAATGCGAAATGAAAAGACACGACTCTTCGAACGCACCCTCTCATTAAGAGACATAACTTGTTATTTGAAAACAACTTCCAACAGCTGAGACACAGCGGTACAGCATTGCGCGAGGCATATGCCAAGCCTCATGAGGATAACTCGACGTGCTAAGATAATATAGTTGTTTTTTTAGCCATAGCATCGCACGAGTAGTAAAAAAAAAAGCAAGGAAAGGCAGCAGCCATGTTGAGGCGCGCGCGGGGATGGCACGGTATTGTGGAACACATTCGATCTTGTGCGAAACTAACCGCGCTGCGAGCTGCGGCGCAACGCAGGTCACACCCACGCAAGACGCGCGTGTGCCGCTCGGATGGTTCGCATTCCCCCCTCGTGTCCTCATCTCCCAGCGCACTCGCGACCAGGCGGCGACGGCCGCGTCGAAGCCCTAGGCGCCGCCGGCCCTCGAGTGCGCCATCGCCAAAGATCCGAGAGTGTCGAGCCCGACCGGAAACCCTAGAGGCCTCCTCCGCTGTTCGCGACTTCTTCTCGCCGCCAAGTTTCCGAGCACCACCGTCGCCTCCTGTGAAGGTTAGCTCTTCATCCTCTCGCCCCCTTGCCCCTACTCCTCCCTTGCCCTCTACTCCTCCCTTTGTCTCCTTCCTCTTCGCCTCACGCCTCACGATGCGGCGTGCGGTATTCTCTCTCAAACGATCGAATCAATTCGGCTGCCGAGGATGCCATTTCTTCATTTCTTGCTCTCTGGTTAATCATTTGAGAAGGGTTCTCTTCTCTACATTATAATATCGAGTGTTTTGGCTGCGTTGCAATGTAACATCTTCTTGATGAGTTTGTAAGTGGTAGTATTATCTTTGAGAGTCCGGGACATTGTGAAATGTAATGTTCATTGCGATGTAGTTTTGCGAGCTTATCGTGGTGCTTGCTTCACTATTGATGAAATAGTTCGCCACAGATCTTGTTTTTAGCCCAAGTGTTAATTTCTGCATCATCCTTACTAAACATATTACTTTTCCTCGATTCTGCGTCTAATTTCTTTTCAAGTGGAAGTGCGCCATCATGTTATTGCAGATATTTGATTCTTGTTTCAATCATACCTACAAAGCGCCTCTCACGGCTTTGCCTTATTTTGTGGATTTTTTTGTTTAAAAGAGGTATTGGATTTTTGAAAGCTTGTCCACCTCATAATATTGATAGGTTCTGTCTGTTTTTAACTCCAAACATAGAATACTATCTTTTCAAGAATTTTTGCTAGGTTCTGTCAATTTTTAACTCCAACATAGAGTACTATCCTTTCAAGAATTTTCAGTTTCTTTTATGTAAGTCCTTGGGTGGAGTTTGTGACCATGGCCTATCCGTCAACTGGTACAAGTCATGAAACTATTTCAAATTTGTGTATTTCTTCTTAATTTTGGTCGAGTTCCAGTTAGCAGATAGTCCTGTTGGACAGGAACTTGATTTTATCTAAATCCTAACCACTGTATTTCCCTTGTTGCAAATCGTTTTTTGAATTATGGATGTAGGAACTGGGAGTATCACTAATGCATGAATTGGGAGTCTTGGTAGAATTTAGCCATATACAACATATTCATTTGTTAACCTATATGAACTTCTACATGGTACAGAATGTTCGGTTGTGTGATACCATTTGCAATACCCCACAGGCCAAACACACTTGCTATGCATTTGCTCTTAGATGTTACACAGTTCAAAAGTGTCCTTGTTCAATATCAGACTGAAGTCACTTCACAATGTTGTGGACAGTCATGTGAAGCACTGCGTGTGTGATGTTTTGTATGAACTCAGGCTGCACAAGATATCTCGTGTAAGATGGAATTTTCTTTGGGAATGCTTTCAATTTATTTTATTAATATATTTCAGTTTCTTCTATGTTGGTTTTGAAAGATTCAATATTGCAAAGCTAAAACAAACCTACATATTCTCACCTCATTTTTTAGTTGTAATTAAGAGCTGTTTTCCCCCTCTCCAAAGAAGCATTACATGCTTACATGAAAGATCATTATATATTATCAAAATCCTCAACTGCATCTTAAACAAGAGTTTTAATCTATTTTAAAACTTTTACTGACTTTTACAAGTCTGTGTCTCAGATAACTTAAATAATTCCTATGAGCATATACTATTCTTCAATCATAACTAAAATATTTTAATTCATTTCACTTCTCACGTACGTGCTCATCTATCAGATTTTCAACCATTCGACTTGCCTCTTCCCAATTATGTGTGTCAGATTTTATCTGGCCCGAATTATGATATTATTCGTCAACAATGCGTTTCACAATATCATCACCTCTGGTACACATATCTGTCTGTTGGTTGTCTTAGTTCTATCTTTCATCCTTCTAGTACCCTTTCCCCCTCACTTGATGTAGCATATGTTTCAAATGTAAGAAAATGAGAAGAAATTAAAACTTTTTCTTACATCATGTATATTTTCTGTATGTTCTAAATAATTCATGTACAAGAATTATAGAAATACAAAGTCACAAGTCTTTTGATCCAAAACCTTGTCTTCCAAAAACAATCATGTCAAATCTTTTGATCATCTCCTGGAAATATTTTTCCTAAGTTCTAGGGATGGTATGTCACCCCTCTGAAAAATTTCACAATTTTTAGAAATTGTTTGAATATTTTTAGAGGGCAGTCCAACCCTAAACCAGAACCTTGCAGAATTTTTGGAGAAAAGTGCACTGCATAAAAATCTCTGAAAATTTTATACAAGGTTAATATCTAAGTTATCAAGCTCCTGTAAAAATTTTAGCATTTTTGGAGTTGTTTTGCTATCTCAAATAAATCCCCAAAGTCTCAGCTCAAATTAAAGACCCAAAACCTGATTTCACTGTTCCTTGGGTTCGATCAGACTCGGGCTCAAGCCAACTGACTTGGCTCAGTCAACTAACTGTACCAGGCTCACTTATAACATGCCTTCAATCTCAGCATTTAGATCTAAATCTCACGGCCCTCGTTCGCATGAACGTTCGGACTTCGCGAAGCGCCCAACTAGTTGGGACCGTTGGATCAAGATCCAACCGTCCAAATAGGGTGTGCTGTTCGGGCCACCCGGTTGCCTCTTTAAATCGTAGCCGTCCGATTCTAATCCAAGGGCTCACGATCTCCTCAGTTGTTCAAACCTCAGTAGCTTTGGGCAAACCTCAGCCATCCAATTAAAGTCTAATGGCTCACAGCAACCCTAGCTTTTCTGGTCATTTTCCTCCTCCCGCCGTGCGTGAACAGAGAGAGAGATATGACTGTGTCTTTTCGTGTTCCCTCGTCATCGCCTACTTGTCAAGGCATTTAGTGGGTGCAGGTGCTTTCGGCCATGCCCATGCCCTACTCCTGTACCCCATCACCTCTTTTTTCAGGCTAGGGTAGCCCTTTGGACCTAACACCTGAGAATCTCGTTTGGTTGCTAAACCCTAATCCTCTAACTATAAAAGGTCCCAAAACCCCTCCTGGTATTCTTTTACACCACCCCCAGCTCTTGCTCTGTGTGTTGAGCTCAAAACCACTGAAAATCCTAAAATCGCCATTAATGGCCGTGGAGCTCTGTTGATGGTCTTGGTGCTTCAGTGGTTCATCTTCAATTCTCTCTGTACCGTTTTGAACTCCTTAACCCCCTATGCATTTCCCCTAACTCAATTTTGGGTTTCATTCATAGGAATTGACCAATTTTGAGTTTGGATCATTTCGGGTGTTTTTGCCCCCTTTCTTCCTCAACTCCGGTTATCATTTTCATACCTTCTTCCCCAACTCCGGTGGACTCCTTCGCTATCAAAGCTTCTCCGACCATCTCTGAAGCTCATCTTGCTTAAGGTAGCTTCTTATTAGTCCTTAGATGCTGTGGCACCCGCTTATTTGGACTGCTGCGGAGCTTTTGAGCTATTTTCGTTTTCGGCCGATTTTGTCGCCGTCATCCTTTTCCGACTAGCCGGCGTTCTAGACCTTCGCCGCCGGCGAGGTCATCACCAGCGGATCACAAGGTTATTGCAAACCCATTTTAGCTTTTAGATCGTGCCGCCGCGGCCAGAGCCACCGGCGACGAGCCCCTCTTTCTCGTTCAGTTTTTGCCGGACGAGAACTCCCGTTCTGCTGTTGTCATTAAGACACAATTAATGGCTTAATCATTGATAATCATTAGGGGTAATTAATATGTCCTAGGGGGTCCTCTGTGTCACTGCTAGGTGGGCCCAACCCTTTAAACCCCCCCTCCCTGGTCGGCCCTAATCAACACCCTTAGGACACCGTTAATGATTAATAATTAATTTTAGCATTAAATGGCTGAAGGAAATGACTCTCTGAGTCACTGACATGTGGGTCACAGATTAACATGCCAACAAGACTTAAAACCCGAGACGTGTATATAGCACGTCTTTGTGGCGATGTGTAATACTCGAGTAGAAATCGGAGAAACCAAATATTTTAAATAAAAAGTATTAATTAGAATTTGATCCGGGAGAAGGATCTATTGGGAAACCGTTATTTAAACAGTTATTGGAGGGCTTAGCAAAGATATTTTGGACAGCGTGGGCCAAGGCCTCGTGCCCATGGGCATTTGGCCCATTGGTGGGAGGAGGAGGCCGGCCTTAGGGGGCCAAACCCTAGGATGCCCCCTCCTCCCCTTTGGCCGCCCCACTTCCCTCATTGGCCGCCTCCCCATCTCCCTTGGCTGCCTCCTTGCTCCCTTGCGCCCCACCATGCCCCCGCTGCCGGCGAGGATCGCCCACCCTACGCCTGCTGCCCGCTGTTGGAGGAGGAAGGCGAGGCTCTTCGCGGGGCTGTTGTTCAAGAAGGAGAAGGAGGAGGGACAAGGAGAGGATCGTCTTCGAGGCTAGATCATCGTCGTCCCCGCGGGTCTTCAAGGGTAACGAAGTGTTTCCGCTGTTTGATGAGTTTTAGTTGCGAATCCGATTAGTTGCGTTAGATCGCCTTGCTGCCGGTAAACGTTCAGTTCTGTCCAGGAAGTTGTGCGACGGTTTTCGCGACCTTAGAGGCAGAATCAGAGGATCCCATCTCCTAGAGTTTTGTAGGTCTTGTTCTTAGCTTTCATTGGCCACTGAGTTCACTCGATTCCGAGGTCTGAGTCAAAAGTTATGGTCGATTTAGTTTCTGCTGCCAGAAATCTGACGAGAATAAACTGTCTGGATATTTCCTAAAATATGATAGGGAAATTGGAAGAATATGAAAGTTCACCCAACTAGGTTATTGTAGATAATTCGATAACCTTTTCAGATTGTTAAAGAACGATCAATTCGGAGTTATATCTCAAAAGTTATGGTCATCTGAATATTGCTGTTGGACTGCTGTCCAGAGACGGTTTTCTGTCAGTAAGTCGGTGTTCTGCAGTGTTAAAGATTGTCGTTTTTGCGTAGGTTGAAGGTAGAATTGGGTCTGGGCCTCTCCTAGAAAGTTGTAGATATCGTAGTTACCTTTCATTGCCGATAAGAATCAAGTCATTCGGACTTCGGTAGCCAAAGTTATGAATTTCTTAGTATTTCTGTGTTTCTGGAGAGAAGCAGAATTACTAGAGTTGGTTAACCTGATAGAAGAGCATATTTAGAGGGGTTTCCAGAGGGTCTCACCATAACGAAAAACGAGGCTAATCCTCTTAGCTTTCAGGAAAACTAAAGATCACTAAATTCGGACGAACGTAGAAAGTTATGATAGTTTCTTTGTCGCTGTTCAGAAACCCACCGTGAAATGTTTGCTCTGATTAAATGGATTGGTAGGACTAGTAGATGGCCGAATCAGAGGGTCTCCCCAACTAAGTTTATTTAGAAATTTTAATTACCTTTCCAGAATGTCCGAGATCATCTTATTTGGACACCCGAGCAGAAAGTTACGTATTTTAGAAGCTAGCTGTCTGCAGTGACTGATCGCTAGAAATTATGAGAATTAGAAAATGCTAAGATGTTAGCGAGTTCAATTACGATGCTACTTATGATTTTGGTCCAGAATGTTGGACTTAGAATGGGGTTTTCTTCATGTCCAGATGTGGGATTGGTACGGAGGCAGCACCGCCTTCACGCCCTCCATTCGATGCGTTAAGGCAAGTGCATTGTTGTTTGAATGATTGGCTATATTGTGTGTTATTTGTTATATGGTTGCATAGCAAGATGGTATACTTGATGAATGCTTAAGTATGGTTATTTCTCAAATGATGCTCATGTTTTACTATGGTTAAGTGTTGTTGTCTTTTGGTAATTTGATGATGATTAAATGATGAGCATGTGCATATTGAAATCATATTGAGGCTTGGTCACGTGGTGACCAAGTGTGTTTCCTTGAGATTCCGTCGTGAATATGACGGGCCGAGATCCTCACTCGTGGAGTGTGGGCTTGAGGTCCCGTTACTTGCGGAGTAACGGCAATTGGTCCTCGTGCGCGCGCGCATGTGCATGGGTATGCGGCGACGGTTGCTTACTCTGCATTACGGTGTAATGCACACGAGAAGTTAAAGTTAAAGGATCCTTGAGCATTGCATTTGCATATGAGATGTTCTATTGTTGATCTCCTTTACATGGTTGCTTTGATGTTATGGTTTCTTTATGTACTTGCTGAGTCTATGGACTCACCCTTGCTTTTATTGTTGTTTTAGGTACCGAACCAAGAACGTCATGCGTGGGGAAGTAGAATGCTAGTCACACACATGCCACCGAACTAAATAAAGATGAATGATCTTGAACGTGATTGATTTTAATAAACGCAAAGATTATTATGTTTTGTCTCATGCAATGGATTAAATGTAATAATGATGTGTAGTGGAACTTCATAACTCTTTAGTTATGTTAAATACTTCGCATGTCTTCGTTTATCTTTTGATGTCTTTGGATGAAAGTTTTAGTTAATATTTGGTTAATCGTGTGTTGGAACCTTCGTGTAATTAACTTTACAAGGAGGTTCTGCTAAATTTATTAAGATTGTCTAGATTAGAATTATTAGAGTTTGTTTAGTAGTATTCCGTGCTCATGTCGGGTCAGTGTTACAGTTGGTATCAGAGCGGGCGGTAGGTCCGTGGTGATTGGATTTACAACCTAGGCAACTTAAATTGCTAAAATTTTGTAATGGTTAATGAACTTGTAAACTTGACACACTGGTGCACAGTAGGATGGGATGGGTCAAGCATTGCATTTACGCATCTGTTGAGTTGTATTAATGATTCCTGTTTTGAGATGATCTGTTATATCTATAGTATAATACTATGGTTATTATGTGTGGGGGTAACCCATGTTGAGAGGTGGAGGTAGTGGTTGTGGTCCTGGGCTATACCAGGTTACACCACCGTTCGTGGTATAGGAATAGCGAAGTATCCACATGAGAGATCGTAGTACAGGCGTTGGTAGCGAGTATGCTTAAAAGAGTTGTTCTCTTCCCTGAATTTGAATTTGGTCAACTCTTATCCAGTTGAGATTGATGAGTTTCTCTTGGGTTATTTATTCTTGTGGTTGATGGGTTGCTTTGAAAAAAAAAATATTGGTGTGTTTTCTTTGGCTTAATTTGTCCTGTAAAGCAATCATTATTTTCCCAACTGATGAGGTATTCTTGCGGCTGGTGAACCGAGTTGATTGTCAAGTTTGACCATTATTTTGGAGTTTTGTCCTTCTCATTGGAGAGCATGACCCATTTATCCGGTTGATGTTCTTGGATAATGAAAGTTTCCTTTTGCAAGTCCTGTAGTACGTGGAAGTTTTGATTCAATATATTTCTTTTGGGTATCTTGAGTGTTGAAGTTGAAAAGTTCTTTTATACAAGAAAACGCCAAACCCTTTAGCGATGTCATCTCGTGGTTAAGTGGGAGGTTATAATCGGAGAAGTTAGTGAATATGATATGAGTTATCAAGTTGGGTCTGTAGTGTGTTGTATAATCGATCCTAACTAAGATCCCTGGAAGGAAAGTTGATTAATTTGATGGTGTCATGTAGTAGTTCTTGTTGAACTGTGATTAGGTGTACGGCTATACCTAATTGGAATCAATAGAGTTATTAACCACTGTGGAACATTAACGGAGTGGTTGATCCTTGGAGTTGTTTAGTTTGCTAAACTAGTTAGATTATTTGATCTTAATGGATTAATCTAACTGTGCGAAAAGAGAAATATAAGATGTGTTCGACTGTCGTCTTGGTAGATATTAATATAGAAATCTTCTTTAATTGACTATTTGATGATCTTATTTATGCTCGTGGGAGTACAAATAGATATAGGACCATCACTTAGTCTATGATTGAATAATCATCAAAGTTTATGATAACCTCTAGATTGGAGTTAGTGTGTACTAAATAAGTATGAGCATTCGAATATCTCGTGTTTCATGGAAAGGTTTATGATGGGATTTAATAGGTGACATGTGTTTGCTTGATGGTGAGATTGTCGGATAATAGTATGTCTTTGATGAAAGGGTTTTGTGTAACCTTGTAAATTGTGTAGTAGGTTCCTTGAAAAATACGGTGGTTGTTATAGTGAGGGTGTAAGAATTTGGTGTACCCTCATTTGAAGAAGAGAGGATAAAGTGAAATGTAACAGCTTTGGTGGGTTTTGGGGACTTTATAAAGGAAGAGTTGATGATAACGAACCTTGCTAAGAGTGAAATATTCTTGATGTTAGTAATAAGGTCTACAAGAGATTGTGACGTGTTGGAGTGGTGATGATTCTTCGGAGAGAAAGTAAGTTGATTGTTTTAATAACGGTTAAATGAAATATTTGGAGTTTTGTATTCGTGATCTTTGGGGACTCATGATTTTTGGTAGATAAAATTAGTTGAGCAATGTGACATATGGAAAGGTTCCGTTTGGTTCAAGTGATGAATGTGTTTTGTATTAAAGACATCTCTTGTTTGGTTTGACAAGTAATGTTGTAATCAAAGAGATTACTTTCGTTGTGTTAACGGAAAATGTTTACCATAAGTATTTGAGGTTGGAGCTAAAAAAATGTAATCCATAACTTTCTTGTTGTCTCATTGAAGAGTTTCTTGGGTTTGCATAGCAATGTTTTATTATGATTTATGGTGGTGGAAAAATTTCTTCTTGTGGGACTTGTGCCCTCGATGCAAGGGCTCGATCTTGTTTTCGAGATCCTACTATTTGACTGTCTCTCTTGGTCTCGTGCTCACTTCGAGGAGCCACGATTTCTTGTCTGTTGAACCTTCTATCTGCTTATTTCTTCCTTTTGAGTAAAGCATTAACCAAGTTGTGTTGTCAAGTGTTATAAAGAGTAATATGGTGATTGGTTGGAGGTGGTCAAGTATTTGGAATGTTGAGATTTTTCAGAACCAATCAATTTGAAGAGCGATATAAAGTGAATTGGTTTCGATTTACAACACCGGAGAGAATTCTATTTAAATGGAAAGTTGTCGATGAGATAAAAGTGATTAGTGTTGCAACTAGTGGAACCTATTGCGAATTATGATCCAAGAACCTTTGTCCGTGTTGGAATATTGGGATTATCGAAATTATGGACTCTTGATAAACTTATCGAGTATCGCAATTGGATACTTAGCATGTTTGTGCGAGAAGAATTGTGGTGGTGAAGTTTAATGAAAGTAGCGCGTGGAGGAATCTAAGTGTCATGCTGATTAATGGGATAGCAAATCGTTGAACTATTGTCAACTATGACTCACCTTAGCAAGTAACCTTAGGGAGTTAAATTATTTCTAAGGATGTCATGGTCAAAGGATATATTTATTTATTGACGCTAGTGATTGGGTATATTTGAATGTCGGTTAAACAGCTTAGGGTTTGGCGAATGGGTATATTGTGGTTGTGTAACTGAATTGGATTGGTGTGGATTAGAGAAGGTCTAAGACTTGTGAAATAAATCGTCTTGGGGCGGTTACTTGATTATGTGCAGAAGTGGTAGAATAAGAGTGGATTTGAGTAGTGGAATGATCAACGATAGTATCCTTTGGGGCTAGTATATGAGAGTGTGGGATGTGAATTTGAAATTGTTCATCCTTAACGGATTAAGGGATGTGATGGTGGGTGAAATCTATATTGAGTTGTGTTGGAAATTATTTTGACAAGTTCATTCGGTAGGGAAATTGGCTAGAGTACAATATTGTGGATTGGAAGAGTCTCCCTACATAAGTGTGGATTTTGTGTTCGGTAGAGCATAGGTTTGAGGTTGCCAATTTAAGAGAAATGAGTTAATGCGTTATACGATGATTTGGGATCCTATGGTTTAAGAAAAGTTGATTTCTTAAAAGAAAGATTTTGGTAAAGGGTGTGATCTTGGATAGTTAGATGCTTTCTTAGTTCTTACTTGAACTATGTGGTTATGATGGATGTCGATTATAAATTGAGTTGGTTCTTGTCGGTATGTGTGATTCCTACCAGTTAGAAAAAAAAGGTAAGACTGGTTTTGAGTAATTTCGCTTTTGGCTTGTGTGGCATTATTTCTAAACCGCCTATTTTGGAAAGTGGAAAAGATTTCGTGGTAAATTCATTGATTTTGAATTGGGCTCTTCTAAGAGAAGGTGACTTTGAGTTGGTTGCATTTTGACTCCTTTGTTTTCAGCTGAGTTTTTGGATAAGTGAGTTGTGGTGAGTTCTTTGTGCGTCCCTTGTTAAAGGAGATGCTGCTTGCTTAGGTAAAGGGATCGATTGAGTGTTGGAACAAGAGTTCTGGGTTCTGCGAGCGATGTACTTGGTACAAGAAGGAAGTTTAACCAAAGGTGTGTTGGATAGGTTCCTTAGTCACGGAATATGTAGATTGGCGTTTCGCTAGGACCGCCTCGAGTACATGCGTGAGTACGTAAGGTCTTGTATATTTGGTGATGAGAGAGTACATGAGAGGTCCGAAGCTTGAGTTTTTGGTTAGAGTTTGGCCAACGAGTAAGACCTTACCTTTGAGCCCGTGTGTTGAGTGTACTGTAAAGGTCGAGACTAGTGTTGAGGTGGAAGACCTTAGTATCCGTCAAGGTGTTGTGAGGCCATAAGTCCAAGAGGGAAGCGACTTGTGAATTGGAGTCTCACTTGCGCGCACACTATCCGGAGTTATTCGAGGATTGTGGGAATGTTGGTAAGCTTTTGTTGTGATTATACCTTGGCGTAGCGTTGTTAGAATTCGGGACGAATTCAGTTTAAGGGGTAGAATGTAATACTCGAGTAGAAATCGGGAGAAAACCAAATATTTTAAATAAAAGTATTAATTAGAATTTGATGGGGAGAAGGATCTATTGGGAAACCGTTACTTAAACAGTTATTGGAGGGCTTAGCAGCATATTTTGGACAGCGTGGGCCAAGGCCTCGTGCCCATGGGCATTTGGCCCATTGGTGGGAGGAGGAGGCCGGCCTTAAGGGGCCAAACCCTAGGATGCCCCCTCCTCCCCTTTGGCCGCCCCACTTCCCTCATTGGCCGCCTCCCCATCTCCCCTTGGCTGCCTCCTTGCTCCTTTGCGCCCACCATGCCCCCGCTGCCGGCGAGATCGTCCACCCATCGCCCTGCTGCCTGCTGTTGGAGGAGGAAGGCGAGGCTCTTCGCGGGGCTGTTGTTCAAGAAGGAGAAGGAGGGGAGGGACAAGGAGAGGATCGTCTTCGAGGCTAGATCATCGTCGTCCCGCGGGTCTTCAAGGGTAACGAAGTGTTTCCCCCGCTGTTTGATGAGTTTTAGTTGCGAATCCGATTAGTTGCGTTAGATCGTCTTGCTGCCGGTAAACGTTCAGTTCTGTCCAGGAAGTTGTGCGACGGTTTTCGCGACCTTAGAGGCAGAATCAGAGGATCCCATCTCCTAGAGTTTTGTAGGTCTTGTTCTTAGCTTTCATTGGCCACTGAGTTCACTCGATTCCGAGGTCTGAGTCAAAAGTTATGGTCGATTTAGTTTCTGCTGCCAGAAATCTGACGAGAATAAACTGTCTGGATATTTCCTAAAATATGATAGGGAAATTGGAAGAATATGAAAGTTCACCCAACTAGGTTATTGTAGATAATTCGATAACCTTTTCAGATTGTTAAAGAACGATCAATTCGGAGTTATATCTCAAAAGTTATGGTCATCTGAATATTGCTGTTGGACTGCTGTCCAGAGACGGTTTTCTGTCAGTAAGTCGGTGTTCTGCAGTGTTAAAGATTGTCGTTTTGCGTAGGTTGAAGGTAGAATTGGGTCTGGGCCTCTCCTAGAAAGTTGTAGATATCGTAGTTACCTTTCATTGCCGATAAGAATCAAGTCATTCGGACTTCGGTAGCCAAAGTTATGAATTTCTTAGTATTTCTGTGTTTCTGGAGAGAAGCAGAATTACTAGAGTTGGTTAACCTGATAGAAGAGCATATTTAGAGGGTTTCAGAGGGTCTCACCATAACGAAAAACGAGGCTAATCCTCTTAGCTTTCAGGAAAACTAAAGATCACTAAATTCGGACGAACGTAGAAAGTTATGATAGTTTCTTTGTCGCTGTTCAGAAACCCACCGTGAAATGTTTGCTCTGATTAAATGGATTGGTAGGACTAGTAGATGGCCGAATCAGAGGGTCTCCCCAACTAAGTTTATTTAGAAATTTTAATTACCTTTCCAGAATGTCCGAGATCATCTTATTTGGACACCCGAGCAGAAAGTTACGTATTTTAGAAGCTAGCTGTCTGCAGTGACTGATCGCTAGAAATTATGAGAATTAGAAAATGCTAAGATGTTAGCGAGTTCAATTACGATGCTACTTATGATTTTGGTCCAGAATGTTGGACTTAGAATGGGGTTTTCTTCATGTCCAGATGTGGGATTGGTACCGGAGGCAGCACCGTCTTCACGTCCTCCATTCGTACGCGGTTAAGGCAAGTGCATTGTTGTTTGAATGATTGGCTATATTGTGTGTTATTTGTTATATGGTTGCATAGCAAGATGGTATACTTGATGAATGCTTAAGTATGGTTATTTCTCAAATGATGCTCATGTTTTACTATGGTTAAGTGTTGTTGTCTTTTGGTAATTTGATGATGATTAAATGATGAGCATGTGCATATTGAAATCATATTGAGGCTTGGTCACGTGGTGACCAAGTGTGTTTCCCTTTGAGATTCCCGTCGTGAATATGACGGGCCGAGATCCTCACTCGTGGAGTGTGGGCTTGAGGTCCCGTTACTTGCGAGTAACGGGCAATTGGTCCTCGTGCGCGCGCCGCAGCATGGGTATCTTGGCGGCGGTTGCTTACTCTGCATTACGGTGTAATGCACACGAAAGTTAAAGTTAAAGGATCCTTGAGCATTGCATTTGCATATGAGATGTTCTATTGTTGATCTCCTTTACATGGTTGCTTGATGTTATGGTTTCTTTATGTACTTGCTGAGTCTATGGACTCACCCTTGCTTTTATTGTTGTTTTAGGTACCAACCAAGAACGTCATGCGTGGGGGGAAGTAGAATGCTAGTCACACACATGCCACCTGAACTAAATAAAGATGAATGATCTTCAGAACGTGATTGATTTTAATAAACGCAAAGATTATTATGTTTTGTCTCATGCAATGGATTAAATGTAATAATGATGTGTAGTGGAACTTCATAACTCTTTAGTTATGTTAAATACTTCGCATGTCTTCGTTTATCTTTTGATGTCTTTGGATGAAAGTTTTAGTTAATATTTGGTTAATCTGTGTGTTGGAACCTTCGTGTAATTAACTTTACAAGGGAGGTTCTGCCGAAATTTATTAAGATTGTCTAGATTAGAATTATTAGAGTTTGTTTAGTAGTATTCCAGGCTCATGTCGGGCTGGGGTGTTACAAGTTGATTTCTAGATCTGCGGCTCAGATCGCGTGGCCGTTCGGACCACCCGAGCTCCCCACGGCTCTGGATCGTCCATCTCGCGATGAACGGCTGATATGCGTATGCTGTTCGGGTCACCCGAAGAGCTCCGCGCCCTAAGACCTCCATCTCAAGATCTGCGGCCGAGGTCGATCGAGGCATTCGGGTCACCCGAACATCTCCATCCGCGTGGGCCGTTGGATCTAAATACAGCGGTGGGCTTCTTTGAGATCGCGCGCGTGCGCTATTTTCCGTCCGCGTGGGCCGTTGGATCCCGAATCAAAGGTCCACGTTTGTCCACGTCGATTCTTTTTTTTTGTTAGGCTCTGTATTATTTCGGTAAACCTTTATTTGTCAACTAAGAATTGTATTAAACTTTAGAAACTCATAACTAATTCAATTTAAATCCTTTTTAGATGATTCCAGTTGGGATAAATTCATGTTTAACTAAAGTTTAATCTAAAAATGCATTAAGATATGTTTCTGTAACAGAAAATTTTATAAACAACATTAACTTGATTTCAGCCATTTTAGAATATTCCAGAAATTGAATTGAACCTTGTAAAATACATATCTTTTTCTGTATAATTCCAAAATGGGCAAACTTAGGCTTGTAAAATTTCTCTGTTAGTATACTTTAATATGAACTAGGTTTTGATCATATTTATATTTCTGGAACATGATATGCGCTAGTTTTGCAACTTAAGAAAATCATAAATAATTCATTTCAACTCCAAATTAGGTAAACTCAACTTTGCTGTTCTTAGAATATCAATATCTACCTGCTGTAAAAATTTCAAGTCCTAAATTATTCTAGAAATTTATGCCATGAATAGTAACAGATAGGAATTAAAACTGATTTTCTAAGCTGATAGAAATTGCTTTAGCCATAGCTTTTGCATGCTTTGTCCAAATTGAGTAATTCTTGTTCCTAAATTTGTCTAAAATTAATATCTTGCTGTTGGGTAAATTTCATGAGTTTTGGATGTCTTTTGATGTTGGGTTTTATTTGGTATTCTTTGTTCTTATTGGTTTATCGTATTGTTGCGTTAGGTTCCGAAGCAATTATTGATCTTGAATCTGATCCATAGCAATCAGACCCTGCACTACAGCAAGGCAAGCAGATGTAGCATTCATTTGATCATGTTGATCCTATTAATTTCAAATTCTAATATGTTGTTTGCAAATTCTATGTATGCATTGCTATGTTGTTTTAACTATTATCGATAGTTAACCCATTAGATGCATTATCAATAGGTAAATGTTTATCCTCTACTACCGAGCCTAGGTTATTTGCTGTAATTTTGGGTTCACTAGATGAACCCTTGTCACTTAGTAGTTTACGAGTGGATGTGCTTAGCCATGCTTAGCTATCGGTAGAAATAGGCGGTTATCGACTTGTTGATAACTTTGATCACTTGTCGATAACTTTGATCACACAAACTTATGATAATCTTTATATTTCAACCTCTATGCTATGATTACTTGTGAAAACTAAAAAATGAAAACAAAATGATTTCGACTTGGGCACAATGGTAAGATGGTGTGATTTTGGGTATGATTGGAATGGTGTCCAGGTCAAATAAGGACTGAACATCTTGTGAGTACCTTCTATCCAGGCATTTTGGTGCGTGCTAACCACACTAGAGATATATGAGACCTCTCTTGACTAAGTACTTTGGGGGTGTTAATTAATGAGTCGCGTGGTGGGTTGCATATTTAACTATATGCAACATGGACATGTTTGTGAGGAGGGGAGCACCGCCTAGGCTGGTGTCTCCTACTCCACGTATAGGTCCTTGTGATCCATATTTCGTCGGCAGATCACTAAGGGTTAACCCTCATACGTGCGGCTCTTGATTAGCATTTTCCATTAGAAATGTCTCGTAGGACTTAGCCGTGCCGGCATACCAAAAGAAGTGTGCTTAATAGCTTGACAAAAAGGCGGTCTGAAGTGTGGGTACATTGGTACACTCCTGCAGGGTTTTGAACTATTCGAATAGCCTCGTCCTAGGTTATAGACAAGCTTGGGTAAGCTTTTCAAGAGTTAGACTGCAACATTTTAATTAAAACTTGATGGGTGGTACGAATCAGGGATTCGTGCTATGTTGTGGTGACTATTGGGTTAGTCACCTCTAGGTGGTTCCTTGTATTTACACTTACTCGCTGTTATTTCTATGGTTAAAACTAATTTGTTAAATTGCCTTCAATCTATTACAATATTGTAAATGAAACTTACTTTATGCGTTCAAATAACCATATGACCCTCTCCCTTGTTCCAGCTTTCAAGTAGCTATGTATAGGCTTGTTACTCGTAAGTCTTGCGAGTACATTATTGTACTCATCTGCATTGCTTGTTGTGTGCAGAGGAAGAAGGTGGGCCCCAAGGGCCTCACTTTTGTGAGATGTGCTGTGGTGGTGTGTGGGACGATTAGCTTGGCGGCCCGGTCGGTTGCCCTGTGGTTATGCGGTTAACCGGTCGTCTTTTGGTTTAAGCCATCTTATGGCACCTTTTGCTTCCGCGGTTATTTAATACTTATGTCATTTGGCTGGTCGGCTGTCTTGTAATAACTTCATATTATGTATGTCTTTTGGTAGACTTGTTATAATATGTTGTATGGAATTGATGCATGCTTTTGTATGATGTATATGTGCTGCAATTCTGGGAAGCATATGTCCATCGAGACTCGGTGTATTTGGTTTGTAATGCTAGAGCCAATGGTAGGCTAAGGATTACAAGTTAAATAAACCGGGGCCTCACACTTGAGCAGCTATTTTTGTTTTACGGACCAGTACAGAATTAATTAATTGTACTTTTTTCTAGTTTTAATGCAATAATACTGCCTTTCTTCTCCACCTTTCTTATCTTATGGTTTTCTGAAGTTCATCCCATTGTTTTGTTGAGATAACTCGTCTTCATCTTTTCATAGTTCTTGCATTACTGTCATTTTTTTTTGTGATTTCGCTATTTCTCAAAGAGAAATCATTTACATGAAAGATCATATGGGTTAGCTCCAGATATGCTTGGGTTCTGTTGTCATTGAAGATGCTTTTCAGTTATAAAGTAGCACTACAGATGGATCATGTAATGATGGAAGAAACATTTCTTTGAAAGCTACTTTTGATATCCGGAATTTGTCCATTGTGACCCTGATATATCAAGGGCGGATGATACTTTGGATCATCACGAGTAATTTTCAATACATAAAGTATATAGGGCCGAAGGTGTGGTGTAGACCGAGCGCAATGACAACAGCTCAACATGCTAAGCTAATATGATTTTTTTTTGTTCGTAGCAAAACATAGGCATTGAACTAGTAATATAATATTATGTTAAAAAGAGGAGACTGACGCTGATAGAATAATGATTCGTTTTTCATGCTTGTGAATTTGTTTTGGTGTGCATCATGGGAACCTTGTTTGTCCAGTGAGCCTGTGAGTAGTATATTCTCTCCATGCAGCTAGCATCCTGAAATGTTGTACTCCCTTGAGTTCACAAAAAGAAGCCGTTCTGGAATTCGTGCAGACTTTGGAAACTTTGGCTATCAATATATTTTTAAATATTTAAATTAGATACATGCAAATCATATACGTAGATTCGTCTCAAAAAGTACTTTCATAATATTATAATACTATTGGGTTTTACAAATATATTTCAATAGTAATAAGTGGTCAAAGTTGTATTTTAAGGGACCGTATCGCTGTCCAAACTGGCTTGTTTTTTTTAAACTGGAAGGAGTACTAGCGCTAGTAATTTCTTAGGGGGGCATCAGATAATCTCTCCATCATTTCAAAGAAAAGCATGTGCATTATTCTCTGCGGTATTGTTCAGTAAGGAAATAGACGCTTGGATCATGCTTTCATGAGTGTTACTAATTACAGTTTGATATACGCAAACAAAGAAACGATGACTTAAGAAAAAGGGTGCCGAATAAAACCAATCTAAGTCATGGATGTGTACAGTAAGTACCGCAGCTTAGACCTGAACTTTGCTCAATCCTCTGATGGCTCCTCCAACTCCCTGAAGCTTGCATTGCCAGAATAGGAACGGATCTCTTCGTTTCAGTTGATTAATGCCAGGCTTTTGTAGTCTGCTGTGCCATATGTCCAATGACATGCTTCAATGCCGGCCATAACTCTGCAGAATTGATATAGTCAGCATCTGGTTAGCTACATTCTAGTTCTGTTCAAAGGCAGGGTAATCTGTCAGCAAAAAAATCCTTGCAACTGTGTAAAACAGAATTAAGAGCCGAATATATGTTATTATTGTTATGAATATTGTGTATATATTCATGAGGCCTAATGGGTAATATATATAGTGAGTACGAGAGGATAGATAAAGAAATACAAAAGGTAGATAAGGAAATACAAAATGATTCTTATTCTAACACCTCAAACTCATGGTGGATCACACCCACTGAGTTTGGAGAAAAAAAATACAAATATCAGATTCGTTAGAAACGGAAAGCGGAATTGTCTAATGGTGTTTAGGCGTGTCAGTTAATTAATGCACGTGACAGAGATCACCGAGTGATTTTCGTATTTTTGTTGCATTCGGTGTAGTTTTCCGCGTATTTTTTGTTTTCCAAATAAGTATAACAGAGTACTCCATGAACCAAATGGAAATATGACAAGATAATTGATGTGCTGAGAAGAAATAAGAAGTATATAGTGGCACAAAGAAAAACTTGGAGGCCGAATTTAGATAAGATAGATGTGTGAACAAAATCTTAGGGCTAAACTCAAATTTAGACAACAGGATCTAAGACATGAACTCTAGCTCATAAAACATGAACACCTACTTAAACGTTAGTGAGGAAACATTAGGGCTTACCCGAGCCTGAGGACGCCATGAGGGAGGTAGATGCGTCGGTGCAGCGCCGGGGTGAAGTAGCAGTCGTGGTCGGCGGTGTCACGGTGACGACGGGGCTTGGGTCTTCGTCCACCTTAGCACCCGTGAGCGGATCGGGATTGTGTGAGGATTAGATGGCCAAGAACAACTCATGTCCAAAGCCTGCCGAAACTCCTCTCTTTTGTATATGGCGCTAGGTGACCGGGACCCAAACCAAAAGTTGGTTGTGCCTCCGATCAAGGCGCGGGGGGAGACGAAGTCTCCCGGGAATCTCGGTATTTCGGTTAGCCGAGATCACCCCAACATTCTCCCCTTTGATCGTAAGGCTAACATCATAAGCCCATTCTCAATAAAATAGCACACCAAGATAATGTATCGCATGACCAATGAAGTGTCATACAACCTCAGTACCTATAGTGTACTATCTTATCTTAAAATGGATACACATTATACTTAATGGGAGTTGGTTTACTTTAAGGTCCTTTTATCCAGAATCAGAGGCTCTCCAATAAACCCATGCCGGCAACATGATCACGAAAAATATTGGGTGGTAAGCCTTTAGTAAGCGGATCCATAAGCATTGACTTAGTACTAATATGCTTGATAATCGATGGTTTGATCTCGGATTCTATCTTTCACAACATGATACTTAATGTCAATGTGTTTGGCAGCACCACTTGACTTGTTGTTACTCGCATAAAAGATCATGGGTTCGTTATCGCAAAGATAAGGTGAGTGGTTTAGAAATCTTGTCTACCACTCTAAGTCCCGGACAAAATTCTTAAGCCATACAACTGCCGGTGGCCTCATAACATGCCACAAACTCAGCTTGCATCGTTGAAGATGCCGTAAGGGTTTGTTTGGAGCTTTTCCACGAGATAGCTCCTGGCGAGTGTGAAGATATAACTGGCGTGGATTTCTTAGTATCAACACATCCCGCAAAATCAATCAATAACCAATAACTTCAAGGTTATCGAATTCTTATATGTGAGCATGAAATTCTTAGTAGCTTGCATATAGCGCAAGACTTTCTTAACGGCCTTCCGTGGTCCGGTCTGGATTTGACCGATATCGCCAAGCATCCGGTTACAAAAAGCTAAATCGTAGCGCGTGCATACTTGAGCATACATAATGCTTCCGACAATGAAGCATAAGGAACCGACTTCATCGATCGGTTTCATATTGGTTCCTTGGACATTGAAATGTCCCAAACTTATCGCCCTTAACAATAGGGCGCAGCAGCGAGCACTTATGCATATTGTATTTCTTGAAGACTCTGTCAGCGTATGCCTTACGAGATAAACCTAATAATCCTTTGGACCTATCTCGGTGAATCTCAATGCCAAGAACGTAAGAGGCATCACCAAGATCCTTCATATCAAAATTAGATGAAAGAAATCTCTTGGTCTCAAACAAAGATATCCTTATCATTGCTAGCCAATAAGATGTCATCCACATAAAGCACTAAGATGGTGAATTTACTCCCCTTGAACTTAACATATATGCAATTATCAACTTCATTTTCTTTAAAACCAAAATTTCTTATTATTTTATCGAATTTGAGGTACCACTGCCTCGACGCTTGTTTCAAGCCATAAATTGATTTCTTAAGTCGACATCTCATATGCTCCTTGCCTTCCACGACAAAACCTTCCGGTTGAGCCATGTAAACATTTTCTTGCAAGTCGCCATTAAGAAATACTGTTTTAACATCCATCTGATGCAGCTCTAAATTATAATGAGCTACAAGTGCCATAACTATTCTGAATGAATCTTTAGTTGAGACAGGAGAAAAGGTGTCATTATAGTCAATCCCCTCTCTTTGTGAGAAGCCTTTGCTACAAGCCTTGCTTTGAACCTTCGATATTTCCCTTAGAGTCGTGTTTGGTTTTGTAGACCCATTTACGACCCTCATTGTTTTGACTCACAGAATTTCTACTAGGTCCCACACATCATTAGTGCTCATAGACTTTAGTTCATCCTTCATGGCATCAAGCCACTTAGGAGAATGTTCACTCATCATGGCCTCCTTATAAGAGGTGGGATCGTACCTTCCCTACATCATTAATATCCTCATTCATATATACAACATAATCATTCGGGATGGCGGATCTTCTCTCCATTGTGTGATCTTCTAATAGGTTCATTAGCTATGACAGAGACTGCTGAGGCTCGTCATTAGGTACAACATTAGAATTTCAGAGACCTCAACAAGGGTGCAACAACGGTATTTTCTCAGAGGTGCAGCCACCGAGGCACGTAAATAAAGGTCTCAGGATGAGCGGTGAAGGAACGTAAACCCGCTTCTCCTCAAGATCTATTTTCCGGCTCCGGCTCCTCATTATTTTCTAAGAACACAGCGTGCCTTGTTTCTACAAACTTAGTTGTCCTATTAGGACAAGAAACCGATACCCTTTGGATCTTTCAGGTACCCAATAAAATGACAACTTACTGTTTTAGGGTCTAATTTCCCAATATGTGGATTAAAAATCTTAACTTCAGCACGACAACCCCACACTAGTAAATATTTCATACTCGGTTTTCTCCCAGTCCATAATTCATAAGGTGTCTTAGGTACTGATTTACTGGGAACCCGATTAAGAATATGTGCAGCGGTCTTTAGTGCTTCCATCCACAAACTAATGGGTAAACTAGAGTGGCTAAGCATGCTCCGTACCATATCCATAAGTGTACGGTTGCGTCTCTCAGCTACTCCATTCTGCTGAGGTTCACCTGGCATAGAATACTGGGCAACAATGCCATTTTCTTGAAGAAATTTAGCGAAAGGGCCAGGAATTTGTCCATAAGAGGCATGTCTTCCATAATATTCTCCCCCACGGTCCGATCTTACCACTTTAATTCTTAAGTTGTGCTGATTTTCAACTTCAGCCTTAAATATCTTAAATTTATCAAGTGACTCAGATCGATCTTTAATGGGAAAGATATAACCATAACGGGAGAAATCATCAGTGAATGTTATAAAAGAATCAAAACCATCCACCGATGTCACAGGAAAAGGACCACAAATATCGGTATGAATTAATTCTAAGAGTCCTGTGCTGCGAGTAGCTCCCTTCTTTATTTGTTTCACATATTTTCCTTTAATGCAATCAATGCGGTGGTCTGAGTCAGAGAAATCTAATGGGTGGAGAATCTCTTCCTTAATGAGACGCTCCATTCTCCCCTTCGAAATGTGGCCTAAACAGACAAGCCACAATTTGAAGAAGTCTCATTATTCTTTTACCCTTAGCATCACACACATTCAAGGATACGGAGATTCATTAAGGAAAGCATATAGAGTTTGTCTCGTCTAAAAGCAAGACCAATATCATTAGAATCAAACGTAATAATACATTTATTATCACCAACACTTAAAACCTTCATCGTCCAACAAAGAAATCAAATCAAATTCCTCCTAATAGAAGGAACATAAACTACATTATTGAGACGAAGTGAGAAGCCGTTGTCTAAGACTAATGTAATTGATCCTATTGATTCCACTTCGCTTCCTTTCCATCCGCGACTCTAAGGCTTCGCTCCCCTTTCTTAGGGTTCTCGCGGTATGGAATCCTGTAAAGAATTAGTAACGTGCAGATTGCACTGAGTCAATCCACCAGAATTAATGGAAAAATTAGCATAAAGTGTTTCATCAACAAAAGTTATTGTATCATTACCCTTCTTTGTGAGCCACTTTAGAATCCGACACGATCCTTACAAAGTGCCCTGACCTTGCAAAAATGACATTCACCCCTTTAGGTGCTCGGTGAGAGCCACATGAGGCTTAGGTGCAGTATGCACTTTAGGCCCCAACTTATCGACATTGGGGAAACGTCAACTTCTTCTTAGATTTGAAGTCCCCTTGGAACTTCCTTTTATTGGAGCCACCAACTTGAAGTGCAAGATCCTCTTTTCCGTCCTAATTCTTTCCTCCTCCACGAACACACATGGCGATTAAATCGCTCATGTTCCACTTTTCTTCTCGAGTATTATAGTTGATCTTGAAAGTCAGATACTCGAGAGGAGAGAGGTCATAATGAAATGGACTAGAAACCATCGTAAATCTCCATGTCCATTCCTTAAGTTTTCCTACCATATCGGTCATCATCATTATGTGTTCTCTAATCTGCGGATCCATCATACTTAGTTGTCAAGAGCCTCAGATCGAGTAATCGCATAAACTTTGTGGAGCCCTTAAATTTTTCTTCAACGATGCGGATACTCAGTAGCTTTTGAGAATCGGGATTGCTCCCGATCCCAAGCGAAATGGAGGTCTTCATTATCATAAGTGATAGACGGTTGGACCGCTCCCATTTCTCAGCATTAGCTTCATAAATTTTCTTTTGTCATCATAATTTTCCTCACCTCGAGGGGGAATGGGAGCCGCATCCTTAAAGCATAATCGAGATCTAATACCCCAAGGACAACATGGATCCTCCTTCCGGGAGGGAAAATTACTCCCCGTAAGTTGTTCAATGTTGTCGATCGTGGCAGCGTCATTTGATGCATTTATTGCTGAATACCAAATACAGGGCACAAAAATAGAAATAATCATAAGAATATGTTGCATGCCATTAACCCTACGTTGGTCTGATTAATAACACACAAAAACTATAGTTCTAATTCACATCACCGTTGGGCAGATAATGAAAAAGAACTAAACAATTAATATGGCTACACATGATTATAAACAACGTTGGTCTGAATATAATCATATGCATACATAATGCCAAAAACATAAAATATAAAAGTCTCTAATTAAAATATCTCGTTGGTTCAATTTTAATCAGAGATTAAGCATAATATTGGGCAATAATACATTATTCATAATATACCATAATTTTGGGCATCAAAACAATAATTAAATCAGTGCACAAAAGTGATTTAGACATAAGAAATTGCACTGAAAATATAAGAAAAAGAAAAAAACTCACTGTTTCAGCCGGCCAAAAGAAACGGCCCAAAACTCACTCGCAGCCCAAACAGTGTGTGCGGCCCATCATGCACGCGCGGCCCACACGCGCGTCCGCCATCCCAAAATGCGCAGCCGCCGTCGGATGCGATCGAACGGCTGAGAAGCACTTGGCCCAACAGCTCTCGCCGGCCCGCATAACGGCGACAGTCGGATCTCATCGGACGGCTGTGCTAAACTCCGAGCGAGTTAAAAATCCGGAAACCCTAACCCTAACGCATTCTTCCCCTTCTTCTCCCCCGAAAAGCGCGGAGAGATGGCAGCGGCGCGCACGCGACGCGGCAGATCTTGCGATGCGGCGTCGCGGCTTGAGGTGCGTGCGCGGAGCGACGGTAACGCGAGGGGATGAGGAGCATCGCGCGGCGGCGGGGCGGAGACAAAGAAAGCGGCGCCTCTGCAGCCTCTTCGCGGTGCACGCGCGACGACCTAGGTTGCTGCGCGCCGTCGAATGGAGCTACGGGGTGCCCGAGACGGAGAAGATCCGCGGTCTCCAAAGGTAAACTTCCGCCGCATCTAAAAAGTTCTTTAGGGTTTCTGATTTAGGGGATTTGGGGATTTTGCTTGGGATCTCATTAGGGTTCCATAAAACTGAAATCCTCTCCTTCTAAAATGCTAAACCCGAGAGTCTAATCGTTAGATCTGAGCATGAGAATATCAACCCGGCCAAAACACGTTCGGATTTGACTAATTTTGGGTTCAAGATGAGCTAGATTATGGCTCTGATACCAAATGTGAACAAAATCTTAGGGCTAAACTCAAATTTAGACAACAGGATCTAAGACATGAACTCTAGCTCATAAAACATGAACACCTACTTAAACGTTAGTGCGGAAACATTAGGGCTTACCCGAGCCTGAGGACGCCATGAGGGAGGTAGATGCGTCGGTGCAGCGCCGGGGTGAAGTAGCAGTCGTGGTCGGCGGTGTCACGGTGACGACGGGGCTTGGGTCTTCGTCCACCTTAGCACCCGTGAGCGGATCGGGATTGTGTGAGGATTAGATGGTCAAGAACAACTCATGTCCAAAGCCTGCCGAAACTCCTCTCTTTTGTATATGGCGCTAGGTGACCGGGACCCAAACCAAAAGTTGGTCGTGCCTCCGATCAAGGCGCGGGGGGAGACGAAGTTTCCCGGGAATCTCGGTATTTCGGTTAGCCGAGATCACCCCAACAAGATGGGCAGTGCACTTACTATATTTTCGATGTGGGCGAGCTTCATCTTGTTCTCGTCTGATTCACACCACTTCTTTAGTTCAGGGTTAAACAAAATTCCAACCTCCTTGAGCTTGGTGAGTTGTATATATTGCGGCAAAGACTTGATGCTTCGCCATCCGATGATAATGAGTCCTTCAAGAGAGGTGAGGCAAGGTGCTGCATATTCTCTAGTAAACTCGTCAATTTGTCACAACAATTTATTACCAACACTTGGAGGGTAGGGAGGTGGTGAAGCAGCCTCCACTCACCCACGGACACTTTACTGGACGATATCACCACCTCCAATGTGGCGCCTAGAGTCTCAGAAGAGGAATGGCCGATGTGGTCACTATTCTGTATTTTTCAGATGCGAAATATAGGCCGACGTGGTCGTGGTGTCAACTTCAACTTTGGGCAATCCTCTATGTCCAATCTATCAAGGTTAGGGAACATGAACTCCTCCAAGCCGTCCTCTTCGCAGTATGTTGTGTTCCACTCTTCCAACTGTTCCATATTGTACAATGTGAATTCTGACATCTGAAGGAATGCTCCTTCCCTAGCACAGAAATCTCTATCGATTTTTGTCATGCCTTGCAGCCTTCCGAGATGTAGTTTATCCAGGTTTGGTAATTGTCCGAGTGGTGACAGGTTGCTGTACTGCGGCAGATTCTCTAGCTTAATTTTGGCAAGATTAGGAAGATAATGAGAAATGCCCATGAGCCAGGTAGGAAAGCTTATACAACTATAACCATCTAGCTCCAAGTGCTGCAAACCTCTTGGTGGCACTAGTTCTCCCAAAACATCCTTGTCTTCCAGAAATCGGTCCTCATCCGAAGTCCATTCAAGTATCGACTTTGAAAGACTTTGTCTCTCTAGCAATTTAATTTTACGTGCTTCTTCAAGAGACCTTACATTTTCAGACAAGATATTTTCAACTCCTTGAGATTTACGTCCTCAAGCTGATGGAGTTTACTGCAAGTGTTGACATCAGAAACCATGAAGAGATGTAATGAGACGGAATTATCCTCGGGCGGATCAGAATCCGGCATGCAAGCAACACAACTCTGCAGAATTGATAAAGTCAGCAGCTGGTTAGCTAGCATTCTAGTTTTGTTTCAGAGACAAGGCAATTTATCATAAATAGATCTGTACTGCTCTGAAAAATAGAAAAAAGGGATTAATATATGTTACTTTGTGTTTGCACCAATCATAGGATAGATCCACACCTTGAGTTTTCTTTCCTTTACATAATTCCGTTTTAAGGAAGCAGCATTCTCTGATATTGTTTAGGTGTGTTGAGTTAATTAATGCATGCTATAGAGGCAGCAAACGATTTGCCTAATCTTCCCCTTAGCTTTGTTTTTCAAACAAGAAGATAGCATCGTGTGTTGAGTTAGTGCCCTGTTTCCAGTAAGAAATGGAAACAAGGCACTTAAGGATATTCACATCCCGCACGTCCGCTCGAGGTGCATCCCAGGTGGATGCGCTTTCTATAGTAAATTTGATGGCAACAACATAAGGTCAGATGACAGAAGATAATGTGTTGGAAATAAATAAGAAATATATAGTGGAAATAAATAAGAAATGAGAGATAGCATCGTGTGCACTTACTATTGTTTGGACGTGGGCAAGTTTTGTCTTGTTCTCCTCTGATTCACACCACTTCTGTGAGGACCCCAGTTTATTTGGCTTGTAATACTTAACCAACCACCTGGTCCTAGCATCACAAATCAAATAAACTGATCCTCGAGATATGTATACTTCCCAGAAAGCAGTATACGCACCTCGTTACAAAATTAGACATCAACTCCATTCAAAACATAGAGTCCAAACATCACACTACAAACGGAAGATAACCAAATAGTAAAGATATTACAGACAATGGCGGACTGGCCACAAGATACACAAATAACAACAGAAAGACAGCGGAAGCAAAAGTGCCATAAGATGGCTATAAACAAAGCCAATCAGTGTGCCTTCAACCCACAAGGCATCTGACCGGACCGCCAAGACTAGTCGTCCAAGAAACGGCAACACAGCTCACAGAAGTGAGGACCCTGAGGCTCACCTTCTTCCTCTGCAACAAAAACATTAAGCAAAGCACCTGAGTACAAAGGTTGTCTTTGTACCCGCAAGACTGACGTGTGAACTAGCGGACTGTTCATATGCTACATGCAGGCTTGTGCAGTGGAGGCCATATGTTTCATTTGCATAAAGCCAATTTTTATTTGCAATAAGGTATACAGTTTTAAAGGCAAGTTTGCAATTCATTTTTAAGATTGAAATAACAGTAAGGATAATAATAACAAAAGCGAAAGATAAACAACCTAGAAGTGACTATCCCAATAGTCACCACAACAATAGCACGAATCCCAGATTCGTACCACCCATCAAGTTTTAATTTAAATGTTGTAGTCTAACTCTCGATAAGCTTACCCAAGCGTGTCCATCACCTAGGGCGAGGCTATTCGAATAGTTTTAACCTGCAGGTGTACCACTGTACCCACACTTCAGACCGCCTTTAAGCCAAAGCACACTTCCGAAGGTATGCTGGCACAGCTAAGTCCTACGAGACTTTTTCCAATATTGTGTATTAACTACGAGCCGCTCGTATGGATAGAAATCCATACGCTTACATGGTAAAGCCGAAGAGACAACTACCCACTCGGGATAAAGCTCTTGGACAACTACCATGCTCCCACCTCCATCCTCCCCGCGACCTCCTGCGACCGGAGCCAATACGCCAAAGTACTAGGTCAAGAGAGGTCCCATACCCTCTAGTGTGGTTAGCACGCTTGAAATGCTGGATAACAAAACTCACAAGATGTTCGGTCCTTAATTGACCGGGCACCTTTCCGATCACACCAGAAGATCACACCAATCTTATCATTGTGCGCGTCCAAATCATTTTTGTTTTCATTTTTAGTTTTGCAATTAAACACAGCAGTAAACGCTTGAAACATAAAGTTGTAGTAAATTTTGTGTGATCAAGGTTACTGACTAAAGTCGATAACCGCCCGATTCTACCGATAGCTAAGCATGTCTAAGCAAGTTGACCCGAATCTACTAAGTGACAAGAGATCATCCAATGATCTCTAATCACAACAAATAACCTAGGCTCGGTAGTAGAGATCAATATTTTGACTACAGGATATGCAACTACGGATTTAACTAATCAATTTAACACAAATTAAGCAATGCATACATACAATTGAAACAAAATATTAATCTTTAAAATCTGGGATTAAACATGATCAAATCGCTTGCACATTGCTGTTGCTCAATATGGTGCGGAGGATCGTCCTCAGGGTTGCCGCAAATATCGAAGCCTAACGATCGAACATAACAGCAAATAAGAACGAATAACACCGGCAAAACTCAAACATACAACAACATCAAAACAAGCCAAAACTCACACAGCAGCCTAAGCATGAAATAACAGAATTTTAGAAACAGAGAACAAATCATTTTAAGTTATTAGCAATTTTCTATGAATTTTCTAAGCTAAAAACACAACAAGTCACTAGTTAATTACTTAACAAATTTTCATGAACAGAACCAGTGTATAAAATCTATCCTAATAGTTAGTATACAGAAAATGAAATTTTCACTGAATTGGGTTCATTTAATTTGGACAATTATTGGAAGAGATATGCATTTTCTAATTTAGAAGATACATAAAACATCATTTTATTAGCTAACAGATTTTTGCTCTGAGACATGGGTGAAGTTAATTTTATCAAATAGCACACTTAAAATGAAAATTAATAAGACTTTGGTTTCATACAATTTGGATAAAAATTGAATTAGTTATGCATTTTCTAAGTTTAAATGAATTAACAGGCAATGTAAAACATATTACGTAAATACTAAAGCATTAAACCCTTTTTCTACCCACACTATCTAGCCCTAGACAGCGACAAAGGGACGCAAAGTGTTGACGTGACAACCCGCATCACGAAGGTGGCGTCGGCGTATTCAAAGAATACGTCTTCGGCTTATTAAGGTGCAAACCTAAAACACTCTCACAGAGAAGTACGCCTCCCAATAGAGAAAACGCATTAAGGAAACTACACAAACCTAACTGACAACATGGACCCACATGGCAGAGACTCAAAGTGAACTGCAACGGATGGATTAAACGATTTCTAAACGCGATTAACGCAAGGGCCCACAAGTCGAGACTCGGCTGAAACGAGGTTAGCGCTAACTAAGCTTCGCGGCGGCTCCAAGACGCGCCGCGAGGGCGGCGGCGCGGCGCACAGTGATCTAGCAAACCAATGAGTTTCAAGACGAGTGAGTGGTACCTCAAGGTTCGCAAAGACCTCACGAACCCGGTGCGGTGACGCGGAGCCCAATGGTCGACGGAGATGAGCTCACGGCGGCGGAGCGGAGAAGAAAGTGCGGTGCTCGCGGAGAGGACACTACGAGCGACGAAGCTTCGGAAGGAGCTCCTCGAGATCGCGGAGACACCGAGAACGATAAGCCCACGATTTTGATGATGGAGGAGGACGGTGGCGTCCGGAATTGACACGCGGCGCTTTACGAGCTTGAGAAGAAGGCGTCGCAAAGCCTCGGTGAAGCACCAAAGAGTTAAACAAGGTCACGGTTAGACTCGGTGGTCGATTGCGATCCTAAAGGACCAAAAGTCGATACTAGGAACTCACGAACGCAGATGAGCTTGCGAGCCGAGATCACCGGAGGCGAGGCGGCGAAGTGGCTCGGATGATTCAGGTGCTACGAGCTTGGAACGAGCAAAATGGATGCGGCGAGAGAGTGGATCACGAGGTGCGGTCTCGGGCTCGAGGCGGCGCTAACACGGCGGCGTTGCTCGGGTTCTTCTCCCACGGAAAGGAAATTTGGGCGGAGAAAACACGAGAATGGACGCGAAGGGTAGTGGATGGGCTCGATGGGTAGATGAGATCCCGGCGATGCTTCACGGGCCGACACGAGGACAAAAAGGTGGCGGCGACGAGGACGTGGCAAGCATGCGCGCCGCGCCGTGAGCTCCGGTGAGTGCGAGAAGACGAGGTTGATCTTGACAGTGGGACCCACATGTCGGCGGCAGAGCAAAGCGGTGCGAGCGAGGTTCTACTCGATCGGAAAGATGCCGACCGTTGGATCCGAGATGGGCGGTCGAGATTGATGTATGCATTCGGACAGTCGGTTGCATACGCGGCGTGGATCGTTCGATCTTCATCGGACGGTGACGATCGATTGGACTCGCGCGTGGTGCAGCTAGGCGGTGCGACCGAGTCAAGTGTCGAGTCGGACTCGAGCACGAGGTTGGGTTGGGCCGAGGAATAGATTTTTAGAATTTGATTTAAAAGACAGAGAAGGTTTGGGAATTTTAGAGGTAGCTCCTGAGCTCCAAAAATTTCGAAATTTTTATGGTAGCTACTAGAGACAGAGGACAACCTTGTATAATTTTTCCAGAACTTTTATGCACTGCATGGTTCTAGAAAAGTTCACAAGCTGCTGTTCGTGAGTTTGACCAGATTTCAAACAGAGTTGACTTGGCCATTTGAAATAGCAAACAAAATCTAAAAATTGTGAAATAATTCAGGGATGTAGATAGGATGATCAAGATGCTAGGAAAAATAGTTTCAGAGGATGATCACAAGTTTGAAGGCTAAGAATCTGATAACAACAATTTCCAATCACAAGAATTAAATTCTACAATTTGGAAATTGCTAGGGAAAATTGTAGAAACTTTCAAATGATTTGAAGAGACAACAAAAGTTTTTATTTCTCCTCAAAATTTTACATTTGAAATACAAACCCTAAGTTAGGGCTGTTACAAATTCTTTAGTTCATAGTTACACGGAGTTTCTAGCTCCTTGAGCTTGGTGAGTTGTTGTACACATTGCGGCAAAGACTTGATGCTGCTGCATCCCTCAATAATGAGTCTTTCAAGAGAGGTGAGGTCGCCCATCCATTCCGGCAGCACTGAAATGCTGTTGCAATACTTCAATTTTAGCGATAGGAGGGAAACAAGGTGCCGCATGCTCTCCGGGAAGCTCGTCAGATAACCACAATGCTCGAGTTCCAACTCTTGGAGTGTAGCAATGTGGTGAAGCAACCTCCACTTGTCCATTGGCACTTTGCTGTACTCGACCTTCAACCAGTTGGCTGGAGTAGAGGAGGAAACGCTGATGTGGCCTCCCTCACCCCATGATGATATTAATTTGTCGCTGCTACGTATATACCAATAAGTAAATATTGGTGGGCATGATTTTAACCTCAGAGAAGGGCAATCCGATGTCTCCAGTGTCTTCAGCTTAGGGAACATGAGCTCCTCCACACCGTCCTCTCCGCAGTATGTTGTGCTCCACTCTTCCAGTCGTTCCATATTTTTCAAGGTGAAGGTTGACACCGCCGCCGCCGCACAAATCTTCGCCAATTTTGGTAATGCTACACAGCCCTATGAGGTGCATCCCTTCCAGGTTTGGTAACTGTCCAAGTGGTGGCAGGTTGTTGCACTTCGGCACATTCTCTAACTTAATTTTAACAAGATTAATGCCCACGAGCCAGGTAGGGAGGTCTATACTGCTATAACCTCGTAGTCCAAGGTGCTTCAAACCTCTTGGTGGAAGCAGTTCCTCCAAAAGTCGAGAAGCATCCAAGACCCAATCAAATGTCAGCCCTGAAAATTTTTGTTTCTCAGACAATTTAAATCTGCCTGCTTCCTCCAGAAACCTTACATTTTCAAGACTACATATTTCCAACTTAGCATAATTTACGTCTTCAAGCAGATGAAGATTGCCATTATCATTAACTATGAAGCATGCCGATTTTACAAATATACTCAGGAGAGGAGAATGCGTCATGTGCACCTTCAGTTGATTTGAGCAGTCCCTCACCTCTTTAAATTTCAGCGTAAGAATTGCACCTATACTTTCTGATATGGAACCTAACCCCGAGCACCATATGATGTCTGGTGTATGTAGCGTATTGAGATTACCAAGACTTTTTGATATGGAATCTAACCCAGAACAGTGAGATGTCTAGTGTATATAGCCTTTTGAGGTTACCAAGACTTTCTGGTAGATAATTAAGACTCATATTGTGAGATAGGTCCAGGTGCTCTATGTTGGGATAGGTCCAGGTGCTCTATGTTGGTAAGAGCACTGATACATTCACATGTGCTGCTTTCATCCAGGATCCCTGACAAATTCAAATATTGGAGTTTGGTGAGGCCACCCAAACTCCCGGTATCCCTCTCACACCACCGCGCCATGACAAATCAAGATGCACCAGATTGTGGAGCTTCTGAAATGACTCTTGTAATTCTCCAAGTTCATGACAACCTGATAAATCTAAATATTGCAGTTCGGTGAGGCTGCCTATATCTTCTGGTAATTCTCCAAGTTTACGACAACCAGTAAAGTTCAAATATTGGAGTTTGGTGAGGCCGCAAAATGCTTTTGGCATGATCACAACTCTGGAGCAGCCAGATAATTTAAACTGAACCATGGATTTGAGATTCCCCAATGATTCTGGCAGTTCTACTAGCCTAGAACAATCTGATAAGTCAAGATGCATCAGACGCTCCATTTTACCAATTGATTCCGGTAATACAGAAATTTGATCAGATCCATGCAGGTTTAGGTACTGTAATCTTGAGAGCTGAGTAACACACTTGGACACACTTGGGCAACTTTGGAATGTAACTCATAGCGGTGTGAGATGTCTAAGTATATGTAGCATTTTGAGTTTATCAAGACTTTCTGGTATGGAAAGTAACTCAGAGCAATGTGAGATGTCAAGTGCATGTAGCGTTTTGAGTTTTTCTGGTATGGAAAGTAACCCATAGCAGTGTGAGATGTCTAGTGTATGTAGCGTCTTGAGGTTACCAAGACTTTCTGGTATGGAAAGTAACCCAGGGCAGTGTGAGATGTCTAGTGTATGTAGCGTTTTGAGGTTACCAAGAGTTTCTGGTATGGAATGTAACTCATGGCAGTGTGAGATGTCTAGTGTATGTAGCGTTTTGAGGTTACCAAGAGTTTCTGGTATGGAATGTAACTTATAGCAGTGTGAGATGTCTAGTGTATGTAGCGTTTTGAGGTTACCAAGAGTTTCTGGTATGGAATGTAAATCCCAGCAGTGTGAGATGTCCAGTGTATGTAGCGTTTTGAGGTTACCAAGACTTTTTGGTATAGAATGTGTCCCAATACAGTGTGAGATGCCTAGTGTCTGTAGTGTTTTGAGGTTACCAAGACTTTTTGGTATGAAATCTAGGTGGCAGTCTGAGATGTATAGGTACTGTAATCTTGAGAGCTGAGTAACATACTCGGGCGACTTTGAGGACGAGCATCCACTTAAATCCAAGACGCGCAAGTACTTCGCGAATGAAAATGCATCATCAGGGAGCTGACAATACAAGAAGCGCAGTGCCCTCACCTCGGCCGGGAAAATAGTTGACAACTTTGTTGTCTCACTGTAATTTTTTAGGAATGCACAACGGTAGTACTTGTTCCGACTACTGTTGCTCCCTTTTTTAGCATCGGGAACAAGTAACTCGTCAGCCATGACTGATCTTGCGAGGTCATGCACTAGGTTGTGCATGGTGAACTCCGCCTGCCTTTGCGAAGTCTGAAATAAAATAACAATTTTTGTTAGAAATGTCAAGTCCAGGAATCTTTTATATATATATATATATATATATATATATATATATATATATATATATATATATATAGAAGCCTTTTCCTACTCCCGGTGTAGTTACTCCCTATTTCGTATCTCATATATCTCACAACGAGGGAGTATCTTGCAAACCGAGAGTATGTATGTGTAGTATACGAGTATATAAGACCATATAGGTGGTATTTACACATTTTCAGAGGTGGTATGTACAATTTTTAGATATACTCCTTTTTATGTGGGAATATGAAGCTATTTACAAAATATGCTAAAAACTATGGGCTCTCTTGCAATTTTTTCATGTGGTTCACATTGGAGTATCTTATAATTAGTATATGAGTATACCCAAAGTGATAAAAGAGTATGTTAAGTTCATTTAGGTGGTATATTAAAAATGGGAGTAACTACACCGGGAGTAGAAAGTATTTTTCATATATATATATATATATATATATATATATATATATATATATATATATATATAAAAGTTGTTTTAAGAGATTAACAGCTAGCTTGTTGAGTTAACAGCTACCATTTATTCTTCCCTAGCATTTCGAAATAATATAATAATTATGCAGCAAATGTGAATGAAACTAGGACTTCAATTTTGGTTTTGTATAGTAGTATAATGTCCTAAAATTAATATTATTTACTGATTTATTTTCTATTTAAATAATGTACATGTTGATTACTTAACTAGTTTGAAACTAAATGCAAATAACAATATTAAATTGAAGATGTTCTAGTATATGTCTGGCGCATAGCAGCTTTCGGCGCTTTGCTGGAACCTACGGACTGTTCGGTAGGTCTAAAGGGGACACCAATATCTCCACTAGCACCAAATGCAGGCACAAGCGCGTTGTTCCTAATACACATGCTCGGGATTGCAGAGGATTCGATAAATATTTGACTTCACGGAGCATAAACAAGCTTTCTCATTAAGCATGTACTCGGGTTAAATGAGCCACGCGAATCGATCCTAGGAAACGAAACCGGATGGATGGGAACGAACACCTTGCTCCCACCAGTAAGCCATTGGCCCGTCACATCAAGGGCGGAGATGGGCCTTGGGCCGGGCCAAGGCCCAAAGAAAATTGTAGTGGAAAATTGTAGTAGGCATTTTTTTAAAAAAAAAAAAATCACTGTATAGAAGCCAGGCCCGATGCTGGCCGGCCGGCCCAAGGCTATCCCCAGCCAGCCCAGCCAAGTAGGGTCCCTGGCTCCCAGTGCCCCAGCCTGCCCTAGCCGCCTGCCTTGCCTCGGCCCCCATCGCGTCCTCCGCGACGCTGCCCCGGCCCCCATCGCCTCCTCCACTCCTTGGCCGAACTCCCCACGGCTCCTCCTCCCTGTCGGCTACTTGGTTCTTGGCGCCGCCACTGCCAGCCTCCTTGGCTCGCCACCGCTCTGGCCGCCCGGTCCTCTCTCGCCCCCCTCGCCCTCTCGCCGCCGCCTCGTCGCCTCCTCGGTCGAACTCCCCATGGCTCCTCCTCCCTGCCGACTCCGCCACTGCTTGGCGCCGCTACCGCTCCGGCCACCCGGTTCTCCTGCGCGCTTGACCGCGCCTGTGAGGTTTGCTGCGCCCGGGCCGCCACACCTCTGCGCGGCGCGCCGCTTGGCTCAGCTCCGCTCGGCTCGCCGTCACCTCGCCGCTCACCTCGCTCTGTCAGCCACCCTTGCGGTGCCGGTCCCGGCCCTCCTCGTGTCGCCTACGGCCGGCTGCCTGTCTCCACCCCCAGCGCGGCAGCGCCCTCCTCAGCTGATCAGCTCCTCTCCTCTGTCCTCACCGCCCCCTCAACCGCCGGTGCTGGCTCCCATGAGGTGAGCTCCTCTCCTCAGTCCTCATCACTTATGATTTATGAATTATGAAGTTATGAGTATGACTCGCTGTATGACAGTATGTCATGTATGCATCACTGAAGAAGCATCGCCAAATCAGAGTTCATTGGATGGGAGAATCGATCAACAGTATGATCACTTGGCATGTTATTCTGTTGGAATTGTAAGCAAGATTAGTTTAATGACAGTTGAGAGTAAGTGCTTGCTGCTTTGAACCAAGAACGTGATCTTTGTTATGATAACCATATGTGATATGCAGTCTAAGATATAGGAACAGATTAGGAGGAAATAGGAAGCATCATAGAAAATATTTGTTGTTTTGCCGAGTGGAGCATGATTTGCATAGGAAATATGGTCAAAATAGGTAGAACAAGTTGCAGAGCATATTCTTTGCCAATCCTATAGAAGTTTAGGCTCAATTGTTCATGTTATTGGCTGTCTATTCATGGTTAGAAGGCAAAGACTTGAAGTCAATCTAACTCATAGATGTTTTCTCTGAAATGTAGTTTTCACCATATGTTCATTTTTAGGATCGAGACTGATGTCTAATATATTCTACAATATGTTGATTAGTTATGACTTATCTGTATGAGTAAATTTGTAAATGAGTTAATTAGTTATGACTTATCAGTTATCACTTATGATTTATGAATTATGAAGTTATGAGTATGACTAACTCTATTAACTTTCTATTTGAATACTTGATGTACTAGAATTGGAAATACATGATGAGGACTGAGGAGAGGAGGCAGTGGGGGCGGCGTAAGGAGAACTAGCACGTGCTAGTGGTATGTTACATTCTTATTTCGTAATTTGCATTAAAAATAACGTTGTGGTCTTGTGTCCCTAATTTACCTATGCAATTTTATCTTTGCAAATTCAGATTCTCGTACTATTGTTGATGAAGATATGATAGGCTCAAATGAATCAAATCTTTGTTAATTAAGCAAAAACTACCTCATGCTAATGGTATGTTACATTGTTTTTTTTTCTATGTTTTATCTATTTTGTCGTATCATTAGACATGGAATTCAAATTTTATTTTGATTGTGTATTTGTGTTGTATTTTTGTTATGTCTCAGTATTGATAGTATTTGACATTAGTTATAAACTTATAGCTCCTTAGTTTTGGACCCGAGGCTTATTAAAATCCTGACTCCGCCACTGCATGACATATTAACTAAGCAAATCAATCTATCTATATCTATATATCTACAAACAACTGGTTGGATTAAAGGTCTCTCCATCATTTTAGTGGGCCAAAAATCCCCCACAACAATCCTTAAACCAGAAAAAGTAAAATTCCTACAAATTCTTTCATTAATTGAAAGAAAAAGAAAAAGAAATCTTACGCATCCATTAGATGGCCCACCTATAACATCCCAACATCTTATTTTGCATCTGCATGCAGGAGGTAAAAAAGGTACATGTCCTCTCTAATTTCATTTATATTAGTAATTTTAGAGCACATGCAGGTTAGTTAAGATAAACTTAACGTCAACAGATGCACTATAAGCATCGTCACAATCTTTACATTTTTTTTCCATGCTTCTATTTTTTCTTCAAACACGTACAGATTACATAGATAGGATCCTACCCGTAATAAGGGTTCTAACCAACGATAGTGATCTCCAATGCAAAGTCCTGTCTATTATATTACTATTATTTTATTAAAACAAGAGAAAAAAAAATAAGCGACCACGTTCTCTCAAGGACTAGAAATTATCATGTTAATCAAAGTAAAAAAGAAAAAGCTAGTTGTTTTAAGAGATTAACAGCTAACTTGTTCCTTAGTGACTTAACCGCTAATTTTTTAAAAAAATAATCCATTTTTTATTCAAAATTACAAAATTATACCTGTGATTTTATTTTTTACAAAATTATACCTCTGTCGCCGAACCATTGGGCGACTGGCTCCAGTCGCCCAACAGTCAAGCGACATTAATGCGGTCACCCAACTGTTTGGCAACATTAATGCAGTCGCCCAACGGTTGGACGATAAGTCCTATCGCTGAACAGTTAGGTGACAGTAGCCTCCAGTTGTTGAACGGTTGGACGACTGGATAGCTTATATAAAGGGCGTGCCACTCGGCCCCCCGGCCGAGCGATAGGAAGGAAGGAAGGAAGGAAGAAAGAAAGAAAGAAAGAAAGAGAAGAAGAAGATGAGAGGGAGAAGGAAAAGGAGAAGAGAAGGAAAGATTGGTACGTGGGGTAATTTTTTTTATCTTGTAGTGTATTTCTTTGTAGTAAGTAAATAGTTTGTGTAGTTAAAATAGTAGTATAAGTAACACTCGTAGGAAATTTTAGTTAGAGAAAAAAAAGTAGAAAATCAGAATGTTGTTAATTTATATGTAAGTAGCACTCGCAGAAAATTTTAGTTAAAGGAGAAAATAGTAAGTCGGAATCTTGTTAATTTATAATAGCATAAGTAGTAATGGTAGAAAATTTTAGTTAGAGAAAAGAGTAGTCTGTGAGGGAGTAGTGCTATTTGTGAGAAGTATTTTAGTAGTAGTAGTATTGTGTTGGTTCATGTGTGACCGACAATTATTCGATGAATAATTAGAAATTTGGTAAGTAGTAGTGGGTACTCTGGCCGAGTGCATGAGGAGGATGAATTATTTGTATGGACTAATTAGTACAGGTTAATTAGTATAGACTAATTGACTTAGGTACATGGTATAGCTCTGTAGAAGCACTTGTAGCATTTCGAATTGCAAGTTAACGTCAGAATCGGATAATGCCTGGTATGGAATAGCTCGGTTTTCAGGTTGAATCAGAATAGTGTACTGCACGTTCATTATGGCCTTTTCCTTAGGGAATGAATAACGCCTTGACCATACGGTAGTGTAGTTGTTCACGATAGGCGAAGGGTCATACAAATGTAAATTACAGTACAACAATACTTGCATATCGTGCGTTGTGATATGACTAGTTGCAATATTGAAAATATTTACAGGTAGACATCAGTCATGCCTGTACCCACTATATTGAAAGTGCATTATGGTGATGGAACCGTTCGTGAAGGCCCGTACGGTGTTGACTTGAGTAGTTTTCCGCAAGCCCCTATGGTACGTCTGGACGGTGAGAATGCACAAATCGTAGATGTGATGTACTGGCTCACCCACAGCTTCTCCTTGGACCCTGAGGTGTGTAGCGTCGTCATACAAGGGCTTTGGAGCCGGTCTCCCACGCACATTAGATGGGAGTTGAGAAGACTGATGCGCACGGCTGTGCAGAAAGGCTTTATAGAAGGCTATCGACGCCGTGGATACGAGTGTGTGCTGCTTGCGCAAGCTTGCCCAAAAGATACTGTACGGGGCCCTGCCGACTAATATCATCCAGGTGGTGAGAGCAGCCCGGCCGCTCAGCATGTTGGTCAAGAAGAGGACCCAGAGGCCGGTGTTACGAAGGGTTCGGAGCATGTTGCTCGTGATGAGGCCAACGCGGTAAATGTAGGAGAGGAAGATCGGTCACCGCATGGTGAGCCTACAGGACAGGCAGATGAAGGAGAGCATAGGGAGTACATAGTGTGTCAAATGGAGAGTGATGACCAGATGGCCTTCGCTGAAGAGGAAGTTGTACAAGAGGACAACGAGGACAGTTCTGATGAGGACGGAGCTCCCATCCCCTAGGAATGGAACAGGTTTGACACTGAGGATGTAGCTATGCATGACGAGCATGAATTACCGTGGGAGTACCATGCTACGGAGGTTCGGTTCCACTCAATGTTTGCAGATAAGACATCCTTGTAGGATGCCATTAAGCTGTGGGCTATATCCATGCTATGCAGAACCAGCAGCGCGAATTTGACGCTTTGTGGGTGCTGCTGGATGAGCACAGCAGGAAGTGCGTGAACAAGAGGAACCAGGGACCAGAGTATGATCTTGCTAGTCCGAAGAGGAGGACTTCAAGGAACATCAAGTTCTTCTCACACTGGATCGAGCCCGAGCCATTCGAGAAGTGGTCCCTGCTGCACGACACAAACGGGGCAGGTACGGCTTAATGACCACTAACCTTGCGGAGGTGTACAAATGGGTTCTTGGGGGCCTTCGGTCTCAGCCCCTCGTCGCCATCGTGGAAGGTGTTCTGCACAGCACAATCTGGTATTTCAGGGAGAGGTATGCAAATGTCGTACTTCATACCGCCAACCCTCAAAACACCGTACTGCTCGAAGATTACAGCATACATGCAGGCGAAGACAGAGAAGGGCCAGTCACACACAGTGTACGTGATGGGCAATACGGAGCATCGTTTCGACGTGCTCCTCTGGGATATTGCCGGATTTGGGATGACTCGTTCTCTTGTCACCCACGAGGTATGCCTTGGTGATCAAGTGAACAAACCTAGTTGTACGTTCAATAAGACGAAGCTCTTACACAAGCCATGCTCTCATGTCCTCGCCGCATACAGGATTGTGCACATGGCCCTTCGAACTTTGTGTCCAAGTACTTCTTGAAGGAGAGGGTGGCGCCAGCGTGGTGTGGCAAGCTTAGGGGGTTCAGGGTTGTGGGTAACTTCGCCACCTTGGATATTGCAAACAGGACTTGAATTCTGGATGTTGACATGCTAAAGGGTGGCAAGGGTCGTCGACAGAGTCGTCGTATTACCAATGATATGGACGAAGCGCAAGCCGGGCGTTGGGTAGACGCTGCGGGCGCTGCGGCCTGGAGGGCCACACAGCTAGACGATGCAAGGCACTAGGTAAGGAGTAGGCACCGGCATGGTTTGCGGTACCACTTCTTCGAGTGTGCAAAGTGGGACCAAAATTGCAAATAAGTGTACATTGTCATCTATACTTCGTATTGTTTATGTAACTGTTCTACTACTACCCCATTTTCATTTGATGTACGTACTGTCGTAGCACATGTATCGTATGTTACGTGTAATGTTTATGTAAGTGTTGTAGTACTATCCCTTTTTCATTACTTTTCAAAGTACTGTCCTGGTAGCCTAGTATTATTTTGTTTGTTTCTTTACGAGTTAAATTTACTCCTGCTTTACATTCGATGTTTTATTTGCGCGTATTTGCTAACTTGAAGTTGTTTTGCAGGTATGGCTCGTGACCCTCGCGAATCCGACTGGAGTTTCAGCCTCCTAGAGGAGCGCATCGACTTGCTACATCACGCGTCGCATCGTGTCACACATCCTGCAGGCGCGGGCGACGTGGCTGCATTGGGGGTGATTCACACGTGGACACCTCGGGTGGCCTGGAGGCTAGACCCATGTTGGACAGATAGGTTCGCATACGTCGACACTATCTTCTCGCCATATGTACCTTTCGTACTGACCTTTTTTTGCTTCACAGGCTTAGTGCCACCGGTCTACTACCTCTCGCCCGAATGGTGTAGGCCATGGACGAGGACGAGCCGGCAGCACCTGTGGTCGGTGACAACGGAGACGTCCATGCCGGGCCAGAGCGGTCACGACGCTTCCCATTCGATCGCTCCCTGCTGATAGCTCTCGTGGTCCGGTGGCAACGAAGCCGGCCGCGCTCGGCGCCGCTCATTTCGGCTTGGATGAGCGATGCTCGGCTCGTTTGGAAGCGATCCAGAGAGAGGGCTTGGCTCGGGCTCGAATGGAGCTCGGCCGCTCGAGCGCCATGAGCCCGAGCGAAACAACATCGCCGGCAAGACAATCGCATCAATTAAGATCCGCATTGCAAATTTGCAATCAGCTAATCCATTCATCCATTCATAAATCAAGAAATAATCAATCATCCATTCACAGATCAAGAAAACAGAAGCAAGCATTCATCTAGGGCAAGAACAAACAAGCAAATCGCAAGATCAAGCATTCAAGCTCCTCCATCCTCCTAGCGCCGACGCTGGCGGCCTGGACGGTGACGCAGTGGAAGGGGTGACGATGGCGGGCTGGAGCCTGGAGGACGGCGGCGTGGAGGAAGAGGCGGTGGTGACGGTCGCCTTGCCTCGATGGCCTCCACCTCACCTCGATGGCCTCCGGCGGCGACGGTGGGGGAATGGGCGGAGGTGGAGGCGTGGAGCATGAGCCGATGTGGAGGCAGAGCACGGGGCGGCGACTCAGATATTCGGAGTCGGAGGCACGGGGAGGGCGGGAGCACGCGGTTGTGAGCGCAACTTGGATGAGATGGCGAGGAGACGGCGCGGAGGCCGGATCGGTGAGGGGGCCGAGGCGACGAGTGTAGGAGGTAGAGGTGGCGAGTGGAGCTGGGCGAGGGGGCCGAGGGGGAGGCGGTGGGTGAAGGTGTGGAGGCGGTGGGCGGTGGGTGAAGGTGTGGAGCTGGGCAGCCCCCTAAGATCAGCTGGGGTTCGGCCGCACTTGCCGCCACCTATCGCGACTTGTGCGATGCGTGTTGTAGGTCGAGGCCGAACTCTGTCCTCATGGGGTGTCCTCTCCTACTGCAGCTGTGGTCGTGCAAGCAATTTAGCCTCGGACGGCCCCTGTTGGACGACAGCGCTCCGTACGGGTAGGAGATGTACAACGTGGACGAGGTGGACCAACCGACAATGGGATCTCTCTAGTGCCAACGATAGGTACATACTCCGTCGTGCGACTAATTTCTTCATATAACTGATTGTCCTATCTAATAGCTTGTGTTCCTTGCAGGTACAGTTCGCGCACGTGCAGGTGACACAAGCGTACAAGCCGTTCGTGGAGCAGTTCAACCGGCTCATGGCGAACAACGTGCGCTAGGAGCTATACTCCCCTCAGGAGTTAAGAGGCCCGCGCTCCTTGCGGCCTTTCCTCGCTGTGCCTGCGCGACCAGGACTACTGGCTGACTTGTAGGGTGCTTGTGTTCGATGTTTGAGGTTCTCTTTGGGTCACAGCTCACTGGTGCGCTAGTACCCACATAGGCAGCAGTTCTGTCCACTCCTCCTCCTTTCGGTCCTCGTCAAACCAGGCCTCCAGACCATCTTTCCCTCTCGAGGCCAAGGCCCTGACACCCAGCGCAGAGGAGGGGGCCCAAGTGAGCCCATATGGGAGGACGCGGAGGTGGAGTGGGCCGTGGCGACGCGGGAGGGGATGCTGGGAGTGCGGTTGGGGGGCTAGTAGGGGGTGTCCCCCTGCGCTGGCTGTACTTTTGTTCATTATGTGATACTTAAATTTTGTACTTAATGTGTGATGCATGTAATACTTTTGTGTTCTTATGTGTACTCGTTTGTACAATGCATGTTTGTTCAATGCATATCGACGCCTATAGCTTAATGTATGCGACACATCAATGCAACAGTCCACTCGATAAAAGGCAACTGCAATGACACATCGATCAGTTAGTTATATGCTTTACGAGATTGAACATAATTGCGTACAGAAGGGGAGAGTACCGAGGTACAAGCTTCTCCGGCCGTGCCTAATGGTAGAAGGTGTCTCGCGCTACCCACATAGAGTGTTGTACAGGGGGCGCCTCAGACATGGCTGGCCGTCATTATAGTGGCACGCACATATGCAGGTAGGGTTCACGCAGCAGCATGTGGGATCATAGAAACTTTCTATATTCACGACCTCCTTGTTGCCCCACTCGCACTGCATCTATTGGTGAAGGTCATTGTTTTCCTTGTTGAAATTGTCAATCCGCACCTCTAACTAAAAGATTTGGTCCCACGATGTATCCATGTAGATCACAACATATCGTTCATGGGGAGGATCGATTCCGCAGACAAAGTTGCATTTCGCCATCTGCTGGAAAAGGAGAGTTAACATGGAAGCTCTATTAGCAGTAACATAAAGCAAATTATTTGCTGATTATACCCTAGAGTGTGGGCATCGGAAGAAACATCATTCGCCATCGAAAGGGCCATCCACGACCTGCACGACAGCGTCCTCCCTGTGTCCGTATTTCGTCCATACCGGTTGAGCACGCTTGTTCGGCATCAACCGGCAATTAGGGCCGAAGTCCTCCCTCATTTGGAGGAGGTCTTGCTTTGGCGACCCCGATTGGACTGGTCCCTCGGTGTCTGCTATGATATGTTACTGCACGATGGAGAAGGTTCTTCATCCTACGGTTTGGAGGATCGAGTGGTCCTACTTTCGGAGTGTGGGGCGTGCATTTTATAGCCCGCGGGGGGAGGCTCACAAATCGGGTAATATGTTAGCTTGCAGATGACAAGACTAGACGGGGCTGGCTGCTTTGCGTAGTGATAAGACCAAACAGGGCAGCTTTGCGCAGTGACAAGACCAAAGGAGACAGCTTTGCGCAGTGATAAGACTAGACGAGACAGCTTTGCGCAGTGATAAGACTAGACGGGACAGCTTTGCGCAGTGATAAGACTAAACGGGGCAGCATTGCGTAGTGAAAAGACCAAACAGGACAGCTTTTTTCAGTGAGAAGACCAAAGGACAACACTCGGCCTCGCCAACTTTTCAAATCGACTTGACAACACTGACTTCCTCGGCTTTTCAGACCAAAAATAAATGACTCTACAAAGCAGGAAGTGACAAAACTTTGCAAAGACGTCACAACACTCTGCCTCGCTAGCTTTTCAGATCGGCATGACAATACTATACCTTCTCAACTTTTCAGACCGAAAAGACAGGACTCTGCAAAGTAGGACATGACAGCTCCCTGCAATATAAGACGTCACAACACTCTGCCTCGCCAGCAACTTTTCATAATGACAAGGCAACACTCTACCTCGCAGGCTACTCACATAAAATTAACCACACCATACCAACTCTTTGGCTTATAAAAGGAGGTTGAAGAGATCTGAGAGAGAACACTACACAACCACACCCAACACTATACCAAAGCTTACTTCACCACGCTAGGATGGACAATATGGAGGCAATGGGACGAGATCCATGAGCTAGCACGGGCTGTTGGGGCCCAGGAAGAGCAAGCAAGGGCTGTTGGGGCCCGGATCGAACAAGAGGAGCATGCCAAGTTGGCAGCTCTCCTTAATGATGACCCCGTAGCAGCAACCCCTACCAGAACGTTCCAACCGAGCGTTCGCCGCAACACCCACCAGAGGGGGAGACGCCGCCCCTCTGTTGGTGCAGGGACCCATGGAAGTTCTTCAAGTCTAAACAACGGCTGAGCTTGGGCATGCGTTACTGGAATTGCGTGAACTACTCCAGTGACTATCCCGACTGACGGTCGGACACGAGTAGCTATCGGTAGCTAGTATGAACCAGTTACAGTGTATTCCTCTACTATTTCTCTTTCAAAGTACGCACTAACAACCTCTCTTGTCTACCCGTAGTCCCCGAATCCGCTATGTGGCTACCGCAAGTGGATCGACCAAGAGATCCACCCACATGACCAGTGGACTCTCAACTACGAGGAGTGGGATGTCAAAAGGGCCCGCAAGATCCGGGAGGAGGAGCATCGCAACGACGAGCAAAACGAGCGCATACGTCGGGAGACGAAAGCTCATCTCTGTAACATCCCAAGGTTATGTTACCAAAAATTAAGATAATAAAGTTATTGTTTTATTGGATTTTCTGAAATTTAAAAGAGTTTAATTGCTTTTCTTGAATTTCCTAGATTTTAAAAGTCAAAAATAAAATTTATTGAGTTTTATGGCTCTTCTTTGGTTTTAAAGTTCAAAAGGAAAATTTAAGTAATTTCTGGATTTTTCTGGAATTTTAAAAGCTTTTTCATAAATATTTTAAGGCCAAAATAATTTATTTGCAAAATTAAAAGCCAATTATAAGTTGGAACTATTGTTATTAAGTCCAAAATAACTCTAGGAATTTCTGTGAATTTTTCTAGAATTTTTGGATTTTATTTACTATTTTCTAAAGACCTTTCTAATTATCTGAATTAAATCAATTGGAAAATCAATTTAAAATCCCTAAATTCCTTTGGTCGAAACTCTCTCCCGCCACCTCCTTTCTTCCACGCCCGCCCATCTTGGCCCGCACTGCCTCTCTCTCCTCTCACTCCTACTCTTGACCGTCAGATTACATCGGACGTGCCAACAAACCCCACGCCACCCGCCGCCACTCGCCGCCGCACCATCAGACAAGATCCGACGCCCCGCCTTTCTTCCCGCACCTTTCTTCTCCCAAACCGCCGCATGCCGCCATTATGCGGCCGTGGGAGCTCCATCTCCGCCGCCAATTACGCCTCCCTTCCCCACACGGTCGCCGCTGCTTAAACCCGCGCATCACGCCGCTCTCTCCTCTGCTACCTCATTCATGCACGAAATCACCGGAACCGCGAGTTCATCGCCGCCAACCTTGCACCCGATCTCCGCCCTCACCCCACCCCGGCCCCTATAAAAGGTAGCCTCGGGAGCGCCTCTCTCCACTCAACTCAACGCCACCACCCACTCCTCTCCCCTCTCGGTTTCGCCGGATTTCGAGTTTGAAGATCCCCAGCCGAGCGCCATTATTCTTCATCTCTGGTGCCATCCAAGCCATCTCATCACCGCCGACCCCTCCTTTCGCATCGCCGGGACGACGTCGACTCGGTGCGTGCGTCGCTTTCACCGGAGAGCCACCGGAACGCCATGCCGCCTCTGACCCGATCTACTCCGCCGCCTTCACCCTCGCCGTCGGCGAACCCTTTGTGCCCTAGCCCCACCGAGGTGAGCCCTAGACTCCCCGCGATCTCCTCTACCTATTGGTGTGCTCACTGGCCGCCGTCGTGCCGCCAAACGCCGGTGACCCTGGGGCCGAGAGCGCCGTCGCCTCGCACCGACGTGGCATGCCACCGTGGCGGCCACCTCATCCTCCACATCGGCGCCACGCCAGCGTGAGTCTCACACATCAGCACCACGTGGCTGCCACGTGAGCTGCTGCGCCAGGAACCACACCCGTGCACTGTTCTAGTGAGTCCAGTCCACCGTGGTCCTTTGACCGCCAGTGGACTTGGTCTTTGACCAAGGGGCCCACATGTTAGTGACTCCGGGGTTTTCCTTTATAAGAAAAATTTAGCCGGGAAAAAGGAATTTCCCTCGTTGATGTCATCTTGTGCAGTAATTAGATTTTCCTTTAGGAAAACAAATCAAGAAATTCATAAAAATCTGAAAATTAGGGTTTCTTATATTTAGAACTTCCAGGAGCTCGTATTTCTTCATACGAACTCCGATTTAGGTTATTCAAATTTGTAAATTCATATAAAATTGATATCTAGATAAATAAACCAAAATTATTTGATTTGGAGTTAATTTGTTTTGTCTTTTTGAATTTGAGGTGAATTTGTCGTATTTTCGCTTATAGACTTTGACGACTCCGGAGAGTTCAATCCTTCCGAAGACTTAGAGTTTCAGGACTTCAACAAAGGCAAGTTATACATTGACCATGTTGCCCCTAGTATTTTAAAGTTATTTTTAGTTTTTTTAAATTACTATTGCATGCATATCTTTATACAATTACTTCAATACCCTATTTTAAATACATAGTTATTCCAATCTTCCTTGTATGGCCAACTTGAATGTTGAGTATGATTACTTTGTCACCATTAGATAAAATGATATCGATAATAAACTTATGCTTAGCCAATTATTAGACCACATTTATGACTTTTGGGAGGATTTAGCCAAAACATTTATAAACTTGGTTTAAATTTGAATCTGTGGTATTGCTTTACCATAGAAAGTTTATAAAGATGTTTTTACTTGAAATAAATCAAATGTTTGGACTCGGGCATACTGGTTGTTTGGATGGTGCATGTTTATGCACGGGCTCAATCTGGGTAGGAACGAGACCGAGGGTTTTTGTGGAAAGTTGCCCAGGTCAGTTAAGGACCGGCCTCTAAGCGTTCCTTTGCTACGCCCTATCGTACTACCACATGTCCTGAGAATGGGGAGGGGACCTGACTGACTAATTTGCAATGTTCCACTGTGGTCGTTCCCTTCAGATGCGGTGGGTAGTCATGTTATGATTTATGTTAGTTCCACCGGGCGCAAGAGGGGGGCCTAAGCCCGACGGATTTCTATACCAAAGGGGGACCGAAACCTTAGCGAGGAGGGATTATGGTGGAATGGCGCATTGTAATAGCCTTGACACGTGCTCTAGACTGCTTACCTAAGGTAGTGAGCGGTGGTATCGACGGATGCCAAACAAACTAGAGAATTCATGTCTTGTGGGTAAAGTTGTACAAACTCTGCAGAGTGTCAAACTATTCGAATAGTCGTGTCCACGGTTATGGACATGCTGGCAACGCCACTCAAAGTTAGACTTTGATTTTGTTTTCAAAAATGATTTGGATAAATGATTTTGGATTTCTATCCAAATGGGATTTGGGCGATTAGCCATGTGATTGGAGGGTATCCTTCACCATTCAGTTATGGAGGTTATCCATAATATAAAACTGTCATTTTGAAACTGATTTTTGATATAGTATAAAATGGCCTTCGAAATTAGTGTGAGTATTTAAACTAAAACTACTGCTTTACGCAAAATAAACCCTGCCAGTCTCATTTGTTTACCTTATACATGCATCACAATTCAATATTGAGTGTAACTTGCGAGCACGGTAGTAGTGCTCATACTTGCTTTATGCAAACAAATTTCAAAGGAGAAGGACTTCGCTACAGGTGTGGATCGTGACAACTAAGTTGCTACCACAGTCGATTGCCTGTGGCAAATCAACTGGACTCCACTATTTCTTCATCGTATTCCGCTGTGTTTATTTAATGTTAGCCTGTGAGTCTATCTTGTAATCAACTCTGTTGTTTATTAATAAAGTTTTATGATTATGGTTGTATTATCACATTTGTTACTATGTGAATTAGCTACTGACCATGGGACTAGTTCAGAAATGCATAGAGGATTCAGGGGTGTTACTCCCGGGTCTTACAATCTCGAGGCGTGCAGGCGCAAGGAGCGCGAGGCTCGCAAGAGGTAGCGCGAGAAAAAGAGGAAAATAACGGCTAAGGCCAAAGAGGCCGGCGAGGAGTTGAACGCCGAGCTAGCAAGGAAAGGAAAATAGCCCCGGTCCACGTAGTAGGTCAAGCCATTCTGTACTAGTCCCCCATCGAAGGTCGAATCTATTTCCATTCCAAAAAGGCGCATATGTATCGTAGGAGTACTTCAGTTTGTTGCATCGTGCATGATGTTGTTTCTTATGCACATAACCAAACCCTATGTGCCATGTTATTTCCATCTTCATTATAAAGTCTATTTTAATTCACAACATCAAATCTCCTCGTCTTTTCGCATTCAATTCTTCCATGTTATTCCCAGCTTCATTATAATAGCATCCAACAACATGTATCACTTCTAAGGCAAGGCCTGGAAATATTGTGGAGTTGTTTATGAAGGATATATATGCTGAAGTGTCAAAGGTTATCAATCCACAAAAAGATTTTTAGTCCATATATGTATTTACGCTCAATGGTATAAATACTATATTAGTGTCGCTTTTCCGTTGGGCGACTGGAGCCGGTCGCCCAACAGTTCGGCGATAGAGGTATAATTTTGTAAAAAATAAAAGTGCAGTTATAATTTTGTAATTTTGAATAAAAATGCATTATTTTCAAAAAAAAAAATCGAGTGGCATGCCCTTTTATATAAGCCATCCAGTCGCCCAACCATTCGGCGACTAGAGACTTTTGTCGCCTAACGGTTCAGCGATAGGAACTATCGCTCAACTGTTGGGCGACTGCATTAATGTTGCCAAACGTTTGGGCAACTGCATTAATGTCACTTGACGGTTGGGCGACTAGAGTCAATCGTCCAACGGTTCGGCGACAGAGGTATAATTTTGTAAGAAATAAAATCGTAGGTATAATTTTATAATTTTGAATAAAAAATGGATTATTTTTTTAAAAAAAAATCCTTAACTGCTACCATTTATTCTTCCCTAGCATTTCGAAATAATATATTAATTTTGCAGCAAGTGTGAATAAAACTAGGATTTCAATTTTGGTTTTGTATTGTACTATAATGTCTCCACTAACACCACATCTATGCACACGTGCTGGTCCTACTACACATGTCCAGGATTGTAGAGGATTTGATAAATCCATGACCTCACAAAGCATACACACATACTTTCCCACTAAATACACATGTGTATACTCTGGTTAAATGAGACACATCGAATCGATCATAGGAATCAAACCTGGATGTGTGGGAACGAACACCTTGCTCCCACCAGCAAGCCATTGGCTCGTCCTCACACCATAATTTTTGTGACAAATAAAATGTTAAACAGACTCGTCACACTTATTAGACAAAAAAAACTGTGAGGCTAACTTTTTCCACATGTTCCACACAAAATTTTGGCGGTGAAACAAGCTATTGTCATGACTCACGTCAGACGTTGCTACCCGAATTTAAATCGTTCTTGACACCCAACAATTTTTATGACTGGCCCACAATCAGTGGTCAGGAAAAACATGTTTCACTTATGTGGAGGTTGGCGAACAAAAAAATTATGTGCGACATAAATACCTAATGGATAGTAAGGGGGAAATTTGGACTTAATTAAACCCACCTCTTAGTCTCCATCCACGGTCCTAAAAAAGTGATTGTTTTTCCCCAAATGTTCAAACTTAGCCTTGTTTGGAGCTGGTATAGCGATGTCAATCGTTGACTGGCCCAACTAGCGTGACACCTCGGTTTTCTAGCTAATGACCAAAGTTTGAATCCCAAACATAGCAAGTTGGGTGGATTATTTGTAGGAAAAATTGGCTACAGGACACTAAACTTTTGTAGCATTTGCAGCAGGACACTGGTTTTTTTGTCTTCGCTAAAACACACTAAACTTTTGTAGCTCCTTGCTGGTGGACATTGAACCCATTTAAAATATCATTTTTGGTTGAGTTGGAGAGAGATATTTTTTTTGTTGTAAATGACGGTTGGTGGCCTGAACCTTACAAACTTTCCCCGCATGTTACTCTCTATCTCTCCTTCTCCTCTCTCTTTCTCTCAGACACTCTCTCCCCCTCCTCCCTCTCTCTCTCTCTCTCTCTCCCCGACGAGCGGTGCAGCGGTGAGCCCCGATAGCGGATCTGGGACAACGGCGCAAGAATGGCATGTTCCCAACGTATACAAACCAATTTGAGGTGGAGGGGGACAATGGGGCTGGCCACGGTGATCGGAATGGGGCGGGGAGTGGGGCCTACGGCCAGAAGATCTCACTAGTGGCGAACTCTGGCGTTCTTCAACATAGGTATAGGAGGCAAGAGCACGACGCGGAGATGATGGCCATTTCTACAGCATCGGCTTCGCCTAGGGCACATGGTGGAGGGTTGGTGGCAGTGACGGCCAATGTGGCGTGGAGGAGGTCAGTAGCGGGAAGCTACAGTGGCGGAGAGGCATGGAGAAGGCTACGGACGAGCTCGAGTGGAGGAGGCGGTCCTCATGACGCAACTAGCGTGGCGCGGGAAGGATTGAGGCAATGAAGACGTGGGCGAAGCAAGGCGGCTACGCCCTGGCTCTACGAGCAGTGACTGCGGTGGGGTGCGCAACGGAGGGGTGACATCGGTGTTGACTTCGATGACGACGAAGATGGATGCGGTGAGCTCCCACGGGCGTGGCGCTGCGAGACGGTGGCTTCGGCTATGGATCGAGGAAGGCGGCAGCAAACCAAAGCTGCGGTTGTACATGTTCGGCCTTGAAGAAGAGGAGAAGATGCGGAGGGAGAGAAGAGGAGGAGGAAGAAGGGGCCCGGGGGAAATAGGCTTTCACCCACCTTCTCTCTCATCTTTCAGTCGGATGTTATATTTTAATATCCCAATGTCCACCGGCAAAGAGCCATAAAAGTAGTGTGTTTCAACAAAGACTCAAAAAAAGCGTTGTCCTAGAGCAAATGCTACAAAAGTCTGGTTTACTGTAGCCAATTTTGCCTTATTTGTATGAGTTTCCCATTGTGGTCTTTTAATTTAAACCCGTGACTTGTGCATTGTGAGCCTTGCACTAGTCAATTGTTTCCACTTTTTTTTATAAAAAAATGCTATTACCATTATGTGTGTTTTTTTACTTCAACCGACATTTGGTTTGTTGTGTGCTTCAAATAAAAATGCCTTCAAATGACCAAATGTGACTGCGGTAGATAACACGCAAAGACATCAGCGTGAGAGGGATGCATCACTGTTGAAGCGGAGGCGCCACGAAGTGCACACGAGAAAGATCATTCACAACGAATAAGAACACAACGATTTGTTTATGTGGTTCAGTTAGATGCCTACATTAGAAGTTAATGGGCATCCACGACATATTAGCTAAGCAAATCAATCTATCTATATTTATATCTATACATCTATAAACAACTAGTTAGATTAAAGGTCTCTTCTTTGTTTTAGAGGGCTAGAAATCCCCACAATAATTCTTAAACCAGAGAAAAAAAAAATACTAGAAATTCTCTCATTAATCGAAAGAAAAAGAAAAAAAATCTTATGCGTCCATTAGATGACCCATCTATAATTATAACGGTGAGCATCATTCACTTGTTTATATCTGTTTGTTTTTAGCCCGTGTATAAAAAAGAGCTGTGTTTGGAATACAATTTACGTGGCAATTCATAATACTAAATCTGGCAAAGAAAAAAGAAACAACCTTGAACGTTTCATAATACTAATGCCTATCGCTAGATGGATGCACGAGCATGTCACCTTAAAACGTGATCAAGCGGACAAGTGAGGGTCTGAGCCTACGAGGTCCTGGCATCACCGTCAACATCATGCACCAAGGAGGTCAAAAAGGTGCGTGCCCTCTCTAATTAGTTTTGTTCTCATTTATATTAGTAATCTATGTGAATCTGCATTTTGCATGTGCTGCTTGACGATGAGTTATGAGAAGAACAGTTCACTCGCAAAAAGGAAAAGAAAGAACAGTTGTTCTGTTGTGGAGGTATACAGCAACTCACCGAAGATGAATCGGAATGATGAAGGAAGGACATCCCTAGGAGCTGCCTGACATACTTCTCGCCAAGCTGTGTGGCTGAAAATGTTCTGGATGGTTCGATGAAATCGAGAGCAATCCATTGGTGAATCAGATCATATTTACGTATTTTGTGACCTTTTGGAAAGATTGCACAATAGGCAAAGCATAACTTTAGATTGGATGGCATGCTTTTGTAACTTAACATTAAGGATGGAAGTAGAAAACTAGTCTCTTCTGATGAAGATTCATTCCAAATGTCACTGTCTCTGATTGCTGACCATTCCTCAAGATTCTTTCTTGAGGATAACATGTGCCCAAGTGCTCGAGCTGCTAATGCTATACCAGCACACTTCCTTGCGATGTCCTTTCCTATCTGCTCCAGTTGTTCTTTGTCAGGTTTAGATTCAAAGTTACACCTTTTCTTGATTATACTCCAGCACATGGTATCATCCAAGGGCTTTAAATCGTGTGATTTACCAGTCCGAATATTATGTGCAATTTCTTCCTTACGTGTAGTTACTATGACATCAATCATGCTGCCCGCCTTGCCCACATTTAGCATAGTCTTCAATTTTTCCCACTCAGTGTCTTTCTCCTCCCATAGGTCATCAAGAACAATCAGACACTTCTTACCATTAAGTAGCTCCTTAAGCCGCTGGTATATTGACTCCAGACAATTTACATCATGGCTTCCTTGTTTTGAAACTCGGGAAATTATTTTATTTCCGATTTTCTTCAAGTCAAGCACCTGGGACACATAGACCCATACCCGATGAGCATAATACTCTTTAAAATGGGCATCGTTGAAGACCAGTCTGGCCAAGGTTGTTTTGCCTATGCCTCCAAGACCATGGATAGGAACAATTATGGTCTCTTCTTTGCTGCTTCTTTCCAATAACAATTCTACGATTTTCTTCTTTTCTTCCTCTCTGCCTACAACGTCTTCTTCTTTCACCGCTGATATTGTTTCCTGTTGATCAGTAATCTGCTGCTCAATGTTACCGCTAGAGTCTCGCGAGAATCGGAATCTCTCACGGTCCTCTTGGATCTTTCTCAGTTGCTGTTTCATTTTTTTCATCCTATTAGCCAACCCAAGATTCTTTGCTGCATTCGGCACACATGAAAGCAGACTTTTTTTCTGTAAGACAATTTAAACTTATATCAGATCTGGAAATTAATAAGGGAAAACATGAATCTTAATATACTTCTACTGAATATAGGATTATGCCACTGCCACCGCCGTGAGGCAGGGCCTAACAAATACAAGAAATCACACTAGTTTTGAGTATGCTACTAGTTTGGAAAAAGACTCGTGTCGCATACACTTCTGGGGTGACGAAGCCACCTGACAAATGGCATTACTAACTACGTACCTTTATATCTTGGAAGTCGTCGAGCATGTCGGAGATGTCGTAGGCTGCGTACTTGAGCCGCTTCAGCCACAGCAGCACCGACTCCTCCTCCAACTTGTTCGTAATGGACCGCCTCTCGGCATCCTTGAGCACCGCCGCCATGGATTCCAGCGTGTCCTTCATGTCCTCCAGGTTTTCCGTCAAGTTCCACTGCATCATCAGCTGATCTCCAATGGCAGAAACCAGCTTAGCACTCGCCAGCTTGAGGACAACCTCCATGGCCGCACAGCTACCTCTCCCTGGTTGGTATGCCCGAGCTGTGGAAGAAGTTGGAGGTGTGAACTGTGAAGCGAACAAGCAAAAGATATACACGAGCACACAGTGTTACACAGTGCTTCAGCTTTGTTGACGAGAGCCGAGCATCAGCCGTTGGATGCGGCTCGGCCATTTCGCGTGAGACACATGGGGATGGGGCCCTCGGTTCAGTTCAGCGCATGTGATGACTTGCCAGTCGACACAGCATCTGTTGAATGTGATGCACGACACGACAGGCAGGTAATGCTCGAGCGGTCCCTGACAATAGTACATCACTTTAATGCGATACACAGCATCTGTCTAAGTCACTTGGGAGTGAGTGACAGTTAGTGTGCAAACCTAGTGACGGGTCCTTATTAATAAACAGATATCACAGATATGGTCTTATATCATCAACGATTTTATTATCGTCTATAATATGGTTTACATGTTTATATATTAATTTTATTATTTAAATACTGTAGAAAATTTGCTTTAATTATGATACATATATATCACAGACGAATATTTATTTCACTAAACCGACTGTGATATATAGTAATTCGATCACCTCTAAACTAGATTTTTTTTTTCATTTTGGAATTTACATATGGCCAAACAACGTGGTCAGTCGCTTCTTACAAAGATTAAAAAAGTAGAAACCTAGATAAACAAAGTTTTTTTAGTGACGGAAGTAGACTGCTATCTTCGTCTTCAAAACTTTGTAGGCGGCGGCGTTGGCATCAGACGGTTGGTAAGCATCAGCGAACGAAGCCCAAAATGCGTCCACCCGCTGACGCGCTCGTTCGAGTGTCTCCCGAAAACCCTCGGACTGTTGAATCAAGAAGAATTGAGCATATAGGCTCTCTTCCCTTGCTTGAGGGGTCTTGGCATGGTCGACTCGGTCGTCCGCCGCCTCAATTAAGCAGTCCAAGTGACGGCAAGCCTCTTGGAGACGTGCAACGTCGTTGTAGAGGACCACGTCAATGACGTGGTACACTTGCCGGAAGTGAGAGATCACCCGGAAGACGCGGTAGAGGAGGATGTCAAGACGGCGGAAGGTGGCCGTCACCTGCTCCGGCAAATCCTTGGACAGATGAGTGAGGACACTGTTAAAATAGTGTCCTTCCGCAGCATCCACCAATATACGACCGCAGAGGTGCTCATACAGTATGATCAGGTAGGCCATCATTGTTGGCGATAAAGAAACAGAAGAGGGAGCCACTTCTGCTTTAGAAGTGTAGAATTATATGTGGGGATGATCATCTTCGATGGAGGATGATCCTTTTTATAAAACAAGGAATAATTAATTCGGCGCGTGAGACGAAGAGATGCATCGAGGAGCCAAACCGGCATTGAAGCGACGAAGAGACGCATCGGCGACGATGGCAATGAAGAAACTCATCGGGGAACCGAAGCGATATTATCACAAACGGTTTTTAATATGAACCGTCTGTGATAATTGCAAACTTCACAAATATTTCACAGATGGTTTTTAAATAGAACCGTTTGTGAAGTATACAATTATCACAGACGGTTCATGTTCAGAACCGTCTGTGAAGTATCATAGACGGTTTTCAATATGAACCGTCTGTGATATTTCCTCTTCACATATGGTTTTTAGCGTAGCCCGTAACATAGACGGTCTCTAAACCAAAACCGTCTGTAATTGCATGTAATACAGACGGTTTTGGTCAACCGTCTGTGATGAAGCGTCCAGTTTTAGCCTTTTTGTAGTTGTGATTATATACTACTACAACTCACTTTAGACAAGCAACGTGGGACTAATCCCACCACACAACTCTACATAGACCGCACTACGAGCAGGCCAGGATATTACACCTAGACCAAGGAAACACTAAATCTAAGAAATACTTAACGAGAAATGACCATACACACCTCAATTAAATGACATACCATAACAACTTAACATCTTCCAAAGCATTTAAGTAGGGGCAGTGTCGGGACCTGAACTTGCTGAAAGCATCTAGGCCCCTAAAAGTGTTTTGGTATTTGATGATAATATGTTCTATGAGACTAATGTAACTGTTGAGTGCTTAAAAGGTTTAGTCCCAGTGATGAACACATCTACATGGAAATACATGCTTGAGGACAACATGAAGATCAATATAGCTCGAAGACAAGGTACAAAGTAGTTTAGGATCTTCTTCAGTTTACCAGTCTCAGGTGAATTGGTTGGGAGACTGGATTATAGGTTAAATGCCATACTATCAAGAGGGATCATAATTAGTAGCTTGATAACTTGCTCCTAAGCACAATGGATCAATCTAGGATCATGCATATATTTGAGATCGTATTGAAAGGGAATTTCTTGTGTCTCTCAAAGTAAGACGGTAGAACCATACCCGGCGAAACTACCGCTTAAACGGTAGTACCGCAGTGAACTTGGCGGAACTACCGCTCAATGGTAGTACCGCAAGTCCCTTTAATGACCTACCGTAAAGTTTCTTTTTTAATATTTGAGAAGTGTTCCAAGTATTGATCCCTTGTTCCGAAATTGTTAAAATGTTTTTGGGGTTTACTTGGACTTTTTCCTTGAGAGCTGTCCTGTGTATTTTAAATATGCGGTTGTACCAATGTTCTTTTTTGCGGAACTACCGCTCGGCGGTAGTACCGATCCTTTATGCAGTACGTTTTTTTCCAGAACACATGTCTTTGAAAGTTTGTTGCTCTCTCAAGGAACCAGAGTAATGCACAGATGCTTCCAATGAACTACCGTATCTTCGGTACATCCGATAGCTACATGGCGACGCGTTTTTACGAACATATGTTTTTGGAGTTGATTTGATTGCTTTAAAATGGTGGTACGGAGATCAACTCGCGAACTACCGCATTCGGTTCTTCCGCTTGTCGAAAGCGCGTACATTTTTTCCAAGACTAATGTTTTGGAACTCAAGAAAACGGAAGTACCGCCTCAATCGAACTTTCACTAAAACGAACTACCGCATTTTAGTTGGTGGTAGTACCGCGCCAATTTCTAACGCTTTGTCGAGTATTTAATGACTTGTCTGCTCTAGCCACTGAGCATCGCTTTGATGGTGCGCAGCAAGATCGCCGCTCAACAATGTACTACCGTTTGTGCTATTTTTTTCTTGTAACTTGGTCCCAATGGTCGTTTTTGTTGTGAGAGGTTATAAATACCCTCCCACCTTCTCTTGGACAGATAGTGCTTACACATTTTTACATTCTTGAGCTAAAAGCATTCACTCCACACCTCATTTACACCTGTGCATTCATTGTGAGGTTGTTGAAGCATAACTTCAAGTGCATTCATTCTAGCTTGATCCATTGCACTTGAGTACTGTCAAACAAAGATTGTGATCTGTTACTCTTGGTGCTGTTAGCACCTAGACGGCTTAGCGAGAGTTTGCACGTGATCTCTTCAAAGAAGATTGTGAAGAGACTCGGTGCCAATTGTGAGTGGTCTGGTGTTCACCATCTCCGGAGTGGAGGAAGAACAACCACCAGTGAAATCGAGGGAAGGCTTAATTGGTGAAGCCGACTTGATTGGTTCAAGCTTCCTCAACGTGGATTAGTGAAGACTTAGGTCTTCGATACCACAGGAAAAACTTCCTAGTCTCCACTGTGGTTATCTCTTGTCTTTACCTTGTGCAATTATACTACAGCTTATCTAGTTTGTGTCTAGTAGTGCCTTTACTTTTCTGTCCTGAGTAGTTGTTTGTTTCTACCTTCTTGTTTCATGTTCATGCTATTAAGTCTGTGTTGCTGAAAGTTTAAATTTGGACGATTAAATTTAGAAACCTCCTATTCACCCCCCCCCCTCTAAGTCGGTTATCCTTGATCCTACACTTGCAATTCCAGACTCTCTGTGTATTGTGAACTAGTCCCCAGATCAGTAGCTAGCTCACACACTGACAACATCGATGAAAATCATATCCATACAACGAAATAGCTAAGAAAGAAGAAAATTATTATTAAATAGTAAAAACAGACCTTATGATAAAAGTTTACATAGTTTGTCATACAAGGCTTAAAAGACAAATAAAACTCTTGCAGTAGAAATAAGATAACTTGTGGTAGTCATCCGACGTGCCTACAGGCAATCAAGTGCGAAGCGCATCCTAGTTCACATGCATAGTCTTCAAAGTACTCCTCGTAGAACTCTGGATTCCCGGATTCTTCATCGACAACTGATCAACAAGGGCATAAAGCTGTGAGTACATAAAGTACTCAGCAAGTCGTAGGGAATAGTATGCAAATAATATTCATGCCAGGCTTGAACAACGAATAGCTATATGGTTATTTTGCAAAAAGCCGAATTGACAGTAAATAGATTGAAAAACATAATTAAAAAGATTAAATACATAAGTAAACAAGTGCTTTGAAACAACTAATGAACTATCCGTTCACTTCCCAACCACTCCACTATCCAAAGTTTTATGAAAAAACTCTATATCCCATGTGAAATCCCAGGCATTGTCTATAACCGGGGACACGGCTGTTCGAATAGTTTTGACACCCTACAGATTGTACAGCTTGACCCACAAGAGATAATCAACTTATAATGTCGGCCATGACACGCTTTCGTAGGCGTTCGACTAAGTGATGATCACCACCGAATGGTTCCATCCACCACAGTCGGGGCCCCCTCTTGTACTATTTGAATCTACCAGTCCATCCTGGAACCCACACCACACATAACAGAACCAAAATCAAGACATTGCTAATAATTAGCCAAATCCATCCCATACTGGACATGTGGTTGTACAATAAGGCCCAGATCAATGGCGCACTAGATTAAGTCCTTAATGACTACTCACGCGAGACAACCTCATCCAAAATGTGCTACCCGCACCCCCTTTACTGCACGATCATTCGCCTGAGAATGAAAATATTTTTGTTCAACCAAGCCCAATGGCATCCCCTGCCATGGCACAACAAATTTTACAACAGTGACCTCGCACCACAATTGTATATATCATTAAGTCAAGTTATCATGATTAATCTTGTGAAAAAGAGCCCGACGTACAACTAAGCATGGATTAGTGTAACTACATTTCCCATGTTGGTATTAAAAATATGTACAACTGAAATAATCCCTTTCTATGGTTTCAAAGGATACATGGCATTCACAAGTTTTCAAGGTGGGATAATGTCGATTAGGCAATTAGCTATTCCTGCAACAAAAATGATATAAAATTAGCATGCATGTTGATATAAAATAGTATAATTTTACAATAGTGGGTACAACATGATCAAAAGTCTATGACTTCCCTCCGTCGAAGATTGGAGTTGCTCCTGAAGACTGGTCTAAGAAGGCTTCGGAAACACCGCATTCTATACGCACAAAATGAGACAAATAAATTACAATAAATCCAAATAAAATCCAAAAATTACCAAATAGGCACCGAAAGAAATATTAATAATTTATATGGATTTAGGAACAAGAATCGATGGAATCGGAGTTCGTATGAAGGAGAACGAACACCCGGAAGTTTGTCGAAAAAGGAAATTGCTGAAAATTGGGAAGGACGGGAATATTCCTAAAAATATTTTGTTTCAGAAATAAAAGATTAAAATCAAATGGCTAACAATAGGGCCCCACTTTCAAGTGAGAGAAGACAAAGAAAGAAGAAAGACAGAGAAGAAACAGAGGAGGGCGCATGCTCCTTTGGGCGGGGGGGGGGGGGTTGGTCGATGGCCAAAATAGGTCACTGGGACCTCGGGGTAGCGAGGGGAGGCGGCGGTGCGACCAACGGTGCACACAACGGCAATGGTGCCTGGGCGCGCTGGGGTAGCGGCCGGGCGGAGGCGACACGCACACGAGCTGGGCGGTGGCCCGGGGATGCGGTCGTGGGGTTGGGTGGCTCGGGGGCGGCCGAGGTAGCATGGCGACGGCGGCAGGTGACGGAAAGGAGGTGGTGGCATCGGCAGCGGCTTGCTCCGGTGATGGAGAGACCAAATCGAGGTGATGAATAGGTTGAGGAAAACCTAGAACACGATGTGATGTGGTTCACTCGGCTCGGAACTTACCGGAGAAAGAGATCGACGCGAAAACGACGTGGCAGACATGAGGAAGAAAGTGATGGCGTCGCGCGTTCTGGCCAAATGGAGTCGAGTTAGAGGTTGGGGTTTGAGGAGAAACAAAGAGGGGAACAAGGGGGTCATGGTGCTCACTTTATAGGGCGAAGACGGGGAGTAAATCGATGGGGAACGCGAGGAAATCGGGTGGCGGTTTTGGTTGCAACATGAATACGAGCAAACGAAGTAAACGACAGGGAAAGACGAATGCTATGGCTTTGATGGCATGCACTGATGTCAGGCACGATGTGGGTGGCGGTTGTGGGTACAGGGCATAATTGGCACTAGTGGGAGCAGCGCACGGCAGCACGGGAGCGCGGGGCACTGACGGCATGGGCGCCAGCTCAATTGTGGGTAGGGGGCATGCACAGCGCGAGCGACAAGGGATAGGGGCTGGCGCGATCTGGGTTGGGAGGCGGGCTAGCGTGGCTGTGAGCGAGGCGCGCATGGCGCAGATGGCGGGGCGGCTTCGAGGCGAGCAGAGCTGTGCAAGAAGAAGCCAAGAGAAAGAAAGAATGAAAGAAAAAGAAAGGAAGAAAAAAAGAAAGAAAAAGGTTTGAAAAAAATAAATGAAGGGAAAATCCCATAAAATTCCTTGGAACCTAAAGAACTTGAATAAAACAAATTTGAATTTGACTGAGGTTTATTTTAATTATTTTAAAATGTTTTCATTTTCTGAAATTTCAATTTAAGCTTTAATTAATTCAATAAAATTCAAATTGTTCCTTTTATTTTAAAAACTAAAAAAACTCTAAAATTGAGATGTTACAGGCAGAGAGAGAACAAATTGCATTCCCTTAATGGACAAGTATATCGAAATGGATGCTCTCGAAGTAATGGACAAATAAAGTGAAACAGATGGAGTAATACACCAAGGATATACATCAAATTTTCAAAAATTTGGGAGTGCCCACGCATCGATGGCCTCACTTTTTATCCGCTAGTGAAAGTAAAAATTAAGGAAGTACTCCCAGATTCCAAGTTTATAGGATGTATTTTTTAATGGGTTTGTCCTTAAATATAGGACGTATTTTATATTGCAATACAAAATTAGTGTGATGTTCCCTCTATACCCCTAATACATATTTCGCTGCATATTATAGGATGTTCCCTCACAGGGCAGTGGTGCAGCAAAGGATGACAGCCAGGAAACACTACATGCCTAGCACATCGACAGGACAATGAATAGGCCTTGAACTGATTGCTAGCTTTGGACTCGTTTCCAGCTCATCACTCGTCCTCCCTCGCTTTTCTCGCGTGATGGCTAGCTTTGGACTTGTTTCCGAGTAGGGGCGGAGATGGGCCTTGGGCCGGTTGGGCAACGGCCCAAGGCCTAGAGAAAATAGTAGTGGGATTTTTTAGTATGCAGACAAAAGAAATCAGTACACAGTGGTAGGCCCGACGTTTACCGGCCGGCCCAAGGCAAACAGGCTGGCCAGCCCAGCTCCCAAGCCAGCCCAGCGACAGCGTGAGGGAGCGCTGGCGCCCTAGCCGCCTTCGGTCTTCTACTCTTCCCCTAGCAGTTCCCCGAGGCCCGAGCGCTCCTCCTCCTCTGACGTCTCCGCGGCCGGCCGCCCCGCGCCTCCTCTCTACCGCGGCGCCACCCAGTGCTCTGCTCCGCCGCCCCCACCGCCTCCTCTCCACAGCTCCACCGCCCAGCGCCGCCCCCATCGGCCACCGCCTCGTCTCCTCACCCGGAGCCCGGCGCCGCCACCCGCCTCCTTTCCACTCCATGGCTCCATCATCCACTCCCAGGCTCCCAGCTGTAAGATCAAGGAGGCCGACTAGAGGGGGGTGAATAGGCGGTTTTAAAATCTTTTGGCTAAAACCGAGTTTCATGCGGAATTGTAAATCAAATCGGTTTTACTCAATTAAAACCTAAAACAACTAGTTTCGACTAAGTGCACCAATAAACAAAGACTATTGATAAACATAGCAATCATACAAATACATATAAGCAATTTAATACAAGGAATGTAAATTGCACAAGGTAAAAACACAAGAGATCAAACCACAATGACATTTTACCGTGGTGTTCGGAGACTTGCTGGTCTCCCCTAATCCACATTGAGGTAAGCCCAAACGAATTGGACCGGCTTCATGAATTATGCCAAACACCTCCGAGGTAAGTCCAACCACTTAGATCGGTTCTCACAACACGAACCAACACCTTGATCCACTCGGGGTTGCTCTTCCTCCACTCCGGAGATGGCGAGCACCAAACCACTCACAACCACCCTGGTCTTCTCACAACCTCCTTTGATAATATCACCGACGTAACTCCTCCAAGCCGTCTAAGTGTCAGCAAACACCAAGAGTAACAAGTCGGAGACGCTCACCTGAACGAGTCAAGTGTCTAAGCTCAATGGATACACAATCCACTACTTAATACAACCCATGCACTAGGATTTACCTCTCAAAGCTCAGTAAGTGCAACACATACACAAAAGAGATGAGAGGGCTTGCTCTTGCTCAAAGGAAAGGAAATGGCATAGGTAACCTCAGCAGCTCCAGCCGCACCTCCCACAACCGGCCACAAGGGGTATTTATACCCACACAAGAAAAACTAGCCGTTGGGGCCAATTCCCTGAAAAGATTCAGCATTTGCAGTATAATACCATGGTGCAAACCCGATAATACCGATTTCAGGAGTAACGGTCGGAACAGTCGCATTTAATACTTTGAACTAGCTGTTACAGAAAAAGGTGCGGTACTACCGCCAACTAGAATTCGGCATTACCGCACAAAGGTAATACCGCTCGGCTATATCGGTATTGTAACATCCCTAGTTTTAGACTTGTGTTTCAATGTAAGAAAATGAGTAGAAATTAAAACTTTTTCTTACATCATGTATTTCCTGTATGTACTAAACAATTATTGTACAAGAGTTATGGAAATACAAAGTCACAAGTCCTGCTTATTCAAATCTTGATCCTTCAAAACATTCTTGTTCTATCTTGTGTTAATCTCCTGAAATAATTTTCCTAAATTCTGGGTTGTCAGATAACCCTCTGAAAAATTTCACAATTTTTAGAAATTGTTTGAACATTTTTGAGGTCACTCAAACCTATTTAAATTCGGTCAAACATTAGACCAATACCTTGTTAAGATTTTTGGAGGAAAATCTACAACACCAAAACCTCTACAAATTTTATTCAAGGTAAATAGCTCATCCAAAGCTTCGCAAAAATCTCATGATTTTTGAAGTGGAATTGCTACTCTTTTAAGTCTCCAAAGATCAGCTCCTATTGAAGCTTCACTGAACTCTAGATCTGAGTCCGACTCGCACCGAGTCGCTCGCCATCGGGCTCGGGCCTCGTGCGGGCATGTGCCGGGCCCTGGATCTCCATCCGTGGTCAAGACCTCCCCGACCTCCTCACCCACAAAGACCTCCCACTCGGCCGATCCGGGGACGCCCAGACCACCCGAATGCATCGTGGACGCCCGTGACCTCCTCGGCTCGTTTCTTCCTCCGACCTCCCCGTGGTCTAGTCGCCATGATTTTCACGCGCCGCGTGTGTCGTGGTCGAGCAGTTGGGAGCAAAGTGGCCTGTCACTTTTTGGTCCTTCCCAACGTCTCTTTCTGCCATGCATTAATTGCGTCAGAAGCTTTGCCCTAAAGGAAGTCATCCCTACTGCCTTGTCAGATCAAGCAAGTCCATGGCAGGGCATGGACTTTGTTCACAGTAGGTTTTTGCCCACACCATTATCAAGCTCCCAGGCTACGTATAGCCTGAGACCTCCTTTCTCCTTTTCTTCTCCGTTCTTTGTTGTGCTTGAGCTCCCTCAGTGCGAGCTGGTCCTCAAACTCAAGCACCCAAGAACACCACCCCCCTACCACCATTGTCACCCTTGGAGCTCCCTGCCGAAGCTCGAGCTCCAGTGGTCCCATCAACATTCTTGCCTTCTTTGCTGTTATCTTGATCACCTCATGCTTGATCTGACTTAGCTTGGTTCACATTGCAGAGGTGGACGAGTTGGGAGGTGGCTTTTCGGGGTCGAGGTCATATTCTTCTTCCTCACCGGCAAGCTCTTCATCGCCGGACTTCGTCGACCTTCTCCAAGCTCCTCCGACCACCCTGGTCCCCTCTCTACCCCCAGGTGCCCATTTCTTAGCTAATTACTGCTTTCTAGAGCTCGTGTAGATTTTTGTAGTCTTACCGTATGGGACTTCTTTATCTATCTCCGGCTCACCGGCGTTCAAGGTCGTCGCCGCCGTCGAGAGTGTCCCCGGTAGGTCCGCGGCACTATTTAGAGTCCATCTGTGCCCTTGGTCGGTGCCGGTGAGGCCCCCATCGCCGGCGGCAAGACATTGAGCGCGCTGGGGGCTTTGCCGGTGCAAACTCCGGTTGTCGTCATTTTCTTAGGACAGCGTTAATGCCCGATGATTGCTAATCATTGGGTGCATTAATCATGTCTTAAGCTGTGTCGTTGTGTCGCCGACATGTGGGCCATAGGCTTAGATTTAAAATCCAGAAGTCTTTAGTGTCCCTTTTAGATTCTTTTATTGCCAATCATCAGCAGCATTAAATTTGTCCTTAGCCGCCACCTTTTAGTCGCTGTCCTAAGGACCCGCACCATTAGAAGCACCTTGGACCTCCTTGGGTAAATTATGGCCGTCCACGACCACCCCCGGGTTAGATCCGAGCCTTTGGCTCCTTTCCGAAAAGCTTAAGCCTCTGGACCTCCTCCTAGATGTAATCACAGCCGTTAGATCCTGGTCTGCGAAAACTATGAGTGCCAGGACCTCCCCTAGAGTCGATCCTAGCCGTCTAGGACCACCCTGGTTAAATCCTAGCCGTTTAGATCTTTTCCCGTGCGCAAAAGACCTCCCTTGGTCATTTTGCAAAGACCACCCTCGGGGTACTCTTTGTAAAAAGCCACCCCTGGTCTTTTACAAAGACAACCCCGCTCAGGACCTCTTAGGATCTATCTCAACCGTTCACGACCTCCTCGGATTTTGATGTGAGCGTTAGATCTCCTTTGTAAAACTCTTAGCCTTCGGACCTCCCTCCGCGTCGATCTGGACCGTTCAGGACCTCCCTAGGCCTAATCTGAGCCGTCCAGATCTCCTCCCGTTAAAACACTATCGCATAGAACCTCCCCGAGTAGATCTTGGCCATCCAAGACCTCCTCGGTTAAATCCCAACCGTTCAGACCTCCCCCGTGAGATCTTGACCGTTAAGAACCTCCTCGCTTGATCTTAGCCGCCCAGACCTCTCGGTAGATCTCAACCGCCAGACCTCCTAGGGAGATCCGAGCCGCTAAGATCTCGTCTGCTCAATCGTTGACTTTAGACCTCCCTAGTGCTCTGGGACCGCCAGATCTTGATCCGATGGTCACGACTCTCGTCGTAGCGCCAGACCTCCTTGCGCGCGCCGTGCATGCACCGTCGTGGCCGTTGGATCCAATCTCAACGGTGCAGACCTCCCCAGTGCGGGAGGAGGTCTTTTGTGTGCTGTGCTTCGAGGTCCGTGGCCTTACGATGCAAGATCAACGGCCCACGACCTCTCCTTTTTCCTTCAGTTCATTTGGACCTCCCGAGAGCTCAAATTTTCTAGGTCTTTTAATGTTTCAAATTTCAAAAGTGTATAACTTTGTCGTTTTAGCTCCTTTTGGGATGATTCCAGTTGCTTTAGCTCTGTTATAGAATGGACTTTAATCTGAGAATGGATTTAGGCACTGTTTTGTAGCAGAAAATGATTTTAACTACATGGTCTTGTTTAGTGAAAATGGTGGTCTAGAAATTCATTGAAAATTTGTAAAATGCATAACTTATTCTCTGTAATTCCAAACTGAGCAAACTAAGTTTTGTTAAAACCCACTAGGAATGTACTGTAATGTAGAATAGGTCTTTATGTGATCCTTGCCACTGAAATTAGTGATCTACTAGTTTTAGAACTTAGAAAAATCATAACTAATTCAATTCAAATCAAAATTGTGCAAACTCAGTTTTGCTGTTGTTAGGATAATCTTGTCTACCTACCATAAAAATTTCAAGTTCCAAATCATTCTAGAAATTTTCACCATGAACAGTAAATGAAATTAATTTAATTAAGATTTTTCAGGCTGAGAGAACTTAGTTTAGCCATAACTTTCTCATGCTAAGTCCAAATGAAGTGATTCTTGTTTCTAAAATTGTATAAAATCAACCTCTAGCTGCTGTATAAATTTCATAGGATTTGGATGTTCTTTGCTATTGATTTCCTTTTGGTGTTCTTCGTTCTTATTGGTTTTATCGCCTTTTCGCGTTAGGTTCCGAAGAATTTATTGAACCTGAGCACTCCCCTCTGCAGCAAGACACATCCCAGCAAGGCAAGCAGCTTGATCATGTTAATCCCAATATTTTAAGTATTTATGTTGATTACAAATTCTATGTATGCATTGCTACTTTGTGTTAAACTATTGTCGATAGTTGACCTAGTAGATGCATTTCCTTAGGCAAATGATTATCCTTTACTACCATTGAGCCTAGGTTATTGCTGTGATTTCGAGTTCGTAGATGAGCTCTTGTCACTTAGTAGTTGCGAATCAATTGCTTAGCCATGCTTAGTTTCCGGTAGAAATGGGCGGTTATCGACTTGTCGATAACCTTGATCACATAAAACTTATTATGATCTATGATTTCAGCTTTGTACCATGTCTACTTATGAAAACTAAAACTGAAAAATAAAATAATTTAGACTTGGGCACAATGGTAAGATAGATGGTGTGATTTTGAGTGTGACTGGAATGGTGCCCGGGTCAACAAGGACCGAACATCTTGTTACACTAAACCAAGCATTTTAGCGCATAACCACACTAGAGGGTATGAGACCTCTTGACTTAGTACTTTGGCGTGTATTGGCTTCGGTCGCAGGAGTCGCAGGAGGGATGGTCTTTGGGAGCATTGCAGTGTCCAAAGGCTTCCCGTGATGGCTGGTTGTCTTCGCTTGCAATGTAAGCGCATGGGTTTCGATCTATACGAGCGGCTCGTAGTCAATGCACAAGATTGGAAATATCTCGAGGACTTAGCCGTGTCTGCATACCTTTGGTAGTGTGCTTTGTGGCTTAAAGGCGCCTCAAGTGTGGGTACATTGGTACACCCTGCAGGTTAAAACTATTCGAATAGCCTCGCCCTAGGTTATGGACACGCTGGCAAGGTCTTTCAAGAGTTAGACTATAACCTTTAATTAAAACTTGATGGGTGGTACGAATCGGGATTCGTATATGTTGTGGTGGCTATTGGGATAGTCACTTCAGTGGTTACTTGTATGTATCTTTATTCCATTGTTATTTTGACAACAAAATGATTTGCAAACTTGCTTTTAAATGTATTACATTATTGCAAATAAAGATGGCTTTGTGCAAAATGAGACCTACAACCTCCACCTAAATAAGCTTGCATGTAGTTTATGAATACGTGCGCTATTCCACACGCCGCCTTGCGAGTACGTTTGTGTACTCGCTATCTTGCTTAAATGTATTTGTTGCGTAGAAAGAAGGTGAGCTTGAGGGCCTCACTTCGTGAGTTGTGCCGTGGTAGCCTTAGAGGCGCCTAGCTTAGCGGCGGTCGGTTGCCTTGTGGGTTGTGTGGCTAACCGATCGACTTTTGTTCTAGCCATCTTATGGCATATTTTGCTTCCGCTGTCATTCTTGTATATTGTTCTATTTGGCCGGTCGGCTTTTTTGTAATAACTTTACTTTATGTATGTCGTTGTTGAACTTAGTGATGTATGTTGTATGGAAATGATGTGTAATTTTGTGATGATATGCATATGCTGCAATTCTGGGAAGCATATGTCCATCGAGGCTTAGAATGTTTAATTAGTAATGCTAGAACCATTTGAAGGTTAAGTGTTACTAGTTAAATATTCCGGATCCTTACAGGTATTAATGATTTCCAGAGGATTAGAAACACAAGAAAAACACTCTCTTTGGAAAAAAAAACGAACCGCCAACAAAAGATCGGTACTACCGCCTTGCGGTAATTCCGCTGAACAAAAACGGTCATACCGCTGACCAGGTCTACGATCAGATCCACGACCAGGTCCATGACCAGGTCCATGACAAGGTCCAACCAGGTCCACGACAAGGTCCACAACCAGGTCTTATGACCAGGTCCACGACTAGGTCCACGACCAGGTCCATGGTCAGACCGGCCAACACATGACGGTCAGACCCAAACCCCACCGGTCAGACCGACTAACATGGGTGGTCAGACCGCCCACTGCCAACAAGGTTGAAAATAGATTTCACACGTTGCTTCAACTCAATTTTCAAAACACATTTGCTAATTGATGCGCAATGCAAACAAGGGATGAATGCAAGATTATGAACAAGTTGCAAAACATATTTACCGACTTTTAGAATCAATGTCACAAGGAATAAGGTACATGGACTTAAACCATTTGCAAAACACATATGCAAACTAAAGTCACATGCTATAAGGATTATGCATGAGCCTCAACTATTTGCAAAACACATTCGCAAATATCGGTAACATGCTAACGAGAGCTAGAGTAAGCACAATGAGCTATCAACACATGACACTCTTAAGCTACTAGTCAAGACCCCTGTTAATAGTATGGCAAACTATACTAGCAATCCAGTCTCCAACAAAACACCAAGACCGGTAAAAGACTAGGAACGCATCCTTAGCCCTAGCTAGTCATACCTTTGCCTTGCATATCTTCTTGAAGCTTGATGACGCACATCTTAACTTCAAGTCCGGGTCATTGACTTGATAATCATCAATACATGATGATTTCCTTTACTTCAAGTTCTTGACTTGAATATGCGTCAACTCATGATGCACTCTTTCACTTGACCTCTATCAACACATGATGGGTCTTCTTTTAACTTGATCATCAACTCATGATCATCTCCTCTTCTTGAACATTATCAACACATGATGATTTCCTTTTCTTCGAGATCTTGATATGCATCAACATATGATGACCTTCTTTACTTCGGGATCTTGTCTTGAATATCATCAACACATGATGATTTTCTTTAACTCGAATCTTGACTTGATGACGATCAACTCATGATGTCATCCAAAGTCTCCATCATCATGGAACATAACCTATTCATTCAACTCATGGAAAATGTTAGTTCCATAAGACGATTGTCATTAATTACCAAAATACTCCATTAACTCATAATGACAGGTCTAGATTTTTCACCGCCGCCGCTTCTCCCCAATGCGCGCGTCTCCTCAGCCTCGCCAGCGCACGGCAGACGCGCAAGCGCACGCTCCATGCCGCCGGCCCCGCCCACCCCTAGTGCGGCAGCCGCCCGCCTCTCCCCTCTGCTCCCGCCTCTCTCAGTCCTCCTCACTGTCGCTGGTGCCGGCTCCCGGTGAGTTCGAAACATGGAATCTTCAATCTTCGACGTGTTACAGTCTTACAGACTTTGGCATTGGCTTGTATGTATGAGTTATGACTTATTTATGAAGTTACGAGTATGACTGTAATGACAGTATGAGTGTATGTCTATTAACTTTCTATTTGAATATTTGATGTACTAGATGGAACTTGTGATGTTTTGGTTGGAATTCCTTGTGTAAATGGCCTGTCAAGTGAGCAGAGGAAGAGGCTGACCAGTGACCATTGCTGTGGAGCTGGTTGCAAATCTTTCAATCATTTTTATGGACGAGCCAACCTCAGGGCTTGATGCTCGAGCTGCTGCAATCGTGATGAGGACAGTGAGGAACACTGTCGATGCTGGTAGAACTGTCGTCGGTACGATTCATCAGGCTAGCATTGACATATTTGAAGCATTTGATGAGGTGAGTGAGACGTCTACCCGCCACTTTCTAGAATCTGTATAACTATGCTGGCTTGGTGAAACTGAATTGATTGCAACTGGTTTTCCAAACTTTGAACAATGTTGCAGACCTGCAGTCTTGCAAACTCTAAAATGTCTGATTAACGCTTGCAGCTTTTTCTTTTGAAGCGAGGAGGAGAAGAGATCTATGTTGGCCCATTAGGCCATCATTCTTCAGAGCTTATCAAATATTTCGAGGTATGGTGATTTTACAAGAATTCGAAGTAGATTTAATTTCTTCACAATTACTAAAAATCTCATACGGTTTCATATTATCCAGGGGATCCAAGAAGTCAGCAAAATTAAAGATGGTTACAATCCAGCAACATGGATCTTGGAAGTGACAACAGCTTCTCAAGAGCAAACACTAGGTGTTGATTTCAGTGACATATACAAGAAATCGGAACTGTACCTGTGAGTAACTTACTTAGTTACTTGCAATCCTTCTAGTCACTTCATTTTTTAGAATCTTGTTAGGTGGTTAGCATAACAACTAACGGGGCTAAATATTTGTTAATTAAGCAGAAATTACCTCGTGCTAGTGGTACGTTACATTCTTAATTTTTTTACTATGTTTTATCTATTTTGTCGTATCGTTAAACATGGAATTCAAATTTTATTTCGATTGTGTATTTGCGTTGTACTTTTGTTATGCCTCAGTGTTGATAATATTCGACGTTAGTTATAGACTTATAGACTCTTAGTTTTGGACCCGAGGCTTTGTGAAATCATGGCTCTGTCACTGTTTCTGGGCATCCACGATGTCCAGAGGATGTACTATTTAATAAATTATATCTTTCTTTAACAAAAAAAAAACTAAATTAAATAGATCATATTCCTTTGTTCTCACCAATACTCCCATCAAAGTCACCTGCAGCATTTTTAATTCATTGGCATTGGCCTCATAGGAGTTTTTTTTTTTTAATCTATTTTTAAAAAATATTTTAAAAATAACATATCTCTAATTTTATTTCCAATTCTGACCCCCTTTAGTCACGCTATGACCCGTGGCGTAACCAAACTGTACTGTCACGCCACCAACCGCGACGTAGCCAAACCTGCCACGATAGCCCTCCGAGCCAACACACGTTCGTTTTTGGGCTAAGTCCTGTCACACCAAGAGGAGTGGCGTGACAGCACTCATTTACCATGTCACATTTTGTGGCGTGATCAAAGAGATCAGAATTGAAAATAAAGTTAGGAAGTGATTATCTTTAAAATATTTTTTAAAAATAAATTAAATAATAAAAAAGTATCCCTCTTTTGTCCCAAGATGGGGCCGACTTTTCCTCGGATGCCTAAACTCTGTGGCTGCGTTTTGGCAACCAAACATGTTAATCTAAATTACTGTTTTGCTAGATCAATGGGTTAGCTGTGTTAGTATTAGAAAAAAAAAAACAGAACTTAGGAAGGTTTGTTGCGCTAGGTTAGCTTATTCCACCAATTTAATTGTTAACTTAATTCTAGGTTAAGACGATTAAAAGGCTTTGATCGGATTAAGTTTATTCTTTCTAACCCAAGAGTGTTTGGCTGGTTAAACTGCCAACGCACCTCTTAACCCCGAACCAAAGGGAACCTTAGCGTAGTTTGTGGCTGCAGTGTTGTGTTGTGACGAGGAATATAATTAATTATATAAATCTTATTAATTTAAGTAAGGCTTTACTATTACGATGACAAAATATTATTCTGATAACTACTGTAGCAATGTAGAAAACCTAATACTTTTGAAATCTGTCACGGTTAATGCCAAACCAAACCAAAGTCCAAGTTGAAGTCCAGACTAGGTATCTTAACATACATACATGCATGCTGGCCGGGCTATAATTTCATCAAGCACACATCCAAAAGTTGCTTTAAGTAATGTATAGCATTTTCTAATGGTAGCACCTAACTCAAAGCAACATGTGCCATAGTAATGTATGCACTGCTGTAATGAGTAGAATGATTTGGAAGCCTATCTCTGTAAGGTAACTAGACTCTGACACATTGTTATGGCTCTATGTAGCCAAGTAAAAAATTAAAAACATTCACCATTAACGTATGCTACAGGTGACTTTGATGGGAGTATTGGTGAGAACAAAGGAATCTGATTTTATTTAATCTAGTTTTTTTTGTTAAAGAACGATATAATTTATTCAATAGTGCATCCCATTTTAAAAGTAGCAGCATCCTTGAGCACCGCCGCCATGGATTCCAGCGTGTCCTTCAAGTCCTCCAGGTTTTTCTTCAAGTTCCACTGCATCATCACCTGATATCCAATGGCAGAAGCCAGCTTAGCACCCGTCAGCTTGAGGACAACCTCCATGGCCGCACAGCTATCTCTCCTTGGTTGGAATGCCCGGAGCTGTGGAAGAAGGTGGAGGAGGCGTGAACTGTGAAGTGAACAAGCAAAAGATACACACGAGCACACGCTGTTACACACTGCTTCAGCTTTGTTGACGAGAGCCGAGCATCAGCCGTTGGATGCGGTTCGGCCATTTCGCGTGAGACACATGGGGATGGGGCCCTCGGTTCAGTTCAGCGCCTCTTAGTTTTAAAGCTATTATATTTTAAAAATAAGTAAGCAAACCATTTTGACTGGAGGGTGGATTAGTGATGGATAAGCATATTTATTTATTTTATTAATATGTCATTTTTTATACCAACTTTTTATACAATTAAGTCCCGCCTCCTAGTTTTCTTGCTTGCCGGTTAATTGCTTTTATTTTCCTTTTCGACAAAAGTTGATTGCTTCTTAACTTCTTAATCTTCAGGGCAACGTCCGACGCATACGCTCCTTAATTTCCTTGCATACCCGTTCGTCTCTAAGACAAAGTATATGCATTGACTTGTGGGTTTTCTAGTTTTTTTTTTCCCTCCAATTAATATGGTAATTTTGAGCTTTTTTATCTCTTAGAGTTAACGTGAGAACTTCTAGATCATCATCTAATTAGTAAAGATACAATGTGTAAGATGGTAGAGGAGACGTGAAATGAAGAAGTAAAAAAGATAATATACACGAGCTCACACTGTTACCCACTGCTTCAGCTTTGTTGACGACAGTAGAGCTTCAGTCGTTGGATGCGGCTCGGCCATTGCGCGTTTCACGTTTCCAGCTCATGTCTTCATCTCTCACTTCCGTTCCGTCGCACGACTAACCGACTAAAAATATTCGGGAGGCTTTCACTATCATGTCTTCATCTCGCTTCCATTCCGTTTCGCTCCGTCCCACGACTAACCGACTAAAACTGTTCGGGAGGCTTTCATCTCTCGCTTCCGTTCCGCTCCACGTTTTCCATGACCAGCCGTTTGGTTGGTACGCCCGGAGCTGTAGAAGAAGGTCGAGGAGGTGTGAAGTGAACAAGCAAAAGATCTACATGAGCGCACAAACTGAACAAGCAAAAGATCTACACGATGCGCAATTTCCTGGATGTTTCTTTTGGTTTAGCTTTGTTGAGGAGAGGACAGCATCAGCCATTGCGCGTGTGACACATGGGGATAAGGTCTCATGACTTGCCCACGGTCCGTGGACGCGGCATCTTTCGGATGCGATACACGACAGGCAGGTAATGCTCTCCGAGCGGTCCCTGTCCACATCTGGTGGTGCATCACTTTAATAATTGACCTTTGACACGTAAGTTTAACAAAAAAAAAAATTGTTTCATACCACTACTTCACTTGCAACTTCGGTTTGTGTCATTTTTTTTGCTTATTATTTTCATAATTATGTGCTATACTCTCAGCATACAGAGGAGACAATGCTACATCCATTTTTTTACCTTCCCATTTAGCAATCACTAGTTATAGTTATATGTCCGTACGTGGCAATACAAAAAAATCAAATACCATGCGCATTTTCTTTTGGAGTATATGACAGAAAATTTTAGGCCAACATTATCGATGAAGTTCTTATCAATTCCTCGCCGCTGTGGTCTGCCTTCCGCCACGCCACAATCACCTCGGGATTCCTCTTTCACCTGGGGACCTATTTATGGGGTCACCTCATTCTCTCGGTAGCTCCCTCACCATCGGTGAGCCCGTCCGATCCGTCTCTACACCTCTTATGTTTCCTCTCTGTTGGCCTTCCTTCTCTATGGCCAACTTCATGATTATTCCATCCAAACAATCAAACAAAATATTGTATAATCATATTCAAGTAAACAAACAAACTACTTATGATCATCTTATCCATCTTATATCATCCATTACATTCAATTTCATTCCATCAAACTAAACACATCCTAACACATGAAACCAGTACTATCTTGTCTACCGCTAGCAAGGCATAATTTGTTCTACGACGGAATGCTTAAATCTCAAATAGCCTAACTGTTCCAACGATTTACCCGTTAACATCAGTCCGTCTCTCTACGCACGCACGCACGGTAGTCGACCGATTTAGTTTACGGACGTATGCATACTGAACACCAACTGTTTCAAGTTCGATCTGAGCTTTGAGCGTTCCATTTTACGCTCGTGAGCAAATGGCTACTGATTAAGTGACGATCCTATCAAATATGGGGCCTCCTTTGATGGTATGGATTCGTACCATTCGCCTTCGCTCCCATCGCCAAAGATTGCCGTAGCTCCCATCCAGACCCTACGTCTACGAATCAACGCTATATGGCTCAATTTCCGCCTCCATGACTAAATATCAGATATTGCGCTGTCGCTTGTCTTTTTCCGCTACCACCGGCTTTGTGTTCCGTGCGATCATATCTCACGTCTCCACGAATTTTCGCCACCGCAAATTCCCACTCGCGTGACTCGGAGTCTGCAGTCCATCAGAGTTACGTGTTGCGGCTAGGCTAGTCTCAGGTTCCACAGGCAAAAGCTGCAGCACATTGTTTCTTTTTGACTTTTGGTGCCTTTTCTTTTCTTGCTTCGGTCTGCAGCCTCCTAGGCCATACGCGGCAATTTTCTTTAATTGCGTTCCAACAAGTTTTTGTCTCCTGCAGAAATTTTATTTAGTTGCTGCAGGTTCGGTTGCTCGTGCTTGCTTTTCTTGAAACGACCGCATTGAAAGCAGACCAAGGGCACAAGAGAGAGAGAAATAAATAAAATTTAAAAAGAATTTCGAAAAAAATCAGAAAAGAGAGAGAAATATACACGTCACATGGAGTGAGAGACCACGGGAGTGAGATGCCCGGTTCCGTGGGAGACAGGCTGACGAAAGGGTGGAGATTAGGGTGTTCACTTATGTTATATCATGATATGAGTAAATGCATATATAGAGTAGAGTTGTATCGTATTAATAAAAAAAAATAATCATGTCAATTAAATAAATGAATACTAAGCTTCTTATGAGTATGCTTATCGTTCTATTATGTACTTGTTGAGTTTTGAACTCACCTTTACTTCGTTGTTAATTTTAGGTAAATGTTGAAGACGACATGCATGTAATGAGATTAGCATATACACATCACATGCTATCAATCACGAAGTTATCATTATTTAGTTCTATAATTATATCTAGAGACTTGGTGCTTCTATCTCGAGTTTGCTTAGTCAACATTGATTTCATTATCTTAACGATGTGTATCATGAGTGGTGTTTAATTGTGTAGCAATGATGATTTATGACTTTGCTATAATAATTATTTATTTATTAGTATTATTGTTAAGCACTAAATGCCATAATCTAGTGCTTAATAGTCCGCTTTGTTGCGTTACCTATCACACTACTACTGCTTTATTACATCCTATCTATAACTCATCGCTATACTTTTTCGTGCCTTTTTCATGCTTGTACATATTCTCTTTCTTAAAGGCGAAGGAATCCCCGACCCATGTTCTCTTTATTAAGGGCGAAGGATTCCCCGGCACATGGGATATCAACATCAACCTTTTTGCGAAAAGGCCCATGAGGTTTCCAAAATCACATTTAGATCATCCACATCAGTTTTTTTTTTTTTTTGCAAAAATCCCTCGTTGTTTCTGAAATCATGTTGAGGTCCTGCATGTTAGTTTTTCTGTGGAAAGCCCTATGTTGTTTTCGAAATAACGTTGAGGTCCTCCACGTTGTTTTTTTGCGAAAAGCCCCCTATGGTTTCTGAAATAACATCAAGGTCCTGCTCTGTTTTTGCGAAAAGCCCATTGTGATTTTTCAAATCATGTCGAGGTCCCTTAATCCACTCTACGGGTGCAGCGTAGCGCGCTTATCATCCTAGTATGTATCACAAGTGGAGGAACAAAATTGTGTGGGGATTATATGTTTCAGACTCCAAGAACGTGCAGTGGTGAACAAAATTTGTTGGACCAAAAAGGCGACTAGAGGGGGGGTGAATAGGAGCACAAACTCTTTTTCTCCCAAATCAAATTCAATACGAGTCTCACTCCAATAGCTATGAAAGCTATGAAGATCAATCAATCAAGCACAGCGGAAGACTTGTATTGAATCCAATCAAAACCCCAAAAGAAACGACCACAAACACAAGAAGACACCGATGAATGCGACTCAACGAATAGTACTGGTTACGATGGTCGGTAAACAATGACTGTGGCTTGTACTGGAAATGAATAGTACTCGAAGCTACAGAGTCGTGCTACAGTACTCGTAGCAAGAACTCGAAATGAATAGTATTCGATGCTACAGTATTCATAGCTACAGTATCGTGCTACAGTGCTCGTAGCTAGCACTCGAAATGAATAGAACTTGATGCTACAGTACTCGATGAACAGTACTCGATAAGAATAGAGCTCGAAAGAATAGTACTCGATCCTACAAGACTCTGTGACTGAAAGCTACAAGATTTCTGCTCAGAGCTACAAGACTGACACTTGAGCTATAGTACATAGTGAACAATAAAATCAGCACAAGAAACTGAATTTTAGCACGATTTCGAAATCGAAAATTGATCCAACTTTTGCTCCACAACTCCAAACTTCACGAAACTTAACACACACCTTCTCAAGGATGTTAGGAACCTATTCCAAGCAACGATCGTGAAGATCCTTGCCAAAGTTCAGACCTTTCTCCATTTGAGTGAAGATGGTTCAAAAACCGAGTCAAAAATGAAATCGGATCTAGAGACTTGCTCGTGGGTAATTGATGATCAAGATGACCTTAGATAGGTTCCCACAAATCCCAACAAGCAAGATCAAGAAGAAAAACCAAGTAAAAACTCCCGGATCAAAGAAAGCCCCAAAATCATCAAATAGGGAGGATGAACACAAAGAGATACAACTTGTGAAATCTTTCCTTGAATTGATTGGATAGATGGATGATTGATGTTTACAGTCACTCCCACATGGAGGACAAAGCTCTATCCAAGATCACACACTCAATCCAATCCCTAAACCCTAGCTCTCCCTTTCTCTCCTCAAAACCCTAAAACCAAATAGGGCACACAAGGGATTTTGGCTGGCTCTCCTTTGGCTTTAGCAACCCTAGCAACCAGCCCAACACCCCCTATTTATATGGAGGCTAAGCATCTAGGGAATATACCATTAGGGCACCCATTAAACCCTAACACACAATGGGTTAACACACGCACGCATTTTAAAGCACCGTCTTCATCATCGATTGACCTAAACCGCTTCACCATGCGCCGACCCACGCCGCGGTTTAGCCAAAAGTCACCAAGGCGGTATTTGGTGAAATTACCAAAATACCCCTGTCTCGATCTTTCTCCAAAAGACCAAGTCCAATCCTGGTGAAGCAATCGCTTGTTTCGCCACGTGTAGGTTGATCAACGGCTCCACGCCGCCAAGTCTCTCCCGTCCGATCCTCTCGCACCACCGAGCACTTGTTACGCACTTCGCGCCGCTGATCCAACGGCCGCACCAACCGCCTGCTCGGTCATCCATGTCCATCTCGCGCTTCCACTTGAGTCCTCTCGACCTCACCCGACATCCTTGATCGCTCGACCTCGCCTCCAAACTTAGTCCCGATCCATCTCGCCGTTGACCGTCATAGACTCGCAAGCCACCGCATGAAGAATAGATAAGCAAACACGAATCCGGAACAAGTTCTTCACAACTTGACCCACGTTAGCCAAAACATGCATCATGCAACACATATGCACCGATAAACATGAACTTGACCTAACAGCAAACATCGCCGCCACACGCCGATTTAACAAGTCAAACCGCCGACCGGCCACCCTTGGCGATCGGACGCCGATCGCCGGCCTCGATCGCCAACCAAAGGTCGGCCCGACCGCTTCTGTGGACTTAGCCAAAATCCTAACTCTGAAATCCGCAACCTCTCTGCAAATTTCAAATGAATAGAACTTTTGCCTGGAGGCTCCAAAAATTATGGGACCAAGAGCAGGAGAACCTCCTCTCTGCCTACACCCTCTATTTTTGGCCCAGCTCAAAAATCTAAAGCCACTTCTATGGTCGGCTCCGATCATTGCCAGTAGTCGGTCCAACCGCCACACCGGCCGGCCGATCACAGCCGCCGGCCGGACCGCCACCACTCACAAGCAAAACAACCAGCAGACGGACGGTCCGACCGCCACCAAGGCCGGGCCGATCGCCTCGCACTGATAAAGACAGAACTTCACCAAAAACGAGGGTTTCTCCCAACACCTCGGCGCTATTGCCAATTGTTCAACACACTAAGATTAGGATCATATCCACATGATCTCCACAAAATTGCTTCTTGATTTTGAGCACAAGTGGAGGAATATTTGTCTACGATCGATGATTTTCATATTCAATGTCGTGGTGTGAGGATTATTACTATTTTAATATATTTGTCTACAAAATTGCTTCTTGAAGAAATGCTACGATGTGTTCTAAAAAATTCAGTTTGTACTTAAAAAAAATTCACAAACCATGACCAAACTTCCGTGATTATACACATCAGCCATTGGGTACATCTAAAACTTGTGAATCTAATTTATGAGCTCCACCCGCAACATACACCAGCCATCATCTTGTGTGTCGCGTTACTCATCACACTGCCACTACTTTATTATTGCTATACTTTATTTTAAAGTTAATCCTTCACGAACTTTATTTTCAATTCTGACCCCTTGGGCCACGCCACTACCCGTGGTGTGGTCAAACCGTACTGTCATGCCATATACCATGGCATGACCAAACATGCCACGTAAGCCCTCCTCCACATGTCGTGCCAGCGTGGAGGCAGGCGTAGCAGTAGTCACGCCAGATCCCATGTCGTGACAATCCTGCCTTATCACGCCTTGATATGTGGCATGACAGGGCCTAACGTGTTTCACTTTCACATGCATGATTACAGTTGGTTTGTAAATTTTGAATCGAGCTCATGGTTGAATTTAGTTTGGATTTGATTTATGGATTTGGAAGCTTAGGATTTGGTGGTAAGATGGTAACAAATGGACTACCTTTTGAAAGATAAAAAACAATTGAAGTTACGATGATACATAACACCATGTACATGTAACATTTAACAATCCATAACTTAAAAATATAGAATCTATCTGCGAACCAAATATAACATCCTTTTAACTGAGAGTAAATACATATATAGACTGATAATTTTTTTGTGGATTGATAACCTTTGACACTTCAGTGTACATATCCATCATAAACACCCGCACAATATTTCCAGACTGTGTCCCAAAAGTGATACACACTGTATCTTGGAAAAAATGACTAATATATGGACCGTGTGGTACAATATAAGGCACAAGGATGGACATATGCTAGACAGTACCGCTGATGAAAGTTGCGTAGACATCCTACTGGAATGATAGGTGGTGCTCTTCGTCACTTTGTGGTCATAGACCATTCGTGCCTACTTCCAGAACTCGTTTTTTTTCATGTTGTTGGACGCCTTGCTACGCGAAGACTTGAATGCGAAAAGACGACGAGATTTGAAGTTGCGAATTAAAATAGACTTTATAATAAAGCTGGAAATAACACGGCGCACAAGGTTTGGTTACGTGCATAAGAAACAGTATCATGCACGATGCAACAAACCGAAGTACTCCTACGTTACATATGCGCCTCTTTGGAATGGAAATAAATTCAACCTTCGGGGGACTAGTACTGAATGGCCTGACCTACTGTGTGGACCGAGGCCATTTTCCCTTCCTTGCGAGCTCGGCGTTGAACTCCTCGCTCTCCACTTTGGCCTTGGCCTCCATTTCCCTCTTTTTCTCACGCTTCCTATGCCTGCACACCTCGAGATGAGCTTTCTCCTCCCGATGGATATGCTCGTTGTGCTCGTCGTTGCGGCGCTCCTCCTCCCGGATCTCACGGGCTCTTTTGGCATCCTACTCCTCGTAGTCGATTTGCCACTGGTTGCGTGGGTGGATCTCTAGGTCCATCCACTTGCGGTAGACACATAGCAGATCCAGGGATTACGGGTAGATAGAAGAGGTTGTTAGTGTATACTTTGAAAGAGAAAAGGTAGGGGAACATATCGAATTGGTCCTCACTACCGTGTCGATAGTCGCCGTGTCCTAATGGCGAATGGGATAGTCACAGAGTAGTTCGCAGCAACCCCAAAGAACGCATGCCCAAGTTGAGCCGCTGCTTGGACTTGAAGAACATGCATGGCCCCTGCACCAACAGAGGGGCGGCGTTTCCCCCTCGGGTGGGTGTTGCGGCAAAGGCTCGGTTGGAACGTTCAGGATGGGGTTACTGCTACGGGAGGTGTCATTGCGGGTAGTATGCCTCTTGGCACGCTCCGCTTGTTCATCCTGGACAGCAGCAGCCCTTGCTTGCTCGCGGGTCTCCTCCCATTGCTTCATCATCTTCTCCCATTGCTTCTTCTGCATCTTGTCCATCCCGACATGGTGAAGCAAGCTCTGGTGTAGTGTTGGGTTTGATTGTATAGTGTTCTCTCCCAGATCTCTTCCACCCCCTTTTATAAGCGACAGGGTTGGCATGGTGTGGTTAATTTTATGTGAGTAGCCTGCGAGGCAGAGTGTTGCCTTGTCTTTCTGAAAAGTTGCTGGCGAGGTAGAGTGTTATCACGTCTTACTTTGCAGAGTGTTGTCACATCCTGCTTTGCAGAGTTCTGTCTTTTCGATCTGAAAAGCTAAGGAGGTAGAGTGTTGTCATGTCAATGTGAAAAGCTGGCGAGGCAGACTATTATCACGTCTTACTTTGCAGAGTGTTGTCACGTCCAGCTTTGCAGAGTCCTTTCTTTTTTGTCTAAAAAACCGAGCAGATCAGTGTTGTCAAGTCGATTTGAAAAGTTGGCGAGACAGTGTGTTGTCACGTCTTAATTTGCAGAGAGTGATGTCATTGTTACAGTCAGTAAAGAGAGTTGTTGGTTAATCCGAACCCTAAAACTTAAAACCCTAAAACCCAAAACCGTAAAACCTTAAACCCTAACATAAACCTGAACCTAAAACCCTAACCTAAACCAAAACCAACCCCTAAACCCTAACGTAAACCTGAACCTAAAAGCCTAACCTAAACCAAAACCAACCGCTCATGAGCATTAAAATAATGTTGATAGCATTAAAATAATATGATGTTTCCACACCTCATTGTCTTTAATAATGTATCATATGTTCTGTTGTTCTTTAGGTTATGGGTAATGGTATCGTAATTGGACACTTCTACTTCGTTACCTATCTTAGTAGAACAATTTTGTCACATCCCTATTTTAATAAATAGAATTTTTATGCATCTCATGAGCATGCATATTGTTTTTTAAGCATTTGCATCATTTATTGCACTTTGAAAATCTTAATCAAACATTAAACTTTCAACTAAAAAAGAAACTCCCAAAAGAAAACAGAAATAAAAACATGTGATCATCTTTGGAAAATAATTTATTTAGATATGATAATATTTATCATGAATAAATATAATTTTCCCCAAATATTTAGACCTTAATTCAACCTTGTAAAAATTCAAATCAAGTTCTAAAAATCCTTGTTGTTAATGAATTAAAATAAGAGGAATAAATCTTGAACAACAAGGTTACAAATTTTATATGGGTACTAGATCATCCCAGGAATACCTTTGAAAATGTATATAATTTTAGGAATTTATTTGCTATTTTTTTAGCCCGATCAAACTTGAGGGGTTTGAAGTTAAAACAGTCATCCTGGTAACATTCGGACCGTCCAAACATCACTTTTGGGCCGATCGGACCGTATGAACATCTTCTGTCATGCCATTTATCACGGCGTGACAGTAGTGTTGTGTCACACCATTAATATTGGCATGGCTAAACCGTACTGCCACGCCAAATAACCTATCGTTCCAGAGGGGTTGCTATAAAACATCGATCGCCGTAGGGCTAAGTCCTGTCATGCCATGTAAACCGGCGTGACAAGACTGCTCTGTAACGCCAGGATACATGGTGTGGCCAAACTGTATCGCCACGCCAAATGGCTTCCCGTTCCAGAGGGGTTGCAAAATAAAAGTAATGGCTCTGGTGCTAAGTCCTGTCACGCCATTTATCTCGGCGTGACAGGACTTCTTTGTAACGCCAATATCCATGGCGTGACAATAGGCATATACTCAGTGCAATCATCCAAATTGACTTCATTCGAACAACATTTCATGCAATCAGATTTCAGGAAATAAGAATCATTTCATTGATTTCATTCAAACAATTCATGCAATAAAAATCATCCATCTGTCTTCTCATTTCATCCAACATCCAAAATCCATCAACTAAGAAATATCATTTCTATCAAACAGAGTCATTGAAAGTTTCATACAATACAAATTTACAGACATGCATACACACATTCATCGCGTCACTTGCGCTTTCGGCGTGCACCCGACCTCGGTGTGAACCTCGCTGCTCACGTGCCCTTGACGACGTTTATCGAACTAATGTCCGCCCGATCACGCCGTTTACAACGTGCAAGCATGGCCCGAGTCGGCTGTGTAGGGATGATGCAACAACAAGGTCCCCGAGGACCATCTCGTCGGGAAACCTAGCATCGACGTCCTCCTCGTCCTCGCTGCTGTCCTCGTGCGCCACCCTCCTCCTCGTCCTCATCGGCCTCATCATCATCCTCTAGGTCCTCATTGTGTGCGGTCGAAGCAGATGTTGCCGCTCTCGTTGTTGTAGCATGCGAGGAGCCACTCCGAGCCGGGGCAGGTTGCACGACTTCTCCCGCCGCCGCCACGCGGTTCATCGTTGTTGCCATTCGCTGGCATTGGCAGTGAACCAACTGCAAGGTTAACTAACAAAAAGGTAGTGAAGTTTAATACAAAAAAAATAAATAACAAGGGAGAACATGTTAATTTAACATAGTTTGTGTTACCTCAACAAAGTCCCTGAAGCATTGGAAGCTCCCCTTCGAACCCTCTTGTAGCATGAGAACCTCCCTAGCCTCGTTGCTTATGCAGGCGAGCTGCCTTCCCTGGGAACGGGTAAACATAGGAAATTAGTTTGCGCATAGTGACATTGCAAATTAGTGGTGGGATAGAATGTACTCACGTAGTAAGCGTTGATGGGGGCCCTCTCCGGCTAAGTGCCCGTCCATGTGAACTCATCGCAATCGTCCACGATATCCTCATCGGACGAGTCACCCTCCCCTATATCCGCATGGGTCATCGCCGGTCAAAGCTGCAGATGCACGACGCCGTGTAGCCACTCTAGGTATCTCACAAGTCATGCCTCTGATGGTTATGGGGCACATTCCTCAATCGATTTGTCCGGTCCACCCACTCTAACACGTAGGCACGGTGATAAGCGGACCAATCGGTGTGTCGGTACCTCCGCCTTCGGTTCATCCTGCGATGGGGACAATCTAACTGTTAGCACGAAAACCGCTACCAAAGTTGCACATACACGACAATAGGTTTCCTTACCCATGAAGGTTTATGTCTGTCGAGAACACCACTGGTGGACATGCTTGAAACTTCCCGAACTGACTCATGACCCGATGGGGCAAGTGGTACTCCACCGCATGGAAGTAGATCAGTGGCGAGCGGGTCAGCCACGAAGCCTCGTCCCGCTCGCACATCGGGTTTAGCTCAATTTGGAGGACCTGTCGCGGATGTATGACAGCCACATGACCTACACCAGATGGAATCATAGTTTGAACAGGCCAATGCAGCAAGCAAAGTAACTTATCAAACAGTACCTGGTCCTACGTGATGACGTCGAGCTCGTTTGTATACGTGAGGTACCGCGGCCTCGGACGCCCAGTAGGTGCCACGATGGAGCTCCAGAGGTAAGCTACCGTCGATTGCGACACAGAGTCTTCAAGGGGCCGTGTCCATGCCTGCATGGAGACATATATCAGTCGCAGTTTTTAAGGAATGAGAAATGTATGATTAATTAAAAAATACGTACCTATACGGTAGCACGAGTGGGCCGACCCACGAGCAAACGCTCCCACATCCAGACCTGCAGGAGGTATGCGCAGCCACCCAAGTTGCCGTCCACACTCCGTGATTGGCAAGTGTTGCACAAATGCCGGTAGAGACATGATAGTGTAGCAGAACCCCAACTGTAGGTCCCTGCCGTCGCTAAATTTGACAAAATCGGCAAGTAAATGCAGGAGACGGCGTTGCCGAGCATCGTTTAGAACAAGAAGGAGTCGAAGATGCCAAATCCATGCCTCTTGCGGCGCCGCGATCAGGTCGCCATCTCGCGCCAATGGCACACATTGAAGTGCGCGAGCAGCTAGGATGCAAGTGCCACGGATGGCTGGTTGTTCCTTGAGTCCGTAGGGGGGGGTCCTCCGATCGCACTCCAAGCCACTCTCCTACCTGGTCTTGCTAGCCCATGCTGTTGATGTCCCCAGTCATTGCAAGGCTATCTATGGGGAGGCCCAGAATCATACCAACATCCTGAAGGGTGATGGTCATCTGGGTCTCCGGGCACCACCGGTCCACCAGTGCGGTAAGCGCAGCACTGTCCATACAGGGGAGCCCATTGATGACTGTTCGCACCAAAGCAAGTAGACCAGCCTAGCGGACGTGTGGTTCGTACCGCTCATCCCAATGTAGAGGGGTGTGGATGCGAGGGCGAAGCGGCTAGAGTACCTGTTGGAGAGATATGCAGATGAATGAGTGAAACAAGCACATAGTCAATAATTTGGAAGCATGACCGAATAACATATCAGCAAGTCTCACCACACCCTTGTCGGCTATGCGGTGCGCACGGTGGTCGTCATCATACTCCGAGAGGAGCAACACATACTGTGGTGTTATGCATCTCCGCACACAGAAAGATTTTCAAGACGCATACATGACGTACAAAACAATATCTTAAATTCAAATGAAAGTACTGCATACATAAAGAACAACCATTTTTTGCAGAACAACAACATTAGATACCTCTAGCAGGGGGGGGGGCGACACGTAAGCACCACCGACTTACCCTGCGCGCTTGGGAATCCCTACTCATGTGCTTTGCCCTGGTGTGTCCGTACTCATGACACTCCAAGCACTTGTTGGTGCTGCCAGCGTCGTTCAAGTCCCTGAGAGAGTACATGTCCTTACCACCATGCTGTGAGAGATCCATGTCATAACAAAACCTCTTCCTCTCCCTTCAACCGCATCGCTTGTTCATCGTTACTGTATCGGGAATGTATTCCTCCCCCACGTACGGTGGCCAATGCGAGGGATCAAGGTAAGGCTCGAATATCTTCTCCCAAGTTCGCATTGTGGCTAGCTTCGAGAATTCTAGCGCAATGAAGGTGTCAGAAAGGTGACTTACACCGCTGTCGGGACCCAAAAATATAATTCTGGACCCTCTGTGTATAATGCACTAGTCCAGGATCATGCTAGTGCACACAGTGGCAACAAAGATGAATATCGATCCACACAAGTGATTAATATCATAAACGAGTAGTTTGAATAACAAATAATAATTTTGACCTTATGGTCGAGTTTACACTTATGGAGCCATGCAGGGCTAACAATAAAAAAAAATCAGCAGCGGAACAAAATAAACTTCAGTGTAGATCCCATCAATTCACCACAGCAACCGATCGATCCGCACTCTAACGATCAAGAACCTTCAACGAACTCCTCCTCAAAGCAAAGCGACTCCTCCTCTTCTATAGATTTGTTTACAGAGCAAACATGAGTACACAACCGTAATCGTAAGACATACCACAGAATGTAATTTACAAAAGATGGCTTATTCCAAATGAAAAGGCTTCTGTGGTTCTTTTGCAGAATTGCAACATTTGTAATTGAATACAAATAATAGATTGAAAACATAATTCAAAATAAATAGACAATAATAATTTAACAGTTTATTTTCACAACGAACACAAAGCTAATCAGATTAATTCACATAGCCACATGACTTAAACCACATAGCTGTCCCTTCCCAAAGTTTTATGAAAACCTACCCCTTGTGTGAAATCCCTAAGCATATCTATGACCGCAGACGCGGCTATTCGAATAGATTGATTAACACTCCGCAGTGGTTGTACACTTTACCCACACGACACGATCACTGTAGCTAGCACCAATCATAACAAAACATTTCAGAAACTTCATCGCAAGCATTGACACTCCTAGTGTGCTTTATCGCTATACCAAAATCCAACACAGTTTTTTTTTCATAACACACACACACACTGTTGGACAGAGATGCGGCGAATCGTCCCGCGATGCGACTACCTGGTAGTATACACCTTCACCCATTCTGACACAGCATAACCTACTACCCGAGTAATCAATGTCAAGAATCCATAACTTACTAAGTTAGGCCCGTTCCATACCAGGCATGTGGTTGTACGAAAGGCTCAGTTCAATGGCACATAAAGTTAAGTCCTTAATTGATCAAGTCAAGACTTTCAAATTCTAACTATGCCACAAAGATTATCATTCCCATCCAACACAGATTCACTATAAAAGCACATAGTGCCACTTGCCCCAGTCTAAATCTTTTCCCACCCTGTTGGTTAAGTGAAACATATGCCATCAACGAGTAATAGCACATAGTACACACAAAGTTTTATCACATAATTCCATAATCACATAGTCAAGTTTATAATTACAACTCACATGAGATGATGACTCGTAGCATGGCTAAGCAATCTACTCGTACTAACCAACCCACGTTGGTGCTATAGTATTACCAACTAGCAATGAACCAATCTAGGGCGACAAAAGATCATGGTATAACAATTGTCAAGGCGAATATACTAAATTGGATTAATAACTACACCCAAAAGTATTTAAATAAATACTTAAAGTAGAATGCAATAATTTGAATTAGTATAGTTTTGAAAACTGGGATTCAACATGATCAAAGGTATGACTTGCCTTGGAAAAGGTCTAGGTACTAATCTTGGTCTTGACAAAGCTTACCGAAGTATCAATGTCTACTCGCAACCGAAGCAAATAAACAAAATAAATAAATAACAAAGGCAAAAATAACTCTAAAAATTAAATAAAAATGTTAGATAAATAGATCTCGAATTTAGATGAATTTAGAAATTTGAATGAGCTCAAATGGAGTTTGGATGCAAAAGATATGGGCTTTGGAAGTTTGAATCTAAAGAAAACCCCTAAAAACTGAATTACTGGAATTCCCGAATTATTTCTTAATAGAAAAATCGGATTAATGCGCAACGATGACGTCGGCAAAGGATTTTCAGGAATAAGATAAATAAAATAAAATACTAACATGTGGGACCCACAAGTCAGTCTCACGGCTCACGGTGAACCAAATTCACCGAGTCAATTGATCTGGAAACCGCGGATCAACCATGCGACGCCGACGGTTAACACGCTCGCAATAAAGTCAGTCAGATGAGGATGACGTGGCCGGTGATGTGGACGTCCACGTTGACTCAATGGCAACGGTGGCTCTGGATCCAATGGTCACCTGCGAACAGCGGCGATCTATCGTCGGTGAGTGATACCAACTGTTGAGGGTGCTATTGCGAACCTGATGAGCTAACTCTGGGTGGTTGAGGTGGAAAGAGACGGCCGGTGGCGAGGTTTTGGCGGCGGAGACCTTCGACTGTTGTCGGATGAAGACTCCAGCGATGATCTGAGGCAATGGATGGGCGTCTAAGGTAGTGGCTGCAACGGTGAAGCTGTTGGTGTGGCCAATGTCGATGGTGCGTCCACGACGGCGGCGGAATTCACAAAAGAAGGAGCTCGGCCAAAAACCCTAGATGAAGGATTACGGCGGCGCTAGGGCTCTTGGGGCTCAACTGGTTGGGGGTTTTTGATGCGGACGCACGGGCGATCCCGATGGTTCTATTTATAGGGTCCGGGGCGGCACGAGGAGGCGTATTGGCGGTGGGGTTCTAAAGAGTCCGAGATGATTTTGCAAAGAATTTGGAGATAGAAACGAATCCAAGATTTGATTTCAACTGATACGGGTGCGGAAAAGTTAAAGATAAGATTTGGTAACAAAATCTAGAAGGTTTTAGTTAGAAAAGTCGAGTTGTCAGACGAAACTCAAAGGAGAAACAATGGCGGATGAACACGTCGAATGCGCGGAGACGAAGACGAAACAGAGACGAAGACGTGACAGGTGGGGCCCCCCCTAGTAGAGAGAGAAGGGCACGGGCCCACGCGCTAGTGGATATGAGCGAAAGCGAACGTTCGGACCACCCTTGATCTGACCGTCCACGTATAATAGAACAACTCAAATCGTCGGTAACGTTCGGACTGACCGAATGTCCCACGGCATTGGACCGTTTAAATACGATCGAATGGTGGCGCATGTAAGGTCGTGCGGATGCACACGAACGGGTCATGGATTGAGTCAAGCAACAAGCGATTGGTTACAACCGGGCCACACGTGTGGGAAAAGAGACTAGGCTGAAGAGATTCGGCCCGAAACTTTATTTGAGATTTAGATTAGGTTTTCTATTTTAGAAAATACTGATAATTCAAATAAGCAATAGAAAATAGCAAATGAACTCAGAAAATTCTAGAAAATATATCTGAACACATAGAATCCAAATAAAATAGTTTTGACTAATGTTCAAGTTGGAATTATTCAGATTAAATGATTTTGGTATTGAAAGTCCATATTTATGCTTTTGAATTAAATTCAAATAAAATCAAATGTTGAATTTTCTCCCTACTTTCTATTCAAAAGGATTTTTAAAAACTCAGAAAATTGGGTTGTTACAACTGCGCACGCGGTAGGCGGCGATGACGTGAGAGCATGGGACATGTAGCAATGTCGGGACCATGCAAGTACAATCTCCGCAATGTTCACTTATGATTTCGCCACCATAACGCCGCTTCACGCCTCGACGGCACAGATATATGCAAAGTGGGATTGTATCCCTCCACTTACTGATTGCATGACTCTGCCTCTGCGATAGCAAGGTGCATGGCAGCAGCCACACCCCAACGCTGGCCGGCGTTGTACGCATCCCTTGCTCAGGTCCACCGATCCACAAAGTACGAGTTGGTATTTCGAAATGAGTACTCCAAGATAGCAGATACTAGAATCGTACGGATGCCCTTAATAACATTGTTGAACACCTCCGAGATGTTCGTTGTCATCATTCCATACCGACAGCCATCTTCATCGTATGCCTATTCCCACTTCGTCTTCTGCTGCAAGACCTCGTCCAACCACAAGTTACCCTGTTCGTTGGTCAGTCCCCTTAGCTCTGTCAACTTGACCTCGAATTCCCTCTTCTCCAAGCATCCACACAATAGCTTGATTTTTTTGGTGAGATCTTCCCTGCTGCATTGCTTAAAGAAATTAGCCTCTCAATGACGCATGCACCACCTATGCAGCACATTCAGGTGTCCGTCAAGTCTATTCTTCACATCGTTCAGAATGCTGCGGTGCGTGTCCGGGACAATGCAAACCTATCGTCCAGGCCCAATGAGGCGTATACGAACTATATGCAGGAACCATTCCTAGCTTGCATTGGTCTCACCCTTTGTCAATGCGAATGCTCATGGAATCAGCGGGTCCTTCGCATCAATACCCACGGCAAGCATCAAGGCACCATAGTACTTCTCAGTCAGCAATGTAGCGTCAACAGATAAGACATGCCTGCAATGTTTGAAGGCCTCTATGCATTACCCAAAGGACCAGTACACCCTCCCAAGGACATGTTTCATAACCCCTCCATCAAGTTCCATTCGGTTGTCGTGCTAAGGATAAAACTCCATGCCTGGATTCTTTGCTTACATAGCGATTAGGATTCAAGGAAGCAAGTCGTACGCCTCCTTCCAATCACCCCACAATAACTGTATCGCTCTCTTCTTTGCCCTCCATGATTTCCTGTACTTCATACACTACTTAATGAACCCAAAGATAACCTCGATGAGGGTGGCGACGGTCACATCAGGATCGACAGCCACTACCGCGGTAATACACCTTGCAATGAAATTTGCGGTTGCCTGGAGGTGCTCCACGGACACTTATGCAGTCCCACAAGAGTGAGGCTGCTTCACATTCGCTATTTCCATTGCTTGTCCTTTGTTTTGCGCCCCCATACCTTCCATCCGCACCCCCATTCGCACCTCACAGTATACCTCTTGTTCACATCGGAGTGTTGCACTATGAACGGACGATGGTGCCGTACTGAGTATTCTTACAACCAAACCTTCATGTCCTCCATGGTTGGAAACAACATATTCTTCAGTATTATGTCATTCCGCAATGCCATTCCTGCTCTTCAATCCATTAGGACAAACCGCCTTATTAGGCATACTGACATTATCTAATGCATGCAACAAGGGGGCCTTACCCATTACACCGCGAAGAACCCAGCCTTCCTCTGAGGAGAAAAGTGGTGTGGAAGCCTCATTTTTGGTTGAGCTCCATCCTTCATTGGACTCCACTTCACGGGGTTATTCCATCGCGAAACAACTCCTCCTCAAGCTCATTGTTCATTACAGCTCCATTGAAATCAGTCACATGGTCAATAATATGTTGCGAGGAAGATACAGGTAGATCCACCGACAAGGGGGCATGGTTGGTAGGATTAACGCTAATGAACTCTTCGGAAGGTTGCTCCTCCATTGGGGGGCCTCGCGAATAGAGAGCAAGGTCTAGTTCCTCTGTGTTGCCATTCACTATATCCAAATTGTCTGGCAAATCCTCGACAATGATTGTCCTCTCCACTGCCACCTCCAACAACCGGACCTAAGATGCGAGCACAATATCCTTGTACATATCCCAATCATCGATGGACAAGATTAGTACCAACAAAGCGTGCACCTTAGAACCCAGCCCTGCGTCATATCGCCCCTGCATTCTGACGATGACCTCGGGCTCATTCCATCCAAAGGTCGACTTAATCCTAGTCACAAGAGTTTGAAAGTCTGGTGATTCGTGAAACAAAATAACGGTTGCTTCCATGCTACCGAAGTCAACAGAACTACCCGTTTGGCTAATTGGGCCACCAATAAATACAAGTACAACTTTGTCCATCTACATCCAACAAAATATTGCAAAGTCAGTACTTCATACCATATGAACGAAATACCGCTTGTACGAAATATCACAATCAACATTGCACATAACAAAAGCTATGTTTCAGTTGACACATGCTAGTAGTTTGAAGGTACAAACTTATGGTTAATTACAACTTGTTTCCTCCATGTTTCGTACTACCACAGTACATTACTATAGCTACAGTAACGAGCATAATGGTTTACAGTAATCATGGAACAATACGTCTTGTTAAATTAAGTGTGTTAGGCCATACATAATGAATGAATAACACCAAGAAATAATGAGAGGCAAAAAGATCCAAATCCTACACTACCTAAGTCTCTCGTGCTCAGTCACGCTCGAGATCCCGTCTTGAGACCACCCAAACCACGTGTTTGAGACCGCTCAGAGCTTACCTCTAAGTGCGACCTACACTACCCTGGATCCATGTGCCCAGGTACGCTCGAGATCTTGTTCTCGACACCACCCAAACCACGTGTTTGGGACCGCTCAGGGCTCATTCCTGAGTATGCCCAGGACTTCGCTCCTACGTACTCCAGAGCTACACGCTCGAAGTGTCACGAACCACTCGTTCGGGAAATTTGGTATTCAGAAATGAGGTAAGTCAGCTTTTTACGTCTTCAGGCTATACTTTTTTTTTGTAACATGCCTTTACTATATTTTTTTAATGGCCAATTAGTAACATGTTGTTAACCAATTGTTCATCTCGATAGGTTACATACATGGACATGTTGATGGATCACTATTATTATTTGCAAATTGCTGAGTTACAAAGAGTAGTTGATTGACATTAGAGAAAAAAAATTCTTCGCAACCGAAGAGCAGGAAAGCTCTTAGGAGATACAACTTCTGCATTGAAAGCTAGGTGGCAGTCTCATTCGAAATGGCCATACCCAACAGTGAGTGACGATGACACAAGTTACATGGTTAGCTTCCTTATCCTATCTTGTTATGGTCTGACATACTATTCATCATACCTTATTTTCTATGTCATTTTTTTGTAGTACCATATGTTTTGCCACTATTATGAAATATTAATGCCATTGCATCGATCTAAGATAAATCTTCGAAACAGAAACTTTGATACACATGGGCGTATATATATATATGCATCGACCTTTAGCTACACATATCTATTTGGGTCAAACAGGCAGTCAATCATTGAGAGAAAGAATCGGTTTCTACTTTTATTTCAAATATACAAAAACAACAATAAGTGCCATTGCTAAATGTCGAACTTTCAATTACATAACACTATTGCGATATGGTTGGCACAACTCATCAATTAAATATAGCAGCCAACTTCATTTGCATTAAACTGATCAGTTCATATCATTGTCCATACTGAACCATCTTAATTAAATCACCAATTTGAACACATTCATATCATTGTCCATACTAGACCTCCTAGGCCTAAAACAACATGCATGAACAAATTGCTATTGTACAACACTAGAGGACAAAAAGATAACAGATTTCTATTCTACAATCACCAATTCAAACACATTCACAAATCTGTGCTACAATCACGAAACTATATTATACAATCATACAAGCACACATTCTAGTATAGCAAAAACAAACAAATTCACATAGGTACACCGGTTATTACCTCGATCTAGGAGGGTGGCGCAGGGAGGAGAGCCGGCGGGGCAGAAGCCGGCCGTCGGGGGGAGGACAGGCGGCGGGAGGACGACACCCGGCGGAGGGAGGAGGGCCGACGACAGGAGGAGGGCGGCGCGGGGAGGAGAGCCAGCGGGGGAGAAGCCAGCCGTCGGGGGAAGGATGGGCGGCCGAAGGACGACGCCTGGCAGAGGGAGGGGGGCTGGTGGTGGGAAGAGGATGTCCGGCAGAGGGAGCAGGGGCCGATGACGGGAGGAACGGGAGGGAGGAGGGTCAACGGTGGGAGGAGATCAAGCGGCTGGAGGATGATGTCTGGCGGCGAGAGGAAGGGGAGGTCAAAGGTCGCATAGGAGATGGGGGCGACGGGGAGAAATGAAGAGGTGCCTGGGTCGAAAGCCTTAAGTCGCCACTGTCACGCCACGCGCGTTGGTGTAACAAAGGCCACTGTCACGCCATGCGTGTTGGCGTGACTATTGCCACGCAAGCCCTCCACGCTGGCACAAGGGCTTGCGTGGCAGCTTTTGTCACGCCATTTTCCCCGATGTGACAGAACGTATTTGCCACACCATGGATGGTGGCGTGAACAAAGAGGTTAGAATTGAAAATAAAGTTCATGAGGGGTTAACTTTAAAATAAAATTAAAAATGATTAAATAATAAAAAAATTCCAATTATAGAGCGTTAAGAATATCATTTTTCCCCCTAGTTTTCGAAGGTACGTTTCGGATTATGTCGGAGCAATTTTAGGCAGTCTAGCGTGTCCAATTTTAGCCAGTTACATGTGTAAGAGGTATGCCGTGTGAATTTCTTGGATGTTAAGGTTTGTGAAGTTAGTACTACACATATAGGACTTATGACATCTAGAGCACACAAAGAAAGGGTAAAATTGGTCTAATCTGATTGTGCTATGGCTGGTCCGTATGTAATAATACAGTAAGAGAATACCTTGTTAGTCTCCAGTAATAGTTCTGTCGAAAGTAGAAGCTATAGTTAGCAAAAAAAGAAATTCACACAACTTGTAGTACAGAAGTATAGAGAACCCAGGTGGAGTACAGTCAAGTTATATATATAGGACGGTCATAATATTACAGGACATACATAGAGCAAGCTAGGTGTTTTTAAGATTAGATTACATGAAAAGAGTCGAGGCTGATGCAGTAGAGAGTATAGAACACAGATTTGTAGGACAAGAGAAAAATGTGAGCCATACTAAGGCATCATGTTGTGTCTTACTAATCGCTGAAAAACAGAAACGGGTTAGGTTAGAACGTAAATTTGTGAAGCTAATAGGGAGCTCTATAAAGGTGTTTCTAGAGTATGGGTGACAGACCTAGGACTATTTAATGTTTTTTGCATCTCGGCGAGGCTTTTTCCCAAGTTCAGAGGTAGGGATATCCTCGGATGGTGCAGCCTATGTGCTGGAAAATGTTGGCACGAACATGAGCACAGATCAGAGTTAATTTGACATAGCAAGGTGAGAATTGCAGAGCACTAACCACTCGGCTATAAATCTAGATAAAAGTCATCAATAATTCAGCTCTGTATTTTTTAGGTTCTTAGATAAGGAGGTATTTGGTGCTGTTAAGTTTATCCAGCAATGTGAGCTTGTTTGTATGATAGCATTATACAAATAGTAATGAAATATATTTTGACACTGAGATGCTCTTATATATATCTACATGTTGGCACGGTAGTGGATTTTAGCTTCTCTGAGCTTTTTTTCCCTTTTGTAGCATATGTGATGTTGTTGTATTCTATAGTATTGTAAGTTGCAAGAGGGAGGTGCATTGACTGTTGTTGTTTTGTACGAATGTACTAACAAGGAAAACTTAGCAGAAACTATTAGTCAATCTTAGAAATTGTGGTGTAAACTACGTGCGATGAACTTTATAACTATAAGAAGACAACCGCAGTAGGCTATCTAGATAGTGGAAACATAGGTTTGTTGGCAATTATCAATTAATGGTAGTAGAAACTCAAAAGGGACTATAGGCTGAAAGAATGTATTTAGTAAGTTTGTGTGCAGCTAAAATTTGGAAGCAATTAGGAAGGTAATGTACGGTTAATTAGAGAACGATAGTTGAACGCACTAACATTTGTTTTTTTTCCCCTTTTCAGCATCACAGACAGCATCTGACTCGCTGGTGAAGTAGGCAGCTTGCTCTGGAGGATCTTCAGCTTGTTTGGTCGGCAGATATGCAATATGTAGGTGGAGAAAGTTAAACATTCATATAGCGCATGCTCATATAGTACTGTATGAAAGTAGGTAGCAGTTTGTAAGTTGTGCTATAGGCACTATTTGTAAAGGTATCTACATTTTTTTTGTCAAGAGCAAAACAACCGAAAGATGAGATGAATATGGACTTGCTTTGTAGGCACTGATGATTCAAATAGGTGCTTTCGAGTAGATGGCAGTGTAGTGTCCAATACACAAGGATATCAATTCAGCCAAACTATTCAGAAATGGAGTGCTACAGCATACCTGATTAAAATGGTCAGAATCTTCTATATGCATACTTGATTTAAATGTTCAGAATCTTCTCTATGCATACTTGATTAAAATGTTTAAAATCTTCTCAATCGGTTCTACTGTAAGTCAACTGTATCAACCATTTCATAATGATTGCAGTTATTTGCAAATATATCAAATTATAGTAATAAAGGAAACTGGTCGGGAATAGAATTGCAATCATATGTGAAGTCTTACCTGAATACCATATAAACAAATTGTTCCGATCCCAAGCCAAGAACGTGTTATGAATAGCACTTGTATTCATCATGCGGCCAATGGGCCAACATATATATATATATATATATATATATATATATACACACACAGGTATGGCATATATACAGGTAACCCCTTATACAATGGGAAAAATACACAGCTAATGATATACATCTAACACTGTGACGCCTCGTGTGATTACCCCATGGGTAATAACACTTAGGTACATAGATTACTATTCGTTTGCTCAGTACAACACTGCTCCAACGAATAGTAAGCTTTCACCAGAGTTACGCAGCAGAACAATAAGATAGAAACTGTCCTTTATTTCAACAGTTAGCCACGCAGGGCTAAGATCTTAATACAAGATTTATACAATTACCCGAGGGAACTTCCCCGCTTCTCTTATCTGCCCTGAAGTACCGGCAGCCTATCCGTCCCACATGCCAAAATAGCTTCCAACTCACCCCGGGTCCTCTTAGTCAAAGCCTTCTCCTCCAGTTGTTGCTTCTGTACCTGCAAGTCCTTCGTCCCATTCGGGATAGTTCCCGGCTGGACTAGGATCTACAAAGAAGAATACTAACAAGGTTGAGTACACGAATGTACTCAGCAAGCATTAATAGCAAAAGATGCACAGGATGCACTATCTCTGTTCATTACCACAATTTCTAAATCATCTCACTTTAGAAAATAGATCTCGACAATTAAGTGGCAAGTTTTAATACTGAAAACTCTACTAGTCACTCGAAGAGACGATAGACCCCCTGTGGTTCCCGTAGACTCCAATCCTGGAGACTGGCATGAATTCATGATTTATTTTAGCACTGCGCAGGCTTTGTACCACTTTACCCATAGCTATTCTGAACTCTCTGTGAACGGGGTCCACCGCATTGCCTTAGATGCGAGTTCGAGATCAGAGTACAGAACGTTTTTCAGGTTACGTGAATTAATTTCTCCACCCATCACCTTCCGTCGGTGCAGATTTAGTCACGGTGCTGACCTCGTCATACACCGAGTTCAGGTGAGGTTGGTTGAGGCAGCTTCTATCCTGCACTCAACACTCCACCTTAGCGCTATAGCGCCTTGGATCCGCCACTTTCGGACTTTCCCCCACCGGTCCTGGGTTCCCCATCACAATCACTCACACTTATTACTTACCCAATGTGGAGAGCATAATCACGTAACAAGGTAGCATTTTCTGCCCGTCAAAACAGAAAATGGTTGGCACTGAATTTACGGCATCTGACCGAGCAAGAGTTTTATTGGTCCTTATATTATAACCATATGTAAAAAGGGGCCCACCTCTTACCTCATCATCATCATCGTCGCTTTTCCCCAGCCAGGGCCCCCTTTTACCCTCCTAGTAAGTCTCATTTCTTTCTCAATCATCTTAATCATCCTATCTCAATCATTTTCTTTAGGTTTTGACAAACCATTTTGATGCAATACTTATAATAGTGCAAGATAGAGTTTATGTTTAAAGTAGCTATATTTATGTTCAAGAGGATCGCTTGCCTTTGTAGTAGTAAAACTGGTCGGTGCCGATGAGATCAGTAGCAGGTACTCCGGGCTGCATGGTTCATCCTCTGTAGCAAAGCGATAGCACGAATAATAATATAAATAAATACGTAGTTGATTTGAGTGATAGTAGGAATACATAAGTTAGTGACGACTACAAGTTAGCACAATTTAATTAACTAAAACTTTTTCGAGATCTAAACGAAGTTAGCACTTCCCGAAAGTCACCCGACTGTCTATACGCACCAGCTAGCTTAAAAGCGACAGAAGAAGTAGCTACACAACCTACTCTAGCAGCAAACCACAGCCTCAACAAGAGTCTACAATTAACTGCGATTACCCTAACCCTAATCTAAAGTTCTAACCTAAACCTAATCTCTCCCCTAATCTCTCTCTCTTACCTCCCCCACTCGGCGCACTCCCCACGCACAGCACTCACTCCCCTATCCTCTCTCTCCCGATTCCCCTTCTTCCCCCTCAGCCCCAAGCGCCGCCGCCCCTAGCTCATCCTCGCGCCAACTCCCGACGCCGCCTCCACTGCCGGCCTGGCACCCAACTCCTCCTCTCTGCTCCCCCTCTCGGCTCCCCCGACGCCGCTGGCCTCCAGCTTCCCCCTCCCCCTCGGCTCGGCCCGGCTCAGATCTATCCCGCACTGCTTCTTGCGGCCCAGCCCCTACGCCTTCCTCTCGGTCGTCTCCTCTGCGTGGCTGGTGGTCTGCCGCCACCGCCGGTCCTCACTAGCTCCTCGGCGTCGCACGCCGCCGCCTCCACCGGCCTCTCCCTTCCCCGCTGCCGCGACCGGCGCCATCACCGCGCGCCGCGCTCGCCGCCCCGCACCTCCTCTGACGCCTCCTTACGGCCGCCTCCTCCCAGCCAGGCGGAGGCCAGGCCGCGCCGCTCGTGCCTCCCTCGGCTCGGCCCCCCGCCGACTCGATGTCGCCTTCCCCGCTCCGGCTCCCTCCAGCACCTCCTAGGTCTAGCGGCCTATTGGGGTTCCAGCCCGGCCGTCTCGGCCTCCCGACCGCCGGCGCCTGGTCTCCTCCTCCTCCTCCGGGTGTACTTGGTCCCACGCCGCCCGGTTGGGCCCTCCTGTTGCCGCCGCCGCCATCTACCTAGAGCGGCTCCCTCCTGTGTCGCCCCCACGCCGCCGGCTCGCTCTCTCTGGCTCCCCCCCTCGGCGCGACCGAAGGCCAGCGCCGCCTCAACTCGGTTCTGGCTCAGTGCTCTCCGACCCGGCCGGCTCGGCCTCCCGGCCGCCGGCGCCTGGACCCGATTCCTCCCCCTGCAGCTCGTTGCCCCAGCTTGGTCTCCCTTCTGATTTGATTTGCTATAAAAGATGCTCATGCATGCATGCTGTGATGGAGGTGGGTGCTACTGAAGGTAATGCATCACTGGTAGGCTGAGGTAAAACTCCCCTTCTCAAATCCCTATTTCTACTCCCTCTCCTCTAATGCTCAGTGATGCATATGCGATGATCTGAGAGCTATATGTTGATGCTACTCTGTGATGATCTAGGTGTGAATGATGTGAATGTGTAGTGCATGCTGATGAGGTGTAACTGGGTTTACCTCTGGTTGGGTTCTGGGATTGGAGGAAGAGGGTAGCAGTGCCGGCGTTAAGTTGGTGCTCTCCTCCTCTTCCCGGCTGAGTGTGGCTTGCAGGCAGTGATGGGTAGATGCTGAGCCTGCCTTCGGTGGGTCTTTCTCGTGGTTGCTTGGTCGTCTTTGACTCCTTCTCTTCGACTCCTTGCCTCCTCTCGTGTCCTTGTGGATGGTGGTGATGGTGTGATGTTTGGCTGAGCCATTGGGATGGCAGTGGGAGAGCAGTAGTTTGGCTTGGCTAATGCTTGGCTTGGGTGGAGTGCTCTGGTGGTGCTATTGGCTTCACTGGCTTGTTTGTGAATTAGGAGGGGCTTGAGGATGTGAATGGCTTATCAGGGGGGAATGCATTCGGCTGTGGCTTGCCTTGTGTTGTTAATGACCACTATGCCCCTTGCCCTTATCCTGATGGCTTTCACAATGCATGATTTTTGTTGGGGGCCTTTTGGTCCATGCTTTGAAAATCATTATACGTAGGTGCCCGATTAAATTAAACGCCGAGTGATGAGACCCACGGAGTGACAGTGCCGATTGATTTCGGTGGTCCGACATCTTGATTTATCAAGGACCGACTAACTCCGGTTAGTCTGTGAAGGGCAACGGGTAGGCTACACTAGCGCAAATTAAAAAAAATTCTACCTGTAAACCAAGATCACTGCAGCTTATAGATCACGGTCTTACCACTAGACGCGCAGTGCGGAAGTTGATGCAAAGACGTCGGCGGTGTAGTCGTACTCGCTTGATGCGATGCGTCGAGCGCAGTAGTCGTACTACTTCCTGCGTCCTCGCCGTGGCGCCCCACGCATGCAGCTCCTTTCTTGCGATTCGTCCCAACGCCACGATGCAGCGCCTTCAAAGGTATCCACACGACGGAGGAAGCGACGCGCGCCGACTACTAGATCCGCGCGAGCGACTAGGGCGTGGGAGGGTGGCGGCGGGGTTTGAGGATGTCACTAAAAACTCATCCTCCAACTAGTGCGCCGCCTCCTTTTATAGACGCCCTTATAATGGGCTTCTACAAATAGAGGCCCATTAGGACTCAATGCTCACCTAATTCGGATCCAATCCGAATTAGGTTTAAGCCCCTTAAGTGTGTGACCCTATGGTTCACGTATGTTTAGACATGATGCAAGTACACATACTTGGTCAATAGTTGGTAGTGGCCTCTAGCAAGACGTGCCAACTCCTAAACGCACGTAAAGATCATAACTGACGAACCATCACAACGTTATGTACATGCCAATCCCTTTGCCTCACGATATTCGGTCGAGCTCCAAGTCGACCACTCTTTCTCGATCCCGTGATCCGAATCCCTTACTAGGTTAACTCTTAACCTTAAGTAGCATGGCCATGCATTTCTGGATCCGATCACTCGAGGGACCCAGAGATATCTCTCTCGTAGAGAGGGCAAATCCCATCTCGACCGACCATGCCTCGCAAAGATGCTTCATGACAAACCCGAAAGCTACCTTTATAACTACCCGCCATTTGAGTAGCGTTTGATAGCCCCTAAGTAGGTCGATTCACATCTCAAGTACATGCGACAATCTCAGGTCTAAGGACAAGGCGTACACATTGTGTAGAGAGAACCATAAGAATAATTACTGTCTCATGTTGGGTCGGTCCAACCCCATGTTCTAAACATGTGTCCACATTATTGGTTTGACATCTCCATGTCTATGACCTGTGAAACATGGTCATCAACCGATACATGTGCTAATCCATCATTCACGTGTGTCCTCACATGAACTCCGACTAGGGACAACTTTAGAATAACCATACAAGTAAAGAGTTTCACAAACAAATCGCATACTTGTTAATCAACACAAAGGTAATATTCAAGGAACATTTATCAAATCATGGATACAACGAAATATCATCATCAATATGATTGCCTCTAGGGCATATCTCCAACAGTCTGGGTACTTGATGGTCTAGGGACCGACTGCCTAAGTTATTCTGGGTATTCTACTGCACTTCGGGAAACCTGACGGTCACTCCCTCAATTCTATTGCTCACAAAGGGAAGCTGCTCTCGGTGGTACTAATCGCTTTTCTTTGTTTCGGTGGTCTACGGAGGTGAAGATCCGACAAAGCGGAGGTGATTGGATGAAAGGCAAGGAGGGCTTCGGCGGAATGCATGCAAGGGTCAGGCTTTGACTGAGTTGGGATTGTGCTGCTCGCTATGCATAGAAGTAAATGCCAAGATGCATATGGTGCTGTCTAAACCCAAGATGTAATATGCTTGCAAACTAATTGATGTAAAATGCTCTTGTAAACAATGTTATTATAGACTTATTTATCTACTGAGAAGGGAAAATGCAACTTAGTTATGATCTTGATTCTGCTATTGCACTGATGAATGCAAATGATTAATGCACTAAATGATGAGATTGAATGAATGATGCAATGATGGTTCTACTGACTATTTTTGAAATGCTAGCGAAACGAAACCCAACTAGTCAAACGAGCTAACGACAAATTGCTGCCCTAAAAAACGATCTTAACACTACCGTTAGCTTACTGCTAAGCCGAGATTAATTACCACTAAATACCGATTACTGCTACGCGATTAGGTCCAGAAACACGAGTCCTCACATCCTACCCCCCTTGGAATAATTTCGTCCCCGAAATTGGGATCTTCTGGGGAGGGTTGGGGCAGACTTCGCGTGGCGCTTCGCTGCTCTTTTCCGTCCTCCCACGTGGCTTCACTGATGGAGTGACTCTTTCCTTGCTTCGCACGAATGGTCTTCTTGTCGGATTCTAATTCCGAGGTGTTGCAGTTGTGTCCGGTTGGGCTTTCTAGCAGGTATTGTGATATCACATATTCTGTGCGAAATGAGGTACAACAAAGATAGGGGAACACGGAGATAATTTATCAATTTTCTAGGAGGTCATCAAGAGATAGGAATATGGTTTAGTGACATTTATGGCATGGCATATGCCCCTTGGGTGGTTTGCGACCGCTAAAAAGCAGGATGCAGTTTGAATACCGATCTCTAAGTGACTTGGGCCATCCCCAATAAGATATGATCTCAATCCTAACAACGAATTGATCTGGTGCACCACTTGCACCATCCATATATTTATTTCACCCAAGTCTAAACCAACTTCTATTTGTCTTCCAAGTTAAACCATTTGTTACAATTTCTATGGTAGAATCAATTTTATTCCAGTTGAAGATCCCATCAATCACCACAAGCAACCAACTGGGATCCAGACCTTAACGATCGGCACCTTCAACGAACTCCTCCTCGAAGGCAGGCGAATACTCCTCCACTTCTGTAGGTTTGGGCATAAGTTTTACAACAAATGTGAGTACGCAACCATACTCGCAAGTCATACCACAGAATGCAATTTATAGATGATGGCCTATTCCAAAAGAATGGCTTTTGTGGTTCTTTTGCGGAAATGCAACATTTGCAATTGAATACAATAATAGATTGAAATGACAGTTCAAAACAAATAAACAATATTAATTTTAACAGCTATTTTCGCAAAGACACAAAGCTAACAGGTTATTTCACATAGCCATATGATTTAGATCACAAAGCTCCCATCCCAAACGCTTTATAAAAACTACCCCTTGTGTGAAATCCCCGAGCATGTCCATGACCGCAAACGCGGCTATTCGAATAGATTGATTTTACACTCTGCAAAGTTTGTACACTTTACCCACACGATACAACTAGTGTTGCAAGCACTAATCGTAACAAAACAGTTCAGAAACTTTGTCTCAAACATTGACATTCGCAGTGTACTTTACCGCTGCATCAACCCACATAGAAAGCTAGTCCGACGCACACCGTTGGACTCAAGACGGCGGATCGCTCATAAATGTGTACTACGTGGTAGTCCACACCTCCATCCTGTCACAAAGGCATGTGGTCGTACAGTCAGGCTTAGTTCAATGACGCACAAAGTTAAGTCTTTAATTGACCAAGGCAAGACTTCCATTTTCTAACTATGCCGCATAGATTAACTTTCCTATTCACACAGTCCACCATATAACTTAGTATCCACCACTTGCCTCAGTCTAAACCTTTTACCACCCAGTTGGTTTTAGTGCAACACATGCTATCACAAAGTAATAACACATAGCACACAGTTTTACACAAAGTTCCATAGTCACATAGTCAAATTTAATATTTGCAACTCAAATGATATGTGTGACTCGTAGTATGGCTAAGCAATACTACTCGTATCTAATCAACCCACGTTGGTGCTACAAAAATACCAACTCATTAATAAACCACGCTAGGTGACAAAGATTATGACATACAAAGACAAGGTAGATATAATGATTGGATTGTAACTATACCCAAAAACATTTAAATACATATTTAAAGTAAATGCAATAATTTAAAGCAAAGTACTTTTAGAACACTGGGATTCAAAATGATCAAGGTATACCTTGCCTTGGAAAAGTTCTAGGTATTGATCTTGGTCTTGGTGCAGTCCCTCTTCCTCGAAGTTCCTCGAACTATCGATGTTTACTCGCAAACGACGCAAATAAACAAAACAAATAAATAACAGAGGCAAGAAAAACTCCAAAAATTAAATAAAAATCTCAGATAAATAGATCTCGAATTTAGATGAATCTAGGAATTTGAATGGGCTCAACCGGAGTTCGGATGCAAAAGATATGAGATTTGAAAGTTTGAATCTAAAGAAAATAACCTAATTTGGATTTATGAGAATTTCTGAATTATTTCTTAATAGAAAAATCAGATTATTGCGCAACGATGATGTCAGCAGAGGATTTCCGGGATTAAAAGAAATAAAAGAAATTCTGACATGTGGGACCCACATGTCAGAGGCACGGCTCATGGTGAACCAAGTTCACCTAGCATTTGGATATGGTCGTGATGGACCGTGCCACGTGGGCGCACATGTGCCTGCTGACACGGTGCCACGTAGGATGACACACGCGCATGAGGATGAGGTGGCAGCTGACGTGGATGCCACGTCGGACTCGACGACAACGGCGGCTCTGGACCCGATGGTCGTCGGCGAACGGCGGCGATCTGCCGACAATGGGTGGTACCAAAGGGTAGAGGGCACTATTGCGATCGTAGGGGTGTACTCACGAGTGGTGGAAGACGTTGGTGGTGGTCGACGACGAGGTCGAGGCGGCAGAGAGCTTCGGGTTTTGTCGGACGAAAGCTCTAGTGGCGCTCCGGCAACGCAGGTGGGTGCGCGAGGGATCTCTGCTGATGGCGAACCCAGCGGTGCACTCCACGACGATGCGGCGGCGACGACGGCGGCGCAAATCGTAGAAAATGACCGATGGCGAGAAACCCTAAAAACTGAATTGCAGCGGTGCTAAAGCTCGAGAGGAGGAGAGGGTTGGGGATTGGGGTTGCGGAGGACGATGCGGTGCCGAGGGTGCCTTTTATAGGCCCCGGGCGTGCACGAGGTGGTGGGAGAGATCGTGGGGTCATGGCGGCGACGGTTGCAGGATCGTGGCACACCGGACACGGAGAAGAGGGGAAAGGAGGTGGGGGCCGAGGTGGAAGCGGGCATGGAGATTGTGCGCACACACGCGAGATTCGAAGGGATAAGAGCGGCGCGTTTGAAATTAAAAAAAATGCAGCGAACTCGGGCGTCTCGTCGGAGAAGAAAGCGGGCGGGGACGACGACCCTGACAAGGCGGGCCCACCTGGCAGAGAGCGAAGGCGAGGATGCGTGCGCGGGGGATCGGACAACATCTGATCTGACCGTCCATCCTGGATCGGACGATCTAACTCGATGGTGACGTTCGAACCTCCAAAAGATCAAGCCACATCTGACCGTTCAAAACAAATCCAACGGTTGAGGCGAAACACCCGCGTGCGAAGAGAGAGGGAAAGAGAGACTGACAGGTGGGGACCACCAGTTGGGACCCAAAATTACGATTCCGGACCTTCTGTGTATAATGCACTAGTCCAGGATGACGCTAGTACACAGAGTGTCAACATAGGTGAATATCAATCCACACAAGCGATAAATAAAGTAAACGATTAGTTTGAATAACAAATAAGGGTTTTGACCTTATGGTCGAGTTTACACTTATTGAGCCACGCGGGGCTAACATAGAATAAAATAGCAGCGAAACCAAAATAACTTCAGCGTAGATCCCATCAATTCACCACAGGCAACCGACTGGGATCTAGACCTTAACGATCAGCAACCTTCGACGAACTCCTCCTTGAAAGCAGGCATAGACTCCTTCTCTTCTGTAGGTTTGGGCGCAAGTTTTACAACAAGCGTGAGTACACAACCGTACTCGTAAATCATACCACAGAATGAGCCACGCGGGGCTAACATAGAATAAAATAGCAGCGAAACCGAAATAACTTCAGCGTAGATCCCATCAATTCACCACAGGCAACCGACTGGGATCTAGACCTTAACGATCAGCAATCTTCGACGAACTCCTCCTTGAAAGCAGGCATAGACTCCTTCTCTTCTGTAGGTTTGGGCGCAAGTTTTACAACAAGCGTGAGTACACAACCGTACTCGTAAATCATACCACAGAATGCAATTTATAGATGCAAGTTTATTCCAAAAGACAAGGCTTCTGTTGTTATTTTGCAGAAATACAACATTTGCAATTGAATACGATAATAGATTGAAAGCATAATTCAAAACAGATAGACAGTAGTAATTTAACAGTTATGTTCATAAAAACACAAAGCTAAACAGATTATTTTACATAGCCATATGACATAAATCACATAGCTCCCATCCCAATATTTTATGAAAACTACCCCTCATGTGAAATCCCCGAGCATGTCCATGACCGCGGACGCGGCTATTCGAATAGATTGATTTAACACTCTACAGAGTTTGTACATTTTACCCACAAGATACAACTAGTGTAGCTAGCACCAATAGTAACAAAAAAGTTTAGAAACATCATCTCAAACATTGACATTCCCGATGTGCTTTCCCGCTAGACCAGCCCACAAAGAATGCTAGTCCGACACACACCGCTGGACAGGGATGCGGCGAACCGTCCCGCGATGCAACTACCAGGTAGTCACACCTCCACCCTGTCACACATCCTAACCTATCCACCTGAACATCAATGTTAAGACTTCATAGCCTACTATGTTAGGCCCGTCCCATCAGGCATGTGGTCGTACAGTAAGGTTCAGTTCAATGACGCACAAAGTTAAGTCCTTAATTGACCAAGGCAAGACTTCTATTTTCTAACTATGTCATATATATTAAATCCCATGCACATAGCTCCCACCATATCACACAGTATCCACCACTTTCCTCAGTCTAAATCCTTTACCACTCAGTTGGTTTTAGTGCAACATATGCTATCACGAAGTAATAACACATAGCACACAGTTTTACACAAAGTTCCATAGTCACTTAGTCAAATTTAATATTTGCAACTCAATGAGAATGTGAGACTCATAGCATGGCTAAGCAATTGTACTCGCATCTAACCAACCCACGTTGGTGCTACAACATTACCAACTAATAAACCAATCTAGGGTGACAAGAGATTATGACACACAAAGCCAATGTGTTATAACAGATTGGGTAATAACTAAGTCCAAAAGCATTTAAATAAATAATTGAAGTAGAATGCAATACTTTGAAACAAAGTAATTTGAAAACTGGGTTCAAGATGATCAAAGTTATGACTTACCATGGAAAAGGTCTAAGTACTGGTCTTGATCTTCAGGTGCTCCTTCTTCTCCAAAATTCCCCGACGTATCGACGTCTACTCGCAAACAAAACAAATAAATAACAAAGGCAAAACAAGCTCCAAAAATTAAATACAAATCCCATATAAATAGATCTCTAATTTAAATGAATTTAGGAATTTGAATGGGCTCAATCGGAGTTCGGACGCAAAAGTTATGAGCTCTGGAAGTTTCAATCTAAAAGAAAACCCTAATTTTGGATTTACTGGAATTTCTGAATTATTTCTTAACAGAAAAATTGAATTATTGTGCAAACATGACGTCAGCACAGAGATTTTCGGGAATAAAAGAAATAAAAAGGAAATACTGACAGGTGGGACCCACATGTCAGCGAGATGGCTCACGGTAGACCAAGTCTACCAAGCCGATTAGATCTGAAGCAGGTGGACTGCACACGCACACGTGCACGTGGACGTTGACTAGACGCCACGCACGCGACACATCAGCGGGGGTGCTGACACGGCGCCGAGGTGGCGCTGACGCGGCGGCTAAACGGCGGTGGAGGCTCGGGAACCGAGGATTCTGGCGAACGGCGGCTCCTCGTCGGCGGCGGATGGTACCGGCGTGTAGAGGGTACAACGGCGATCACGATGAGGTGCTCACGGGTGCTCGGGGGTGACGAGAGTGGCCGGCGGCGAGGTTTGTGCGGCGGAGGAGCTTCGGGTTCAACGGCGATGACGCTGGAGAGGTCCCCCGGCGAAGGCGACGGCGGTTTTGAGATACGGGCGACGCGACGATCCCGAAGATGGCGTCCAACGACGATAGGGAGGGCTGGAACGGCGGCGACGAGGTCCTTCGGCCGGAGTTGGGGACGAAGGTGGCTGCTAGGGCTTCTGGCGGCGATTCGATGGCGGCGGCTTAGGGTTTCGAGGGCGGTGCGTCACGGGGTGCGACTCACGAGGGTCCTCGAGGCCTTAAATAGCCCTGGGAGGCGTGTCCGTGAAGAACACGGCACGACGGCGGAACACTCGGAAGGAAGGTGGAGTCCGCATCGAGAACGACGCTGACGTGGCAGACGGGGCCCACATGTCAGCGAGTGGGGCTTGTACGCGGGTGCGTGCGAAACGGTGCGGCTGCGAACGGACTCCGAAGATCTGACCGTCCATCCACGATCGAACGGTCCACAGCACAGGTGACATTCGGATCCCGGAACGATCACGCCGCATCTGACCGTTCAATCTTGATCGAACGGTGGAGGATGAGCTGAGCGCGCGGGGAGAGAGAAGGGACAGAGAGACTGACAGGTTGGGTCCACATGTCAGGAGGCGCATGCGCGCGGGAATGGGCTGCACGCGGAGTTGGGCCGAAAAGGGGATTAGGACTGGGCCGGTTTCAAAGAATTCGGCCCAAAGCTTTTTCTGAGATTTTAATTAGATTTTCTATTTTGTAAAATACCAAAAATTCAAATAAGCAATAGAAAATAGCAAATGAACTCAGAAAAATTCTAGAAAAATCTAGAAAATATATCTGAGCACATAGAACTCAAATAAAATAGTTTTGATTATTGTTCATGTTGGGATTATTCACATTAAATGCTTTTGATTCCAAAGTCCAATGCTAAGCTTTTAAAATAAAATCAAATAAATCCAAATGACGACTTTTCTCCCTACTAACTATTTAAAAGGTTTTTCAAGCTCAGAAAATTGGGATGTTACACCACCGTCAATGAGTAAGTGCGCGAGGACCGTCTTTGAGGCGAACGCTACGAATGGAGCATGGCGAAACCTCGCATGAGGGGAAAGGAAGTGGTAGAGAGATTCACCGAAGCCAAATTCGAGATTTTAAGTATATTTTCAAATTTAGAAAATAGCATAAATTCAAATAAGCAAAAGAAAATAGCAAATGAACTCAGAAAAAAAATTCTAGAAAAATCTAGAAAATATATCTGAGCACATAGAATAGAAAATATATCTGAGCACATAGAATCCAAATAAAATAGTTTTGACAATTGTTCATGTTGGCTTTAATCATATTAAATATTTTTGATACTAAAGTCTATGTTTAAGCTTTTGAATTAATTTCAAATAAAATCCAAATAGTGAATTTTCTTCCTACTAACTATTCAAAGGATTTTTAAAGCTCAGAAAATTGGCATGTTACAGAGAACCACCAAGAAAAACACAATAAGCAAAGAGAGACCAACGATCAGAGTGATCACTAGCCTAGATGGCATCAGAATATGCCTAGAGCTGTAAAGAGCCAGAACGAGGAAAAACAGACAAGTGATGGTTCCACGAAGATATCGTAGAACACGAAGAAGATGACTATAGTGGAGCTAAGTGGGAGGAGAAACAAACTGACTCAAGATATGTAAAGGGTACGAAATACCAGGACGAGTGACACCCAGATAAACAAGACTCCCAACAAGGTGACGATAGCGAGTAGAATCAGCAAGAGGCTCACCATCAGTGGGTCAAAGATGAACATTAAGTTCCATAGGAGTCTCAGCGGTGTGCTGATCAGTAAGAGAAGCACGATCACGAAGATCCTAAATATACTTTTCTTGGGACAGATAGAAGCCCTCAAGTGTAGAAGTAATCTCAACCCCAAGAAAGTAGCGAAGAGGACCCAGATCTGACATGAGAAACTACTTATTAAGATGCTACTTTACAAAGGTGATGTACTGATAATCATCTCCAGTAATGATCATATCATCAACATATAAAAGGAGAAGCGTTCGACCACGAGGCGAATTGTGAATAAAGAGGGCAGGATCATGAGCATTAGCAGAGAAACCAGCTGCAGTGACAACGAAGAGAAACGATCAAACCAGGCACAAGGAGCTTGCTTGAGGCCGTAAAGAGATCGGCGAAGGCAACAAACCATACCCTTAGGAACAGAATACCCCGATGGTGAATGCATATAAACATCTTCACGCAGCTCACCATTGAGAAAGGCATTCTTGACATCAAGCTGAGAGATGGACCATGCCCGAACAGATGCCACAGCAAGAAGAGTGTGAATAGTGGTCATGTGAGCCACATGAGCAAATGTCTCATCATAATCACGACCATGCTCCTACTGAAAACCACGTGCCACAAGACGAGCCTTGTAGCACTCAAGAGAACCATCAGAGCGGGTCTTAATCTTGTAGATCCACTTGCATATGATAGGAGTAACATGTGCGGGAAGAGGGACAAGATCCCACGTGCCAGTACGCTCAAGGGCAGCAATCTCCTCTGCCATCGCATGCTACCACTCCTGATGAACAGCAGCATCACGATAAGAAGTCGGTTCGGCAAGAGCCGCTAAACAAAAGCGCGTAGGAGGCTGAATAGACTGACGATCACGAAGAGCATATCGAGGAGAGGCCGAAGAAGATGAACCATCAGAAGAAGATGACGCATCAGAAGAATCCTCAACTCACGGTCGACGAGTGTAGTAGAGAGGATAAGAAGGACGAAGGCCGGGAGGAGCCTCTGAAGAGGGTGGTAGTGGAGAAGGAGATGGTGAATGAGGAACCGAAGAGGTCAAAGGCTGTGATGGAGGTGTGGTGACTATGGGGGTGGCAGGAAAAGTCAGGATAGGAAGTGGCTCGACAAGAGATGCTGGAGTGGTGGAAGGAGAAGGACGAGGGTAGAAAGGACGAGACTCATCAAAAGTGATGTCCTGAGAAACCTGCATACGTCGGCCAACAGGATCCCAACAACGATATCCCTTATGCTCAGCGCTATAGCCCAGAAAAACGCACTCCACAGACTGAGCGGTCAGCTTGGTGCGCTCACGAGGGGCAAGAAGAACATAGCGCACACACACCCAAAGAGGCGAAGACTAGAGTAATCAGGAGTCTTGCCACAGAGACGCTCAACTGGGATCCCACCCTGAAGAGTAGAAGAAGGCTGAATATTGATCCGGAAAGTGGCAATGGAAACAGCCTTAGCCTAGAAGTGTAGTGGGACAGCAGAAGCAAGCATAAGAGCACGAGCTGTCTCAAGAAGATGACGATGCTTCCGTTCAGGCACACCATTATGGGCATGAGCACCAGGGCAAGAAAATTGAGAGAGAGTGCCCTACTCAGCAAGAAAACCACGAAAGACTCCTGACAAGTATTCTCCAGCAGAGTCAGCACGAAAAACATGAATAGGAGAGTCAAACTGGGTACGGATCATGGTGGCAAAGGTCTTGTAGATGGATAGAACCTCACTACGAGATGACATAAAATATATCCATGTGTGGCGAGAAAGGTCATCGATAAAAATTATATAATATCGATGACCTCCTTTCGAAACGAAAGGAGTCGGACCCCATACATCAGAATGAACAAGATCAAGATGATGCTGTGACACTAACTCACTAGAAGGATATGGAAGTTGAAGCTGTTTACCAAGCTTACAACCCTGACAATTGAGAGAAGCATCACCAGACACAGACCCTAAAAGACCACGATGGAGTAAAGAAGATAGATGCGACCCGCAAAGATGTCCCAAACGATGATACCACTGAGCAAAAGACGCAGTGGAGGATGCAGCAGAAGCGACGGGGATGGTGGAGGTGACAAGACTGGTAGGGGCAGCGGAAGGAAGATGAAGCCAGCCAAGCTCCCAGAGACGCTGAGTCACGACAGCGAGGGTCAGTACCAACCAGAGTCTCCATGCGTCGATCCTCTACACAACAAGAATCAGAATCAAGAATAACAAGACAACCATGATCAGTGAGCTGACCGGTAGATATGAGCTGCATGGTTAGTTTGGGAACATGAGAAACAGCAGGAATATGAAAAGAGGAATTTGAAAGAGTGCCTCGTCCTGCGACAGAAAGAGAGGTACCATCTGTTGTCTGAACAGTGATAGGAGCAGCTAAAGGACGAATGAAAGTGAGACTGGTGGAATCAGATGTCATATGAAAGAAAGCACCAGAGTCAAGAATCCAAGGTGATATACTTGAGGAAGAAGTAGAAAGTGGTCTCTCACTAGAAAACTGTACAGCAAAACCAACAAAATGGGGCGATGCAAGAGCAACCATGCGACGCAGCAGTGTGAGAAACTCCTGAGAATCAGAAGCACCAGAGGTCCTTTGAGAGGAGGAACCACCAGTTCTCTGTGGAGGACGGCCACCACGACGTAAATCCTTCTTCTCTTCTTGTAGCAGGTCTGTTGTACATGTCCATCCTTGTTGCAGTAAGTGCAGTGTAGTCGCCTACCAACAACAACTGTCACTGGTGAAGGCACCACTGATGAAGGAGTAGCTGGAGGCGTAGCAGGTGTAGAAGCTGCCATAATCGAAGAAAACGATGACAGCAGACCCGCAACATGAAGACGAATCTCCTCAGCACAAATAGATGCAAGGGCCTCCAACAGAGTTACACGAGGGTGGCGTGCCAGTGACTGAGCACAAGTCTACTCATACTCAGCCCGAAGATGGGTCAAGAAATGGTAGATACGACGAAGCTCCATGTGAGACTGCTGACGCTGACAACACTAACACGTGTGGCAAACATCTGGTCTCAAAAAGTCAATCTGATGCCATACCGCAGACAATTGGGCATAGAACTCGTCCACAGTGGCATCTCCCTGCTGCAGTGACTGCTCCTAATGCACAACAGAAAGATACAAGGAATCACCAGACAGCTCGTAGCGGTTGCACAGATGTGTCCACATCATCTGTGCTGAATCCAAACCAACCACATCCCCAGTGAATTGCACCTAGAGATGGCAATCGGACACGGTGGGCACGGGTAGTGCTCGCCCATACCCATGCCCGCGACCCCAATTTCCCCCCACGGGCATGCCCGTGAAAGATGACGGGCAAAAAACCTCGCCTATACCCGTCGCCCGCGGGTCATCGCCCACGGCATGCCCGTTTACCCGTGAAACCACCGCCCGTGGGTACCCATCGCCCACGGGCATACTCATCATATAAACAATGCACGCATCAAGTTCATCACAATTCACACATCAATAGTGCATCACACATTCAACAAGATTGGCCTCTTGCACTTTACTTAGCAGAACATTTTGTGAATGCTCCATAATCTATAACAAATACCTAAAGCTGTTAGTATAGAACAAGATTCAGCAAGTTAGTGTGGGGTTGGCGGGTAAACGGGCATGACGGGCACGGGTAGAGCTCACCCATGCCCGTGCCCGTTTACCCGATGGGTAGAGTATTGCCCCCATTTCTATACCCATGGGCGAAGAAACCCCCCTATACCCAACTCCATTAGGGTATTTACCCGTACGCGGGTAATCGGGCACAATTGCCATCCCTAATTGCACCTCCACGCTAGAAACCAGAATATCAGAGGCACAAGCATCCTCATCAATCCATGTCTTGTAGGCAGCACATTGAGTCTGAAAAGTCTCCATAGCATCCTCAAAAACCTCAGATGCCTTTGTATGAGCATCTTCGGAAGCATCCTTCAGGAGTACAGGCTCAGCAGGCGAAGCAGGGTGAGGCGAACAAGACAACTCGCCGGTAAGAAACTCCCAAAGGCGCTGACCACGCATGTGGAGGCACATATGTGGAAACCAGTCCTGATAATTGAGACCATTGAAGATCACTGGGCAGCGAGGAATGAAAACAGTGCCCATTGGTAGGCGACGCTAGACGGCGTGGCGACCAAGGCAACGAAGTCTAACAGGCAGCGTTGGACGGCGCGACGGTTAGAACGACGTACTGATTTTTTTTCTTGATCGAGTCGGCTCAAAAAGCACAAGGCCCACTCGGCCTTAGAAACACGCGCGCATAGGGGAACTAGGGTTCCCCCAGCAGCGGCGGCAGAGCAGGCGCACAGCGGAGCCGCCGGCGGTTTGGCGGAGCGAGGCCTCCAGCAGCGGTTCGGCGGATTGAGGCGGCGCGAACTCAGTCGTTGGGCGACGCGATGAATCCGCGGCGGCCCCCGACGATGCGATGAAGACGACCTCACCCATGCCGAGCGACTCGTCCTCGACTCCGATGCAGACGGCTCGACCGGTTCCAAGGTGGCGACGGATCGATCCGGAGTAGATCGAGGTGGCATCGAGCTGGATCGAGAAGATCCCAACGGTGAAGTGTGAAAAAGATCCCAACGGCAGTGGGCACACGCGGCGACTTCCGGCGACCGCGGCGACTGACGGCGCGGCAGCTTCAGGCGCGGCTTCAAGTGACGCCTTCTCGGTGGCGACCAGAGGAGATTAGCAGCGGTGACTGGTGACGACAAGCGACGGGTGGTGGTAGAGGACACGAGAAGGGTGGCGACGGCGGCCGGTAGAAAGACCAGCGGCGGCAACTGTAAGACCCTAACCCTAACCTCGCTTGATACCATGTTATGAATAACGTTTGTATTCATCATAAGGCCAATGGGCCAATATATATACAAATACATGTATGACATATATGCAGGTAACCCCTTATACAATGGAAAAAATACACAGCTAATGATATACATCTAACAATGCTGACCATAAAGGTTGGCAATCCCACTTTCATTGTGAAATTTGAAAGCACGATATATCTCAACCGCACCAAGCACAAGTCTAATTACGTGGAGAATTACATGGATAAGCTTAGTTGTGTGATGGTTCCATGTAGGAAGTACCTTGTATACCATTATAGCTGCCAAAATGAAACAGGGATATTACTAAATTATGTCGTGAGCCGAAAAACTTACACAATTTGTAATATTACCTTCACTGCCAAGAATAATATAGCCAATCAGCATAAGAACAGGGTGAACCAGCAATATGTCAACGCAAAAAATATTCGATTGTCAATGGATCTTGAGATGCTAATGTAAACCAATTTTATTATCCTGAATAGCTAGAAGCCTAAAATAGTAAAGATTACACAAATGACTAAGAAACCACATCTCTCACAGATTGCCTTCGGAATTCCATGTCAAAGATTTAGGTGAAACAAAGGAGAAGAGGATATAGATTTAAAACGCTCATGTGCAGTGAGATACATGTCCATCTGCAGTTAACTCAGAGAGCCTACAGATTTTTAAAACTCGACAGACATAAATTATGGCACACACTAACACTTAAATGAAACATTTTTCCAGAATGCATTAGAGAGCAAATTAGGTGGTCACTCTAACAGAAACTTGTAGCAAGTTGACATTTTAAATACAACTGCTTTTAATCGTGCTCCATTTCTTTTATATAGACTCAACATCAAACCATCATTTCGGAGTTGCTCAGACGGAAGGACAAGAAGAGGGGAAAAAAGAGAAGGCTCGCTGCGTGTCGTGGCCTCCGCAAGAAAGAACTGCAAGAAGCCAAGAAGCCAAGATCAATATAGGCCACGATTCCTTATATATTCAATACAGGCCACGAATCCTTAGACACGGATCCAATACAACTCATTTCTGAATAGTTTGGCTGAATTGATATTTCGCCCCATCTAAATCACATCCCATGTAAGCCAACCAAGCACAGAGAACCGGCATCAATAGCCCTAGCCCTCACTAAATCCATCACAAGGCACTAACCATTCCATAACAGAGCAAGGGGTAGAGCGGAGTAGAGTACCTCAGTAGTCATGGTAGCAGCCCACATACCTCACTGTCACCATGCATCAATAAACTAAAATCAGGAAATGAAATCAGTGCAAACATTAAAAACCAAAACCAAAATCAACAAAGAAAGGAGAGGGGTGGGGGTTTTCAATCTCAGGGAGGAAGAAGCAGGAGAGGCGAGCGGCCGAAGGCCGGGCGAGCCGCGCGGGTGCAAGGCCGAGCCGCCATAGGGGCGGGCCAAGCCAAGCCAGGAGGGCACGGGCGAGCCGGGCCAGGGGCGTGAGCGCGAGGGAGTCAGCCGGGGGTGGCACTAAGCGTCGCAGGGGAGAGAGCTGGCCGGACGGACCCATGGCGCCAAGAGGAAGCTCCGTCCGAAGCTTTTGCCAGGGAGAGAGAATGGGGAGAATGAGAGCAATGGGGAATGGAGAATGAAGAAGAAACGAAGGGAGCGAACACCAAGTCCGACAGTAACGAAGAGCTGGGGACGAAGAAACCCGGGACAAAAGCGCGCGATGAGAACTCACCTAGATAAACGAAAAATAATTCTATAGGATCTGGTCTACAAGTTCATCAATGTAGACCAACTCCACCGCGTGACATATGTCTTTTCACGAATCTCAAAGTGCACAATCTTATAAATCACTGATGTGAATTTTTACGAATTGAATACTGAAGGCTAGTATATCACGCTTTGAGATTCGTAAAAAGACACATGTCACACGGTAGAGTTGGTCTACATTAATAGAAGATTCTATAGAATTTTTTTCTGTGATAAATAAGAATAAAGACAACAAGAAGCAACGCACTAAGCACGTCGTACGAGACGACATAGCAACGTGGCTGACCCTCCCGGGCCGAACGCATGCAAGCGACGCGCGGCAGCAAACGCGGCGCTTCCGAGCGCAACGGCCAAAGGAATCGGACCGCACGGATGACGCATAGCCGATCGGACGACAAGAAAAGCAGACCGAGAACACGCGAACGCAACTTCTTGTATAGAAAAAAAAAACACGGTTCAGTAAGGTTTTCAAATGAGTGAGCTAGCCCTGTTTTAATCTTGTGGAATGGCCCATGCAACTTCATATACAAAGCCACACATAGAAACAACATAACAGAAGGAACAGAAACCAAAAGATATGTCAAGGTAAAAACCTTGGATATAGAAAGCTTGTTTTATCAGAGCCGTTCATGTAATCCTTGAGAAGTTGAGGGTGGTACTCCACTATCTCCCTAAATATAAGTTCGTTGATGTCCTCTTTAGTAACTTTTCTTTATTCAAAGTCAAACTCTATTTTTGAAATTGGTTGGCATGACGATCCTACAATTTCAAAATTAGATGACCAGCCGCCTCTGTAATTTTCTCTGTGGGGGCGGTTTGCAACTACAGCCGCCCCTACAATCTGTTTTTCCGCCAAAAAAAATTCAAATTCTCAAACCACGGTATATATATCAAACCATGCATGATATATATATATATATATATATATATATAATTGAAGACATGATATTAACAAGTTCAACGAGACATTATATTCACATCCGCGCAACATCATGTTTATAATTTATCATTACAAACACTTGTAGCATAAAGTGCGATAACATTACATACACATTGTTCTCAATGTCCTAAATGCATTCCTTCCCACTCACGAAGGAACTTCGTACTCGAGGCGGCGTCCTAGCATAGACGTGTCGTCATGGTATGTACCTCGGCGTGTATAATAGCATCCATTATGAAGTTGCAAATGTCCCGACGAGCTCCGGGAGGCTATCATCGTTGAGTGGTTTTCTACAAATTCCTATCTCATCTTTCCACTACAAGACAATTTTAAGTTTAGTATTTCATAACATATGCGTGTGTTATACGACGAGTGAATTAGTTATAACATACCATAAAGGGTGTCTCTGTAGGCACCGGTGACACTCATGTAAGTGCATACGTAATATCCACATGCAAACTCACGGGCTTACGCTTGTGGCCTTTGTGAGTTTCGCATATAAAAACGTCAATGCTTGTGGCGGCAACGTAATGGAAGTACTAAAGTAAGTTGCACTTACCGGCCATCTTGTTTTGACATATAGGTCACCCTTCCTCTCGGATCATGCACCCTTTGAGTTTGTTGGCGTAGTACACATGCGCTCTGCTCGAATGAATTTAACAAAAGCAAGTTAGTTAGTATTGAAAAGTCAAAAGGCGATGAGGATGGTTGATAAGTATACGTCTTAAGAATGCTTATGAAATCTTTGTAAGCGACTCGTCATAATCAAGTGGATCCATGACCCACGCCATGCCTAACTTGAGGTCGATGACTACACAAATCAATGCTCATTGCATGAATTTAATCATAGGAATAGATAAGCTCGTTTGCATCGAACAAAATAATATGGCTCATTAAAGATTGAAGGATATAGTTAAACTTACTTGAAGTTGTAGGGTAGAAATATATAGGATTTGTCTTGCATTACGGAGAAAGCTCTCGAAATATCGCCGCAACCTTATAGCACTCCTTCCTAATTTTTCATTTCGTATTTTATCTTTCTCCTCAACGGTCTCTCCACGGGCCAGCTCCTTGTGGTCCAGTCCCACTTCTTTGGGAAATTAAACCTCGTCTGGGCTATTAATTGAGGTCCAAGTACCTGCTTGGTCTTTGCTAGGAAGTTTACTTGAAATGTGCACTTGCATTCTACAAATCATAGCGGGTTAGTTAGTTATAACAAAATCTAAAGATTACAATCATATCAATGCAATAGGACTAGGACTTACAGGCACCACACGCGAATGAGATTGGTTTCCATTTCTCCGAGGCGAAAGATAGTATGGATGTCATCAAAGTCAAAGGCAATTTGTCCTTTTGGGCCTCCAAATGTCATGGGCGGGAACCTTGCCTCTATGAGATGTACCTTCGTCGGGATAGCACGCAAGTACCAATCATGAAACCTTTTCATTCCAATTGGTAGGTACTGGATCACCCGATTTGGAAGGAAACACTTGCCTCTTTCATATTTTTGCGGGCAATTCTTTGACCATGTGATGCATTCAACATTTACGTACTTGCAAGTAACCTGGTTGGTTTTGGTTGATGCCTGCCCTTGCACTTGTTTCCGTTTGCTGGTGACGGCCTTCTCAGATCTTGGCGCTTGGTTCTCCGGCTTGAACATATCATGGCCATAACACCTTTCCACCCCCACGACATCTGTCATCGGCACATAAGCTGACCTTAACTTGATTCGATGCTTTTTTTGAATTTCTGGCTCGCCGTGGGCACCTTTGGGTGCATCAACTTGTTTCGCATGCTCTTCATGCTGTTGTGCGGCCTCTTGTTGTTCATGTGTCGGCTCTACACATCCTCCAGGAGGCGGTGAAGACGGTGGCATATCATGAGGCACGTCATCGCGAGGTGGCGGTGTCTGCATCTCAGGCAATTGTTGGTCATGATGTGGTGTCTGTATCTCCCCCTCCTCAACTCCCTCCAAACGTAACGGTGTCTGCACAGGCGATGTAATCGTAGTCAATATGATGTCTCGCTTGTGCCAGAGGATGAACTGGTTCACTACTTCTCCGAGTATTTGGAGTCCCTCAGGAGTTGGAAAGTCTATCCTCCACTGGCTGAATTCGGGCTTCACGGTCTGAATCTCGACCCTAGTGTAGTGTGATAAGTGTGATAAGTGCCTCCTGGAGGATGTGCCTCACCCGTTGCCACCTCAATCATATTTGATTGCCTGCCCATGAGAACAACCAAAGTGCAAGGAGTAGGTTCCGTATGCGATCGGCGGCGGTTGTGGCTGCGATGGAACCTTGGCTGCTGCGAACTTCCGCTTGTCCGGTGGTGGCATTACTGATTCGCGCCTCCGTTGTGATCCTTGCTCTGCAACGCCTTAGCAACTAGAGTTTTACTTGGACCTCAAGGTTAGCCTCTCGGTCTCTATCATGTTTCTTGTACATGTGTCTGTCCTCTTCAAATCCCTCCTTCCATATCACTCTTTTCCCTAGCCCCGACACGGCTGTGTGCTCGGGGTTTCCCAAGGCAAGGCTAAGCTCATCCCTCTCTGGAAGGCTTAAATAAGCCCTTCTGCATTGTTTCAAGATAGTTCGATATCTTTAATCTTTGTCTCTTGATCTCAGCTTACTAAACTTAAGCGCCTTGGATGCTTCTTTATTCCTCGAAAGGATCCAGTTCCTTGTGCGCTTTGAAACCCCGCAAGTTGTATGTCCCGGTGATGCGGCATCTTCCTCTATCTTCCTAAATTGCTCTTCCTTTCCATAGTACCCACCGGTCCTAGATGATGGTGGTGCACGTTCTTCTTCGCCGCTCGGTGTTCACGAACCGAGGGCCAATGCTTCGCTGAAGTCTTACGAGCCACAAACCGCTCCCATTGTCCAGAGTTATGTTGCCAAACTCCTTGAAGGAGTTAATCCCTTTGGACATATTTGGCGTTGAGAGACGACTTCCAACCTCTCCATGACTCTCCAATGCGCTTCATAGCGTGACGGCGTACGGGTCCTTAGCCTTCGTGATGAGTAGCTCAAGCACAAAAGCGTAGCACCGTCGGTGTGTCGGACAACCCTTTTCAACACCATACAAAGTCTCATTCGAGGCTTTTTAACCCTTTCAAATTTTCTAGACTTTTCGGCTCTTTAGTAAAATCTACGGTCCAATGGCCCAAGCATTTCCTCCAAATAATCACCGTCATCTTCATCCCGACCGTCTTCCGCCATCATTGCCACGGCCGTCGTTATGACCACCACTACCTTCTTCTTCACGGTCTATTTCGCATCATATTCAGCTACATATTGGTAATCGTCGTCGTCTTCTTACGGATCAACGTTGTTAATAACCGCTTCACCATGATGATTCCAAACTGTAGTCTTTAACAAATCCTCGCATAATCAAGTGTGATCTAATGATAGTCACATCTTTCCATGCGAGATAGTTCTTCAATCGCTACGGACAAAGAATTTCACCACTATTATTGCTCGACATTGCATGGCTCTCTGCGCTTGAAGAAATTTATCCACTTCATCACGAAACTTGGCTCCCACCTTTGTTTACCATACATCCAAGAGTTCCTATCGTCCATCTTTATTTCAATATAGAAAACAAAGATAAGAATTAATAGGACTAATTAATACTTCACAAATTAATTATTACTTCAAAAAATATACATAGGAATTTTATGGAAGGATATTCTAAATTCGATTAATAATTCTAAATGTATGGTGCAATGTAAATAGCAATTGTAAATATATTCCACTAAATTAATAACAATGTAATTAGTAAAAAAACAAACCCTAGTTCTAGGTATCTAGATCTAGATGTAGCTCAAACATCCATAAAACTAATTAATAGTCCACTAAAATCAAGGAAGAATGACTAAATAAGGGTATGACATTATTCCCATAACTAATTTAGCCTAGCATATTCAAAATTTTAGCCTCATTTGCTCCATAAATTACTCAAACACCATAGAAGAGAGAGAAAATCAAAACTCTAATTAAGCAATAACCCACCATTAAAACTTCAAAAAGATGTATGGAAAACCGTTTTCTTACCTCCAACAACCTCTCCACCAAAGGAATCTAACTCAAAACCTTTCCCCCCCCTCAAAACAGCAATTTTTGGGAGGTGCCCAAGGCCTCCCTTCCTTCCTCTCGGGTTGCACTGTGCAGCTCGAGGAGGAAGAAGGGGCCTGGGCACTATATGCTGAACCAGTAGGGGCGGCTGGGACCAGCCGCCTCTACATATCAAACAGTAGGGGCGGCTGGTATTTCCAGCCGCCCCTACAAATCTAACCATTTGTAGGGGCGGTTGGTGATACCAGCCACCTCTGCTGAACCATTTGTAGAGGCGGTTGGTATAGCTGGGCCGAGCTCAGCCACTGTAGGGGCGCTTGGTAAGTGAGCCGCCCCTACTGTGAAAAAGTCGGTGTTGCTACAAATCATTTTTGTAGTAGTGATTCTCTCTCCACTTTTGCAAGACATTTAAAATAGGGATCAGCCAACGCCTGATTATGCATACAACATTTATTGTTAGAATAACATCGAAACCATGTAAATATGATTATTTGAAGCAACACAAACGACAACACAAAATACTAACATGAAATTTGTGTTTCATGAAGACATTCTACCTCTTCAGCAGTTAGGCGATCCTTAGGATCAAATGCTAGAAGCCTTTGTAAGAGCTTGAGCGCCGATGGATCTGCATTGGGAAATTTTCCTGGAAAAGGTGCAGTGTACAGTACCTGGATAAGTTGAAGTATACGGATCAGATAGGATGCGTCACAGGTCGAGACATGCTCTTGCATAAGTTTCACTGTCATGTGCTGACCAATATATAACTGGCCGTTTACTGATGCGAAAAATGTATTGTTCTGTGCAGGAGTAGCATCCTGTATATACGATGTATGGAGCTAAAAAAAAGGGATCATGATGTGTTTAATACGATTATAGAAAGCTAAATGTATATGTAGCAATAAACATTCTAAAAAGCTGAATAGTTCTACTCTGCAGTTTCGTCGAAGATAACATGTTGTCTCTGCTTGCTGTTCTATTGCACTATGAATGTGTCCAGATTTTTTTTTTGCCGTGACATGCTAAGGATTTCGGTTCATTCAGCAACTCAACATTTGTGTGGGAAGATGTTAACCTTCTAGTTTCATGGACTTCTTTGTGCTACATATATAGAATCATATAGGTAAAGGATGTCACTAATTGTTAGGAAAAATTCAACAAGAGTTCATTATTGACAACCTATATAACACAAACTAACAAAGAAAACCTCGGATATGTCTAAATTTAAAGAAAACCTCGGATATGTCTAAATTTGAGGGGAAAGTGACTGTAACAACTAAATTTAAAACAACGACATTTGAAGTTAATCGCATAATATTTATACAACATACAACAAAAAAGTGCATTGCATGGTAAACAGGTGCCTCGATGAACGAAGTTCTTCAAGCGTACATCTTTTTTTATAGGCAAATAAGATAACATGTTGTATCTAGATGCAAAGCAGCATGATTCAATCACACATAAAAGAAGTCAACCAGGCCACCATAGCTGTGCTAAGATTAGAACTTCCTACATAGCTTGAACATCCTGTATTTATGGTAGGTCAGAGGGCCACATAGGGCAGTAAACAGCTCTCCTTACTCCCTAGAACTAAACATAAATCCTGCATCAATAATTACTAATCAGTGCTGAGAAGACTGTAAGCCTACACTATCGGCATAGTACTGATAGGTTGCAATGTTTTCAGCCAGTCATAAGTTACTGGTTTTCCTTATTAAGCAACACGCATTGAAAAAAAAAATCCTTTTCTAAAACTGAGTATAAGAAACAAACAAACATGCCATCAAACATTCACATAGCATCAGCTACAACCATCAAGGAGAGACCAACTTTCCAATGCTAAGTGCTCACATAATTCCGAAGCTCCTCTTGCAAAAGCTTTATGAACCTCTGATCATATGCTGGAGTACATCAATGAGAGAAGACACTGGATCATCTGCTGGAGTACGTCGATGAGAGAAGACACTGGAATTCAATAGCCTATGCTACATGGCCTTTTTTTTTTTTGCGAAGACACTGAACAGGATCGTAAAAATGTAAATCAGTGTCAAAGATTGTAAAGCAAACAAGAGATCTGACCGATGAGGCGACGACGGCAGGTGCAGGAGAGAGTCCGGAGGCTTTGAGTAGTCGGAAGGGGCGGGCTTAGCCTGGCCATCTCGGAGAGCACCGGGCGTGGTTGGCGTCGATGAGAGACGAGCTAGCACATGCAACGTTGGAGGAGGAGCGGCGTCGGAGGACGCAAGGCGAGGGGATAGACAGGAGGAGGCACCGAGGCGGCGTGGGAGGGAGAAATAGAGGCGGCGGGGAGGAAGAGAGAGGAGCGGCGGAGCTGGTGGAGAGGATGGCAGAGGAGGGAGAGGAAGAAGACAGGAGGCGGAGGAAAAGGAGCGGGAGAGGAGCAGCGGCGCGGATCGAGCAAGCAAGGAGACGGGGGGGGAGGCGGCGAAGAAGTAGGAACGCAAAGGCATCACAGGGGATCGAGCGAGCAAGTAGGCAGGTGTGGGCGGCGAGGAGCGGGCGGGCAGGCGCAAGGCCGCACCGGGAGGCGCAGAGACCCGGACCCGAGGCGGAGGGAGCCGGGACGAGGAGGAGCGCCGGCGGCGGGCGGTGGCGCCAAGAATGGAGGGAGGAGAGCTCCAGGAGAAGAAATGGAATGAGGAGAAGAAATGAAGCAAAGAGGAAGGAGATAAGCGGGCGGCGAAGGAAGAGAGGAAGCGAAATCTGCGCGAGGCGACAGCGCATCGAGCGTGAAAGCATCTTATGCACACAAAACAAAAAAATCGGACGTCCATGAAGAAGCGGCATGCGGGATCCAACGGGCACAAAAAAAGAGACGTGACCGCCCTATCTCGGCGTCAAAACTGGATTTTTTTTAAATAATATTATTTTAAAAGATATTTACAAAAATAAATAGTCGCTCCAAAAAATTACAAAAATATATCATCGTGCTTGATGAATCGCGGCGAGAACTATCGCTTGATTCAGCGGCGGCAGAACCTCTATCGCCACTCTGTCCCTAGTGGAGGTATTTATCGCCATCTCAACTGGCGACAGGAAGCTATCGCCAGTTGAACTGGCGATTGATTCTGTCGCCGATTCAATCAACTATAGCTTCTGTCGCTTGATTGAACCGGCGATAAATACCTCAGCCCTAGCCAATTTTGCATTTTGCCTATTCCACTTATGCAGTTTGTGATTTTCGTAAATTTTGAATGGTACAAAATCATTAGACTCATAATAACATTTTATCATCGTCGTATGTTGTTCTAGTACGATAAATTTTTGGAGAATTTAACGAGGATGTCGAGGTATGAACGATTCAGTAAAGAGGAAGGTAAGTGATATTGCGATTCGTTCGGGAATTCATGCACACTGATATTACAGAACTTGCAGCAGAACATCATAACACTTAATTGAAATGATAATTCAGAACATTGATAATAATTTTTTTCCCACGGTCGCGATGTCAATGTCTGCCATGTGGACTGCCTCTAGTCGGGGCACCGGATGAGGTCCCCGCGGCGACGTCCGGAAGGCCGATGTCTCCTTAATCCTGAGTATTTCGCGTGGGGCATGTCTTAAAGGTGTGCCCAGACTCCCTGCAAATGGAGCACTTCTTCGTGCGACGTCCGGCTTCTGCCTCGTCCATATCGTTCCTGATGCGCCGTACCTGTCGCCGGCCAACCTTTCCCTTGAGCCTAGCAATGTCCGCGGCCCAGATTAGTTGGTCCCAGGTTGGATGGCCAGTGAAATGGCCAACAACGGCGTAGCCATACATCTCTCCACTCCATGTTTGCATCACCGCCTCCTTGGTGAAATAGTAAGAGAGGTACTGCCCGGGATGCTGCGCCACCATCGAACAGGCGGCCATGACATGGGAGCAGGGCCTATGCAGAAGAAAGGGCTTGTTACAAGTGCATACGCAACTATCGCGGCGTAGCGTGCACTCATGGGTGATCCTCTCGTGGTTAGTCCCGCGACGTCCTTTATCCCTGCACATTATCTCGAAGCGAAGCTCCCTCGTGCCCATCTTGAATGCCCAGTGCATCTCACCCTTCTTGCTCTTCTCCTCCATGTATGCGGTGATCATGGCGGAGTAGAGCACTCATCATTGCCATGGCGGCGACGCATTCGCATCTGTTAACAAAGTAGTTTGTGGTACCGCGAGAATGCCTCCATAATACCAACCAAAGGAGGCACTTGGCGCCGCGCATGACCCGCTTGTAGACCTCGGCTAGGTTGGTTGTCATGATACCATATCGAGCACCACCCTGTCATGTAGCGACCCACTTCTCCTTAGGCTCGTGCTCAATCTGATCCGAGAAGCATTTGACCTATGCCCTCGTCTTCCTCGTGACACTCTGACGTCGTGGGTAGATGTGGTAATGCTTGGGGCACAGTCGGCGCTTAGGGTGGCCCTTCTCATTGCCTCCTACGTGGGTTTGGGTCGGTCGTTCGAGAATCTTCGAGTGTTTGAACTTACGCTGTTGGTTACGGTTGCCGAGCGCTGAATAGATTCATCAAGTCCTTGTTGTGGAACCGCTTATAGAAGTTCGCACCCAAGTGCCTCATGCACCACACTGCTCTGTACATCCGCTATGGAAGTGGTACGTTCTCTCCTCGTTGTAGCCGAGTTATTGCACGCAGCAGCTCGCGTGCGATCATGTATGAGGCATACGTTGGGGCGGTCTGCACAATGAAATTCTCACATTCTTCAGAACCACACCCGACTATCGTGTTCGCTTTCAACGAGCGAATGACACGGAAGAACTTAATTGTTTCGTCCGTCGCTATTGCGATCGATGTCGGCCCTTGTACCTCCCGATCGAGAACATGCCATCGATGCACAAGATTGGACGACGATCATCGAATGCATTGATGCATGGACCAAAGGCGAAGAATGCTCGTTGTAGTACCCTCTTATTAGGTCACTTGGATGTGTGGCGTCTTGAATGTCCACATGAGTGCGGGATTCTGTCTTGTATGACTCGGAGTTGCCGGGGAGGTTGTAGTAGGAATCCTCGAGCGTCGCGAACCTTGATTCCAATGCCTTGTTTTTGCCCTCCAAGCCTTGGCATAGGCGATAGTGTCTTCGAAGCGTTGCTTCAATGGCTCGAATGATGGATCGTGGCTCAAAATCTAGGTTATCCACGATCTCACCGTACATGAGATTGGCGATGAAGCTCGATGATAGGTTCGGTGGGGCTGCATCGACTTCAATGACAGCGCATGTGTGAGGACCACTATGGAGCACTTCGGTGGGTGTCCGCTTGGCTGAAATGCGTGCACGCGCCAAGGGCATCCTCTATGCCGCACTTCACGTCGTAGAATCTTGGGGTAGACTTGACGACGGTGAATGTGCGACCTGCCGACAGTGCCAATTTGACCGCATCTGCCACGGCCTCCTTGCATTTGTACATAGCTCGTAGTCGACCTCACTCGTCGTACTCCCACGGTACATGGGAGCCTTCCTTGACGCACGAGGTTCTCGAATCGGTATGTGTTCCACTCGGATGGAACCGCTCGCTTGTGCGCATCATCATCGTCATCGGAACCTTCATCTTCGGACAATGCCATGTAGTCCTGGTCTTCGAGATCCATCATTTGCACCAGGTCTTCAAGCTCCTCGCCCTCATCAGCAAGCCCACTAACTTGTCTCACTGAATGAGGTAATTGTGTGCCCTCGTCAGCAGCATAGCCTTCGTCGACGACATCAGCAACCTCTTGCCCTTCTGCCATTGTGTGCGGCGCACTGGAGTCACCTATTTCTTTCTCGGTGTCAGCAACTCCTACTTGTTCTGACGCAGATGCAGGAGTGGGTTTCGCAAACGCCTAGACCAGAAGGACCAATTTCCATCCCCTCTCTCTCGCATGCGTACATACGACCGCCATGAATTTGTTCCCTTTAGTTGCACTAACTCCCAATACGTGGGTTGTCCTGCCCGGGGGGCAAGGCAACTCAATGTCAGATCGTAGACATCACGATCCACTTGGAACGTGTGGAACAACCACCGCATCACAGCGCCGAATGTATGTTGCTCAGGTCTGGCTAGGGGCACGTTTGCCGACTGGAAATAACTCAAATCAATTCCCTCGGGACCCTCCATAATAGTCCCTCGGCCGTAGTAAATTTTGAAATTGATGACGTCGGACATATTTGACGCCCGCAGATGTGAAGAACATTGACAGATGAACTACATATGTGCAACTAAATAGCCCACAAAAAGTATGTAAAGCGGACTTGATACATAACGAGACATAAAAATCATGTAATCCGTTCTGTAAATATCTTTTTAAAATGTGTCGTGCATTGTTGCAAGATTTTATCGAGGACGATTGAGGGATTAATGATTTGTAACTACAAAGTGATATTATAATGCGTCCGGGAATTCCTGCACAAGTCCGTTGGAGAACAACTTTGGAGAAATGACGCAACGATAAAAATAAGACATTTCATCGGAACAAGGGGGTTACATGGCACGCAGGACAACGAACCGAGGATGGTACACGCATGCCTTTAGAGAAATTGAAATACATGGGATTTGTGGAGGACTATGGTAGAACTACTGAGTGAAACGTGGCCATTTACCCTTGCGGCCCAGCTCGGTGTTGTACTCCTCGCCTTGCGACTTAGCTCGCCGCGATGGCCCTCTTCCGCTCCCTCTCGGCCTCCGTCGCCTCGCATGCTCACGCTCCTCCTCACGCGCTGCTGTCCGCCTACCTTGCTCGGCTGCTCGACTTTCAACTCTTTGGGCGCCTTTCACGAGTCTCGATGTTCTCCCCGCCCGGCTCTTTCGTGTCGGCAAAGACCACATGTCGTGAGGTGGATCTTGTCGTCGATCCACCGCCGAAGTCGCATAGGGGTGGCGGAGACTGCGGTGGGTAAAGAGAGTTCGTTACGCTGTTAAGCGAAGAAAAATAGCATCGTACCATGAAATACGTTTCATTACCGGATGCCTGTCGTTTCTGTCCACGGCGTAGTTCGCGCAACACCAATAGCGCTGCCCAATGGTCCACTCATCGGTTGATTTGACGCACTTGGAGGCGTCCTGACACCAGTATAGGGGTGGCGCCACCCCTATCGAGGCCCTTCCGGCGTTCGCGAGCATAGGTGAAGTCGCGGCTCGACCCAGAACCATTCGGCGTACTACTAGGCAGCTTCCTTAGATCCACCAGTTCTGGAAAAGTTTTGTGTGTAAAAGGTTCCTGACTAGCGGCATGATAGCGAGCGCTGGTCTCATGGGGAGACACCCAATTCTTCAAAAGCTTACGGATTTTCTCCCATTCCTTCTTCTTGTCCATGTTTTCTACTTGGTGGTGATGTTGTGGACTTGTTGGACGATCTGCGCTGTATTTATAGCCAGAGCGGACAGACACCCAACCCTTGAAAAGCTGGCTAGTATGGTCACATCGTGCTGAAAAGCTGGCTCGTTTGGTCACATCGTCCTGAAAAGCTGGCTCGTTCGGTCACATCGTCGTGGAAAGCTGCCTCATCAAGTCACTTCGTCCTGAAAAGCTGTCTCGTCCGGTCACATCGTGCTGAAAAGCTGGCTCGTCCGGTCACATTGTCCTGAAAAGCTGCCTCGTCCGGTCACATCGTCCTGAAAAGCTGTCTCGTCCGGTCACATCGTCCTGAAAAGCTGTCTCGTCCGGTCACATCGTCCTGAAAAGCGCGTCTGGTGACATCGTCCTGAAAGCTAGGTCGTTTGCTCACGTCGTTGCCGAAAGTTTCATAGCCGCATCACGTCGTTGTCAAAAGTTTGATAGTCGCCTCACGTGGTATTCAAAAGCTTTTCGTATCGAAACTAGATAATGTCATAATAATAGTTCCAAACACAATAAGATTTACATGGCTACCATAAAAATAGTTGCAAACATAAATCAATATCTAGTGGCGTCCCCTCTTAGGGGCCACCCCGCGTGTCGCCCCGGGCCTCGCTTTGCCGCTCTCGCGAGTCGTCGGAGGGTCTGCCGCTCGACTACCCACGCGAGTAGTCCGCGGTGGTGTCGCCAGGCTGCTCTGCGTTGGTGGTCTCGCGCCGCCGGTCGCGACGGTGGGACGAACTCGGCGCACCCATCTGGTGATGGCGTCCAAAGAGAACTGTGTCACGCGATCCTGAAGAAGTCTCGATGGGTGCGATAGGTATACATTGTCTGGCGACAATGTATCGTCCTCCCAAGCCGTTCTGCGAATAATTACGTTACAAACATAACCATGGCGGAAAATCGTTACTCGATCAGCGGAACTTACCTATTGGCGAAGATGTGCTCGGACGGCGCGGCATAGTCTCGCCCGCGTATGGGTGGGCCGAGGACACAGTGAGAAGATAGTCATTTCAAACCGGAGGTTCAAATGAAGAAGCGATGTGGCGTGTCGTACTCACCTCAGACATGTCGAGGTGCTCGCCCCACCGCCACGACGACGCGTGCGCCCGAGCGAGCAGAGGCGTGTCCCGCCACCTCGGTGGCCTCGTCCCGATGCGGTCGGTCCACCGGTCGGTCGGCGTGCGACCGTCGCGATTTGCACTCCGCGTACCCCTGCCTCCCTGATCCGCTGGAGGAGCCCTCTGGTCTCCGCCAGCGTTGTCATGTGCTGTGCGGAGTCTACCAACTCGACAATCTCCCGGTGCAGATCCACCTGCACAGGTAATCAACAAGTTGTAGACCTAAGTATGTCAAATTAAATATGAAATAAGGACCGTTCAAGATGCGTGCGCAGGCGGTGAAGCGGTCGGTGAGTGGGTGCGTGTCCGGCGTCGTGGCCTCATGTCGGCGAGGTCGAGCCGCGACCGGATGCACCGAAGCCTCGTCCGAGTAGAGTACCACTCCATGTCTTGGTCGTGCGTCTCGGGTCGTCATCGATCTTGCCCACACCGGGCGAGGTCCTCTGCGCTACTCAACCTTCACCCAAGGGCCATCCGATCGACCGGGGCGTCGTGCCATGAACACCCTTCCTAGTGTACTGTGGGCGGTAAGAAAAATATTTGTGCGGATGTAACACATATTGTACGAATGAAGTAAAGAGTGAACTTACGCGTGTACGTGCGCCGGCACCCGCCTTCCCCTTCAAGGGGCTGGGACCTCTTGTCGAAGACCGAACTGGCGCATGACACGCTGTACCTGGTACTCCTCCACGAAGATATCATGCACTAAGGCACTCCGTGTGTACCAGTACAGGTAGTCTCGCGTGCACAGCACCGACAGTCCATTGGGCGCGGGCGATAACCCTGGCGTAACTGTACGGTGTCCAGATGATGTGGTCATCAGTCAGCTGATCAAACATCGCAACGTACTCTGGGTAAGATCCCTGCGAGGTGACCGGCGTGAAGGTGACCTGTGCAACAGAACACTACAAACTAAGCACACGAAATAGTGATTGCAATACAAAAACAATAAATGATAGAAACTAACCCGTCGGCGGCACCACACAGTGCCCATGGTCGGCCGGTCCTGATCGTCCTGCGGGACGTACAAGCTATCCTCGTACGCTCCCAAGTCTAGGTGTGGCCGTCCGATCTGGAAATGCTCCAGCGACCACAGCTGCAGTAGAAGTGGACATCCCGAAAGGATGGAGCCGTCGTGCGCACACTGGCACGCGTCGGACAGTGCGCGATACATCGCGCATAGCACGGCCGGACCCTACGCGTACTGCGGGATCTGGTCGACCGGTGAGTCCGCCATCTCACGCGCGTACCGGATGTAGTGCTTGTCGACACTATCGCCGTGGGAGCCCAGGAACATGACCCAGCCGAACAACCACAACAGGTAGGCCTCGAAGTGCCTCCTAACAGTATCCTCCCCTGGATTCTCCGCCATACGCTCGGGCTGCAAGAAGACACGTACACGTCGAAGAAGGTTCACATACAAATTGTTGCGAGAAAACAAGATGCCTACAAACACTTATGTAGAATCGACAAATCCACTTGGCGTGGGCGTGCGGCTCTTGAACTCCGCACTCCGCCACCGCTGGCGGCACATCGTGGAACTCGGCTGGAAGGTCCGTGCGCCACGTGGCGGGGCGTCGTCTTGCCGCCATCGTGGCGCTGCGCCGCGGCAACCCGGTCGATAGCTCACGTCTGCGGCGTCGGCGTCATCTCCCGCACGGGAGGTGGAACGTGTGGGTCTCGGCCTCCGGTCAACCAGGCGCCGTCGGCGGGGCGGTCGTGCGAAACGCCTGGGCGTGCGACCGGCATCTGCTGGTCACGATCATCCTCCACCGTCGCCTCCACCATCCTCGCGAGTGGAAGGAGGCTGCCGCTCTCAACTGCGTCCAAGCGATTAAGCACAAGCGAGTCAACGCCAAAATAATCGGGCCGTGATTGAGTGCATGAAGAACACAACTTCACGTACCTTGGAATCCGGTCTCGGTGCAATTTCCATGCCACGATGGGGTGCGTGGCGAACGCCCCAAGCTCTATCGGCGCCTCGCCCTCAGGGAGGACGATGCTCGAGGCGACTACGGTGACGCGTGTCAATCAACGGGTCAAGCAACTCGTCTTGACTCGCGTCGCCATACACAAAATGCGACAAAAAGTCCATATTTTTGTCATGCATCTTTACATAACCTATGTAGCAACTACGAATTTTCTATACAAATTTAATACATGCCATTCTATTTTCTAGTTTAAATGGTATTTTTCGCACTAACAAGATATTGATCGCGCACTAACACAATAATAACAGCGCACTAACAAAATAATAACCGCGCACACTTATTCTCATTGCTCTTCTGACCTAATCATCTACTTCGTCTTTATCTCACAATGTACCATACTCAATTGTATGTCGCTATTGTCACAATTCTATGTCGCTACACAACTCAAAATATTTACTACACAGTTCGACTACATTTATCTAGCCTACTCAATTCTATGTCGCTATTGTCACAATTCTATGTCGCTATTGTCACAATTCTATGTCGCTATTGTCACAATTCTTTGTCGCTACACTACTCAAAAAATATGTACTACATTTATCTAATCTACTCAATTCTATGTCGCTATTGTCACAATTCTTTGTTGCTACACTACTCAAAAAATATGTACTACATTTATCTAATCTACTCAATTCTATGTCGTTATTGTCACAATTTTTTGTTGCTACACTACTCAAAATATGTACTACATTTATCTAATCTACTCAATTCTACGTCGTTATTTTTGTTTGCTAACCTACAAGGTTTGGACGTAACGTACACAGTTCAGAAAAATTTACCTACAAGATGATCGCTCGAAAATGATGCTCTGTCAATCTCTCCTCCGCGACGAACCGGCAGAGCTTCGCTACTATTTCTTCTCTCCCTCTCGAACTCTCTCTTGTAATTTTCTGGAATTAAAATGAATTATGCACTGATTTTTTGGGGTTTTTATAGCGGGTCTGCATGCCGCGATTGAATCGGCGGCAGAACTTATCGCCGATTCAATGGCGGCGGAACTCGCGCAACTTCATCGCGGTTCAACCGGCGATAGCTAGTTGAACCGGCTATAGGGTGGCGACAGGGTTCCTGTCGCCAGTTGAACTGGCGATAGGTTCCTATCGCCAGTTGAACTGGCGACAGTGACATATTTTTGTAATTTTTTGAGACGACTATTTATTTTTGTAAATATCTTTTAAAATAATATTATTTTAAAAAATAATTCTCAAAACTGCGTCCATTTACCTCTTGAGATTTATTGGCATGTTGGAACCTGAAAAAACCGACGCTACAAGGATATAATGTTTGCTAGGTATACTGCGTAGGCATGCTTGCAATTCATTATTTTCCAGTCTTAAGTCCTTGCATTGCATGATACTGTGTAGGCATCCTTTGACATGGTCAGTCTTAAGTCCTTGCATTGAATAATTAGAACTTGTTTATTTATTCAATATACTCCTTAGGGTTCATTTTACTTAATTCTAATAATATTATTCTATTTTGCTATCTAGATATTAAATACACATACTTGTTATGTCATTATTTATGTTTTATTGCGACCGTGGATGGGTTTTATTATTGAATTGCTTGCTGTAATTTATTGTAAATAAAGTTAAAACTGGTAGTTAATGTAATTTAATGGTATTCTGGGTTCAGTGTTGGACCAGAGTGTTATAGATACTACGTAGGCATGCTTGCAATGCTTTGTCTCAAAATCGATAACTTTATTTTCTTGTTTGAGATGGTCAGTCCTAAGTCACCCTATCATTCGTCGAGCTTGTACAGTACCACAGAGTCGTCAATCTGTTTTCAATCCGATGCTTAGTTGTACTCTTCGGTTAAGATCCTTAGTATAACTCTATATTCAAGAGAACTGAGCGTTGCTCAGTTGGCACGGGGGACGTAGGGAACCCGCCAGCCCGTTTTCGAGCCGAGCTCGGCGCACACGCTCACGAGGGGGCTTCAACCCCATTTCTTCTTTAATGCATCCAAAATGGCCACTAAAAAAACACTCTATATTCAACGTAAGCAACTTCTTCTGCCTTCGATCGAGCTTGCATCACTACCTCCAAATCAAACACGATGGTAGCCATGCAACGTGGTTACACAGATCATGCCTTCTTGATATCAGCCTAGTCACTACCGTATTTGCTGTGTCTCCTTCAAGTTTTGTTAGAATTTGTTTATTGAGATCGGAGCGATTTACGCGGAGGCAACTGCCAGGTGGCTTATTGATATGAAAGCGTTTTTGTAGCTAGAAGCCAAGGGGGATCGAGGGAAGGGATGTGGAATCGACTGAGTAGCGGAGGCCCACATGTTGGCAATTGGAGCGAGCAGTGGAACGATTGAGGGGACGAGAGAGGGAATGAATAACGCATCACTCACCACTACTACATTCTTTTTTAGCAGTAAAGATTTGTACTGTACACACACTATTCCTCCGTTGTTTTTTACTCGGAGAAGGTGTGGACATCATTCTTATGGAATCTGTATGTGGAGTAAAAAAGATGATGAACTGAGTTTAAAAAGTCAGAATATCCGTGAACAAGAAAGTACCAGGATAGGCATTCCCTGTGAACAAGTGCTCGCAAGATGTTTCAAACACCCTTTTCCGATCGAATTGTTTTCGTGTGGGCAATTATAAAATCCAAATCTTCCCTATTCTTATGCGCGGTGGAATTGACGTTCGCGCGCCTCCGTCGTTAAGTCCTCCTATTGGCTTTTCACTTTTCACAATGCCTCCCGTGTCACTCTCCTGGGCGACACCAGGGCGACAAGCCCTAGCTTGAGCCCGTCCCTCCTCCCCATCCCTCCTTGCCGCCGCCGGCGACGACCGTGGCGATGGCGGGACCTTCTACGTGCTTGGAGGCAGCTCCGCGCGGGAGACCGAGCGACCGTGAGTAGTTGAGCAGACGCGGGCGAGCGCCTTGGATCTAGAGCGAGGTTGGGGGCCAGCGGCGGCCTGAGGCCCCACTGAAGTGGCTGCTTCGGGCGACGCCGAGCGAGGGTCTAACGGCCGCACCAACGTCGTCGTGAGGCATCTCGCACGGCAGCCTAGATCTAGAGCAGGGGCCGACCCAACGCATGGCCGGGGGTCGGGGGCCGGACCCCCCTCCCCCCTGAGTGGCGGCGCACAACAGGATCTAGCAGGCAGCACGACCTCACCCCTGTGCATGTAGCACCGGGCGCGGGTCTAGCGGACGCGCCGAGGGTGTGTTGCGGCCTCGGGAGACCAGGGAGGCATGACCATCGGTGCGGCTCGCTGATGGCGCGCGTCGACATCGATCTGGCGCAGATCTAGATCTATGGGCCTTCGGGCTTAGGATCTGGATAAAAAAAGGGTGGATTTGGGGCCAGCGGGGGCGGCCCTGACCCTAGTCATCTGTCGGCAGGGATGCTGGCCGATGGTGCTCCTACTACAGAGGCCAGTGGAGGTGTCCGACAAGGCTAGGCTGGGTGCCTGAACCATCTGGATTTGGCATCTGGATCCCATTGGCTCTTGGGCAACGATCGAGTAGAAGGTGGCTGCAACGGTGCTATTGCGGAGCGACTATGGCGGGCAACGACGGGAGCTTGTGGGGGTGGTGTGGTGCCATGTTCCGGGTAAAAACCTTTGATCCGGCTTTTAGCTGGATCCAGCGACAGCGACGTCCTCGGGCGTCGTTTTCCTCCTTGGAGGCGTTATCTTGGAGCTTCGGTTCCTCACCCTTCCTGAGATCTTGTGGCATTCTCCTAGGTGAAAACCTCATATCTGGTTTGATGCGGATCAAGCTCTAGGTGAGGTTAAATCCGCATCAGGTAGTATCAGAGCGCCAAGTTGTTCACGGTGCTATTTTTGCTTGCTATTCAAGATGGTGAATTCAGTTGGTAGTGTGCATGGCTCACATCATGGTGCTTATGAAGAGGTGTTGCACGTCGAGGGAAGATGACAACTGCTGTCCGCACAAACCTTGAGGCAACCAATCGATACTTTACAGGAAGGTGTAACGCGCTACAAGAAAGCATTGACAACCTGCGTGTCGAGTTGGTGGAGCGCATTGGTCGGGTGGAGAATCACATTAATGTGCAGTTCATTGAACAAAGCCAGGCCAATGATATTCGGTTCGCTGCTATAACCGACTCACTGCAACATTTGGAGCGAGCCTTAGGACCGGAAGGTGGTGCTGTTGCACCTGTGCAACCACCACCACATCATTGGCGCCACGACAATCATCATGTCGGGGTGAGTTATTCAATGATAATTTTGATGAGATCTGTTCAGATGGTGCTTTTAGTGGAAACTACTACAACTAGGAACCAAGGCGTGGCTACAACAATCGTCGTGGTGCTGGTTGTGTGCCCAATTTTTTTGAGCGCAATGGCGGTGGTGCGGGTCGCAACCACAATGACGATGGCATTGGGAGACTAAAAATTTCCATGCCGATGTTCAATGGGCGTAAAGATCCAGATGTGTACCTAGAGTGGGAGATGCGGGTAGATCAAATTTTTGATAGCCACAATGTCACTAAGGAGAAGAAGGTACGCTTTGCACCAATTGAGTTCACTGAATATGCTCTTGTTTGGTGGAACCAATTGTGTCGTGCCAGAGGACGACCCGACACATGGGAACACATGAAGAACATCATGAGGCGGCGGTTTGTGCTGACGCACTGTACTCGAACCTTGCACACGAAGTTGCAGCGACTTCATCAAGGTTCCTTGTCTGTGGATGACTACTACAAGGAGATGGAGATTCTTATGATTAAATGCGAGGCGTGAATGAACTCGAGGAGGCGATCATGACTCGCTTTTTTGAGGGTTTGAATGATGATGTGCAAGAGAAGACGGAGTCGTCTGACTACAACAATCTACAAGGCCTTGTGCATCATGCCGTGCGGTCTGAACAACGTTTTTTGCAACGCCAAGCCTGTGGCAGTCGCACTACCCACAACAGTACGTGGAGGCGCCCACAACAGCATGGAGATGATATTGGCGCAAGCTCCAAGGTGGCATCATCACACCAGACCACCGGGGCTATGTCCACGGAGGTGTCGAAAGCTGCAAGTAATGGAGGTAAAGAAGCCTCTAAAGCTGATTCTAGTATATTTTCTTCTGCTCGTACCAGTAACATTGAATACTTCAAGTGCAAAGGAAGAGGACACATGATGTGTGATTATCCCGCGCACACCATAGTACACGAATGAGAAATAGGGATCAAAGATCCAACAAGTAACTCCTTGCACCACAGCTAGAAACCACCACGCCAATAATTAGCTTGCACGCTTTCTCCTTGATCTTACACTACGTTTGGAAAACACTCCACTGTTGCCCTTTAGCTTCAATTTCAGCACTTTGCACCTTTCGAACTAGCATGTTCAAATCACTTTGAAAGGGTAAAGCATCAATGGATATTCCTTTTCCAGGAGAACAAACAATGATCTCTATTTTTTCTGACTCGTCGTGTTCAGACTCGCTACCAGGAAAATCGCCAAGCATGGCGGCCGCATCGCGTGTGTTTTCCTTCATTGGGGCGTCGGCGTGGAGTCTATGACCTCCTCCTCGGTGTAGCATTGGCGGCGGTGCGGCGGTGAGTGGAGTCGATGTGGCCTCGAGCTACGATCCTTGCTTGCGTGGCGGCGTGTTCGCCTTTCTCTATTGTAGTTTTCTCGAGGTTGTGCTTTTGGTCATGCTCGAGTTTTTTCTGTTTTTCTATTTGTATTCGGCTCTATTTCTATTTCTCGCTTTTGTTTTTCTACTTAATGAAAAGATATACAAAACTTTTGCACTTCCTTAAAAAAAGTCCTCCTGTTAGGTGTGCACAGTGCCTGCCGATTCTTGCCATTCGGAGGCGCTACTTGACTTCCTACTCTTGGTTTCACGATTAGTGGTCGCTTGGTGGTTGCGTCTCGTTGTGCCGCCCATCGTAGCCGGCCCATGGCGCGGCAGGTGCCCAGGTGCAGGCACCCCAAAAATAAATGGAATTTTTTTAAAACTAGGTATAAGCGATATAAGTACTCAGTAGTTCGGTATTTGGGTTGGTCATTTCAACAATTCAGCCTACCAAGCCACCAATCAGAGCAAGTCGCCAGGCAGTGAGGCACCCGCATCCGCACCTTCCTAAGTCATTGTACAATCGATCACAGAGAGTACTATCACAAAAGACTGGTTGTACAAGCTAGCGAAGGCTTTTGGTATCTGTTCTGGCGAAACATTTCGGTTCTTGGCATAGCCTTTTGTTCCTGTCATGGTGTCATCTTGGCTAGCTACAATCGCCAACTGAAACAATCACTCCCTGATGCACACCTACAGAGTACCAATAATTTATCTCTGGGTACAATCATGGGCAGAGCCAGTAGGGGTGCCCGGACACATAAAAAAATCGAAAACATTTTCAGGGATCAGTTCTGCATTTGGGCCATATTCATAGTACTCCTTGGTGTGCACTCTCTTAGAAGCTCAGCTCACGGCCCGCTCGTGCCTCCACCAGCCCACAGCCATCTCATCACTCATCAGCCCATATCCATTTTTATCTCCAATACTCCAACTCCTCCCTAATTTGGTCCCTGCGGCTCGGCGACCGGTGCGACACGGAGAGGAGGAGCGGTGGGCGGCGTAGCACCAGTGTGGGAGCAACAAGCAGCAGTAGGTGATGCGCCACTCACTAAGACCAATGGTTTTGTAGATGCGCATGGAGCAACTTCTATTTTTCTCACATTCATATTATTATGCAAGTCGTTTTTCAAATTGATTACTATAGTAATGACATGCAAAAAGATACTAGTAGACAATTCCCTCCGTTCTTTTTTTCTTAACATTTTTTTACTTCTAACGGGCAAATTCTTGGCTTTGTTGGGTGATGCATAGTTTTTTTGACAAATATAAAGAAAGTTTGTAACCATATGCAAACACAAGAGTGCATGTGCTGTGGTGGAAAAACCCTTAAGTCTTGAAGAGGTTGGTTCTGGGTTGGAACCTTGGCTATGCATTTTTGCTGTATTTTTCGTTTTAACTTCACAAAAAATTCAAATTTGATTCAAAAATTTCGATCGAAATAAATCCGAAAATTCCGGGAACCAGGTCTATCGTTAGGCTTCAATTTTTTTTTCCAACCGGTAGCTTTTTCCCTGGTTTGAACTAATCATACCTGGCGTTACTTTGTGTGTACACCCCCAACATCAAATTCCTAGCTCGCCTTTCGCTCGCCACCTGCAGCCCACGGCGAGTGTGTTTTGCTGTGCGATCTTGCTCCTTCATCTGTGCATTACGTCCGTGTGGACCCATCGCCGTTTGTGTTGTGTTTCATTCATCGGTCCATGTGCGCTGTCCAGCGTGCCTTTGTGCTGCTCCTTCCTAAACATGCAGCGACTCAGTACGATCAACTACTTGATGATGCTTTTGCGTCCGTGCGTTGGGTTCAAGCAGTGCCGTCGTGGTTTCGGTTGGGTTTCTTTTGGTGGTCCATTCGTATTGGTCGGCATGCCCTCGTGTCACTTGTTCCTGGACGTGCACCGGGCGGAGTCAACAGAAGAGAGGTTTCGTCTAAATGCGCACGCCGTCTGTGTAACGTCTCTATTAACTTTTCATAACTGTCGAGGATGCACAGTTATAAAGCAAGAGGTAACATCACAAGTAAGCTCACATTGCAATAAAAAGCAACTGTTTATTACAACAGTTAAGGCTTAGCAGCCAGTTTGAAAGCAGAAGTAGGCATCCAAACCCAAACATAATATATTACAACACAAAAGTGCACAAAATCCACAGGCAAGCTTGGGCGCAGCTGAGACCTAGTACCAATAGTCATCACAATCTAGAGGCTCCTCCTGATTGTACTGATCACCTATTTCTTCCCAAAGCTCTCCCGTTGATATTTAGCAAGAATGAGTACAACCGTACTCAGCAAGTTGTATGGAATTTCTATTTTGCTATATGCCAGAATTGTCAAAGGAGTGGTATAGTTTTACCATAATAGGTGTATGTGGAATGCAATAGTTGAATTGAAAATAGGATAATATTTAAAACAGTAAAACAATAATATGTATAACAACAGGGGTTTACAACATCTGTAATTACCAATTAAACATCTGCAAAACACTACTTGCGCCTTGTGTATTGGAATCACCCATGAACACAGCTTCATTAATCGGAAGCGCGGTGTATCCGAATACCATTATTTATACTCTGTAGAGTTGCCCAACTTTACCCACAAGATACCTCAAGCTCATACTGTTAGGCCATAAACATGCCACATATTAGCGTGCGATTGAGTTAAGGTAACAAAGCTTTTTCACTGCTCAACCTTTTTAGTCTCTATCCGGTAGGTTTAGAATCCATACAGCTCTCGGAGATCACCGGTCAACAGTGGAATTCGCACTCCGATGCTGACGGGACCATACCGTTGTGTAGTTCAGCGAGTACCCTAACTGGCCCACTCCTGACTCACACCCATTTCGCGACTACTTTAACACAAGAATAGTTGACATCCCGTAGATATTCAATCAGATGAGCAGTGTACTAGGCCAGGGAGGAATGACCACACTGAAGGGATATGGGTAGGCTACGCTAGCAACAAATCAAAATTTTCTACCACGTAAACCAGGAAGCCAAGCAAGTAGAAGATCACAGATCGTTACCACCAGACGCGCAGTGCAGCCAAGGTAGTTAGGATCGCGATCCAACTCTTAGAGTCTTACGATTCTACGAACCCACGACAGCCCGTCGATCCAAGTCTTACGTCGATCCTACTTGTAGAGTCTTAGGGCAAAAAAATTTGCAATTTTTTAGAGGCGGATTTCTCGATATTTTGTTTTAGAGCAAAATTTGTTGATATTAATTTTTAGAATGAAACTATAAATAAGCAAGGAGCATGCAAAATATTATATCGGTGTGGTAATGTTGTTCTCTGTAGTTCGAACTATATCACCCATCATGTCGAAACCATTATGCTTTTCTGTGTGTGATAAGAAGTGTTTTGCCCTTTTTGGTAATAAGTAAGTGGTAAATCTTATAAGAATCATACAAACTTATAGTATAGATGATAAATATATGTATTTTTACAAATCAGTAGAATCGCCATTCTACGATTCGATCTACGATTCGATTCTCATCGAGGCAAATCGATCCGACCCAGGATCTCGACTCTGACTACCTTGAGTGCAGCGGAAGAAGAGTTGGAGCAGATCGATCCAACGTAGAGCGCATTTGTGAAGTGGTCATAGTCGATCGTCCAGCGTTCATGCGAGTTGATCGTCTCCTCCAGCAACCTCTGCAGTTCCTTGTGAAGACCGCAGATCATCCTTAAGCGCAACAGCAACCACAGTAGCCCCTCTACGACATCCACACATTTAGGGAAGGAACAACCAAACATTGGTGTGCTAGCACTGAGTCGCACGACGGGGCTCTCAAGAAGATGGCGGCTAGGGTTTTGGTGGAGCAACTCAAGTCACGACTTTCGTGTCTCTCATCTATCACACATATCATCTGTCTCCCAATAGCCTCAAACGTCTTCTTATATAGTGTTCATGACGGATCTTATCCAAATACGTTTGTTCTAACCCGTTAAGTGTATGACTCTGTAGGTTCATGTGTAGTTCGGTTGTGACTCGGAAACTTTTTTCGACCATGAGTCGTTAGCGGTTCCTAGCAGAACATAACGATTCCCGAATACACACGAATTATATCGGATGAACCTTTAATGCAATATGATCTACGATCAGGTCTTTATCACTAACGACCAGTTCGTATCTTTATACGACTAGTTCATATTTAGTCTCGACCAGTTCGTAACTCCTTACGATCAGGTTTCGACCACTCTGTGATTACGTTCACCAGTCTACGACTAGCTCATATCTCTATACGATTAGTCCGTATCTAGTCAAACTAAATGACCTTTTCGTGTATTCTCCCTTTACCTCACGAAATTTGGTATGAACTCTAGGTGAGATTTATGTCATCCATGGACTGTTCAATACTTTCTCGATCGAGTTGTCGGATAACCTTATGTGGTCGAACTCTTCGACCACCAGTGGCATGCACTTTCTTTATCCGACCACTTCGAGGGGCCCAGAGATATCTCTCCTGTTATGTTAGGAGGGGCAAATCCCATATCCGACCAGTCACATCCCTCCGCATATTTCATAGCATACTCGAAAGCTACCTTTATAACTACCCAGTTATGAGTAGCGTTTGGCAACCCCCTAAGAGTGCTATTACACATGGAGGGAACCATGCTGATCTCAGGTCTAAGGATTATACATCATAATTGCTTAAGACCAACTAATGGTACATAAAATCATAACAATCTCAATAGTATCTCAAGGTGGGTCTATCCAACCCTATATTCTCTAACATGTATTCACATTATTGATTCGATATCCCTATATCTATAACCGGTGAAACATGATCATCAATCAATACATGTTTGGTCGTAGAGTCACTGGTGTTCCGACTAGTGATATCTGGCCAGGGATACATTTAGAACGACATCATCATAAGTTAAAAGAGTTTCACCAACGAGTCACATACTTATTGATCTATAACTGATGATTCATTCAAGGAACTGAATAACATTTATTTAATAACTCACAAACATAGACATGATACAATCATCTCTATGATTGCCTCTAGGGCATATCACCAACACACACTTGTGGTTGAGCGATTTTCTGTGTCTGTTACTTGGCACAAGGTTCTCGTCCTTACCTTTCTTATAGTGAGGTGATGGACCAACACCAACTTGTGGTTGTCCATCCCACTTCGACTCACTTTATCAAGTCCATTGGGTTGTCCATTCATTTGGTCTCAACCTCGACTTTTCACCAAATCCTATAGGCCTAAAGCCAAATATCCTTATTAGTGTTTGATGGAAAGCTTTGTGTGATAATGATGATTAACTTCTATTATATTATGTGGTCTAAACTTGTCAAGGTGAATATGACTTACAAGAATAGGAGGGTTTGTTTGTGTGGTGAGGATTTATCTATTCCACATGGCATTCCAAGATATTATTTCCTTATTGAATTACTTGGCTTAGATATAATAATGAAAGTAATAATATAATGATCGAAACATAGGCTCAATATGTTCAAAGAATACAACTTGCTTCCTTGCTTGCGGTCTTGAAGTGTCAGACTTCTCCGGGTCTTGTCAGATGTTCTCGATAGTTGGTCTCGAGATCTAGCGCAAGGTAAAATAAATCAAATAAATCTTTGGCTCAACAAGGAATGAGCCATAAAATAAAGGCAAGTAAATCAAGATTAGAAAAACGAAATAAAGAGAAGGATAAAATGGTAAAAGGATTTGTTGGGATTTGATATAGTTGAATCGAGTCGAGAATAGGCTTTATGGGTTTGAGGCGATCAGAATGGATATAAAATGTCAATTTAGGGTTTGGATAAATAGCGCCTTTTTACTGTTCATGAAACATACTATGAATAGTAAATAAATCATTATTTTCAGTTAATGAACAGTACTTAGGTACTGTTTTCGGGTGTGAACAATGATTTAATAACCGTGCTGGGCTGTAAAGAAATGAATAGGGCTGGGTCGAAAAGAATAGTGTTGGGTTAAACCCAAGGTAGTCAGAGTCGAGATCCCGAGTCGGATCGATTTGCCTCCGGTAGGATCGAATCGTAGTATCGAATCGTAGAATCGGCGATTCTACGGATTTGTAAAAATACACATATTTACCATCTATACTATAAGTTTGTATGATTTTTATAAGGTTTACCACTTACTTATTACCAAAAAGGGGCAAAACATTTCTTATCACACAACAAAAAAGCATAATGGTTCTGACATGATGGGTGATATAGTTCTGAACTACCGGAGAATAGCATTACCACACTGATATAATATTTTGCATACTCCTTGTTTATTTATAGTTTTATTCTAAAAAATTAATATCAACAAATTTTGCTCTAAAATAAAATATCAGTAAAGCCTGGCCTCTAAAAAAATTGTAATTTTTTTTTTGCTCTAAGACTCTACGAGTAGGATCGACGTAAGACTTGGATCGACGGGCTGTCGTGGGTTCGTAGAATCGTAAGACTCTAAGAGTTGGATCGCGATCCTAACTACCTTGGTTAAACCCAACACTTTTGTTGGGCCACCGGCCCATTCAGCCAGGCCTTAAAGGCCTTGGAGTGCGCACGGCTTCAAGCCAGTGCGCATCCCTTACGCTCCCGAGCTGGCGGAGGTGGTTCGATTATGATTCCGGCGACGACAGTGGCGGGCAGTAACGATGGATGGTGCAGGGGCTTCACTAAGGTAAGTGCATCTCATTTTGGGGTCTTGAATGGGCCGAGAAGGTTTGGGTGAAGGGTTGCTGTGGCGGTGGCTCATGGCCGTGGCAGGGGATGGAGGGGGGCGATGCTGTGGTAGTGCTCCAGCCAAATTGGCGGGGGCTGGAGCACGAGGGTGTGGAGGGGGTCTCGAGGAGGGTGATGGTAGGGGCTGGGGTTCTCTGTGGTGGGCTGTCCATGAGAGCCGTGGCTGGCGGCGACGGCGGGGGTGTTGCCGGTGAGGTTTCAGCGAGAACTAGGGCTGGGGTGTTGGGGAAAGGGCTTAGGGAGTTGAGGCGGTGGTGGTGACTAGGGTCGAAGGGAGAGGAATGAGCGGGAATGGCGGAGTTACGTTACGGGCTCGACGGGGAAGAAGAGAAGGCGGCGATTCCTCGAATTGGCGGGCTCGAGACGAAGGAAGACACGGAGGGTGGTGGTGCTTGGTGTGAGGAGAAGGAGCGAGCGGTGAGGCTTTTATAGCCCGGTGGAGGCCGTGGGAGCGGTGGAGGAGCGTGAAGCTAGTAGTGCGTGGGCGGCGAGGTGGCGGTCGGGAGGGTTCTACGCCATGCGATAGCAAGGTGGAAGGATGGGCGTGGGTACGGCGGCGGCGTGGTGGCCTAGGCGTCTTACTGGCGCAAGGTCGGGAGCTGGCGTGGCTAGATGCAACGTGGCGCAGGCGGCGACGGGGCGGGGTGGGGTTGCGTGGGGCGGCGCGGTGCTGGCAGCATGGGGCTGACACCCGCATTAAATGTGTGACGTGGTGGCGGTGACTGTTGCGGCTTGGCGTCGAGAGGCCGAAGGCAGTGGAGGATGACGACTCTGGCGGCGGCGCACGGCCGAGCGAAACAGTTCGGTGGCGGCTTTGAGGTGGCGCTTCCAATGGGAGAATACAGAATGGGCAAAAAGGGAAGGCGAAAAGGGCTGGGCATTGCCAAATTGGGAAAGGGTTCAAAATCAAACCGAAAATTCAAAGAAATTTTGAATTCTAGAACTTGAGGTTGTTTCAGTCTGTTCTTGTTCCTGTTTTGCATTTGCTTATCCATCGTGTTTCCTCTGCCAGCATCCCCTCTCTGTGCCTCCTTTGGTCCGCACACTCGTTCGCTTCGCTAGTGCGTCCTCTCGCTTCCTGTCGGTTCTGCCTCCATGCCTGCATGTTCTCCACCCGATGCGCCATCTCCATTGCTTGCCTACGCCAGACACCCGTGTTCATGTGGTGCCGTGCGCACGTCCCAATTCGTCGCGGCCGACACCGAACACAGATCCCCTTTTCAATAACCGCCTTTACAGTTTTACAACCCCTCTGATTGCGCCTTGCGCACCTATTTCGGTAGTGTGGTAATTCATACACTAATACTAATCATGTGCCTGTGCGTTGCAACGAAAAATATTTTTTTTTCCATAGAATATGTTGTTGCAGCTCACCAATCTTCCTATTGCCAACTTCCATGTCTTGCAGTAGAGCCAAGAAGGTTTCCTTGCTGCAGGTTTGACTAAGCAATCATGCAAAATAAATTTAGTACGTCAAACATATTTAGACGGTGAAAACAAGCAATTAGTCACAAAAGAACATGGAGATATATTGATTCCTTCGGTCAACATAATTTGGCCTGTAGAATGCAAGTGTTATTAGTCTTATAATTCTTGATCGAGAAAGCAACAACCAGTTATATTATAACCTACAAGAACACATTTGTACAATTCTTTTATAATTTGCCCAGGCAGGGAATCAAATACCGTACTGTTGTATTTGCAACAACATAGCTCAATTGCAATCTCTGAAGATGGCAAGAACAGTGAGGTATAGGTCCGTAGCCGTATGCTGGGGGAATGTTACTGTTAGGATTAGAGAATTTGAACAAAAAGGAGGCCCTAATCAAAATTGCGCGACGCAATGCGGATATAAAGCTTATCGAGGTCAAGAAGCAAAAACTATCAAGTCCAGGCATCGGTTCCATTGGTACTAAAGAGGTCCAAAAGCTGAAAGATTTCTTCTGGATCTGGTGCCTGGCTACCTGCCTTTTCGCTTTAGTATGATGCCCATTGGTCTAGCGAAATCAGAGCATTGCAATTGCTGTTGCAACGGAATCCTAACAAGAACATGCATGGGCAAGAAGGCATAACAAGAACATGCATGGGCAAGAAGGCAAAACAGATAGATCATCAAACCATGCAGATTCAGGATTTCTTGGATGGGTGTTTAGAGTTAATAAAATAATGTTTAATGAAAAAAACAAAGATATGCAATAGCAAAAATCAAAGTACAAAATTTTCATATTAGAGATAATACCTCAAAGAATTTAGAGTTTAAAAATAATTAAGAAAAAAATGTTGATTCGGGTTTAGGATTTAGGACTGAGGAATTGAGAAATGGAGGTGCTGCTATCGACATGTGTAGGCAACCTGGGTTGTTGGCTCGCATTCCCTCCCAGGGCCACGGCTCCCATGAGGCCCGGCTATGTCTCGCTCGTCACCCACGTTCTTAGTGCTTGCTACATTGCTCCTATCTCCTAGACAACATGCTCCTACTCTTCACATGCCGCCTCCAAGGTTTGGCAAAGCCTAGGAGCCGCCCTCGCCTTTGCTTGCACCAAATCGCCTCGTCCGACACCTGCTTGCCTCGTACGCTAGTGCTGCCTTACTGTCTAAGAGAGAGAGAGAGAGAGGTAAAGAGAGGTTAGGGTTTGGTTTAAGAGAGAGGGTGTCTTCGAATGGGCTAAAAGCTATACGGTTGGTGAGCTGAGCTAAACTATTTGTGACTAATTGGGAAAGGGGATGTGGGAGTGGGATAAAATCTATTAGGGGTATAAATGTGTGAAGTATGTAGTCTAATTATCAGTATATATACATAATATACCTACTAAATACAAGATATTTCACCAGAAAAAATAGGTGTTCGACTGTACACCCATGACCCATGCCAGGACCGCCCCTGCCATGCAGATAAATAGAACGGTGAAAAGGCCAAAAACACGTTGCAAATGTTCTCAAACTTGCATAAACTCCACAGAACTTGGCCTAATGTGTGATCAGGAATGGCCATTGAGCATGGCGGACGCCTTCGATCTGAAACTCCGGTAGTTGTTCCTCAGTTTGCAAAAATATTTGTTCCAAAATTGTTAATGACATGGTAAAATGAAGATTCTGAGATAGGAGAGGAAGATGGAATAGGAAGACGATAAACGATATGAAAAGCCCCTAGACCATGCAAACGGCAACAGCTTCTACTTATAAGGGTAGGAACAAGAAGACCAAGCACTAAAAATTCCAGACTAATTACATCCTTCCCAATTAAAATTTCTGAACCAATGAAAACCTCATATTACATCTTTCCCAAAAAGAGAAAATAATGTCACATGTATGGGTTCACTTGATTGAGTCCAATCAAGAGGGGGAAAATTATTGTGGACGTATAATTTCATCCAAGCTGCAATGCCCAATGGTGACCTTTTTACTTGAATGGAACATTTCCTCAAAAATGACTATGGACGTGTAATTTCAACCATGCCAAATGGTGACCATTTACTAAATCAGTGCAAGGCTTTGCTAAACATAGCACTTGTCACATCTGAGTGCCTTCAAGCTTGCCAATTCAGTTTAAGAATCCCAAATTATACATCTTGCTGCGATGAATTTTCCTTGGATATGTTAGCACATCACAACAGCACCACCCTTTTGCCCCCTTCATTCACCAGCAGCATCAGCGTTCAGTTTGCCTGATATAGTGTAGAGGAATTCACTTTGGAGTAGGCCCAGCTGCTCTTCTTCCTCTTATCTTCAGCACCTTACCTCTTGGCTAATCTCAATTTCATATATAGGTATCTCATAATGTACTGCTAAGTGCTGAGGGTACTCTGAAATTCATTTTCGCAAAAGGCTTTTCTTCTTATGGAGCTTTATTTAAGTTCAATTCTCTTGCACAGTAAAATCAAAAGAAAGTATTAGAACTTTTAACAAAGTGCATAGCAGTATAGAACTAATTCCAGAGGGAAAGGCAAATAAGGGGAAAAAAAGGAACAATCTACAATGCTTGTTGTCTGAATGAAAGAAGAGTAGTTCTAATCTGTAAGAAGTGATCATGCAAAGTATTCATAGAGAAGGCTAAATAAAGGCAACCTTGATATTGTAATCATTTATCAGTAATTATCTACCATGTTTATATTGGCCTTTGGCCCTTTGGAATAGAACAATGCAAAAAGCATAAGGTGAATTCTCACTTACCATCAGACCAGTAAAAGGGACATCCCTGGCAAGCGTAGACCAATATCCGCGAGAAAGAAAAGGTTGTGTTGGTTGAAACAAAACTAAAACATGTGACAAATAGACTATCATCATGAGGAATAGTATCAGTTTTTTCACAAACAAATTAACAAAAGCAGGTTTGTTCCATCAATAACCGTACATTCATGCATCTAGAAAAAATGCACATAAACAAAAAATTTTATGATAACAGTTTTACCAAGGCCAAAATAGATGAACCCTGAAGATTGCAGCAAGAACAGAGTTAAGCTAAGCTACTTGTATCGCAATATTCAAGCAAAAATAGTATGACAGCATACTTCCTTGGAAGTGATTTTAGTGGAGGAAATTATTGAATCAACAGGCTTCTTCCTTGAAAAACTTTGTGTGTTTTTTGCCGGGCCAAAAACTTTATGTTTTCCTCTATCAAAATACAGAAGAAGGCATGCTAGCAACAAGCAGGAAGTGCCAATACCCTGCATAAAGTCCCTTCAAACCATGATCTCTCCAGATGAACAACCAGCATGGAACATTCCATTATAGTACCCATACATCTGAGTCCCAGAAGTTTTACAAATATTTCCTTTGGTAGCAGTTGATGCCCAAGATTTTCTGGTGCCTTGGACTTGCATTCGTTGTTTCATGACTTCACAAGGCACATAGATAAAAGATCCAAGTGTGTCTCTTGGAATGAACAATAAAAGTTACATTTGGTGTCAAGAAAGCAGCATAAGATTTTCTTGAGATGCCATGTATTCCAATGAAAAAGGCAAATTGCATCAGTAATGTATTGTATGAGTGATAAAAGGGACAGCCAAAAAAGTTTGCGTTTGCAGATATAAAGACCCCTGCATTGCCTGTGCATGGCACAAGAAATACCAAAGAATCTCCCATGGCAAACTCCATGTAGTCAGCATGTAAAAAACATCCACTTCTGCTTCTAAATCCTAATCATAAAGATTACTAAATCCTAATCCCAGTATAAATTTTAGGTAGCATCATAAATATTTTCAGAAAGTAAAATACAAGAGACATAAGAAAACAACTGCTCACAATTCCTCCAGCAATAAAGTGAGGCCAATGACCACTTAGATTGGGATTAGCATTCTCCAGCCATGTCTTAGTTGATTCAATAACACCAAAATATGTTGCACCTGTAGCAAATGATCCAGTAACACCTGGACTAGTTCCTCTCTAAAAACCTGAAAATGGACCGAGAGTACTAAAGTTTATCAAGATTACTGTTGATGCTGAGGACAAGTTCATTTATTTTGGTGGTTCTCAACCTCAGGGCTTAGGCACTATGGAATTTTAATTGGTTTCAACAAAGCTAATACTACTGCTCGTCTGCTCCAGGTTCTTTCTCTTTTTGTTCAATAAAAAGCAGAGAGGGGCTAACCTCTCAGACCAACGAAAGTCCAAACTGGATGCAGCACAAAAGAAGAAAGATGCAGCACCCATGTATCAAAATCATGCATTACAACAAGAATTATTACTGTTCATGCTCGTGTAAGGTGAATCAAAAATTTAGGAAACGACCTCGCACCTTCGTCCATGTAATTATAGCCTGGCTCTGAAGCCTTGTTTTCAGAGTGTCAACTGGATGCAGCATGCCTTCTCCAAATGCGCCTGCAATTGCTCCCCACACAAATTCCCTCCATACTGCAACATAAGTTTCAATACAAATTATCACATAGTCTGCTGTTAACGGAGCAGCCGTGCAGTAAGTTTTTTTTGGTGAAGATGAACCATGATTTAAACCTCTATCTTATAATAAAATTCTCAAAATTTCTAACTATTTATCGGCTTCATTGAGCGGGTCAAGAAGATATGGCGCATCGATTGCCATGTCCAAATCTCAAAAAAGGTTTGCTCATAAAAGCATTTTACCGCATAACCATCCAATGCAAAACAAACAAATAAAAGATGCGCAAATAACATACTATTGCATAAACAAATCTCTATTGCAGGGAACAAGCCAGACAGTTCATATAACTAATCAGGCCGAAATCATAAGCACAATAAACCTCAACCTCACACTGTGAGAACCCTCCATTACATACTGTATCTCGTAGTCTCCCAAATCGCAACATTGGATTTTAGCTTAAACTATACCAAAGATCCGAAGTGTTAGCGTGTAGTGAAATGAGAGGGAGGGCACTTACCAAAGAAGTTGATGAGTTTGGGAGACGACCAGTGGCGGAGCTAGGAATTTTTCAAAGGATGGGCAAGCCGTAAGTTAAGTATGTAATTATGGTCTATGGAGAACTGTAAGCATCAGATAATTGGATACACAATTACACATTATGCAAATCCACAATCGTTTTAAAGCAAAAGAACGAATACGATACATCACACATGTAAAGGTTCATATATGAAAATAAAAACGAGATACGATAACAAACAACTCACTAGACACTACCAAATTTGCGACGAGTCAACAACAAAAGTCCAAATGTCCAATCACACAACCAAAAGAGAGTAAGAGACTCTACAAGATAAAAAAAATAAATTAGTAAATCATACAACTTTGACTTGAAAATATATTCACATCGGAAAGAATGAAACATACCGATAATGTGCTAATTAGGCCTAGGCCTACGAGGCAAATGTCCTTTCCTTTTCTTCATGGCTTGAAACCGTCGGGCAATAACATCATCATCAAGTTGTTTAAATATGTCTCTCTCGGTGTAGCATATCATCAAGTCATTGAACCAATCATTGTTGATCTTGTTGCGCAATTTAGACTTGATAATCTTTATTGCCGAAAAAGTCCTTTCAACCGATGCTGTTGACACCGGCAAGAACAAAGCCAACTCAATGAGTTTGTAGACCAATGGAAAAACCAAATATTTCTCGGTTTGAACCATCTTTGTAGCCAAACTTTCAAGATCTTGACAAGTAGAAAAGGAAACATGCCTTCTCACATGATGAATGTAAGTCTCAAGTTGGTAACTTATGATTGCACGATCACCATTAGAGAAATCCACATGATAAATTGTAGTTAAACGAGCAAGCTTGTTAACATCAAACTTAGAGAAAGAATTCTTTGGATCAAGGCATGAGAAGCACACTAGTATCTCTGTAGATGCTTCACTAAAGCGATGATTCATCTCAGTACATATCTTGTCAAGGGCAACATAGAAAATCTCAACTCGGTAATAATGAAGATTAGTGTAAGTCTTCCCATCACGTCTCGAACGACCCCTAACTGGTATTTGTTCATCCATATTTGGCACCGGAATACCTTTAACAACACAAAATTGTTGGACCTCATCAAACAAGTCCTCCCAACCACTTTCTCTCATGGAGGTCAACCGAGCTTTGACATCATGAACTAATTTCATAGCATGAACAATATTTAGATCCTTCTTTTGCAAGACTTGTGAGAGCTCATTTGTGATGGCAAACAATTTTAACATTAGCTTCAAAATGAAAGCAAATTTGAAACTCTCCATTTTTTCTATCAAACCTGCCGCTTGAGACGGTCCACGCCCATCCTCATCTACCGCACTAAGCACATGTAACACCGACATCCACATTTGATCCAAACGAAGCCACCCCCTGACGCCTGACCCATTTCTTCTTCTCAGATCTCAAGTTCGGCAGTTCCCCAAGACCCCAAGGTCCCCAACCCCATTCTCAATCTCAGATTCTCTCTCGCGGTCTCTCACCGTCTCACGCGACCGCAGTGCGGCGGCCGGGCGGGCTCTACATCTTTGCGCTGCGCGCGCTCACGCGCTGCGCGGCTGCGCTGCAGCGGCAGCACCGCCAACGGCGGCTCCCCAACCCCAAGTCCCCGTGCGGTGCGGCCACCAGCGGTCCAACGCCCAGCGCCCCAACCCGCTCCCTCTGACCCTCTCGGCTCTCGGGTCCCGGCCCGCCATCAACAAAGGGAACAGCTCACCTAGCTGCCGCCTGCCTGGGTCCCGGAGCCGGAGCCGAAGGCCGGCAATCACCGCCCGCGCCACTGCCGCCGCGCGAATCGCCGGCTCTCTGAGTTGGAGAGGCTGCGCCGCTGCGGGAGATTTGGGAATGGGGATTGGGGAGGCTGGTGGATACGATACTGTTCACTGTTGGAGAGGCTGTGCTGAGCGAGGAAGCGGGCCGGCTGTGCTGAGCGAGGAAGCGCCGAGCCCGAGCGTCCGACTCCGAGCGAGGCCCATATTGATGTACATCGAGGAGGCGGCCCAAAGGCGGGCAATCGCCAGTGAGGCCCTTCAATCCGCCCCGAGACGGCGATTGGTTGGGGGGGGGGGTCGGGATCCGGCCGGATGAGAACCTCCGCATCAAACAAAGCGACACAGAAATAGGAATCGGCGATGGGAGAGGAGACGTGAGCCGACCTGGGCCATGGGCTCGGTGGGGGCGAGGAGGGTGCCGGCGGCGTCGACGAGGATGGCGTAGTACTCCCGCGACCCCATCGGCTCCCACCTCGCGACCCCGGCCTCCGCCGCGGCCATCCTGAGCCACCGCCTCTCGCCGCGGCCCACGAGCACCGGTTGGAGTTGCGCCGCCGCGGCCCGTGAGCGCTGGTTGGAGCCGCACCGCCGCGGTCGAGCAAAGCCGCACCACTGCCACCGCCATCGCCTCAGTGATGTTTACTCCTTCCATGCTAATAATATTGACGACGCCTTGCAGATTGCTTAGACACTACCGATTTTGCTGATGCTACGCGGATTATGTTGGCCGCAGCTTGACTGCGTGGTCTCGGATTCTCACCGATTTTGCTGATGCTGTGCGGATTATGTTGGCCGCAGCCTGACTGCGTGGTCTCGGATTCTCTGTAGGTTTGTCCGTATCGTTTGTTCTCGTGCGTGCTCGTTCGTGCATGCTTTGTTGCCTCTTTCTTCGTCTGCGACGTTACACGCAGCTGTGCTGGCTCCGGTAAGCTCCTCTCGATAGCCTTTACTGTTTGTTCTATCCTCTTCATACCTGATCTCGAATAGCCTTTTTCCAGGCTCTGCTTAGCGCCTCCCTGTTTCGTCCGCGTACACGTACGGGCCTGATCGAATCTTAGCCTGTGGATCAACGCTAGGTGTGATGCCTGCGCCTTACATGCTCCTTCTTGTTATTTTTCCTTCTCATTCGGACTGTGCTGTGTTTAGGTCCGTCTGTGTTCGCCAGCCAGCTGCTACGTAGGATCTGCGGCTCCTTCGTTTGCTCCCGCGGTTTCGTTACTTCAGGTTGGTTACTTGTTTCCTGGTCGTTTAAATTTACGATTGTCCCACGCCGTCATGGCCTTTGCGCTCACGCTCTACTCTGCGCTTCTGTGTGCCATGCATTTAGCACTCGCGTTGTGTCCCGATGCGTACGCTAGGTGCGCTTGCACAGTTCGTTTCTGTTCATGCGCTGCCTCTTTTTTATGCTACCTTGCAGATTGTGTTCGCCAGCCCGCCGTTACGCGCCGCTCTGCCCCTTCGTCATTTAGTCCGCCACCGCCGTTTCTTCAGGTCAGTTTGTTATTTTATGATCGTTTTAAGTGCCGACTGTCCGTCATGGTGCTCGCGCTGTACGCTTCTTTTTGCCGCCCATGTTCTCCGCCGTGCTCGTTGGTACTTGCTTTCGTCATTCGTTCTTCTGCCTGTGATTCACATTCAAACAGATTAACTGCTTCTAAGATTCAGAACATCTGTCCTTGATGTTTTCCATCACACAGTCTGACACAGCGGTTCTGCAAGCGCTCCACAAACTGCAATGGTATCCACAGCTGCAGACGATGATGCAAGGTGCTTATATCACGTCATATTCTTACAAAACACCAAAAAAAAAAACTACTACATGTTCATCAATTATAATCCTTCTCTTGTTTTCTTTGCAGTGAACCGAACCAGGATAAAAACCGTTCGGTGGTCAGGAAGCTCAACATAGATGCTCTGCCAAAAACATAGACCTACAGGTGGTATGTTCACAGTATGTACATACACAAACAAGATTCTGTACAGCCATACCTATTATGTTGACTCTTTTATACTGTCTATGTTTCAGCCGGCGCCGTCCGTACAGCACCAGCGAGCTTTTGATAGCACACACTGCCCTTTTGGAACAATCGTCTGTGTCGACAGCACGTTCAGCAAGAAACACAGAAAATACTCACTAGCCTACCGCACCTTTTTTATTTGCCTGCATATGACAGAACTAGCTTGCTATATCACGATCTGAACAACCACTACAACTCTTACTTGTTGTACTAATCCTGTATCTTTCGCTTTTACTTAGCCTTCAACTCTGGACTATGCCTATTGTTATGGAAAAAGCCGCAAGGTGGTGCAGCGCGGCCGTAAACAGTACTATTGAACTGTAGCACATGTGAAGTCTCCGGTGGTACTGTAGTACTGTTATTTCTATATATGCCGATTGGTTTCCTAGAATAAAGAATTGTTTGTTATGCATGTTATTTTAGGATCCCTTATCTATCAAGTTATTATTAGGAATATATGATCTTATTTATTAGGAATGTTATTTTTAATAGTTGAAAAGATTAGATTGGATTGATAGGTTTCTTTATAGATTATTTTTTAGACATCAAGTCGAACTGTCTCTATAAAAGAGATAGTATGTATCCATTATCAATCAAGCAATGAGAAATCGAAAGTTCAACTAAGCCTCAGAACCTTGCTACCTTAACAGGGAAGAGCTCTGCCGGCGGTTAGATGAGGGCGAGTGCCCTACCCTCGGTCCTCGGACCCGCACCCAAGCGCGGCTGTAAACAGTACCATGGACTGTAGCACATGTGAACAGTGCCCAGTGGTACTGTAGCACCACTGTTTCCATACATGTCGATTGGTTTCCTAGAATAAAGAATTATTGGTTATGCGGGTTATTTTAGAATTCCTTATTTATCAAGTTATTATTAGGAATATAATTTTATTTATTAGGAAGATTATTTTTAATAGTTGGAAAGATTAGATTGGATTGATAGGTTTCTTTATAGATTATTTTTTAGGTATCAAGTCGGACTGTTTCTATAAAAGGGATAGTATGTATCCATTTTTAATCAGGCAATGAGAAATCAAAAGTTCAACTAAGCCTCAGAGCATCGTTACATTGATAGGGAAAAGGCATGCCGGTGGTTAGATGAGGGCGAGTGCTCTACCCTTGGTCTTCGGATTTGTACCCAAACGCGGCTGTAAACAGTACCACGGATACTATAGCACATGTGAACAGTGCCAATGGTACTGTAGCACCACTGTTTCCATACATGTCGATTGGTTTGTAGAATAAAGAATTGTTGGTTAGACGGGTTATTTTAGGATTCATTATCTATTAAGTTATTATTAGGAATATGATCTTATTTATTAGGAAGGTTATTTTTAATAGTTGGAAAGATTAGATTGGATTCATATGTTTCTTTATAGATTATTTTTTAGGCATCAAGTCGGACTGCTTCTATAAAAGGAATAGTATGTATCCATTATTAATCAAGCAATGAGAAATCAAAAGTTCAACTAAGCCTCAGATGCTCGTTACCTTGACAGGGAAGAGCTCTACCGACGGTTAGATGAGGGCGAGTGCCCTACCCTCGGTCCTCGGACCCGTACCCAAGCGCGGCTGTAAACAATACTGTAGATACTGTAGCACATGTGAACAGTGCCCAGTGGTACTGTAGCACCGCTGTTTCCATACATGTCGATTGGTTTCATAGAATAAAGAATTGTTGGTTAGGCATGTTATTTTAGGATTCCTTATCTATCAAGTTATTATTAGGGATATGATCTTATTTATTAGGAATGTTATTTTTAATAGTTAGAAATATTAGATTGGTTATTGATAGATTTCTTTATATATTATTTTTTGGGCATCAAGTTGAACTGTCTCTATAAAAGAGATATTATGTATCCATTATTAATCAAGCAATGATAAATCAAAAGTCCAACTAAACCTCAGAGTCTTGCTACCTCGACAGGGAAGAGTCCTACCGACGGTTAGATGAGGGTGAATACCCTACCCTCGATTCATAGACCCGTACCCAACCAACAGTTACCACAACACCTATCATCGTCAGATACTCTACTAATCGTTAATACTACCATGTCTTTACCTGTTCTAAGTTGTTACCAGAACTTTCTTCGCATTACATCAGCTGTCAGGATATTCCATGCAACCTGATACCTGGATTAACCAGGACCAGATGACTGGTTCTTGTTAACCTACGTAGTCCCCGTCATGCTATTCAGACTACACAGAAAAACCTGCCCACTCACGTTTCACTTATACTGTTATACACTATTCTTGATTACAAGTTCATAGTACTTACATTCTGCAGAAACATTTTCCCACCTGCTACATTTCCCCCTCTGAAGCCGCATTATTTCCTCAACCGATCTGCTCCTACCACCTACACGGACCGCTATTTACATTATCGATAACATCGATCTAATAGGAGCATCCACCAAATAGACTCAGAAAAAAAAGGATCAACCAAAAAAACCCTCATAGGCAAATCATACAAAAAAAGAAGTTAAAACACAAATCGAACCCGATGCCAGATCATACGTATCAAACAGATCATGCAAACCATTCAGAAAAAGAAACTAGACCTAGCAGTAGAAATACAAAACGGTATCCCCAGAAATTACCTTTATACCCCTAAAAGGACGTGGTTTAGGATGTTGTGTCAGGTTTTTCTAAGGAAATTACCATTTCATCCACAGACTCACAGCGTTATCCCACAAATAGAAACACACTAAAACAGAGTCACACCGTTCAAAACAGACCAAACAAGAAAATACATTTTGCTTTTTAGATCAGTCACAGATATTAGCATCTGACGTTTTTACGCCGAGACACACTCAAACAGAGTCACACCGTCTACCGCTTCGCCTTTATACACCAACGATTCGTTGGTACTTACTAATGTAGCCTTTTGTTTCGCCCCATCCATAAACACGTTGCGTTTAGTACAGACGAAAACCACTCAACATAGAGATAACCACCAAATTATGTCCATCTTTCATTGTACCAATTACATCTGTAGTTCACTGGGAAACATACGCCTTTCCAACTGCCAGGTTCCACACGACATACTGTACAGACAGAATCGGCACATGCGCAGCGCAACGCGCATAACACCCTAGTATATACTACGGATGCAAAATACGAACGTTCGGTAGCATCCTAGTGAATTTGTTTTAGTGTGGGTTTGAACGATCCACTACAAGGATTCCTATATATTGCAACGAATTTATTGCAAAAAAAAAAAAGCTGTTGCAACCAGTTCATGTTATTGCCGTGAGTAATGATTTCGTAGTATTATTTATTTGTTATCGCCACAATTTATAATTGTTACAATGGTTTAAAAAAATCCTTGCAATAAAATATTTTTATTGCAACAAAAAATAATTCGTTGTAATAAAATATTTTTATTGCAACAAAAAATAATTCGTTGTAATAAGCAATAGATATTACTACGATTTATTCTTTGTTGTAATATTTATAGATATTGCAACAAAATATTTAGATGCCATATCTCTAAATATTCATTTCCCTCTCAAACATTTAGTAAAAACAACCAAGAAAAAGGCAGTAGCTGTGTTGAAGCGCGTGCGGGGATTTGTTTTTTCAAGTTGTAATGCAGAAAGCTGAAACAGTCTGTCTGATCTAATTAGTACTTAAACCAGTTTTCAGTGTTTGTATGGAAATAGCGTGGAGTCTAGGATACCTATCAAATATTCAATTTTGTGCAAACCGGTGGTATAACATGATTGATCCTTTCATTAATTGGAACAAATCAGTGATCTCGGTCTTCTCTAGTTTCATATGTCGAGTCTATCGAGTAGATAGAACACAATAGAGGAGGCGTGATGCAGACTGGGACACAGCTTGGGCTAGCACTACGGGAGAGCAGTGCGTGAGACATATGCCAAACTACATTTGAACAACTGGATATGCTAAAATAATATAATTCTATTTTTATTTGAGATTTGAGATTTGCTAGGACGTATTCGAGTGTTTTGAGTGTTTTTTAGTTTTAGCCGTAGCAACTAGCAACTGAACAAGGAAGGAGGCAGCAGCCGTGTTGAAGCGCGCGCGGGGATGGCACGGTACGTGGAGCACGTTCCGCAGGTCCCCACCCACGGCGAGACGCGCGCGTGCCGCTCGCATGGTTCGCATTCCCCCTCGCGTCCTCATCTCCAATCGCACTCGCGACCAGGCGGCGACGGCCGCGTCGAAGCCCTAGGCGCCGCGGGCCCTCGAGTGCGCCATCGCCAGCATCCGAGAGCGTCGAGCCCGACCCCGGAAACCCTAGAAGCCTCCTCCGCCGTTCGCCGACTTCTTCCCCGCCGCCGTTTCCTGAGCACCACCGTCGGCCTCCTGTGAAGGTTAGCTCTTCATCCTCTCATCCCCCTTGCCCCTCTACTCCTCCCTTTGTCTCCTTCCTCTTCGCCTACTGCCCTCTGATGCGGTCGTACGGTATTCTCTCTCAAATGATCCAATCAATTCGTCGCCGAGGATGTCATTTCTTCGTTTCTTGCTCTCCTGGTTAATCATTTGAGAAGGGTTCTCTTCTCTACATTATAATATCGAGTGTTTTGGCCTGCGTTGCAATGTAACATCTTCTTCAGTAGTTAGTAAGCTGGTAGTATTATGCTGTGGAGTCCAGGACCTTGTGAAATGTATTGTTCATTGTAGTGTAGTTTTGCTAGCTTATCGTGGTGCTTGCTTCACTATTGATGAAATAGTTCGCCACAGGATGCTGTTTTTTAGCCCAATTGTTAATTTCTGCATCATCCTTACTAAACAGATTACTTTTCCTCGGTTCTGCATCCTAATTTCTTTTCAAGTGGAAGTGCACCATCATGTTATTGCACATATATTTGATTCTTGTTTCAATCATGCCTACAAAGCCAGTTCTACTGGCTTTGCCTTATTTTGTGGAATTTTTTTAAACAGGTATTGGATTTGTGAAAGCTTGTCCACCTCATAATATTGATAAGTTCTGTCTGTTTTTAACTCCAAAATAGAATACTATCTTTTCAAGAATTTTTGCTAGGTTCTGTCAATTTTTAACTCCAACATAGAGTACTATCCTTTCAAGAATTTTTAGTTTCTTTTATGTAAGTCCTTGGGTGGAGTCTGTGACGATGGTCTATCCGTCAACTGGTACAAGTCAAGAAACTATTTCAGATTTGTGTATTTCTTCTTAGTTTTGGTCGAGTTCCAGTTAGCAGATAGTCCTGTTGGACAGGAACTTGATTTTACCTAAGTCCTAACCACTGTATTTCCCTTGTTGCAAATATTTTTTTGAATTATGGATGTAGGAACTGGGAGTATCACTAATGCATGAATTGGGAGTCTTGGTAGAATTTAGCCATATACAACATATTCATTTCTTAACCTATATGAACTTTCTACATGGTATGGAGTGTTCCATTGTGTGATACCATTTGCAGTACCCCTAGGCCAAACACACTTGCTATGTATTTACTCTTAGATGTTACACAGTTCAAAAGTGTCCTTGTTCAATATCAGACTGAAGTCACTTCACAATGTTGTGGACAGTCACGCGAAGCGCTGTATGTGTGATGTTTTGTATGAACTCGGGCTGCACAGGATATCTCTTGTACATGAGATGGAATTTTCGATTGGCAGAACGGTGGTCGTTTTGGGGCCTCCCTGTCTAGTATTTGTACAAGGGAATGCTTTCAATTTATTTTATTAATATATTTCAGTTTCTTTTATGTTGGTTTTGAAAGATTCAATATTGCAAAGCTAAAACAAACC